>OY757021.1:94975369-95575369 GCA_963580285.1 Lucinisca nassula | reverse complement strand
CTTGAATGGAATTGTGTCCACAGGTGTACGTCCCTTTGATTGCAGAAAATGTCTATTTTGACCTTTTCATTGCCATAGCCCCTACACATTTTTTCGATCTTCTTGAAACTTACCTATAAGTAAGTCAGGGATAAAAGCTCGGTTGAGTTAGAAAACTAATGCGATCAGCCTATTTATCATAGAGTTACGTCCCTTTGATTGTAGAAAAATGGCTATTTTTGACCTTGTCATCACCGTAGCTCCTTCAGTTTTTATCGGATCTTCTTTAAACTTACATGTAGCAAGATAAAAGCTTGGATGAGTCCGAAAACTGGGAGTTTGGCCTATTTATCATAGCGTTACATCCCTTTGATTGCAGAAAATGCTTATTATTATGTCCCTCGAATCAGAGTTTCGGGGGCACATAGGTTTTGGTTTGTCTGCCTGTTCGTCTGTTTTTCTGGTAGTTTGTTTGTCTGTCCGCAAAAACCTTAACATTGGCCATAACTTTTGATTGGTAAGTTTTAGGGCTTTCATATTTCACATGTGCATTCCCTGTCACAAGTCCGTTCCAGTGGTACCTTAATTTTTGACTTTGTGACCTTGATCTACTTTTTAAAAACTTTAACATTGATCATAACTTTCGATTAGTAAGTGGTAGGGCTTTCATGTTTCACATATAGATTCTTTGTCATAAATAAGTATTTCCAGCTGCACCAAATTTTTTGGCCTTGTGACTTTGACCTTGTAATTGGACCTACTTTTTAAAAACTTTAACATTGGTCATAACCTTCGATTGGTTAGTGACAGGACTTTCATTTTTCACATGTGCATTCCCTGTCATAAGTCCTTATCAATGGTACCATACCTTTTGACCTCATGACCTTGACCTTGACGTTTGACCTACTTTTTTAAAAACCTTAACCTTGGTCATAACGTTTGATTGGTTAGTGATAGGGCTTTCATATTTCACACATGTATTCCATGGCACAAGACCTTTCCGGTGGCACCGTAATTTCTGACCTTGTGACCTTGGCGTTTGACCTACATTTTGAAAAATCTTTAATATTGGCCATAAGTTTCGATTGGTAAGTGTTAGGGTCACGTATGTCTCGTATAATAAGACATTTCCAAATGTACCATAATTTTTGATCTTGTGACCTTTACCTACCTTTAAAAACTTGAACATCAGCCGTACCTTTTGATTGGTTAGTGATAGGGTTTTCATTTTTCACATGCGCTGTCCGGGATCATCTGTGTTTCACAAACACATCTTGTTGACCTTGTCATCAACGTAGCTCCTTCAGTTTTTATCAGATCTTCTTGAAACTTACATGTCAGTAATTCAGGGATAAAAGCTCGATGGGTTCGAAAACTGATGAGGTCGGTCTATGTATCATAGAGTTATGTCCCTTTGTTTGCAGAAAATACCTATTTTGACAGTGTAGTCACCGTAGCCTTCCGTTTTTATCGGATCTTCTGAAACATTCAAACAAGTAATTCAGTTACGTCCCTTTGATCGCGGAACATGCCTACTTTTGACCTTGTCATCACCATTGCCTCTTCAGTTTTAATCGGGTATTCTTGAGTGAGTGAGTGAGTGAGTGTTTCAGTTGTACGTCCCACCAACATCTAAGGTCATACGGAGACTGGACCTCGGTTTAAAGACTCATCCGAAGGTCTGGAGAAGCCCGGGATTGATCCTGCGACCCCTGGTTTACAAGGCGAGTAGCGTAACCACTACACCACAGAGGCTTATTCGGGTATTCTTGAAACAAACGTGTTAGTAAATCAGGGTTGAGTTTGAAAACATTTGAGGTCGGCCTATCTGTCATATAGTAGCAGAAAATGCTTTTTTTTTTACTTTTATATTATCGCAGCCCCTTCAGTTTTTATCAGCTCTTCTTCAAACGTACATATATGTAAATCATGGATGAAAACATAAATGAATTCGTCGGCCTATCTATCATAGAGATTGCAGAATATGCCTATTTTTTGATATTGTCATCACTGAAGCCCCTTCGGTCTTGAAACTAACACATAAGTAAGTCAGGGATCAAAGCTCGGATGATCCTTGGCCTATTACGCGTAGAGTTATGTCCCATCGTTGCTGAATATGCCAATTTTGTACCCTGTCATCACCATAAGTCCTTTAGCATGAATGTGACCTTCTTGAAACTTACACATAAGTAGGTTGGGGATAACAGTTTGGATGAGTTCGAGAACTTGCGAGGTGGGTCAAGTCTATCATAGTTTTATGTCTCTTTGTTTGCTGAAAAATGCCTATTTTTGACATTGCTATAACCGTAAGTCCTTAAGTTTTGAACGGATCTTCCTAGTGAGTAAGGACAAAGGCCTGAATGGGTTTGAAAACTAACAATGTTGGCATATTACTCGTAGTGTTATGTTCCCTTCTTTGATGCAAATGCCTATTTAGACTTGTCATCACCACAAGTCCTTTAGATTTGATCGGATCGTTCTGAAACTAACACATTAAGTAGGTTCCTGAAACTAACATATAACATTTAATGTTGCTACCCCGCATTGCACTTCTGTTAAGACGCGGGAGATTCAGATTCAGGTATATTTCGTCATGGAATGTAGTTTGAAACATCCTGTATATCCTTAACCGATTTAGTATTGAGAACCCTTAAAGGGGTTCTTGGCAAACAGTGCAGGCCCAGATCAGACGCCGCAGAACGCGGCGTCTGATCAGGGCCTTCACTGTTTGCAAAACGTTCAGCCATTTTCCTCGGCCCCCGCGCATAGGGGCTTGAAGAAATATATGGGCTGCATGATGCTTCCACGCAGAGATGAATCCGGCCCGCACACTAGTACTGGTAAACCGCTTAGAGGATCTAAGCCTGTCCAGGAACCGCTGTGCGAGGCGGACCGTCCATGCTAATAAACGCTATTGGTTTCATTGGGCGACAGGGCTTGAGATGTCATTTCATCTCAATGTCGGGTAAAAGTCCCACAAAATTGGAAGCAAAGTCACCAAAATGACCTTTACAGTGTTGACGGGGGCGTTAAACCTCAAATCAAACAAACAAACAAATCAGCCATTTTCTTAATAATTTTTGGAGAAAACACAACCTGACATCCCTAAATTTGAAAATGGACTCCTGCTATACATAAGGAGGAAGATTCCATTTGGTACTAAAAGGGTTAATTAGTTACCACCGTTACGCTGCCGTGCACACTCTTTTCAGATCATTGTACCACGTCTGTAGAACCACTTACTTTGCTCGTGACCCTCGCCCCCGCCAATCAGGGCTTGGAGAAATAGATTGGGCTGCATGGTGCTTCCACGCAGAGCTGAATCTGACCACACACGAGTACTGGTAAACCGCTTAGAAGGACTAAGCCTGCCCAGGCAAAGTGGTGTGAGTCAGATCGTCTAATGCATATAAGCCTTCTGGTTTCATTGGGCGACAGGGCTTGAGGAGTCATTACACCTCATTGTCGGGTAAAAGTCCCACAAAATTTGGAGCGACGTCTCCAAAATGACCTAAATAGTGTTGACGGGGACCTTAAACCACAATCAAACAAACAAATTGCTCGTGACCCGATGCTGTTCATACTTTTAATTACATTCATTTCTTAATTGAATGTTAAATAATGTTAACATTTTTATTATATTTACATAATTTTCCATCCATTATGTGACGAAGAAATCTGGTTTCAGCAAGGAAACTATTGCACACATTTGTCCTATTAACAGGTGAAGAGCTATGTTGACGTCATAACGTCAGTGGTGTCAAATCATATTGGAGAGAACTATGGTTTGTTTTGACGTCACCGATTGATCATTTGACGTCACATGAGTCAATGTATTCATTGAGGTGCGAACAACATTGCGTCCCTAAAGTTAAGTATAATGCAATGAGAATGTAAATATAAGAGTTACATTGTAAAGACGTGTCTATCAACTGCTGTCTTTCTGTCTTTTTTCAGATATAATGACATTTGTGACATTAACTTCAGGTGTTCTTCTTTACGACATATACCGTTTACGCCCAACTACAAGCCATACGTTAAAAACGCTCGTGATGCAGTATGCAGTCCATAAAGTGGTGTTCTTCATTGGCAACATTCTACAGTTTTCATTCAACAGACGTAGTAAAAATTGCAGACGACATCAAGAGAGGTTGCTCAAGCGGATAATAAAGCAAAATAAAGACACAAACTGTGCAAAAAGGTTAAAAATCGACACATTAGAATCATTACTAGATTTTGTGACAAAGGTTCCGCTGACCTCGTATAAAGATTATGAAGATTTAGCTCACGAGGTCGGAACTTATGGGCGCGAAAATGTGTTCTTTCCGGGTAGAGCCGATTACCTCGCAGTGACTTCAGGTACATCCAGTGGAAAATCCAAAATATTTCCGAAAAGCTTGAAACTTATGCGAAAACGTTCAGCACCATTTATGTTTCTTCAACAAAAATGTTTACTTCAAGTGCCAAGAAACAATTTGCTTAGGAAATGGCTAGTAGTTCGCGCTTATCCTAAGTTTTTTTACTCCAAGAGTGGCATAAAATCCGGACCAATTTCCGGAATTGCTGCCGACTTTTCTTTGGAGTTTTATGTCACACCAAAACGAGGCGGGAAAACGTCAGAAGAGGCAGATATTATTTATATCAATTTAGTTTTCGGTTTACTCGAAGGCAAAATAGGAAATCTTTACTTTCCTACCGCCACTTTAGCACTCACCTTCTTCAAAACCTTAGAGAGAGAATGGAAGTTTGTTTGTGACGATATACAGAAAGGGAGTATATCAAATCATGTAAATATTCCAAATGACTTAAGAGACATTTTTAACCAGCATTTAAGTGGTGGAAATCCAGAAAGAGCCGCGCAATTAAGAGAAGAATTTCAAAATGGATTCGACGCTATTGTTCCTCGTATATGGCGCTGGTGCCCAGCTTTGTTTTGCATTTCAACAGGGGCATTCCAAACACAGGTACGTTGCCATTCAAATATACAGTAACATTCCTACATTTAGACCAAGTCCCCGGGACTGTTCTAAAGTAGTTTTTAAGACCACTTTTAACAGTCCCAAAGGGGGTCTCTTACTTGAGGAGAATGGGTTCAGAAAACACAAAAAGAGACTTTAACTGAAACCTTCTATATATGCTTTTAAAAACAGAATAAGTCATAATTTTAACTGGCTGAATTTCACTGTATGCTTTTATTTCATTTATTTACATCACGTAAACACGCCTACATAATTTTGACCCCCTTGAACCCAACTTTTATATAGTAAAACTGGGGTTTACAGGGGTAAACCTTATATTTCTTATTTCTGCACTAAAATTTAAACTGTGGGTACTCGTTAGAACCGCCTGGATGAGGCGGTTCTAACGTGTACCCACAGTCTATATTTTGAGCAGAAATAAGAAAAATATCACAATTTTTCATCTTAAAATTTTAGTTATTTCGGCGGTAAAATTTTCAATGTGTTTGTAAAGGCGCGTTTAATGCTATACAATCCAGACATATTATCATATTTATGTTGAGCTCGTATCATATGTTCATGAACTAGAACGTTCTTATGTACGTGACATTAAAAGTTATATGTTATTTATTTATTTATTTATTTATTTATTTATTTATTTATTTATTTTAATAATACATATAAGCACACAATAATTGCTGCAAAACGTGCAGTGATATAGAGACGGGAATCTGCACCCCACTTTGCTTATAGTCAAGGGAACAGTGATAAGAGATTTAGTTCCGTAAACAAGACTCGAAATATTTTATTTCATGGATGTATGTTTCATCTTTCGTCAACATAATTTTATCTATTCATCGATATATTTATGAAAGTAATAACGGGATCGATTCCGGGCTTCTGGAGACTTTCGGATGAGTCTTTAAACCGAGGTACCGTCTCCGTATGACCTAAGCTGTTGATGGGACGTAAAACTCACTCACTCACTCTGTAATTGTTATAGGAAGAACAAAAATACGTTTATTATTAAATAGAGGATAATTGATTTTTTTCAGTGTAAGATCAATTTTTATTTCACCGAATGAACACCAAAATAAGCATAAAATACTTCTTTTAGTGTTCTTCGCCACGAGTGACACTAGAACTGTCAGATGATCTGACAATAGCCCCGCTATAGCGCTACCAGAAAAGAAAAATACAAGAAAAAAAAAATGATTTCAGCTTTTCATTTATGTACAGTTTCGTGAAAATATCTGAAACAGTTTCTGAGTTATGGAGCGGACACGAATTATTACTTTACTGAGTTTATTCTAAGTTCAAAGGGCAATAACTCCAAAAGTAAGCAAACCAGAGTAACGGTTCTTCTGCTCTGCACCTCGACTCATCGTGCTTTTCATTTGCTTTACAGTTGCGTGAAAATATCTGAAATAGTTTCAAATTTATGGAACGGACAGGAATTATTACAGTACTGAGTTTATTCGTCAAAATTATATAGGTGTGTTTTCGTGGTGCGCTGATTTAACACTGATTGCTGTTCGATGGTTTTATTTCCTTTGGGCTCATTTAGCCCATTTTAATAAATTTGTGAATGGATTTCTGCTCAGGTTTAGCAGTGTTGCAAACTTGTTACAGTTTTATAAGGAGCCCATCACGCAAACATGTCTATAATTTTGACCCCCTTGAACCCCACTTTTAGACAGTAAAACTGGGGTTTACAGGGGTAAACCTTATTTTACTTATTTCTGCTCCAAATTATAGATTGTGTGTACTCGTTAGAACCGCATCGACGATGCGGTTCTAACGAGTACCCACAATCTATATTTTGAGCAGACATAAGAAAAATATCACATTTGTAAAATTTACAGTGTTATTTGTAGATGCGAATTTTCGTAATGGGAATCTAAAGGCATTTATTCTTGTATGGTAGGACACACCGTTTGCTCATAATTGTTTTATCCCCCCCCCCCCCTTGTGATATACTCTCTGTAGCAGATCAAAGGCAGCCCCTAATATGGTAATTAGTAGCTCTTGTTGAATCCCTGACTGATGCACTTAAGGGGAAAATCAATAAGGTAAACTCTAATCAACAGTAAGTAAACTATTAATTTTTCCCCGAGAGGCCCCTTACCTGTTGAAGACAGAGGACTTCTCTTCAGTCACCACTGATGGCTATATAATATTATATAATGCAATGATGGTCCTCAATAAACAAGAATAAATGCCTTTAAGAATCTGACATGGGCTTCTGTTGTAGATGGGCGTTTGCAAGCCAAGGGATGACCGTGTTTAGCGGAGCCCAGACTAGAGTTGGAAACGCCCATCTACAACAGAACCCCACATTAGATTCTTTTTCCTGCACAACACCACCAAAATTTTTCATTTTATTTTACTTTATTTATTATTTCGTGCATTAAACTTATATGTAGATTGCCTGGGTAAGAACGTCAGGGTAAGAACAGAATTTTCAAAACCACGGATTTTATTATTTTGTGTCCAAGAATCCTACTTCCTGCCTGTAATATCACTCTTCGGTATGCTGCCAAAAGTGTAGGCTTTTGATTAAACAGTGCAAGCCAGGGTAATTATTTTCAATATACCCCGTGAGCAAAAAATATTTGTCCTGTCCGAATTCTTGGATTTACTGCATAGTTGAAGAGAAACAAAGCAAAATAATTTCATGCACCACAATGATTTCAGCTAATAAATAAAAATAAATAAAGTATTTATTCGGTACTTTATTTCATTGTTTTCCGTGTATAAAACACTCATTCTGCCATGACGATGACGTAAACGTTTTCCCACTGTGCACCATGATCAACGTAGTGCGAGCAGATGACGCCACATTAACCCTTTTTGGTACCAAATGGAATATTCCTCCTTATATATGGCTGGACTCCATTTCAAAATTTGGGGCTGTATTTTCTTTAAAACTGATTTTGAAAATGGGTGAACTGTTTGCAAATAGTGTAGGCGCTGATCAGACGCCGCGTTTTGCGGCGTCTGATCTGGGCCTACACTGTTTGCCAGGGTACCCGTTTTGGGGGTTCCGGTACAAAAAGCGTTAAACATGTACGCTACAAAAGAATTCGTTGGAACGTGAAAAAAGCTTTGCAGTATATAGAATTCGTTATTCGGGCTTTTGAAGGGTAATGTAGGATCATAATCCCTGCCTGAAACCGATATTTGCCCTCGACTATTAGCTCGGCCAAATATCGCTCTCAGGCGGGGAATCTGATCAAAAATAAAAAAAAAACTGATATTATATTTTTTTTAAATTTAAAAATATGTTTCGGAAGTCATTCTGTTACAGGTTAACGAGAACGACATAAAAGCCTATTATTTCAAATATTAGTTTTGTCAGTCTGGTTGTTTAAAGTGCATTATTGAGCTATCTGGAAAAAATGCTTCCAAAAATAAAATACATATAGCCAGTATTTTTCATTAAAACAATACAAATGAATACACTTTATGCAAAAATGCGAACAATTATGATGACAGGTAAACGAGTATGAGAGGGATTCCCTAACTTGGTTTCGAACACTAGTTAGATCTATTTTTAGTTCGTGACAAAAATAGAATCCCCATATATGACGTTATGCGACGTTCATTTTTGGCCTTGTTTGCTTAGGCCATGCCTGAATCGGAAAAAAATATGACGCCGAATACCATGCCATAAGTAACGACACTCAGAGACGATACTGTCGCCATGTATGTGTAAAGTGACATATTTATTTTTAGAACAGAAATTCCGAACACATGTTCAGAGCGAAGGGTAAACACGAATGAAAACGACCATTTTCACAAAGTTCTGAAGCTGTATTTGGCTCAAAAAGTGTCCTCATGACAAATTGAAGATAAAAACCAGAAAAAAATTTTGAGACCCGGTAGCTCAATAATGCACCTTTAAACGTTATATCATCAATAAATGCATTTATTGTATTTTTGATTTTTTAATTCCAGGCAAAAGCTTTAAAAGAAAAGTATTTGGGTCACGTGAGAATTATTTCACATTTTCACGCAGCAACAGAAGGCCTATACGGGTTTAACTTCGATCTTAAGTTCGACAACTGTTTTTACGTTGCTCTTACAAATATGAATTTCTTCGAATTTATTCAAGAAGAGGACACAGAGAAAGTAAAACCGAATACGGTATTGGCTGATCAGGTACGTGAGTAGATATGTAGGCGATTTTTAAAGTGTTTTTATATGAACTTTTTAAACGAGCATTCAGCGAGTTTCACTATTTCATATAAAATGGCTACGAGTGTAAGATGCTTTATATCATATGAGCCGGTGCATGACAAAGCCTACAAAAAGACCGGTGTGACCAGCAGAGACTCAAATCAAACTACACACTCAACCACCATCACGTGAATAAGTCCGTGAAATGAAGACCCCCTATACCCCACTTTATATAGAGAAAACTGGGGTTTATGGGGATATATATTATTTTTCTTATTCTTGCTCCAAGACATAGGTTGTGGGTACTCGTAAGAACCGCCTCAATGAGGCGGTTCTAACGAGCACACACAGCATATGTTTGCAGAATTTATAAGAAAAATATCACGAATTTTCAGCAGAAAAAAGACCATTTTGGAGATGTGAAAAATTGCACCAAATCGCACGGGTTTGTTATCGAAATGCTATTACAAGACATTTTGAGTATGCCTCTTTGCATAGATATTAGCCTGTAGTAGGTAAATGCGATCAGCGAAGACTCTGATCAGACTGCGCGAATGCGATCTGAGTCTTCGCTGGTCACTCAAGACTTATTATGCGCTGGCTCATTTAACGTGCGTCATCGAATTTTATTGCCGACTAATTTAAAAGAATTTGAAAAGAAAACACAGGGGTGTCACTGATCGTTTTGTGATAAAATGTATTCTTTAATGGTCGTAAAACATAAATTTTCTGATCACAAACTGTGTATAAATGTTTACTTATTTCTGTTTGAAAAAAAAAAAAATGTTGTTGGCGTTCGTTAGAAACGCCTTATCGAGGCGTGTCTAAAGAGTACCGGAAACTAAGTAAGAACATATCACGTGAACAAGTCCGTGAAATGAACACCCCCTTAAACCCCCTTTATATAGAGAAAATTGGGGTTTAAGGGGGTAAACATTATTTTTCTTATTTCTGCTCCAAGACATAGGTTGTTGGTACTCGTTAGAACCGCCTCAATGAGGCGGTTCTAACGAGCACCCACAACCTATGTTTGCAGTATAAATAAGAAAAATATCACAGATTTTCATCAGAAAAGTAGCCATTTTGGAGATGTTAAAAATGCACCATGTCGCACGGGTGTGTTATCGTAATGATATAAAACCACAATGTTTACCATAAGAAGAGAGGTTTAGAAGGGTATTTCATTACGAAAACGTGCCTATCTAAATATATTGAAAATTCATTTTGAGCAGAAATAAGAAGAAAAAATATATACCCCCGTTAACCCCAGTTTTACTTTATATTTACTATTTTACTCTTGCTATCGAGTCCTCATCGTTGTTTCATCTCTGTGGTTGTTTAGTTTTTGTGTTCTCGGAGATGTTGTACTGATTGGTTTGGAAGCCTTCATGCGGCCTGAAAAGATTATTTGTCTAAATCGCGGCGGAAGTAAGGGCGGGGATTGCAGCTGCGTAAAATCGATTAAAGCCCCCCCCCCCCCATCCCCCACCCCAGTGGAATTAGTTTCACTGACCGTTCCAAGGCGTTTCTTCTGTCGCGGTTTATTTTTTGTTATGGTTTGTCTTTGAGTGTGTGTTTCGCTTATATTAATTTTGTTATGATAGCCAGTCGGCCATTTTGTGAGAAACTAACTGTCTCTTTGGCTTTCCGCTATTGGTGTTTCCATCAGGGTCTAGTTATTTTTTGTGTGTGTTTCTTTCCCTTTGGTGTCATTGCTGGGAGCTGTGGGTTTCCCCTACTTGGCTGAAAATGCTTATTTTTGACATTGTCATTCCCAAAGCCCCTTCAGTTTTGATCGGATCATCTTGAAACTTACAAACAAGTAAGTCAGGGATAAAAGCTCGGATAAGATCGAAAACTGGCCAGGTTGGCCTATCTATCATAGGATTACGTCCCCTTGATTTCTGAAAATGCCTATTTTTGACCTTCTCATTACCGCAGCCCCTTCGGTTTTCATCGGATCGTTTTTTAACTTACATGTAGGTAAGTAAAGGATAAAACCTCGGCTGAGTTTAAACATTGGTGAGGTCGGCCTATATTTCAGTGAGTTATGTCACCCTTAATTCCAGAATATGCATATTTTAGACCTTGTCATCACCGTAGCCCCTTCAGATTTTATCGGATCTTCTAGAAACGTGCAAGTATGTAAGTCAGGGATAAAAGCTCGGATGAGTTCGAAAACTAGCCATGTCAGCCTGTATACCATGGAGTTACGTCCCTTTGATTGCAGAAAATGCCTATTTTTGACCTTGTCATCACCGTAACTCGTTCAGTTTTCATCCGATCTTCTACAAGTAAGACAGGGATAAAAGCTCGGATGAGTTCGAAAAGTAGCAATGTTGGTCTATTTACTGACGGAGTCCGGTCCCCTGCTTTGCTTATTTTTGGCGTTGCCATCACCATAGCCCCTTCAGTTTTGA
Organism: Lucinisca nassula; assembly: GCA_963580285.1. Classification (NCBI taxonomy): domain Eukaryota; kingdom Metazoa; phylum Mollusca; class Bivalvia; order Lucinida; family Lucinidae; genus Lucinisca; species Lucinisca nassula. Next base: position 95,563,830 of record OY757021.1, on the reverse strand, counting down.
TCGGATCTTCTTGAAACTTACAAACAAATAAGCCAGGGATAAAAGCTCGTACGAGTTTGAAAACTGGTGAGGTCGGCATATCTATCATAGAGTTACGTCCCTTTATTTCCTGAAAATGCCTATTTTTGACATTGTCATCACCGTATCCCTTTCAGTTTTCATCAGATCTTTTTGAAACTTACAATTTAAGTAAGTAAGGGATAAAACATCGACTGAGTTGATGAGATTGGTCTATATTTCAGAGAGTTATGCCCCCTTGCTTTCACAAAATGCCTAGTTGACCTTGTCATCACCGTAGCCCCTTCAGTTTTCATTGGACCTTCTACAAACTTACATGTAAGTAAGTCAGGGATAAAAGTTTGGATGAATCCGAAAACTGATGAGGTCAACCTATTTATCATGAAGTTATGTCCCTTTGATTCCAGAAAATGCCTATTATTGACCTTGCCATCACCGTAACTCCTTCAGTTTCCATCAAATCTTCTTGAAACTCATTTGTAAGTAAGTCAGTGATAAAAGCTAGGATGAGTTCGAAAACTAGGAATGTCAGTCGATTAATCACGGAGTTATGTCCCCTACTTTGCTGAAAATGCTTATTTTCGACCTTATCATCACCGTAGTCCCTTCAGTTTTGATCGGATCTTCTTGAAACTTACAAACACGTATGTCAAAGATTAAAGCTCGGATGAGTTGGAAAACTGGTGAGGTTGGCAGATTTGTCATAGAGTTACATCACTTTGATTGCAGCTAATGCCTGTTTTTGACCTTGTCATCACCTTAGCCCCTTCGGTTTTGATCGGATCTTCTTGAAACTTACACGTTAGTGCGTCAGGGATAAAAGCTCGGATCAGTTCAAAAACTGGTGACGTTGGTCTATTTATCATAGAGTTATTTCCCTTGGATTGCTGAAAATCCCATATTAAGATTGTCATCATCATAAGTCCCGAAGTTTTGAACGGATCTTCCTGGAACTTACATATGAGTAAGTTAGATATAAAAGCTTGAATGCGTTTGCAAACCAACATTGTTGGCACATTACTCATAGAGTTATGTCCCTTTGATTGCTAAAAATGCCTATTTTGTAATTAGTCATCACCATTAGTCCTTTAGTTTTGAAACTAGCGGGAATGAAAGTTCAGATGAGTTTGCAAACTTGTGTTGTCTGCCTATCTCTCATATAGTTACGTCAGTCCCCTTGAATGCTGAAAATACCTGTTTTTGACTTTGTCATCAGCACAAATCCTTCGGTATGGATTGGAACTTTCTGAAACTTTGAATCTGTTAGCTCAGGTGAGCGATATAGGACCGTCATAGTCCTCTTGTTTCTAAATTTCACAACCCAAAGGACTAGAAAATATAACTTACACTGTTTTCCTTATACAAGGTAACGTTTCCAGGGTGCTTATTTCACGGGCTTGAAAATGTGACATAGGGTACAGTCATCTCAAACCCATCGCTGAACTGAACTAAATCCGACGTGTTCATCCATACTACTTAAAGTAGAACTAAAACAAAGATCAGGAATTGATACAATTAACTTACTCCACCCATAAAATACACCAAAGGGAAAGAAATACAAACAGTAAGCGACTAGACCATAATGGAAACTTAAACAAAGGAAGGCCATAAGGACAGTTACTTTCCCACAAAATGGCCATATGGCCATCCAAAACCAAAAGACACAAGTGATACACACAGTAAGTAACAAACAACAACATAAATAAATCGCCACAGAAGAGCCGCCTTGGAACGGTCAGTGGAAGATTTAAAGCCTGCACAAATTTATTTTGCTGGCAAAACATTGCAATTCCGCCCGTACTCTGCGATAATAGCTATGTCAAGATTGTGCGTAAATTATCTGTTTGACACAGAAATACTTACCGAAGCGAGAGTTTCTTTCAAGATGGCGACTGCCTTGGTGTTCCTGTGTGACGTCATCGTGACGTAGGTTTCCCCCTTGAAACCAACAGAACAATGTAACTGACACATGAAGGCACGCACACGATTTATAACAACGTTGCATCTTGGGACGGTCACTGGGCTGTCTCATGGTCGAAATTGAAGTTTTATGGGACGCATTTTCTTAAGATAATATTTGCCACAATTAGAGGAGCAGGTTCTTTCCTTAAAAAAGTGATTCCCATTTTAAGCTATGCTTTGGGGCGATAGTTCTAGAGTTTTCTTTGGTTTACGTACACAATATATTCTGCTTATTACGCCACTAACTACATCACGTGAACAAGTCCGAGAAATGAACGTCGTCCTTAAATCCCGCATTACATAGAGAAAACTTGGGTTTACGGGGTATAGGCCTACATTACGAGTATTTTTCTTATTTCTGCTTCAAGACATATATAGTGGGTACTCGTTAGAACAGCCACAATGGTGCTGTTTTAACGAGCAGTGTCGCCTCAATTGGGCGGTTATAACGAGCACCTACAATCTATGCTTAGAGTATTAATAAAAAATATCACAAAATTTCATCGGGAAATTAGCATTTTGGAGATTTGAAAGAACGCACTATGTCCCAGGGGTATGTTTTCGCACTGGTTTGCACAAACATCATGAAAACATGCCTATACAATTTTGACCCCTTCAAACCCCGGTTTTATATATTAAAACTGGGGTTACAGGGGTATACATTATTTTTATTATTTCTGCTCAAAAACATAGATTGTTGGTACTCGTTAGGACCGCCTAGTCGAGAAGGTTATAACCATTACCCACAATCTATGTTTTGAGCAGAGATATGAAAAATATTACGATTTTTACCTGGAAAATTTCATTTTTGGGTGGTAAAATTTTACTAATATATTTGAATCGGCGTGTTTTCGTAATGTTTGCGAAGACAAATTCTCGAGTGTCGTTGCTCACTGTATGTTTATTTGGCTGTAGGTGGAGATTGGCAGGGTGTACGAGATGGTTGTGACAACCTGGGATGGACTGTACAGATATCGAACAGAAGATCTTGTAGAGATTGTTGGTTTTTACGGCACAATACCGAAATACAAATTTATAAGAAGGCGAGTATTTGTTTGTTTTTTTTTTATTTGAGGTTTAACGTCTCCGTCAACACTGTATAGGTCATTTCGGAGACATTGCTTCCAATTGTGTGGAACTTTTACCCGACATTGAGATGAAATGACATCTCTAGCTTGGTGAGTTTTGAGTGAGTTTTTTAGTTTTACGTCCCACCAACAGCTAAGGTCATACGGAGACGGGACCTCGGTTTAAAGACACATCCGAAAGTCTGTCTCAAGCTTGGTCGCCCATCATTGATACCAAAAGGGTTTATAAACATGGACGGTCCGACTCACTGCTTTGCCTTGACAGGCTTAGATTCTCTAAGCGGTTTACCAGTTCTCGTGTGCGGTCGGTTTCAGCTCTGCGGGGAAGCATCATGCAGCCCATCTATTTCGTCTGGGCGGTGGCAAGTAGGTCATTACGAAAATACGCCTATTCAAATACATTGTAATTTTTACCCGCTGCAAAAACCAAAATTTTCAGATGAAAAATTGTGATATTTTTCTTATTTCTGCTCAAAATATAGATTATGGGTACTCGTTAGAACCGTTCTAACGAGTACCCACAATCTATATGTTAGAAAATAAGATGTAAGAAAATAAGGTTTACCCCTGTAAACCCCAGTTTTACTTTATAAAAGTGGGGTTCAAGGGGGTCATAATTATATAGGCGTGTTTTCGTGATGTGAGTATTAAATGCCGTATTAAATCATTACGATAATACATCCGTTTGACATAATGGTGCCACGGCTGTCGAAAATTTATTGCTTTTTATTTATTTATTTGTTTATTTATTTATTTTTGTATTTTTTATTTTCCAAACAGACACAAGTACACATACGACATGTAACATCAGTAAATGTTGTACAGATATATGTAGACTAATGATATTCTACCTTTTTCACAACATACTTTCTTTAACCTGACTACTGGATTGCAAGAACGTAAAACATGTACTACTATCTCAGCATGTCTATACACTTAAAAATTTCAAATACTTAAATACGAAGCTTGTTACTTTGAAAGCATTAATCACGCAGCTACTTGAAGGATACATATAACTAAAATTCCTTGGTAAAAGTTTCAAGGTGTTTTATTTTCCCCCGCCCCTCCATCCGTTCATTTTTATGCTTAAGGTTCTGTTCTATTTCAAATACAGCACCTCTGTATTGTGTAAATGCCAGTATTTCTTTAACAACTCAACCACGAGGACACCAAAAACAACAGTCTCCGCTGAGTAATGCCGCATTGATATCCTCATGCTGACATTATCAAACAGGATATTGTTTAAGTTCTCACATGTCTGTCAACATAATTTAATATTTGGAGTCCTCACAGTGGTTGCCTAAACTAGAGATATATTTAAGAAATTAATTCATTTTTCCGCCATTCAGGAAAGCACTAACGTAATTGGTCGCCTGCAAAGTAAGTGAACCCCAAAGGGTCCACTCACCCCTGCAAGTGACCCCCCGCTGTCCTTTCCCCAATGAACGGCAGAAAAGTCTATTTCTTATATTAACATTCTATTTTCTTTTTATCTACACCACTGTGCTAAAAAGCCCATAAGGTCAACGTTTTAAGCTGAAAGACATTTGCACGCTGCATTTCATCAGGGAGCGGAATAGCGTTATCATCACCAATGCCCAACTAGATCGAAGAGAACTATGGTTTTGGCTAACTTCACTTGACGTCACTAATAACGTGTAACTCAATATGTTCAAGGAAGTATGAACTACATTGCTTTTTATAGGTTTGCGTTTACTTTTACACTGGAAATGAAAATATTGAGTGATAATTCACTGGGCAGAAGAGCACGTTCGAAGAGCCACCTTTGTTATCCCTTTCGTGACGTCAATTGTTATTACCTTGACGTTAGCTGGTGTATCGTCAATTTTATTATAGCAGATATGTTTTGAAAACGGGTAATCACATGTGATACAGCCAGTTATATTGGCGGGGTTCCTCTAAAACGATGTCGAAAGATAGGCGGAATCTGAGGGAATCAATAGCCTTCTCGTTGGTTATGTTTAATTTGAAACAGGTAAGCTCCAGTAGTGCGATGTATAGAATGACACATCGCCGCCCGCCGGAGAGTTGCAGATGGACAAGTCACTCGCACTACGTACTCATGATCTGACCTGCCCTACAACTGACCTCCAAACGGCGACGCACCATCCAGCATATCGCTGCTAGAGCCGATCTATTTCTCAATGACACCGCCATTACGAGTCAGTTGTACTAAGATTAAACTCTTATAAATACATTATATAAATGGCCCCATTTTAATAAAAACCTTGCCATTTTATTGTTAATTGCTGCAACCAACTTTTCGCCCATAAATTTACCTTTCAAAATTGATATAAACGTATTTAGATGCAGTAAGTTATTAAAAAAACTTGGTTATATATATATATATATATATATATATATATATATATATATATATATATATATATATATATATATATATATATATATATATATATATATATATATATATATATATATATATATATATATATATATATATATATATATATATATATAGTTCAAATAATGTGAATATTTCACAATACGGGTTTTAAATACTTTGATAAATAAATGAAGTTCAGATGCACAAACAATATTTTATTTTTGGCTAACCGGTTTCATGACATTAGTCAATTTTCAAAGCCTTTATTTAAGTATAGCGATGTCCATATAATGGCGTCTTGTTACTATCTTGTTACTATATATATATAGTGCTTTGCTACAACAAGTATGAAATTTAATATTTCATGTCGGTCCTGGTATGAAAAAAGAATAATTTTCTCATCTAACTGTAAATTCAGATTTGTATTCACCGGATCAAATCTTTTAATACGTGCCAAAATTGCTTCACCACGTTACATTCCACAAATAAATGTTGTATTGTTTCTGTATGTTCATTGCAGTAAGATAATAATAATAATAATAATAATAATAATCGACCTTATTTATAGAGGGTAACACATTTAGTACAATGTACTAATCTTCCATGTGGCCCTCTTTTCCTACATCTATTATTATCAGTTTTGTTTATCCTATATAAAAAGGATTTAGTGACTAAAATTTTTATTATTAATTTTATACTGAAAATCTTTGAGAGCTACTTCATTGGACGGGTTTCTAAAAAAAAATCCGTCCTTTAAAATAGCGATGTCCGGGCGGGCGGGCGTCCTGCGGGCGGGCGGGCGTCGTCCCAGGTTTACCTTTTGGTTAACCTTTTTTTCAAAGTGATATTTTTCATCTATTCTGTAGCAGATTGTTTTAATATCAGGACTGATGCATAAGTGGAGGTACCGCTTTCATGTATTATCCATAAATGGCGCAAAAAACTAAAATTTTGGCGGAAATTGTCATTTTTCAAACTTGTGTTTTTCAGGTTTACCTTTTGGTTAACCTTTTTTCAAATGCCAGTGTAGTGGATAGAGTGCTGGACTACGGATCCTATTGTTGACTATGAATCTGAGGGGCGTGAGTTCAAACCCCGGTGGAGACATTTTTTTTTTTTTTTTTTTTTTTTTTTTTGTTCTTTCTTTTTTCATTCTTTTTGGACGGGTTTTTCAAGGAAAAATTCCGTCCTTTAGAATAGCGATGTCCGTGCGGGCGGCCGGGCGTCCCGGTTTACCTTTTGGTTAACCTTTTTTTCAAAAACCCGTCCATAATGCCTTTTGGCGTTTTTCTTGTTTTTATATTCTTGCTCTTTTAAATTTCCAAATACCCTTTGCCACTTATCTTGGATTGTTATTTCATTTGTTTTTGTCATAGTATCATAAAATCGTCTACATCCTCAATAAGAGATTTTACATAAATATTGCATCTTACTTCAAATGCTGAAAGGATACATACAATTCTATTGTCTCTTATCAATATTTCCATTCTTCAGGAATTTTGGCTAACAGAGCATTATACTGAAGGAAGGTTCCTCTGATATTGAAGATTGTTTTAAAAGTTTCAAACTGGTAAAAGTTTCCTTGGTTGTCCTGTAGGTCAGATATTTGTGTAACACCTTTTTCAAACCAATTTTTAATGTAAACAGTTTGACCATGGACCATGTTTGTATTATTCCATACCGGTGAACTTGATACACTGATTCTATTTTAATCTCCCTACAATATTATGCCCAGCTTCGTAAAAAATCTTTCCAAAACGGGTTGCTTATATCATCACGAAGTCTTAAAGTATAACCAGGACCTAGACTAAATAATTTTTGAAAGTCTATATGTTATAAAGAAATCCATGTATATTTTTCAGAATTCTGGATAACCCTACGTAGCCATGAAATTTTTAACACTTTTATAAAATTCTGTATGTTTATCATTCTGAGGCCACCTGCATTTATATTTTTGTTAATTGTACAACGCTTTATTCTGTCTGGCCCTGAATTCCACAAAAAAATTCAAGAACATCTTTTCAAGTTGCTTTATCAGGTTACCCGGTGAATTCGGTAGAGCCAGAAACAGGTGTGTAAATTTAGACAGGGCTAGAGATTTGACAATCGTTATTATACCTAGCACAGTTATTTTCCGTTTAGTTCACTGACTTAAAATTCTTTCTATGTTATTTATAATTTCATATTGGTTTAAATCCCATATATTGAAGACCTCACTTGAGAAGTTTACTCCCAAAATTTTAAAAGCTCCTTGTGTCAAGTCCAGTTATATTCTCTACATATTTGACTTGGTGAATTACCTAAACTACCTATCCTAATTGCTCTTGTTTTCTCTACATTTATTTTCAAACCCGACATGTAATAAAATTTCTTTAGGATTTCTAATGTTTCTTTTAAGGAATTGTCTGAGCCATCAACGAAGACCTGGGTATCGTCCGCGTATTGACTTATTTTATACTCTCTATTTCCTATATCTATTCCTTTTTTATTTTTATTTTGTCTTATCATACTACCTAAAATTTCTGCGCAGAGAATAAAGATATAAGGGGAGACCAGGTCTCCTTGCCTTCATCCACGTCTGAGACAAAAGCTTTCTGACATAAACCCATTTTGGATTATACATGATTCTGAAACATTTTGAAATAATTTTATCCAGTTTCTTATTGACCGTCCAAAATTATAATATTTTAACGTTTTATCTGTAAATTTCAATGATACGGTATCAAATGCCTCTTCGAAGTCGATTGATATGAGAAGACCGGGTAATTCTTGATTCTTTGTTTCAAATAAAACATCATAAATGAGCCTAACATTTTCCCCAATGAATCTACCAGAAAGAAATCCTTTTTTGGTCTTCATGTACAATTTTGTTTAAAACCGAGTTTATTCTATTTGCTATTACAGATGATGCCATTTTGTAAATCGGCCTCCAATTTTTTTTAATTGTTGTCGATTTTAATTCGGTTTTGGCAAGCATGTTATAATTCCTTGCTTTTGTGTAACTGATAATGAGCCATTGTCATATGCGTAATTTAAAGACCGCAAAATATAATTACCCAGGTCGGGCCAAAAGAATTTAAAAAACCCTACTGTAAAACCATCTTGTCCAAGGCTTTTATTATTTTTCATATTCTATAGTGCATTAGCTAATTCTCAATATTTTATTTTACTTTCCAAACCTTAGGATTCAGCATCTGTAAGTTTATTTAGATTTTCTCCAATCTCTGTTTCTATTTCCCCATCCGTAACATCAGTATTTTCAGTATATAGGCACTTATAAAATTCTTTTTGAAAATTTCGTCTGTATTTGTATATTCATCACCGTTTTCTTCAACTAATTTGTTTATAACCTTACTAGTGTAATTCCGATTCTCTAGGTTGAAGAAACATTTTGTGGGGTTTTCCCCTAGATCTTGATACCTACATTTAGATCTTAACATAACACCCTCAATTTTTGTTGCCTTATATTAACTCACGAAATCTTAGTTTGTTCCAATTGCTCTATCTTCTCTTGACTGATATTTTGTAAATTTTCATTTATTTCATCTTGAAGTTGTTTGATTTTACTTTCCAATTTAATTTCCTCTTGTTGACGTTTTCGTTTTTTCTCTGCACTAAACTTAATTGTATTCCCACTTATTATCATCAATAAAGTTTCCAAAAATAATTGATCATTTATACTAAAGGTCAAGTGTTCGTTATTATTTTTCATTTCTAGATCATTTATTACATATGTTCGTTTGGTTTCTTCTACTTGTTTCTTCACTAAATCTATATATTTTTTTGGTCTTTCAGTAGGGAGTTGTTAAATTTCCAATAAGCCCTACCTCTTTCGCCGTCCTGTAATTTTAACTTCAATGTAATACTATTATGATCAGTACGATATCCTGACTGTGGGTCTCATCGAGGCGGTTCTAACGTGTACCCACAATCTATATTTTAGAGCAGAAATAAGGAAAATAAGGTTTACCTCTCTAAACCCCAGTTTTACTATATAAAAATGGGGTCAAGGCGGTCAAATTATATAGGCGTGTTTTCGTGATGCAGTTTTTGGAGATCGTTGGGACCGCTTTATAAAGATGGCCACCTATTAAGCTTAAGCTGAAGTAGACAAATCGTTAACCCTTAAGAGGCCATGATAAACTGCATGTGAAGGTGTCATCTTTTAAATCGTAATCTGTATCTGCTTACATAGTTTTGTATATAGGCTGACAGTGTGGCGGGCTGTTTGGTGCTTCCACGTAGAGCTGAAACCGACCGCACATGAATACTGGTAAATCACTTAGAAAGTCTAAGTAGAAGTAAAACAAAGATCAGGAATTGATACAATTAACTTACTTCATCCATAAAAGACACCAAAGGGAAAGAAATACAAACATTAAGCGACCAGACCATAATGGAAACCTAAACAAAGGAAGGCCATATGGACAGTTACTTTCCCAAAAATGGCCATATGGCCATCCAAAATTAAAAGACACAAGTGATACACACAGTAAGTAACAAACAACAACATAAATAAATCGCAACAAAAGAGCCGCCTTGGAACGGTCAGTGGAAGATTTCCACTGGGGGGCTTAAATCGATTTTACGTGGCCACAATCCTCGCCCTTACTTCCGTCGCGATTTAGACAAATAATTTGTTCAGTCCGCATGAAGGCCTCCTAACTCATCAGTGCAACATCTCCGTGAACACAGAAATCAAAGAACCACAGAGGTGAGACAACGGTGAGGACTCGACAGCAAGAAACCACTGAAATGCTGGAGCAAAAGAAAACCAACAGTTAGACTCCGATGAGCCCGACCAGAGACAGAGCATCAGGCACCAACCAACATTATCTCTTTAATTTTCAATAAGCCTTTACGTTGGAGCCGTCATAGAATCTGAGGCCTGACCCACCGGCGTGCAATTAAAGAGGGAAGCAAAGTTGCCAACCGTGATTGGGTTAACTACCATGCATGCAGTCTGTCGTATAATATCCATGTTGTACCCAATCTTTTTATATCGAAGAATGATTTTACGAAATTGGGTGCTGAAGTCATTGCGGTTATATATTTTTCTGAATTTATATACTAAGTCACCATAAAATTCGGGTTCCGATAGACCTTGTTGCAGAAGAGATTTAAGTCCAATATTGAATTTTGAAATTAAATCAGAATGGCGTCTATAAAATTTTGAAAAGGCTTTGCGTAGTTTATGGTACCGATAACCCTGATTAAGGAGTTTAGCCGTTAATAATTTATTACGAGTGTTGAAGTCAGTTACATGACTACACACTCTAGCAAATCGAATTAATTGCGAAATATAAACGCCATAGGATGGCGCACGAGGAACATCACCATCCAAAAAAGGAAAATATACAATCTCAAAATCAAAGTCATCGCGTTTATCATAAATTTTGCACGAAACAAATCCATCTACAAAGCCTGTTTAGGCAAAGTTGTGAGTGTCGGACCATCCATGCATAAACCGTGTTTGTTTCATTGGGCGGCAGTGCTTGAGCTGCCATTTCATCTCAATGTCGGGTAACAGTCCCACAAAATTGGAAGCAGCATCTCCAAAATTACCTAAATAGTGTTGGTGGGGACGTTTAACCTCAGTTCAAACAAACAAACAATGTGGACCCTAATAAGACTGTTCCTACACGAGAAGTATGATCAAGGACAACATTATTAGCAAAATGACTTCTTAAGTAACCGGCAGACGACAATTATTGTGATGGGCAGCTTATGGGTTGAACACCAGCTCAGTTTCAAAATTATTTCTCAGAAATATTCTCTTTATGACACAGTACCACTGAGAATGGTTCTGCTGCATTGGCAAGTTGGCCACCAGAGATAATTACTTCAGCCACACCCAATTTTGACTTTGAACCAATCAGATAACTAAAATGTAATTTATTCCTACATACAGTCGAACCTCAATGGCTCGAACACCTTTGGACCTTGAAAATCTGTTCGAGACAGGGGTAGTTCGAGCCACTGAGGTTACTGTCAGGAGGCATAACGAGATATTTTTAGACATCTTTTCGGTGTTCTATAATAAAAATGTATGCTTTGTGTACTCATTAGAATCGCCTCATCGAGGCGATTCTAATAAGTACACTCAGCATAAATTTGCAAGATAAAAGACTAAAATCTCCTTAATTATCCCCCACTATTTCTTATGTAGAGGATTTCGCTAGGGGCTCAAGAATGCGTCCGACTCGGCCATGGATGGTAAACGAGCCATCCGTGTTCGAGCCATCGAAGTTCTACTGTATTCATACACTTCTGATCTGGCTGTACACTGTTTGCAAAATGAGGGGTTGTCGTGACCAGCGGGATAAGGGTTAAAATAGAAACCGTCGTTGAATGACATTGTCATGGAAAATAAGAATCTGATATGGGGTTCTGTTGTAGATGGGCGTTTCCAACCCTCGGGATGACCATGCTGAGCGGAACCGCACGGTCATCCCGAGGGTAGGAAACGCCGTAGCCTCGGTTCCGCTCAGCATGGTCATCCCGAGGGTTGGAAACGCCCATCTATAACAGAACCCCATATTGGATCCTTTTTCTTGCACAACACCTCCCAAGCATTTCCTTTTTAATTTGTAGCATATAGCAGAACTACAGAAAGTATTTCTTTTCTTCTTTTTAAGATTTCGTACAAAAGTCCTGTATTCATTGTCCTTTAACAATAAATGAGTCAACTAATTATTATTCTTACTGATTTTTTTTTTATTTCGTTTTTTTTTTTTTTTTTGTGTGTGTAATTTGTTTTTTTGTATTTTTTTTGGCCGGTTAGTTTTGACCGCTCGCACATGTATATTGTTTACAAAATAAAATTAGTGCGGAAGTAGTTCCGGCAGTTGAATAAAATTGAAGCGCACTTATGTTAGTTGCCAGGGTCAGAACATAAATTTCTATCCCAGGGTAAAATCACGGATTTCCTTGTCTGGTGTGCAAGAAATGTTTCTCTCACGGCCTTGAACCATAATTGCTAAAATGGTTTCGCTGCTTTCAAAATTGGCCACAAGAACCGTGAACTATTTTTAAATGACCTCCCCTCTCAACAGTGGTTGATTTCGAAATGATTTTTAGAAATGTTTTTTTCAGAATCTCTATTTAAATTTCTAAAATAAAAAAAAAGATGGCCACAAGAATTAAAAATTGTAAAGTGGTTCTTTCCCACCATTGAACAAAATGGCGTCCATAGCTAAATCTAGAAAAAGCAGATCTCCTCTGATGGTTCTTAATCCATTGATTCAGTCACATCCTTTAGGCATGGTACATTTTCAGCCCAGGGAGTGATTTAAGGCCCGCATGACCGTTTTGTGTCTCTCAGTTTGCTTGCTTTAAAAAGGCCAACAGTGATGATCCAAATTTGCCTTCGATTGCCACTGGTTGGTATATGTGGAATCCCTTGGCCTATATAACGAAAAATGCCTATATAATTTTGACCCCCTCCTACCCCACTTTTATATAGTAAAACTGGGGTTTAAATGGGTATATCATATTTTTCTTATTTCTGCTTTAAAATATAGATTGTGGGTACTCGTTAGAACCGCCTCGATGAAGCGGTAATAACGAGTACCCACAATCTATATTTGGAGCAGAAATAAGAAAAAATATCCGAATTTTTCATTTTAAAATTTTCATTTTTCCGGCGATAAAGGTTACAATGTATTTGTATAGGCGTGTTTTCGTAATGCAGTAGACGGGACAGGGAGATGGGGGTGCAATGTTTGACGATATCAGTGATTAGGGCTGGCATACCAATGAAAGACGAAGCCGTCCACTTTCTTTTCGCCGCTTTAGTTTTCTACAAATATGTCCTCCTTTAGTACGCATCTTGTTTTACATCCGTTTAATATATACCCATGTAGAGCCCACTTTATATAGTGAAAACTGATGTTCGCTTGACCCATCGTGGCTTAACTAATGATTTTCTTCAGCTCTGGCCAATCGGCTAGGAGCCCTCATCTTTGCTTCATCTCAGTGTTTGGATTTGATTTTTGTCTCTGTGATGATGCATTGATTGAGTTATGAATTCATTATGCGAATCGAATATTTAACGTTATTGTTGAGAACAACACCTTAACCTAGGCCGGTAAAAGAGTTTAAGCCCCCCCCCCCCACCCCCCACCCTCCCCCAGTGGTATATACTGCTGGCTGTACTTTGGCGGTAGTTTTGGTGTTGGTCTTTTGCTGTTATTTTTGTTGTGTGTCTGTAAATTTGTTGTTAGTTGTTGATGGTTTGATCACCCCGTGTGTGGAAGAGAGGGCTGATTGTTCCATTTCATAAACACTCGTAATTTTTCTTGTTTTGTGTATGTTTCCTCTTCTTCTTGGTGTCGAGAGTGTCTTGTGGTTGGGGCGCTCCCTGGATCTTTCTTTTAAATTTTTGCAGATGTATACCTATTTTGTTCTCATTTCTGCACCAAGACATAAGTTTAAGGGTACTTACAACCTATGTCTGGGCCATTATTAAGAAATATTTTGTATATTTTCATCGGACAAATATTCGTTTTGGAGATATTAAGAATTCGCTGTCATCCAGACTTGTTATTGTAATGGTACATACTAACAGAAGGGGGGACTGAGGCACGCCGGGTAATGAATTGCCCAGGATTACATTATTGTTGTTGTTATTATTATTATTATTATTATTATTATTATTATTATTATTATTGATCATGAAATCTTTTCTACAGTCATTCTCTCCCATCCGCTGATTCAAGAAGGGCAGTTTTCGGTTTTTGGCGAAAGAATGTTCACTGTACTGGTTAACCGCTTACGTAAAAGCCTTCCCAGGAAAAGTGTGGATAAACTGACCGGATTAAAATGACCTACATAGTGATGACTGCGCCGTTGAACTTCAAGACAAACAAACAAGCAATTATTATTATTATTTTATTATTATTATTATTATATGACAGACCTTAAATGTCTCTTTTTTCTTAAAACAGAATCAAACGCATGTGGAACAGTAAAAAATATCATTTTTGCGTTGACATTAACTCTAAAGAGTCATCGTCTTTAATCTGAAATTAATTCGAAACGTTTGAAGATTTTATAAACCCTTAAAAGCAATCACTTGATTTATTACCAAAATACATATATTATTCAATGCTTTCAGGTGGGAATAGATGTAAAACGAATGATTTATTGAAACTGAAACTGCAATCTCATGTTGTAGTTAAATACCACTAAAGATAACCCAAATACACTTAGCCACAGGAGCTTGAAGTTGTTTCTCGTTTATATTTTAAAATCTTATTTTACGATTTCGAAAAAAATCGAAGGACGGACACCTCTTGGTTTATGAAATTGTTTCTGTGTCCTTTTCCTTGTATCAAAATTATGTTCACACATGCAAATATGCGCTGGAGATCTTAAAAACAACGTTTTTTTTCTCCGCCTTTTCATAAGTTTGAATTTGCAGCGTAGATATGCTACATTGAATGATTTTTTTGTGTGTGCAAAATTTGTGTTCCACTAATTGTCACATACGGCCGCCATGTTTTTTTTGGTTCTGCAGTAAATCCCGATTTGCGATTTGATTGGTTAACCAATCAACATGCAGAAACCAAACCAATCAGGTCGCGGCCTGAAAGATATAAACAAACAAGATGGCGGATCGTATGCAGCAGCTGGCTAAAGCAGTATTTTTTCAAAATTAACGATTTGCAGATATAAGCAAGATCTTTTGTGATTTGAAGCTAGCGGCGAAAAAAATGGGTCCCCTAATGCATACTTATACCAAAATTTCGGCTTTGAAAAATGGTTGTTTACATAGATATTGACGCAGAAACCGAAATATCAACTGGGAAGTGTCCTACCTTCGATTTTCTTCGAAAATCGTAAAGACAATAAGAACTGTAAATATTAACTTCAAGCACCTGTGCACTTAGCGACACCGCCAGATGAATACGTGTCATAAAATGGTACAGAACTAGATTAGACGTCGCAGAACGCGACGTCTTATAAATGTCTACATTACTAGATAAGCATATGCGTTTTTTAAAACTTACAATGTATTAAACTAGAGCTGCCTCTTACAGCAAAACTCGCTGGAAAAGTGTTTTAGTCTGGGTTCTCGGGATGGGAGTATTGCGTCATAAAAACTTTAGAATCACAGCTATCGTCTCATTAAATAAGTATTAAATCCATCTTGTTGTTTGGGGAAAAATACGATTTATTAATATTATGTAAAGCTCTACTATTAGTCCTAAAGGCTATGGACAGGGTGAAGGTATGATTTACTTTTTACCTCATCTGGACCGAAGGCTCCAGGGGAGTTTATAGGATGGTAGTCCATGCGTCGTCCGTCTATTGTCCGTCCACACCTTTGACCAGTTACGTCTCTGCAGCCGGCAGGCTGATCTCAGTCATTTACTCATTTTTAACATGCCTCAAATAGGGGACTGACGACATATAGGCTTTTGAAAAATTTGGTTGCTATCGCAACCACAAGGTTCAATACACCTACAATGGAAAAATGCTTGCCATCGCTGTAGTGCCTCAGAACTTTCTGAAACTTACATATTAGTAGGCTGAGTATAGAAGCTTGAATGAGTCCAAACACTGGTGAGGTCGGCTTATCTGTCACAGAGTAATGTCCCCTTAATTGCTAAAATGCTTATTCATGTTCTTGCCATCCCCGTTATCCCTTCAGTTTTGATCGGATCTTCCTGCAACTTACACATAAGTAGACTTGGGGTAACGCTCGGATGAGTTCGAAAACTGACAAAGTCAGTCGACCTATCATTAACAGAGCTACGAGGGGAGTTCAATAAAATCTTAACTCGGTATTGCACGACCCGCAGAAAAAGAAACCGACTGAAGTCGGTTGATTTCTAAGAGTGCCCTAAAATCACCGTGTTATTCTGTCATTCTGTCAGTCTGTCATTCTGTCAGTCTGTCATTCTGTCAGTCTGTCAGTATATCCGTCGGTCCGTAACCCGTTTGTGAAAATTGGTGATAGTGACTTAACCGCTTGGAATATTTAAACAATTTTTGGCATACTGATAGATATCAATGAGATCTAACCAATGAGCTTGCGAAATATTACATTCCATTTAGTATAGCCTCGCCGAGGCAAAAAATGTGAAAATTGTTGAACTGCTTCTCCTCGGAAACCGTTGGACCGATTGAAGTCAAATTTCATATGGAGCCTCTATAGGATGGGGGAAACCAAAATTTGCTCATGGGGTCCAGGTCACATGACCAAAATGGCCGCCAAGCCATATATGGTCTGTCTGTCTGTCCGTCCGTAACCCGTTTGTGAAAACTGGTGATAGTGACTTAACCGCTTGAAATATTTAAACAATTTTTGGCATACTGATAGATATCAATGAGATCTAACCAATGAGCTTGCGAAATATTACATTCCATTTAGTATAGCCTCGCCGAGGCAAAAAATGTGAAAATGTTTGAACTGCTTCTCCTCGGAAACCGTTGGGCCGATTTAAGTCAAATTTCATATGGAGCCTCTATGGGATAGGGCTAAAATCACCGTGTTATTCTGTCATTCTGTCAGTCTGTCATTCTGTCAGTCTGTCATTCTGTCAGTCTGTCAGTATGTCCGTCCGTCCGTAACCCGTTTGTGAAAATTGGTGATAGTGACTTAACCGCTGGGATTATTTAAACAATTTTTGGCATACTGATAGATATCAATATGAACTTGCGAAATATTATATTCCATTTAGTATAGCTTCGCCGAGGCAAAAAAAGTGAAAATGTTTGAACTGCTTCTCCTCAGAAACCGTTGGGCCGATTTAAGTCAAATTTCATATGGAGCCTCTATGGGATAGGGAAACCAAAATTTGCTCATGGGGTCCAAGTCATATGACCAAAATGGCCGCCAAGCCATATATGGTAAAAACCCTTCATAAATAGTCTTCTCCAGAACCACTGGGCAGATTTCCACGAAACTTGATAAATAGCATCTGGGACGTAGGCCCATCATAAATTGCTAAAATGGTGACCCTGGGTTGACCTTGACCTTCTTTGGGTCCGTCCATAACCCGTTTGTGAAAATTGGTGATAGTGACTTAACCGCTTGGAATATTTAAACAGTTTGGCATACTGATAGATATCAATGAGATCTAACCAATGAACTTGCGAAATATTACATTCCATTTAGTATAGCCTCGCCGAGGCGAAAATGTGAAAATTTTCGAACTGCTTCTCCTTGGAAACCGTTGGGCCGATTGAAATCAAATTTCATATGAAGCCTCTATGGGCTGGGGGAAACCAAAATTTGCTCATGGGGTCCAGGTCACATGACCAAAATGGCCGCCAAGCCATATATGGTCTGTCTGTCTGTCTGTCCGTCCGTAACCCGTTTGTGAAAATTGGTGATAGTGACTTAACCGCTTGGAATATTTAAACAATTTTTGGCATACTGATAGATATCAATGAGATCTTACAAATGAACTTGCGAAATATTACATTCCATTTAGTATAACTTCGCCGAGACGAAAATGTGAAAATTTTCGAACCGCTTCTCCTCGGAAACCGTTGGGCCGTTTGAAGTCAAATTTCATATGGGGTGGGGGGGAACCAAAATTTGCTCATGGGGTCCAGGTCACATGACCAAAATGGCCGCCAAGCCATATATGGTAAAAACCCTTCAAAAATAGTCTTCTCCAGAACCACTGGGCAGATTTCCACGAAACTTAATATATAGCATCTGGGACGTAGGCCCATCATAAATTGCTAAAATGGTGACCCTCGGTTGACCTTGACCTTCTTTGTACCTATGTCAAACTTTGACACATATGCTTTTGTATTGGAAAAGTGAGAATGCATTTTATCCTGCAAACGATTCAGAATACAGTACTAAAGTATAAGATATATTTACGATAAGGCGCATTTATTGGGGGAACCGTTTTAGGTCCAGGTCACATGACCAAAATGGCCGCCATACCCATATATGGTAACACTCATAAAGCTAAAAGCATCTGGCGGGTCGTGCACTTCAGCTGAAGCACTGGTTTTTCTCTAAATTCAAGATTTCGTTTTTCATTTTTGTGCAGTGTAAGCCTTTGTCAGCTGAATGATAACAGCAGTTCAGTGAACACGTATATTTTTGCTCTTACCTTTTGTTTGAAAACCTATACCCAGGGGCAAAATTGGAAAGTCAGAATATTGAGTTCAGAGCAGTCATAAAGTTTCTTACTAAGGAGGGTGCAAAGGTCAAAGAAATCCATCGGCGTATGGCTGACGTGTATGGTGACAGGAGCCCAAAGTATTCCACAGTGGCAAAGTGGTCAGCAGAATTCAAACGTAGGCGAGACTCTTTAGAAGATGACCCAAGGCCAGATTGCCCTGCTGATTGTTACTGATGACACGTCAAACATTCATACACCAGGACCTGTGATATGGGAAGTCAGCCCTAGCTCTAACCAAAGATGTAAACTTAGCTACACAATCCTCAGCACCTTCAGCTGTCGAAATAATCGAATCGGGAAGGGCATTCCAATCTCTAATGGTTCGGGTGAAGAAATGTCAGTCCCTGCAGTAAGGGTCTGAAGCGCCAAGCTGGGGGAACAAAGTCATCTGTTTGAATGCTGGCAACACCCTTTAGACCTTTGTATAAGAGTATGAGCCTACCGTCTCTTCTCCTTTTCTTGAGAGACTACAATCTTAATGTTCCTAGAATTATAGGCATGCTCCCAGTTTCAAAGCAGTAATTGCTTGTTACAAATCTATCGGCTCCATAAGGAACTTTTTCCATTTCTTCTTTAAGGACCACTTCACTTGGGTCCCAGATTCATACACCAGGACCTGTGATATGGGAAGTCAGCCCTAGCTCTAACCAAAGAGGTAAACTTAGCTACACAATCGTCAGCGCCTTCAGCTGTCGAAATAATCGAATCGGGAAGGGCATTCCAATTTCAAATGGTTCGGGGGAAGAAATGTCAGTTCCTGCAGTAAGGGTCTGAAGCGCCAAGCTTGGGAACAATGTCATCTTTTTGAATGCTGGCCGCACCCTTGAGACCTTTGTATAAGAGTATGAGTCTGCTGTCTCTTCTCCTTTTCTTGAGAGACTACCATCTAAATGTTCCTAGAATTCCAGTCATGCTCCCAGTTTCAATGCAGTAATTGCTTGTTCCAAATCTATCGGCTCTATTCTGAACTTTTTCCATTTCTTCTTTAAGGACCACTTCACTTTGGTCTCAGATTCATACACCAGGACCTGTGATATGAGAAGTCAGCCCTAGCTCTAACCAAAGCGGTAAACTTAGCTACACAATCGTCAGCACCTTCAGCTGTCGAAATAATCGAATCGGGAAGGCCATTCCAATCTCTAATGATTCGGGGGAAGAAATGTCAGTTCCTGCAGTAAGGGTCTGAAGCGCCAAGCTGGGGAACAATGTCCTCTGTTGAAATGCTGGCAGCACCCTTTAGACCTTTGTATAAGAGCATGAGCCTACTGTCTCTTCTCCTTTTCTTGAGAGACTACCATCTTTTTTTTCCTAGAATTCCAGTCATGCTCCCGGTTTCAAAGCAGTAATTGCTTGTTACAAATCAGCGGCTCTATTCTGAACTTTTTCCATATCTTCTTTAAGGACCACTTCACGTGGGTCCGAGATGCAACTACCATATTCCAAGATTTGGGCGAACAAGTCACTTATATGCTGTCTCCTTCACATCCTGAGGACACTGATGAATATTTCGCCTCAGGAAACCAAGTGTTCTATTCGCCTTAGTACACATGTTGTTAATGTATGTATTCAGTCTCAAATCGTGTGCGAGTGTCACTCCAATGGAATTCACATTTTCGAGGACCATTCCGTCTAAGGTATATGAAGCCTCAATTTTATTTTTTTTTCTTCCTAGTTATCTACATAGTATTGCATTTAACGGGCTATAATATCATGCCCCAACATCCTAATCTAGCTATATCTTTCTGAAGTTTCATTGAGTCCTCAATATCTGGGTTTAGCCTTTACGTCACCTACCAAGTTATTCACATATAGATCAGGCTGATGTTGGTGTCATTTTTAATTTCTCGTCTCAAGTTTTTAAATTTTGCCCTGTGTTTACCACTTCCAAACTTTTTTGCCTTAGCATGAATCTTATTTCTTCTCCGAATCGTTCTTCTTATTTCTGGTGTGATCCAAGGAAATCAATCAAGATAGGAACCTGCTAGTTTTGGAGGAGATATGATTTTCGGACGAAGCTTTGAATAAAATACTTTATTTAAGCCCCCCCCCCCCCCTCCACGGGAAATTCGTTTCCGCTGACCGTTCCAAGGCGGTACTTCTGTCGCAGTTTATTTTTGTTATGGTTTGCCTTTGGGTGTTTATGTCTCTTATATTATTTTATTTTGGATAGCCTATTGACCATTTTGTGGGAAAGTAACTGTCCTTTTGGCTCCCCGCTATTGATGTTTCAATTAGGGTCTGTTGTGTCATGTTTGTGTTTCTTTCCCTTTTGGTGTCTCTGATGGGAGCTGTGGGTTAATTGTATCGATCCCTGATCATTGCCTCCACGTCTATTTTATCAGGAGATGATCGACCGTGTTGAGAGACTTGTGCTAAACAGTTGCCGAACTTGCTTCAGAATTTTGTATTTCTAATTGAAGTGATCACACAATAATCCATGAACATGGATTTAGGCATGTCAAAAGTATCTGCCACGTGGGTATCATGAACATGCAGAATCGTCAGCAAAGTGTGGGGTCAAGTCAAGAGCTTCTGGAAGTGTGCAATGCCTATTCAGAAGACTTTCGCACTCGTCTTGTAACAGGAGATGAAACTTGACTTCACCACTGAGACCCAGATACTAAGTTCATGCAGTGGAAGCGCCCTGGCTCAACTCCACCTACGAAATTTTGTACCCAACCATCCGCCGGTAAGGTAATAGCCACGGTGTTTTGGGACTCCAAAGGAATTATATTGATAAATTACCAGCCTGCTGGGACTTCAATCACAGGAGAATACTTTGCCAGTGTAATTAAATAATTAAGGGTTGCTATTAAAGAGAACCGAAGGGGAAAGCTTTCTGCTGGTGTCCTTCTTTTGCATGATAATGTCCTTGTGCACAAGTCCATAGTTGAACAAGCGGCTATTCGTAAGTGCAATTTCCAGCAGTTAAATCACCCGCCATACAGTCCAGACCTGTTTCGAAATTTGAAGCCCCACTTCCGTGGAACGAGATAGCGGAACGATGATGAGCTCAAGGCTGCTACAGAGGCTTTGTTTGAGGACCAATTAGATTACTTGTATTTCAAACTGCTTAAAAGAAAAGTGGACCAAATGCATTGAAGTAAAGGGGATTATATTGAAAAATAATGTGGAAACCATCAGAGTTCTACGCACTAGCTGAACACCCCTCGTATGTCCCTTTGATTGCCGAAAACGCCTCACCGTACCCCATCATAGTTTTGATCAGATCTTCGCGAAACTTAGACATAGCCTAAGTAGGCTAGGGATAATTTCGAAAACTGGCGTGGTCGGCCTTTTAGTCGTAGTGTTATGTCCACCGATTGTATTCGACCTTGTCATCAGCCCCAAGTGATTATTATCTGTTTCGAAATTTAACTTTAAAGTTATTTATTAGTCCTTCACCTTGAGGTCATGGGCGTGTGTTAGGGGCTTTCGGTCTGTACCTATCAGCATACCAAACGCCATCAAAACCCATGGTCTGTCTCATAGGCTACGTCGGTCGGTGTGTGCTCGGAGGGGGATGTGCTGTGTTTGCCGGGTCTTGTCCATCATCCGTTGTGGTTTCAAAACTTTGGGGTTGAGACACACTGATGAAGATTAATATCAGAAAGGCCTCTGTGTCACTAAATTAGGTATAGTTACGCCTTAATTGCAACCACTGGGTCGATATCTCTGCCGGTGGATGATTCGTTCGTCCCCGAGGGTATCATCAGCTCAGT
Source organism: Lucinisca nassula (assembly GCA_963580285.1). Taxonomy (NCBI): domain Eukaryota; kingdom Metazoa; phylum Mollusca; class Bivalvia; order Lucinida; family Lucinidae; genus Lucinisca; species Lucinisca nassula. The sequence goes on along the minus strand of OY757021.1, from coordinate 95,541,515 downwards.
ATCAGTTCCTTAGTGCTGAGGTTGATACTGCGGTGTTGACGTCAGTGCTCAAGTACTGATTTAAATAACTATATTATATCTTAAATTTTTGCAGCATAAAATTCTAATTGTTCTAAAACTAAGACTGACTTGTCAGGTGAGACATGTATCTTAGCGGATTTGGTTTACACTTTTTGTTATATTTTAAATTTTGCAAGTCTCGCTACTTTGGACATCTCCTTCCTGATGCCCGGGACTTCCGTGGAGTGTGGGTCATGTTTGCTGATGTTGGCTCGGTGGGGGACGCCTATAAGTCTGCGGGTAGGCTCTCTTGCCTGATGCCTCCAGCTGACCTGTCTCATAGGCTACGTCGGTCGGTGTGTGCTCGGAGGGGGATGTGCTGTGTTTGCCGGGTCTTGTCCATCATCCGTTTCGGTTTCAAAACTTTGGGGTTGAGACACACTGATGAAGATTAAATATCAGAAAGGCCTCTGTGTCACTAAATTAGGTATAGTTACGCCTTAATTTGAAGATATGATGACTTTAAAATTCAATATACATGTAATATATTGAGTCCGTGACCTTGACAGTAACGCCATATGCTTGGGCGGGGCATTGCTGAATAAATCTATGTATATATTACTATCATACCAAATATAAATCGAAATCATCATATGCTTCGAGAAATTCAAGGTTTTAAAATCTTTAATGTAAAACTTTAGGTCATAGTCATAGGAGGGGCTATTGTAAAATGAAAATGTGTACATGTATATCTCTCGTCATACCAAATATAATCAAATCCGACGCATGGTTTAGAAAATATCTGCTTCAAAAACGTAAACGTAAAACTCCAACATAAACTTTGAAGTCCGTGACTTTGATCTTGCGTTAATCACGGGTAGTAGACTACATAATCAGAGCCACTGGCTCCGATAGGCAAATGTTGTGTGTGTCTTCCGAGTCACGTGTGGTAGGTAGTTCATACTTCGTACAAGTTTGGTTTGTGAGGTAAATAGTCACAAAGGAGGATGCCAAGCTGGCCACATGTCTCATAACTGGTTTCCTACCTAATGGAGGTGAGGTGACCTTATTGAAATCCTTATCGACCGTAGAGACGATTGCTGAGTTCAAAATGTTTTAGGGTTACTGATATAAGACCTTGCTAATCTGGTCCAGTATTCAATTTTGTTGTTGTTGTTGTTGTTGTGTTCTCTGTGTTCAAATGATACCTTTTTTGGTCGATTGCTTATCAGTCGACCCAAACATACTAACCACATAGGCTCTTCAGTGCTGGTGTTCACGTGACTATCACTGATATACAGGATTTCCGATTACGGTAATTGATAGAAATAGCCGCTATATTATTATCGCTTTGAGGCCAGAGGGTAGTGTAATATGGTAATCTTTATAACTTGGACGGGAATTTTGTGTTGGGTTTGTAAAACAGTGTAGACCCAAATCAGACACCACAGAACTAAGTTACCTTTCGTCTGCTATTGTTCATTGTTGACTATTAACAAAACGCAGGTACCGGATTTCTGTAGCATCACTAGTCTCTTCCTGTCACGTCAGAGGGTTATGTAAAACGTAAAATCTTGACCGACTTAACGTTCTTGGCTATTTGCTTATCAACTTGTTTGCATTGAGGGTTAACTTCCCCGTCAACACTATTCCAGTCATTTTGGAGATGTTACATTCAATTTTGTGCGATTTTACTCGACATTGAATTGAAATGACATCTCAAGCACTGCCACCTAATGAAACCAAATGCTTATATGCAATGGACCGTCTGAATCACACCACTTTGCCTTGGCAGTCTTAGTCCTTTTAAAGGCATTTATTCTCGATCATTGAGGACTTTCATTTCATTACATAATATTATTTAGCCCTCATTGCTGACTAAAGAGAAGGCCTCTGTCTTCAGCAGGTAAGGGGACTTCTTGGGGAAAAATCAAAAGTTTGCTAACTGTTGACTTGAGTTTACTTTATTGATTTTCCCCTAAAGTGCCACAGTCAGGGGATTCAACAAGAGCTACTAATCACCCTATCAAAGGCCGCCAGACAGTATATCACAGGGGGCAATAAAATAATTATGGACACACGGTTTGTCCTACTGTCTAAGAATAAATGCCTTTAAGCATTTTACAAGTACTCGTGTGTGGTCAGTTTCAGCTCTGCATTGAAGCACCATGCAACCCAATCTATTTTTCCAAGCCCCGATGGACGGGGACACTTTTACATTATCGATACACCCAAACTTGTTAACAGCAGAAGCAGCACGCCTGCAATTATCCACGTGACTATCGCTTTTCGTGTCCAAAATTGATGTGCAGCTTATTTTATTGCAGCGCAGCCTGTGACATCAGAGCACTGTGTAAAAGGGAATTCTGGACAGGGCACGCGTTCTGGGGCAATGCAAAACAGTGTAGACCCAGGTCAGATGCAACAGCTTGCTTGAAAGTCTCAGTTCAACAAACGAACAGCCAGTACCCTCAGTGCTTTGATAAGAACAGTTAGTATAGAGCCTCTGCCAAAGTTCGAGGCTTGAATCCGCAGATGCCTACAGAATTTTAGACTCTTTTATACCCTTGACCTGTATTCTTGGTTATAACATCTGACTTCATTTACGATTAATAGCCTCTGGTCATGTTTTTTTTTTTCTTCTTCTTTTTTTTTTCAATAAGTTCTTGCATTAAAATAAAAAATGATATTGAACAGTTCGTATCAGATTATTTTTGATTATATGTGGATAAGTGCACAGGTATGGTAAGATTTATTTGTATAGGTACTTAGCTTTAGATTTGTGAGAAATTCATATCCGATATATTTTATTGTTGGCTTTTATAATTTAAACGTTAAACGGAACGCATATTCTTGAGACTCATGATAAAAAGCCATCGATGTTCGAGCCGTCGAAGTTTCACTGTATTACAAAACAATCCTCGGTCATTTCGTGGTTTAGACAAATAATTAGTTCAGTCCACAAGAAGGCTTTCTAACTGATCAGTGCAAGATCTCCGTGTGCTAAACAAATCAAACGACCACAGAGATGAAACAACGATAAGGACTCGACAGCATAAAATAACTGAAATGCTGGGGCAACAGAAAACCAACAGTTAAAATCAGGTGGGCCCTACCAGAGGTAGATCATCAGGCCTTCAATGGCCATATCCTAGCGTTCTTTGTCCTAGTTGTAGTTTTGCATTAGAAATGAATATGCACCTATCAAGTCTTTCCATCAGCCTCCGACATCAGAGCCGACCTATATATTAAGAGCCGCCCTACATCATCGGAGCCATTGTAGAAGTATTCGAAATGTGCGTTATTGTGTTAAGAGGCATGAGGACAGCATGGTATTCTCCCTATTTGAGAATGTACCTAAAAAAATACTTGTGCGATGAATGATCAACCTAGATGTCATTTCATCTCAATGTCGGGTAAGAGTCCCACAAAATTGGAAGCAACGTCTCCAAACTGACCTTTACAGTGTTGACGGGGACGTTAAACCTCAAATCAAACAAAACCTTTATTAACTGTCATTACAACCCGATATACTCAGAGCCGCATGTGACGGGAAGAATGTTAATGTGCGTGGGTGAAGCTATTTATGAATAAAACTTTGGAACTAAAGCTGTCATTATAGCAAATATGAACCAAATCCATTCTATGGTTAAAAAGCTATGGGCTCTCAAAATATTTTAAAGCAACACCGACACCGATGCCATCGCGGACACTGCGTGGAGTAGTGCTAACATTTCCTGGACTTCGCTCACGTGAGCTTAGAAAGACACCCTGAACTGATAATGTGCTTACAGCAAGCTATTCATTTGATTGTTCTGTTCGTCATTAGTGGGTTGTAATCGCATCACAAAAAGTTATTCTTCATGTTTTTGTGCGTTTACATGTTGGTGTCAGAGATTGTGAACATTACTTTACTTTACTTTATTATTGATATCTCAGGTTTACATGGTAAACAACACGAGAAAAACAATACATGCAAACAACAATGATACATGACACAAACTTAACACACAGGCAGTTTACTGGAGGTCTTAGCATTGCACTTCTTTCAGACTTGTACCCACTGTTCTGAGATGGTCAGGTTAATTGGAGTGTCTCCACGGAATGGACTTTGTCCTGTCCATTCCACAGGAACAGGCCAATGGCAATAGCCGCTTGAATTTGCTCGAATCGTTTATCAATTTTGAAATAATACACAATGCTTACACCAGATATCCGGAGGCAACAGGCACACCCGACAAAAAAAAAAAAAAAAAAAAAAATACAATGGTCAGTGATCCCGTGTGACAGTCGCCCCCGTATAGTTTACGTGTACTTGCATTTTTCCTTAGGAGTAAACCGTAACAGCCAGGTAAAGTTGATCTCTGGCTGACTCATTACGGTCTTCAATTCATGGATTCCACGTGCTTTCAAAATGTGTATTAGTTCTTTGACAACAAGGATTAAGGGGATGCCAATGTACAAAAAGTGGGTGGAGTAATGGTGTGGTGTTCAAAATTTGTTTAATTGAATTTTGCAAAACTGTCAAGTTTTTTGAAAAGTTACTTGGCCTATAATTTATTTCAACTTATTCACATGTTCTGTTAGAATTTTTTCAGAAATTCAGGAATTATTGAGAAAAACAAACCTCTCTTTATGTGCTTCAATCCATTTGCGTTCAAACACAATCTCCATGGTAATACAGCCAAATAAAATTGCATAAATAGGTTCACAGGTTATTCTACTACAATGTGTGAGAATGTCATTGCTCAAAAATATTCCACAGTAGAGAATACAGCAAATTTGTGGCCATACTGTGTATCAAAATAATACAATTTCCAGACATATTTGTTGCTAAAAAGTAGTCTAGAAAAAAGGTATGGTGGACAATAACTGCTGCAGCTACTACAACTTAATCATTTGAAGTTTTAGTTGTCTCCCTTGTTTCCATGTCACTGTTTTGTTTGATTTGAATTTTAACGTCCCCGTCAACACTTTATAGGTTATTTTGGAGAAGTTGCTTCCAATGTTGTGTGACTTTTACCCTTTACCCGACATTGAGATTAAATGACACCTGAAGCCCTGTCGCCCAAAGAAACCTTTATAGATAAGAGGAGGTACCTATCTGGAGCTGTTGGAGGATGTTGGAGAACCAGGTCCCATCCCTTTCAGTATCACCGTCCTAATGCTTACATGGATTGTTTTAAGAGACAATTGCAACTTGGAACGGCCTTACAATCGAAGCTGTCTATATTGAGACAGTTGATGGGTTTCAGGCCAAAATATAATATCATAGGGTTGGGCAGGGGATAGGTATGGATTCCTTCCCCTGATGACTTCTTGTAAATAGTTTTAATCTGCTGGTGGCAGTGTCACAAAGCTCTTTTTTGGGGATGGGGATTGAAAACATTTTGTGCCACACCCCAAACCTGTTATCATGGTCATAATCGACCGAAAACAGTATTGGGAGAAAAAAAAACCAAAAGGGTTTATAAATAAGCATGGAGGGTCCGACTTGCACGGCTTTTCCTTGGCAGGCTTAGATTCTCTATAAAACCGGTTTACCAGTCCTTGTGTGCTTTCGGATTCAGCTGTGCGTGGAATCATCATGCAGCCCATTTATTTTTTCAAGCCCAGATGGGCGGGGGGGGATGATTACTGTGTAGGCTTTCATCCTGCAAACCTGGTGTGCATGTAATGTACACCTGCAAGTAATGGTCAGATGTGACCGATCGCAGTTTAAGTAGAAAGAAAGGATACACATTCAAAGGAGCCAAATTATTTTTGTCTCCCTTATCAATAAGTGTTTAAATTGATAAGGAACAATTTTGGTCCTGTGGAGCAAATTCTTTCCTTAGAGAACTATGTATCTTTTTCAGGGCCACATATTTTAATTATAACAACATTGACAGTATGCCACAAAATAATTGCATAGAGCGCATAACTGCCGTCTTCTACTGACCACCATACATGTTTACATTTGGTCACGAGGTGTAGGTTTACTATCAATAACGTAAATTAGACCAGATGTTGAAACACAAATAAGTGGTGTTTTTTCGACAATCGAACTCTTGAACCTATTCATTCTTACAGCAAAAGCCATAATCTAAGTCTCTTTATAAATGCTTACCTTGATTCACATGTCTACAGTGCAGAATTTGTGAAATTTGTTAACATGTTTTTATTTCAAAGGCTTGTCAATGAAACCGGAAACACCTAAGGACTTCCATATCTGGTGACACGAACGCAAAAATATAGTCCCAAAATATTCAAATTTTTGAAGAATTACCATTTATTCAAGAACAATTTTAAGCAATTTAAGCACAAAAGTCATTTAGATTTATGAAACAACAAAAACTTTGAGGACATATTGGAATTTTTCCGATGTTTTGCCCTAGCTCCGCTTGAGGCGTAGTAATATTTATGTGATAAAGCCATGACTTCCTCATGCTCAACAACAAATGTTTCCAATCAGATGTTATGACTCAAAAATGTCAATAAAATTGACCTGATGGATGATTAATCGTAAGTTTGTAAAATACTTAAACTTGCACAAAACGATGCAGAAAGGGTTCCTGTTTCACGGCGCATAGTTGTCATGTTACATCGTCGAGCCGATTTGGCGATATGCGTTTCCAAATAAGTGTTGATATTTTGTTTACAAATCCCATGAATGAAAAATGGCGACCAAAGAACTTATGAAAAATATCTCGTGGTGGCACAAATGTTTCTTAGACAGGAGACAATTTTGGTTAGTAATACTCTAAGACATTGTAGTTCACCCTTCCAAGAACAGTACACTGTACATTTTAGGTCCTGAAAAATTAGGTAAATATGACTTTGAGCGCAAATGCTGTCACCCTCATTTTTTGCATCGGCTGTGTAAACCTACAAGCAGTTTGATAATTGCTTATTAGATAAGTTATGTTTGAAGACGTGTTACTTTCCAGTATATTCAAACTTTTTCTCCGACTCCGTGTTTTGGCTGAAAAGAAAAGTCATGTTGAGGGGTACCCCACCCACTTTTTGTACTTCGGTAAACCCTTAAATGGTTCTAGAATGTAAGTAAACACTCAACCCATTTTGTACCAGAAACCCCCAAACGGGTACTCTGGCAAACAGTGCAGGCCCAGATCAGACGCCGTAGAACAAAAACATACATTAACCTATTGTATACTAACGGATGCTTCCATTGCTATAGTAGTCGCAGACAAGACTGACTAGGCGGAGCTATCGTTTGCACCTGCCTTTGGAATGTTCTACTAACATAAAGGTAAACCAAGTCACCCGACTGTAACACAAACAACACAATGTGGCGTACGTATATGACTATTTGGTCCGCTTGCAGAAATCATGCGAAAGGCACTCTACCGCATCTTCTTGTGGACTCAGCGAATTTGAATATATTGACAACACCTGAATAGGTCCGCCTAGTCAATCTTATCTGTGACTACTATATATGTTTGACAAGTCCATTTGTCATATAAGGGGTGGAAGGTTACTTTTTTTTTGTTTATTCTATTTTGACGGAAAATTCTGTTAGCAAATGGTGCAGGCCCAGATCAGACGCCGCTTTAGGGATTTCCCCGCCAGCAATTGGCTAATGTATACACCCCCACACCCTTTATTCCACGTTTTGAGTCGGATGTTTATTATTGACCCAGGAAGCTTTCCGTCTGCTATTTTACACGTGACGTCTATATCACAGCGACGTCAACAACTCTGTCTGGGTTTGTTTGCACTAGATCATTGGCAAACTATGCGCCGCAAACTGCGGCATCTGATCAGGGTCTACAAAGCTTGCTGAAATTACTGGAGTTTAAGGGTCAAGCGAACTTCAGCGACAATCCGTACAGCTTTGGTACGGTTCGTGAATACAATGATAATTGTTCTCGAAATTAGTGACCTGTGTCAGGATTAATCGGTTTATTTTCACACGTGCGCACTCACTGTGAAAAGTAATTTGGAGACTGATAGGTGGTAATTGAATTCATCCGAGCTTTATATATTTTTTGGAGAGAGTCGAATACAGGGCAGCATTAAATAGTGCAAGAAATGGTATTTTTTGAGGTTATTTATTTATTTATTTTTTTTTCATTTTCGTTCGTAAAAGAGCCCAACCGTGAGACTACAGCAATTAAAAGAGAACCATATAGTACCCCTAAGAGCCACTGAACAAGAAATCTCGTTTAAAGTGTTTTTAGTTTAACAAAATACAATTCTTGCCCAAGAAAGCCATTTTCATATGCGAAGGAGCTAAACAGACTGTAGGAGTTGAAACAGTACCAAAAGTACCCGGAAGAACTGACGAACAAGAATTAAATCTTTGCATTGTCAAATTGACAAAAAATTTGGATCTGCAAACTTGCAAGTAACAATAACTGTTTATGTTTTTTTTTAAGAAAGATAAACAGAAAAATAAAACCTCTACCAGAATTTGAACCCACGACCCTCTGATTCAGAGTCCAGCCCCTATCCACTTTGCACAAAGGAAATAAGGGAGGTAATGCAGAACAAGATTCTAAATAAATTTAAGTTCGAAAAATGGCAATTTTCACCAAAACGCACCCGTGTGACACAATGCATTCTTTCATATCTCCAAACTGGTTACTATATGATAGTATTTGAGCCAGCGCACGACAAAACCTACATAAAGACTAGCGACCTTCAAATACCCGGATCAGTCTGCTCATTTACTCACTAAGACAAGAGACGCCGTGTACGTATCCCGCAGGATAGAAGGTACATGCGATCAACGAATGTTCTGATCAAACTGCGCGAATGCCTTAACGTGGGTTTTGTTCTGCACTAACTCATGTTTTTTATATATATTCTAAACATAGGTTGTGGGTGCTCGTTAGAGCCGCCTCAACGAGGCGGTTCTAACGAGCACCCAAAACCTATATTGAAGTGTTTTCGTGTTGTAACCTGGTCGCAAACATCGAAACAGGATTCCTCGTGCTTAGGCTCATATTTGTTTTAGATTTGCTACAGACACATACATTATCACGGTCATCCTTGTTTGTAGGAGGGGCGACATCTTATCTACTGGTTTAGAGAAAGTTCCGGAAATACTCTTACACAGCGCCATCTGCACTGCTGCCAAAAGATGGGGAGATAAATCTATCATGGACTTCACTTCCGTTGAAAACATATATGTCGAAAATGTAAAAGGTAAATAAAAAACGCGAAATAATCTGTTTACAGATAACTTAAGGATGTATTCTTTGTAGTAAGTGCAATTTTACACGATGCAGTATTTCACATTTGTCTGGAAAAAAACTTTATTTCTTTATAATAACTTTAGAAGGATTAACTTCAAGATAATGCCTAACTTTCCAAACAGTGTAGATCCAGAGCCGATGGCTTCATCTGATCAGGATCTACAGTGTTTGACATTCAGTTTGTGAATTTGTAGGAATAAATAACATCGAGTAATATGATTGGTTCAGAGTCCGAAATGGGTGTGACCAACTTAATCATACAACAGGATAAGGGTTAAATCATTGTCCTTAGGTAAAATAATGTCGAACTTCAGTGACTTGAACACCTTCGGGCCCATGAAAATGTGTTCGAGACTGGGGTTCTTCGAGTCCCTGGGAGTAACTCAAAGCGCTAGCCCGGGAAGCAAGGTACTTGTATCTTTTCAGAAGGTATGATATGTGTTCTACATAGAATCGCCTCAATGTGGCTATTCTAATGAGTACAAACAAAATACATTCGGTATGATGTGTGCACTCATTAGAATCGCCTCATAGAGGCGATTCTAATGAGTAGGCACAGCATTCTTTCGCATGATATAAGTAAGAAAAGCTCCCTAAGTTGTCACTCACTGTTTCTTATCTGCCATTGAAAGACATCTCTAGTGGCTAACAGACCAGATCAGAATCTAAAAGCAGCCCAAATACAGTAACAATTTGATGGCTCCAACAAAGATGGCTTAATTACCGTTGCTGAATCTAGCCCGTTCCTATAATGTTTGCATTTGGCGATCACGTCCGTGTGGTATGGCACAATTTTCATGGCCTGTCTGAAGAAAACCTGTGATATTATTGCGATATCTACGGAACCCTGGACGGAACCTATATTATGTATTATGTTGTCCGCACAAGATAATACCCGTTGTGCGCACAACATATTATCTTGTACGCACAAGATATTAACTTGTTCGCACAACTTAATATCTTGTTCGCACAACATATTAAAATCAAAGCACTGAGAGTACTGGTGGGTCGATCGTCTCTGAGTGTAGGTTGGGAAAATAGTCCTGAGCTGAGAATCGAACTGTTCGTTTAACTTTTAGCAAGCACAGTAGAGCTGATCAGACATCGCGTTATGTAGCGTCTGATTATGTAGATTCTGTTTGCCAATGTCCAAGTGTACGAGCACAGTCCACCCGCCCCCGCCTATCGGGGCTTTAATAAATAGATGGGCTGCGTGATGCTTCCACGCAGAGCTAAAAGTCCCGTAACATTTGAAGTAACGTCTCCAAATGACCTATACAGTGTTGACGGGGACGTTAAACCTTAAAAAAAACGAGCACAGTCCAGAATTTTCTTCTTATGCTGGGCTCTGACGTCTCAGGGTAGTACTTGTATTTTCTTCAACAGAGTGAGGAGGGTGCAAACGCAGCCCCCTCCCATCTTTTGGAAATTATTTCAGATTCGTACAGTTTTTCACTCTCTGCAAAATACCTGAAATTCGCATCCTCAACCCGCCCCTTTTCAGAGTCTGCGTACGGCCCAGAATCATGTTCAAAACTGTTGTTGCATACATATGGCGAACAGTGCCGACCTGATCAGAAGCAATGTACTCTATATCCGATCTTGGTCTACGCTGTATCTCTAATAACGGTACCACCTATAAAGTCTGGGCTACTCATTTTTGCACTTAAACACTTCAGGGTTCTAAAATTAAGTTCTTAGCAGGAGTGCGAAAAGTCTATTTTTACTCGACTTGAACAGTTTTATGAAAGACGTCACGTGACATCGTGGCCTGGTTTAAGATATTGTTTTCTTTCATTACGTGAGCAATCTGGCATTCTTATACTTTTTCGTTTAACCCTCAAATGCCACTATTTAAGCGAACAGTGAAGTTCCTGTGCTATCTGCTGTGATCAGACGCCACATTCCGCGGCGTCTGACCTGGGTATTATCCAGCATACGATTCCTGTCAAGACTCCTTAGATAGCTCTTGGTGCATCTATAAAAATAGCGCAACGTTTCAAGTTCTATTAATAAAAAATAATATTGGTTGTCCCAAATCAGTGATGGTCTCTATAGATAGCTCCTGTTGCATCGATAAAAATAGCGCAACGTTTCAAGTTCTATTAATGAAACATAATATTGGTTTTCCCAAATCAGTGATGGTCACGTGGACAACTGCATTAATTCCGTTTGGCCATTTAGTAAATTTTGGTCGATTGTAAACCGATCGACCCAAAAATGCATGTCCCTTCCAGGCTGCCGTATATATCTTCCACAAACAGAGCAAAACAGCAAAACGTTATTGAGATGAGAAAGACGCCATTTTAGCGCACGGATGTGTTATCATAATTAATACCCTTGTAAACTACAGTTTTCCCTATAAAAGTGGGGTTTACAGATATCAAGGGGAATGGGAACACCTGGCAGATTTTTCCGCCATTTTTCAAAGGGCGACAACTTGCGGGACTTTCTGTTTGCTTTTTGATAAGCCTTGTCCCACTGAAAAAGGGGTCTACTCGGTGCAAATTCTTTCCTTTAAGAGTTGACCTCTAATGACATCGGAGACAAAAATACTTTTGCAGGAGTTGCTTCCTCTGGAGGTGTATCCATTCCCCTTAAATTATCAGTGATAGATACATTCCTTACACTGGAAAGGAATCCATCCCTAGCCATTAGGTGACGGACTCTGTTCGTCACAAATGTGGTCATCTGTGTGTTTTGCAGGCGTTTCCTCAAGTAGTCGTTTCTATGTTGTGTTCTTGGAACTAGAACAGGAAGAAGAAATGACGTCATGTGAAAAAGAAATGGTAAGTGAGAGTTTTGACTCACTGCAATCATATAATGCTCATAAGTGACATGAAAATACGTATCACCTTTAACCCGGCCGGGGATCGAACCCGGTCCGCCGGAGCATTTTTTTCACCTGATACGTTTGACACCGAACATAAATGACCACAGAGACTCGGAGCACAGAGCTACGTGTGCTGGATAATTTCGTTGGAAAATGTGCCAGATTGGCTAGGAGGGAGACAGGTATAAAATACACGTTTACTGCCTTGTGATTCAAGTCGGCTTTTATAGCGACGTTGAAGAGTGTCGGTCTGCCACTACGACAGACTGGGTACGATCCCAGGCCGGGTTATAGGTGATTCCTGTACACTTAATATGAAAGTACATGTGTTGTCGTTTTCGATACCATTGGTGTTCGCATAATGCCAGCTGCGTTATATAGCTAGGTGCTGTACATTTTACATTTTATTGATACAACCATAGCTCCGTGGAAGGGGCTGTGGAGTATGGGGATGGGGTAGCGACGGTAATTAAGAAATTCATTTAAGGGTTGCTAAGGACATGATTTTAACAAGTACAGTAAAAATCCTATATTAAGACTACCTTTTGTGACTGTACAAAAGTGGCCTTTAAAGCTAACAGTCCCAAAGGTGGACCCTTAGCAGAGGAAATTGGTGTAGGAAACACAAAGAAGAAAAACTCTAGCATTTTGAATATAGGTATGGTCTTAATAGTGGAATTTCACTTTATCTGCATCACAGATTTTTTATGAAGAAATTTTTTGTTTGTTTGATTGATTCGAGGTTTTACGTCCCCGTCAACACTATTTAGGTCATTTTGGAGACGTTGTTTCCAATTTTGTGGAGTTTTTACCTGACAGTGAGTTAAAATTGCCGCCCAATGAAACCAATATGGTTTATATGCATGGCAGGCTTAGGCCATCTAAGCGGTTTGCCAGTTGGTTTCAGCACTGCGTGGAAGCATCATGCAGCATAGTCTATTTCTTCTAGCCCCGATGGCCTTTTATGAAGAAATAAGTTCTCGTTACTTTCCCCTATTTGGTAAGGGGAAATATGGACATTACCATCGAATACTGGTGAGGATGTTTCTTTTTAGCGGTCCTAAATTCGGAATTCCTCTGATTTTAGCATAATGCTTGCCTGTGTAAATTTGGTAAATACACATATTTTATAATAATAAACAGCTGTTTATTTCTTTATTTATAAATAGTCTTTGTGTAAACTTTCAAGAAAAAATGAAGTAGAAAATGATGTCAACCATCCTCCCGCTGAAGCAGGATATGCCATCACGTGAACAAGTCACCCAACTTTATATAGAGAAAACTTGGTTTATTTTTCTTATTTCTACCCCAAGACATAGGTTGTTGGTACTCGTTAGAACCGCCTCAATGAGGCGGTTCTAACTAGCACCAACAACCTATGTTTGCGTTACAGATAAAAATATCACGGATTTTCATCACAAAAGTAGCCACCCGGATGTGTTATCGTAACGACTACCCTTGCAAAAAGTGTAGATTCAGATCAGAAGGCTTCTGAAAAAGTAACTACACTATTTGACATTCAGTCTGTGAATTTGTAGGAATAAATTACATCAAGTAATAAGATTGGCTGAACGTCAGAAGTGGATGTGACCCAATTAATTGATTAAGCAGGACAAGGTTTAATCAGTAATCATTTCCCTCTCCCCTAGGTCGATGAGGAACTCGTGAAACTACACGACATCTATAGCAACTTTAGAAGAAATGGTGTGATACAGCCAGTAAAATTGATTCAGGTTCAAAAAGGGACATTCGACAAGGTGAAGGACTTGATACTGAAAAACAATCCTACCTCAAGCTCCTTGCAATATAAGCTACCAAGAGTTATGCGCAGAGACAATGTACTGACCTACCTTTTGAGTGCGTCTGTGGGCGGTTCGGTTTCAGATGATCATGCCATTCATTGAGAGATATTATGACAACATTCCTTCATTATATGGGGCACCAAAATCTGTCTTCCAACATGTGCATAAAGCGAAGACTCAGATCAGCCTGCGCATTTGCGCAGGCTGATCAGAGTCTTCGCTATGCGCTATTTAGAGGCCCTTTGTATCAAAAGTTCGTTCATACAGAGTGAGAAGGCTAACCAGTAAGTGGGTGTGTGGGCATACACACTGGTTTGAATCTTCGCTGACTTGCGCATGCTCGAATACCCCTTTCGGTTTATCGCTGTACACATGTACCGCAACAGGTCCATGTGTACCACAACAAGTATAGCTTTTACAAAAAGCTAAGTCTACGCTTAGCACATATTAAATGTAGATGTCTAGAGTGTGTTTTATACAATTAACTGTCTTCGGCATGTCAAAGTTGAAACTGTTGTAATTTTGTCAAAAAGAATTTTTTTCATCTTTAAAAGGCACATATGCAACTTCAGAATGCTTGTAAAACCCTAGTAAAAGGATTGCTTAAAAACTGTTGGAGAAATTAAATAGACAATTTTCCTACACTTTATAGGAGACTAATAACATTTGGCTAACGGCTAGGCAAGATTTTTATCCCACAAAGCCGGAGGCTTCTGGGGAGCTTATAGGGAAGGCACTCGTCCCTCGTGGACGAGAGTTTGTAGATGTATATTTTATATTAGCCTGTGCAAATATGACAGAAAATATGGGCTTGTACAAATGTGATAACTATTCTGTGTCAGAGCTCTGCCCGTGGGCCTCTTCTTTGTGTGAAAGCTTATACATTTATTTGTTATGGGCCGTTTTCTCCTTGTGAAAGATTATACTTGTTGTTACATTTAACTATAAGGGTCAGCCTGCATTGTGGGTAACTAATGGCTGTACTTCCGTGTTAAACCCAACGTCTATGAGGGTATTCCGAGTAACTAGAGTAAGAAGAGTAATGAGCCGAACAGCGCGGATAACTGTAATACGCATGCGCACATATACGGATTTACTCGACTCCAATAACCCTCAACTTATCGCGGGTTAACATGATTCAAGATGGCGAAATAGGTTATTAAACTACAAGGGCAGCTTATAAAATACATGATTTTGATTGAATTTCACGTTTAACGTTCCCGTCAACACTATTTAGGTCATTTTGGGGACGCTGCTTCCAATTTTGTGAGAATTTCACCCGATTCTGAGATGAAATGACATCTCAATCACTGCCGTCCAATGAAACCAAAAGGTCACAGTTGTATCCATTGGACGAACCCCAGGGGGTACTCTTAATTTAGCCTGCTACATAGGCTGGGGCTTTTTTTTTCGGTTAAAATTTCGATTTTCAGTATTGGTGTGTGTGTGTGTGTGGTGGTGGGGGGGGGGGGGGGTTAGTAAAAAACTTGTCTTTTTATGGGTACAGGCCTTTTTGCAGATATTTTAGGGTCACTTCTAAAACTGACTATTTTTGGGGACTTTCAAAAATCTTTGGTATTATTTGGCTGAAATGGTTAATGCGTATTGTTGAAACACGTTTCCACTCATATCACACGCTATTTTAATAATGTTTCTGTTTCTATCTGCACAACAGATAGTGGCTTTATTATAGTTTATAGAGAGATATTCTGTTACAAACTTACAAACTGTTAAAAGCACTTCTGTTATCAAATACAACGGTTATAGGAAACACAGCCAGCAAGCCAGTACAATTTTGGAATGTTTTTTTTTTTTTTTTTTTTTTGGGGGGGGGGGGGGTATGCTAAAAATTGCAGATAATTTTTTGTGATCTGATCATATACTGGATATATTTATATTTCTTTTTTTTTTTGGGGGGGGGGGGGATTCACTCTCAATATTGGTATTTTGCGTCGATCACTAGATGCTGGGTCCCAACCTATGTAGTAGGCAAAATTAAGAGTACCCAGCCCGATAAAAATACGCTTTTCCTACCCCTCCTCCACCCCCAAGAACGAGAATTAAAAGTTTGAACCTCCCAAATAGTCTCAGCCTATGTGTATTGTGCAGCAAATATTAAGCGTACCCCCGCCCCCGGTGTTGGTGTCGCACCAACGTTTTGTATGCAATAACCGGTGTCTGATGAGGATCAACAGCCAAATTACGTCTATGAAACCCTAATGCCCTACTTGTTTCTGGTCGGACCCATCGGTGCCTAACTGTTGTTTTTCTTTTTTGCTCCAGCATTTCTGTTGTTTCTTGCTGTCGAGTCCTCGTCGTTGTTTCTTCTCTGTGGTTGTTTGATTTTTGTGTTCACGGTGATGTTACACTGATGAGTCAGGAGGCCTTCATGCGGACTGAACAAATTATTTGTCTTAATCGCGACGG
Source organism: Lucinisca nassula (assembly GCA_963580285.1). Lineage (NCBI taxonomy): Eukaryota > Metazoa > Mollusca > Bivalvia > Lucinida > Lucinidae > Lucinisca > Lucinisca nassula. Next base: position 95,525,250 of record OY757021.1, on the reverse strand, counting down.
AAGTAAGGGCGAGGATTGTGGCCACGTAAAATCGATTTAAGCCCCGCAGTGGAATTCGTTGCCGCTGACCGTTCCAAGGCAGTTCTTCTGTCGCGGTTTATTTTTGTTATGGTTTGTCTTTGGGTGTTTTTGTCGCTTTCATTATTTTATTTTGGATGGCATATTGGCCATTTTGTGGGAAGGTAACTGTCCTTTTGGCTTTCCGCTGTTGGTGTTTCCGTTGGGGTCTGTTGCTTCATGTTTGTGTTTCTTTCCCTTTGGTGTCTCTGATGGGAGCTGTAGGTTAATTGTATAGATTCCTGATAATTGCCTCTACTCCTGTTTTGCTTTGGGCGTTACTCGTATCTCGGAAATTGAGATCGCGAGTGATGGCTTCATAAATTAACTAAGAACAGACTGGCTGAAATTTAAAGGTGAGTTACGTCGTTTCAAATCCAAATAGAAGACAAATTCACAGAAAAAGCACCGTATTTACAATGGCGATAAACTGCGAAAGACGTTTATTGCAAAACCACCGACAAATAGTAAAACTGGGTGAAACTCGATGCATTCGGAACAGGGTTACTTGAGTACATTTGTACGCATGCAAAATAAATTAAACCCGAGTAATACGAGTAAGAATCCCGAAAGCACTCTAGACAAGTCCATATGTATCGCAAAAAGTCCATATGTATATACCGCTACAAGCCCATATGTTCCGCAACAAGTCAATAGGGTTCCGGACATGTTCGCATAGCAAAGACACAGAAAGGCCCTTATCCTGCTGAACACGACAACCCCTAACGTTGCAAACAGTGAAGATCAAGATCCTCAGAAGCCATCTGATCAGGATCTACACTGTTTGTCATGCAGTGTGTGAACTGAATGAAAACATTTTAGAAGCTGAATGTCAGCCATTGATGTGGCTTAATTAATTTATTCAGCAGGGTTAGAGGTAACTGGTGTGTACACTCAGAAAGTCAACAGCCTTCCCAATCAGCGTAAAGAGTTATTGGACCAACGGGCGCAGTTAAAAGCGGTGCGAGTTGGACCGTCCATGCTTATAAACTATTGGTTTCATTGGGCGAAAGGGCTTGAGATGTCATTTCATCTGAATGTCGGGTTGGGAGGCAAATTCCACCCCTGGTATTTACCAGTGGCGTTTACCGGTATTTACCGGTCTGGAAAAGACACACCACATGGCAAATACCGGCAAATACTGGCAAATTGAATTAATTTTACTTAAAATACTGCAGAAAACTTTGCAAAATTGACTTAAAATTATATAATCAAACTACAGTGTACATATATATATATATATATAAGTAAAAGGATGTTTAAAGTTAATATATCAACCTACATTATTAAATATTTCTCAATTTTTAAAGCATATTTAACAAACCAAAACGTGCATGAAGACTGAGGTTTTGAAATTATTGCACCAAAATTGGCATCTTTAATTGTTTATTCAAGAGAGCACAGGTGGTCAGGGCCAAATATGGACAAAAGGGTGTCTTTAATGACTCCATATTTTATCAACTTTGATGAAAGTAAATAGATGAGTACTGTGGCAAGTACCAAATAGGCCTTTTCTATTCTAACATTTTGTTAAAGTTGATTGTAACAGATAAACTAAACTATATCAGTATAATATAAAATGAAATTCACTAAATTCAATTATTAAAAACTCTATCATATATAAATTGTGTGCAAGATTTTGTTCTAATTCCAGGGTGGTAAATTCCATTTTCCAGTATTTGCCGGTATTTACCGGTAAATGCCACCGGCATGGAAAATATTCATATTTGCCGGCATTTTGCCAACTTGGACCGTAAAATTCCCATCAAATTGGAAGCAACGTCTCCAAAATGACCGTAAAACATCAAATCAAACAAACAAATAACACAAGATATTATCTTGTTCGCACAACATATTAAAATTGCATCTCCCTTCCAGGGTTCAGTACATAACGCATGAACTATTTTTCGGAGTTTATTCACATCTACTATAGTAGTGGCAGGTAAAATTGACTAGGTGTTGTCAGGTGATTCAAGTGTTGTCAATATATGTCAAATTCGCTGAATCCATCGGAAGATTCGGTATAGAGTCTTTCGCATGCTTTCTTCAAGCGGACCAAATGACCATATACCCAACAACTTTGTTTGTGTTACAGTTGAATTCACACTATCGGGTGATATTGTTAACCCTTTTGTAAATAGAACATTCCGAAACCAGGTGCAAGCGATAGCTCCGCCTTGTCATTCGTATCTGCGACTACTATACCAATCCATTTATCAACTTTCAAGGTTCTCGCTTCAACATTTTTTAGATATTTTGCTGGCAAGATTTCATCCAAAGGATAATAGCTGATGAAAAAAAGTGTCGGTCATTTTTTTTTTTTTTCATGAGGAATCCATATATGAAATTTCAAAACCCTGTAGTTGTCGCAGATAAAATTGACTAGGCGGAGCTATCGGTTGGATCTGCCTTTGGAATTATCTATTAACAGAAAGGTAAAGCAAAATAGAAGTGGAGGCAATGGGAAAGAAACACAAACATGAAACAACAGACCCTAATGGAAACATCAAAGCGGAAAGCCAAAAGGACAGTTACTTTCCCACAAAATGACCAATTGGCTATCCAATACAAATTAATATAAGTGACACGAACACCCAAAGATAAACCATAACAAAAATAAATCGCGACAGAAGAACCGCCTTGGAACGGTCTGTGATACGAGTTCCACTTGGGGGCTTAAATCGATTTTACGTGGCTACAATCCTCGCCCTTACTTCCGTCGCGATTTAGACAAATAATTTTTCAGTCCGCATGAAGTCTCCCGGTTGTGTGAATTCAACTGTAACACAAACAAAGTCGTCGCGTATATGGCCATTTGGTCCGCTTGCAGAAAGCATGCGAAAGGCACTCAACCGAATCTTCTGGTGGACTCAGCGAAGTTTGACATATGTTGCCAACACCTAAATAGCCCCGCCTAGTCAATTTTATCTGCGACTGCTTTACCATGGTTCTAAAATTATGCTATGCATCAAAAAGCGTAACGGACGGAAGAACGGGCGAACAGACGAACGGACGAACGCCCCAGAAGCAATGTGATCCTTGGGACATAAAAAAAACGCTACTGATAAGCACGGGGACACACTCCGCTGCTACACCAGCTAATCTGTATGCTTGTGAGCACGTCCACTTGGTCAAATTCTACAAAATCTGACTGTGTGAGAAATATAGATTATCATGTGACATTTTCATATCATTCCCCATAATAGGCCCCCGCCCATTGGGGCTAAGAGAAATATATTGGACTGCATGGTGCTTCCACGCAGGTCTGAAACCGACCGCACATGGGCACTGATAATTCGTCCAAACCTGTCCAGGCAAAACGATGCGACTCGGACCATCCATGCATATAAACCCTTTTGGTTTCCTTGGGCGGCAGGACTTGAGATGTCATTTCATCTCAATGTCGGGTACAAGTCACACAAAATCGGGCGCAACGCCTCCAAAACGACCTTAATTGTGTTGACGGGGACGTAAAACCTCAATTCAAACAAACAAGCAAAAAAAACGTATATCAGCCCAAAGGCCGAAGGCCCGTGTACTGGTATGCGCCGAGGGCTGATATGGGGTTTGATATGAAAATACCATAATCATTATCTGTTTATCATCCCAACTGTTTTCCTTTTCATTACGAAAACACGCCTATACAAATGCATTGTAAATTTTACCGCCGAAAAAAAAACGGTTGATAATTATATAGGCGTGTTCACGTGATGTAAAAGAGTTATGATTGAATGTTAATAAAGCGATGATGACAAGAAATTTTAATCAGAACGAACTATTAAGTTATAAATTCCAAATAAAAGTGAATATAAATTTATGATACTTGTATTATATTTTCTTAACTCATATGGGAAACAGTACAGAGGCACATCACGAAAACACGCCTATATAATTTTGACGCCCTTGAACCCCACTTTTATATAGTAAAACTGGGGTTTCAGGGGGTATACACTATTTTTCTTATTTCTGCTCTAAAATATAGATTGTTGGTACACGTTAGAACCGCCTCATCGAGCAGGCGGTTCTAACGAGTACCCACAATCTATATTTTAGATCACAATTTTTCATCTTAAAATCTTCATTTTTTTTCGGCGATAAAAGTTGCAATGTATTTGTATAGGCGTGTTTGCATAATGAGGTCAGATACTGCAGGTGATCAGTGTCTCACCGCTTGCCCTAGAATCAGGTTGTAATAGGAAGACAGCCGAGTGCTAAGATTGTTACGTCAGAGGTACGTAATGTAAAATATTTGCAATAAAGAGAAAAGCACCTGTTCTCCATTACATATTATATATGGGCTGATTTTGATTGATTGATTTGAGGTTTAACGTCCCCGACAACATAGTATAGGTCATTTTGGAGACGTTGCTTCCAATTTTGTGGGACTTTTACCCAACATTGAGATGAAATGACATCTCAAGCCCTGTCGCCCAATGAAACCAATAGGGTTTATAAGCATGGACGGGCCGACTCGCACCGCGGTTCCTGGACAGGCTTAGATCCTCTAAGCGGTTTACCAATACTTGTGTGCGTGCCGGATTCAGCTCTGCTTGGAAGCATCATGCAGCCCATCTATTTCTTCAAACCCCGATGGGCGATGGTTTGCTCTTAAAGGAAAGAATTTGCTCCCCTCGGAAGGGGAGCAAATTCTTTCCTTAAAGAGTAGCCCTATCTCGGGGAAAGGTGTTTTACATGGATTATTCCTTGTTGTGCGTAATAATATTTTGGGTTCTGGCTACGCCCCTGTTTAGGGTGCGATAAAGGGTGTGTGATATTGGGTATGCAATAAACGCATCAGCTGACATGATGCGCTCACGGATTCCATGTTCGTATCACACATTCAAACACAAAGTATTTTACATCAAATATATGACAAAGCCTTAAGTCATAATATGTTTCTAAATGACATTGACATGTTAAAGGGGGAGTTCCAAATCTGCCCACGCACAGACTTTCTTGAAACTTCAGTTGTTGTTTACTTGAGGCCAAACAACTATATATATAACTTTGTTTCATTTGATAAATAAGTATAGGTCTCAGGAGAGGTCCCTGAGGTAATCCCCTGTAGAGGTCATACACACCTGTGAACTTTTCAGTCTTAAATCAATAGGTATGATTATTTGCCAATTTTGTTGCTTTGATTGGCAGCAGAACTCCATAAGGATTAATCTAATACAAAAAATGTACATTTGTCTATGTCTTTTAATCTTCCTGATAAATTTATTTACAATATTTCTTTTATTTTTCATGAAAATTTGCAAAGATTAAGATGTTCATCATAAGTATTAGATGTGTTCCTGATCTTGTCACCCCAAGATATTGCATATAAAATAGGCCACATATGTGCTCTATATAGCAAACAAATTTCAATAAAATCAGAAACCGGTAACAATGTTTTTGAAAGCTAGATATGGGTTCAGGTCAATTTTTGTGCCAAAATCAGTTTCAATACCAGGGGACAAGATTTCCTTAAAGTGTATTTTCATTGTGTTTTATTTCAATTTAGGGCCACCTGATCATACAAAGCTTAGCATAGGCATTTATATAATAAAAACTCCCCCCCCACCCCCCCCCCCAAAAAAAAAGTAATAATAATAAAAAAATAAAAAAGTAAAAAAAAAAAAAAATGAAAAGTAAATGAGAACATACATTATCAACGTATACAAGTCAAGTTTTATCCAAAAGTTTTAAAGAGAAAAATAAAATGCATTCATGCACTGTCCATGATGAATATTAGTGTTGACAATATTGCTGAAAAAATTACATTATGACACAATAGGAAGAAGACATGGTGGATCTTTTTACCCTATTTTATTTGGCCTTCTTGTACATTTTAAACCCTACAATACAAAGACACTTGATGTCAGTAATACTCAATGACGTTATGGATTTGCTTAATTAATTACTTTCATAATCCTATTTTTTCCTTAATTATTTTTGTTGTTGTCATTTTCTTCTTTAAAATAAAACAGCAGTCAATAATTTGCAAACTTGAAGGGACAGACTGATTTTTTATTTGTTCTTATGATTGATTTGTCCTTGTATTGTTGATGTTTTCTTACATCACTTGGTCAAAGAGACTCACACTCCGCTCCCCCACCACATGTTTTGTGAGATCATGGAAAGAATTTTCTGCATTTTTTTCTAGGTTCATTATAACATCTGCAAAAGTGTAAGGTACAATGTTTAAGTCTTCAAAATAAATGCAGAGCTAGTCACACTGGAACTAGTTGTAGAATTGTCATTTGGCATACACTTCCCTAAATGAAATAGGTGGAAGGCAAGTTGCTGTAACAGATTTTTTTATAGCTGATATTATATTTAGATGTAGCTATACCATTCGCATATTTAGTCATATGTATGTAGTACCTGCCATCAATGTTAAGCTTTCTAGCAATGTATTCATCAGTTTTACAAATGGCGTGAATCAGCTGTTAGCTGTACTACTAGCATATTTGCAGAGCCAAAATCTGCAGTTGGCTTTATATTTTTCTATAGCACTGTAAGCAAATATACTGTTGGTTCTTTTCTTCCTCTGAAATAGTTTGAAAGTATGAATAGTCTTCTCTATTATATTAAATCATGTTACTAAAAAATAACTGGTTGTTTTCCAGATCATATTTAAGAATTTAACTTTCTTACACGGATTTTCACAGCAGGCAACATTTGTTACGTTTTAAGTAGACTGAAGCTTAGTTCAGATTTTGAGCGGACATTGTCAGAGTGGCAAAAGAGCCAAAGCAACAGTGTTTCCATTTTGTCTACAGTAATCTGTGTATACAGTGGGCCGAAAGTCTGTGGTATTATGAACTACCTGGCACACATAATAAACGCATCATAAATCTTGGCTATTCAAACAAGCTGTGCCATTCCGGTATGACAGACTTTTCAAACATTTTAAGTTGACTGCATCATACTTATAATTCTGCATAATACATACTATTACAGAATCAAGATGAAACTGACTAGGGCCCCGGCAGCGCTATCAGAGGAGTAGGAAAATTTGTGGACGGACAGACAGACGGACGGACAGAGTGATTACTATAGGGCACCCACACTTTCAGTGCGGGGCCCTAAAAATTGTCGGTTTACAGAACCATCTATTTTACTTGCCAATTCAACAACTTTGTCATAATAAGCTTCAGCAAGCTTTAAGATTACATTAAATACAAAAACTCTTGATATATAATGAAATATATTTTTTTGAATTGTTAATGAACGCTCAAAATAAATTGTGTTATTGGTGTCCCCCAGGGTACTATAACTAATACAGCTGCTGATTATATGAGCTCTTACTATACACATCATGGTGTTAACATACATATATTCATGTTTATATATATTATTTGCGAGCAATTTCTCGATTGAAAGTGTTATACAATATCTACAAATGGATTGAAAAAATAAAAATCTGACCATTACTATTCAATGTTCAACTGCAGTATGTTACCGGTCTCAGAATTTCAAGAAAATTTGATAAAATGTTCTACACATATACAGGCAATTTTCATATTAAAATGATGAGGTGACAAGAACTGCAACAGTATGAAATCAAAAGTCAAACATACTGCAAAAGATTTTATGGTTGTGAAGTCCAGGGTCTCCAGCATATGAAATTGAACATGGTCTATAAATCTTTACCTGAGCAATAGTAAATGTGATACAAAAATAATCTCAAATGACTACAGTGATGCCTGAGAACAAAATAACTCCAAAACATAAGAAGCCGTTGTGTATATGTATACTTGTTTGGGGTCACCCCTATTTTCAGATGCAGAAATAAACAAAACATTGTAGATTTATAATGAACACAGATATGAGAGCGAAATAGCTAAATAATGCACAGTCATTTACCAGGTATTAATTATGCACAATATCATGGAAATCTGTGTGTGGGCAGAACCCTATGGAAATTTACTATAGGCTGGAACTTCCCCTTTGATATGTGTTATAAAACGCTACCGTTTAGGTTTGGCTGTACTATTTTGTACTATTTTCTATTTCTAGTTCACAGATATCGGTTGTACATTGATACTAGTAATGCATCGAAAACAAACAGCAACAACAACAACAACAAAAAAAAAAACGAAGGTGCAATAGTCGGACCAGGAAACATTATCCTAGTTAACGAGCGGTATACTGTGCATACCCACTGTACTTCAAAATGGAGTATAACAAAACCCGTCGGTGTACAGGTTTTTTCTAAAAATAGCCGCAGTGACCTTGACCTTGAGCCCAGGCTCCTGAAAGTCAAACTTCCTCGAGATATTATCATACCCAACATTTGTGTGAAATTATATTAAAATACATCAATAAATGTTCGCACCAGAGCGATGACAGTCTTTTTTTCTAAAAATAGCCACAGTGACCTTTACCTTGAGCCCAGGATCCTGAAAGTCGAACTTGCTAGAGATATTATTATACCCAACATTTGTGTGAAGCTATATTAAAATCCATCAGCAAATGACGACGTGTGAGCGATGACAAAGTTTTTCTAAAAATAGCCGCAGTGACCTTGACCTTGAGCTCAGGACCCTGAAAGTCAAACTTGCCCGAGATATTATCATACCTAACATTTGTGTGAAATTATATTAAAATCCATCAATAAATGTAGGCACTAGAGAGAGAGACCAAGTTTTTTTTTAAAAAAAAAAAATAAGCACAGTGACTTTGAGCTTGAGGCCAGGATCCTGAAAGGTGAACTTGCTCTAGATATTATTATACCTTACATTTGTGTGAAGTTATATTAAAATCCATCAGCAAATGATGACAAAGTTTTTTTTTTTTTTTTTCTAAAAGTAGCCGCAGTGACTTTGACCTTGAGCCCAGAACCCCGAAAGTTGAACTTGCTCGAGATATTATCATACCCAACATTTGTGTACAATTATACTAAAATCCATCAATAAATGTAGGCACTAGAGCGAAAACAAAGTTTTTCTAAAAATAGCCACAGTGACCTTGACCTTGAGCCAAGGACCATGAAAGTGGAACATGCTCAAGATATTATCATACCCAACATGTGTGAAATTATATTAAAATCCATCAATAAATGTAGGCACTAGAGCGATGACATTTTTTTTTCTGAAATAGCCACAGTGATATTGACCTTGAGCCCAGGATCCTGAAAGTCGAACTTGCTCGAGATATTATATTATACCCAACATTTGTGTGAAGTTATATTAAAACCCATCAGCAAATGACGACGCTAGAGCGATGACAAAGTTTTTTTTTCTACAAATAGCCGCAGTGACCTTGACCTTGAGCCCAGGACCCTGAAAGTTGAACTTACTGGATATTATCATACTCGACATTTGTGTGAAGATATATTTAAATTCATCAATAAATGTAGACACTAGAGCGAAAACAAAGTTTTTTCTAAAAATAACCACAGTGACCTTGACCTTGAGCCCAGGACCCTGAAAGTCGAACATGCTCAATATATTATCATACCCAACATTTGTGTGAAGTTATATTAAAATAAATGTAGGCACCAGAGTGATGACAAAGTTTTTCTAAAACTAGCCACAGTGACCATACACTGCGGCTTTAAACAAAGTACCATAAATGTGACAAATCATCTAACCTGATAGCACGGATAATATGCGCATTCCCTATTGCTGCTTAAGATTCCATTGAAGTTTCGTTGAGTTTCTGCAAGTAGTTGCTGAGAATTCGCGTGGACACGAACAGTACCCTATATATTCATGCAGAATTCATCAAAGGGTCATAGCTGTTGGAAAAATCATCGAACCAAAACACGCAGGTGATATGCGCATCCACCTTCGATACTTAATATTCCCTTGAGTGAGTGAGTGTTTGAGTTTTACGTCCCACCAACAGCTAAGGTCATACGGAGAAGGGACCTCGGTTTAAAGACTCATCCGAAAGTCTGGAGAAGGCTGGGAGATTATTCCCTTTAAGTTTCATTGAAATTCGTCCAGTAGTTTCTGAGATTTCGCGATGACAAGAGCGGGATGGGCACACGGACACACGGATGTACGGACGCACGGACAAAGCGGCGACTATATGCTGCCCCGAAATTCTTCGGGGAGCTTAAAAGCAACAAAACAACATGATTCTGACCTTCCATTTTGCTGTGTTATGCGAAACAAAAACCCATATATGCCTAGTGTCCGCGACGATTGTGGTTTGGGTTTTACGGCCATTTTAAGATTATTTCACTTATTTCGAACCAATCGTTAGACAGAGATGGGCGGAAACCAGCCTACCCGGAGAAAAACCACCTGACCTTCCGTTGCAGAATTTAGCGCCTCACATGTGATCCCATCATGTAATCAAGTCCGTGTGATGAACACCACAGTAACCCCTACTTTAAATAGAGAGAACTGGAGTTTACAGGGGTTATGCATTATTTTTCTTATTTCTACTCCAAGACAGAGGTTGTGGTTGCTCGACGAGGCAGTTCTATTTATGTTTTGAGTATAGATAGAATAATATGGCGAATTTACCGTTTTGGAAGTATGAAAGAATGCACTTTGTCGCACTGATTTGTGTTATCGTAATGCGAGACAGGCTCGAACCACAATGGTGAGAGGCCTAATGATTAAGAATTAGCGCTCTTATCTACTAGCCACGGGGGCCCGTCGTGTAACCGAAAAAGAACACTGTTAGACTCTGCAAATCGGGGCATCTGCTGATCAGTGACTCCACTCTTGGATTATTATGAAACTTTGGATAGACAAAATTAATCACACCTTTGGTGGACGAGTATAGTAGTCGCAGATAAGATTGACTAGGCGGAGCTATTGAGGTGCAATCAATATATGTCAAATTCGCTGAGCCCACCAGAAGATTCGGTAGAGTGCCTTTTGCATGCTTTCTGCAAGCGGACCAAATGGCCATATACGCCACAGTTTTGTTTGTGTTACAATTGAATTCACACAATAGGGGGACTTGGTTTACCTTTTTGTTAATAGAACTTTCTAAAAGCAGGTGCAAACGATTGCTCCGCCTAGTCAATCTTATCTGCGACTACTATACATGTGTCATTTAGGGATAACATGCAGTAACAGCTGCAGTATTGCAGACGTTGGCTCATCACCTAATCAAGTTCGTGAAATGAAGACTCCCCTAAACCCCACTTCATATAGAGAAAACTGGGGTTTAGGGGAGTATTCATCATTTTTCTTATTTCTGCTCCAAGACATAGGTTGTGGGTACTCTTTAGAACCGCCTCAATGAGGCGGTTCTAACGAGCACCCACAACCTATGTTTGCAGTAACTGTAAGAAAAATATCACGGATTTTCATCAGAAGAGTAGCCATTTTGGAGATGTGAAAAAAATGCACTATGTCCCACGGGTGTGTTATCCTAATGTGAACAAATCCGTTAGTGGTCAAAACTTCTAGCAAACACAGTATTCAATACATTATTTTTCGCTGTCAAAATGTGAGTAGCTTTTACATTTGCAAAAGCTACTCATATTTTTTTTTCAGCAAATATATTAGTATATTTGTCATATAAACTGATCAAAGCTTTAACATACATGTAGTTTCAGCTGACAACATCGTTAGTTTTGAATAACTGGATCCTGGGTTTTGCGTCAGGTACAGGTCAGCCAGTGCGCATGTGCAGTTGACCAGCACTTTTGTGTTCGCTTGTAGCATACAAAACATCCGGGTCCAGTTGTTCAAAGCATAGTTAGCTTAACAAGCACGTTAGTGGTCAAAATCTTAACTGTTCTGGTGAGCAAAATACCTAATACAATAGAAGTTCAATGGCTCGAACACCGATGGCTCGTTTACCATGGCTGACTCGAACCCGTTCTTGGGTCCCTAGAGAAATCTTCTACATGAGAAATAGTGGGGGATAATTTAGGCGATTTTCGTAATTTATTATGCAAAAGTATGCTGTTTGTACTCATTAGAATCGCCTCGATGAGGCGATTCTAATGAGTACACACAGCATACATTTTCAGAAAAGTTGTCAAAAAGTATCTCGTTAGGCCTCCTGGCAGTAACCCTCAGTGGCTGTCTCGAACAGATTTTCGAGGTCCTAAAGGTGTTCGAGCCATTGAAGTTTGACTGTACAATGGTAGTTTTACTGAAAAAAAAATGCAAGCAGCTTTTGCATTTGCACGCAAAAGCTGCTCACATTTTTTCTGCAAAATCATTAGTATTTTGTAATATTAAATGATCAATGTTTCAACAATACGTTAACAAACGAGGTCGTTAGTTTTGAACATCTATATAATTATGAAACCCTTTCAAGACACTTGCAAGTAAGAATAACTGTGCAGGGCAGGGCGTTTTGTTTTTGCCATACCTGGTTGAAAACCGCGAAGGCAAGAATACTCGTGACGAGGCTCGAGAAGTCAAGGACTGTCTTTGTTAAAGAAGTCAAGGAAAGTATCTGATGTCGTGGTTTCGAATTTCGACGAGCAAACAACGTGTGTTTGAACAAGTTATTTAGATCAATTTTTTTTTGATTGATTGGTTTGGGGTTTAACGTCCCCGTCAACACTGTAAAGGTTATTTTGAAGACGCTGCTTCCAATTTTGTGGGACTTTACCCGACATTGAGATAAAATGACATCTCAAGCCCTGTCGGTCAATGAAACCGATAGGGTTTATAAGCACGGACGGGCCCGACTCGCACCGCTTTGATCGCAGGCTTAGATCCTCTAAGCGGTTTACCAGTACTCGTGTGCGGGTCGGTTTCAGCTCTGCGTGGAAGCATCATGCAGTCCATATATTTCTTAAAGCCCCGATGGGCGGGGGCCGCTTCTGATCAAACTGGACTTTCGAACAGCCTGATAAGAATCTGCGCTGTTTGCTATGTACAGTCGAGCTTCATTGACTTGAACACATTGGAACCATGAAAATTTGTTCCAAACAAGGGAAGGTCGTGTCACCAAGCGTTATTCAAAACGCCTGGTCAGAATGATTAAGGTGTACTTCATTAACCCATTCAGTACCAGAAACCCCAAAAGGGGTACCTTGGCAAACAGTGCAGGCCCAGATCAGACGCCGCAGAACGCGGCGTCTGATCAGGGCCTGTACTGTTTGCTAACATCTCAGTCATTTTCCAAATAAAGTTTGAAGAAAAACACAACCTGACACCCCTTATTTTTGGAATGAACTCCTGCTATACATAAGGAGGAAGATTCCATTTGGTACAAAATTGGTTAATGTTCTTTAATATAAAGTTAGTTTGTGTATACTCATTAGAATCGTTCGAACACCGAAAACTCGAATACCACTTCTGTTTCGAACTCAGACTTGAGACCCTCAGAAAATCTCCCGATAGCACAAAATAACTTAACCCTTTTTGTACCAAATGGAATCTGTGTGTGTGTGAATTTGGTTTTAACGTCGCTTTCAACAATTTTTCAGTCATATCACGACGGTGTCTGGTTGGGACAGGGAGCTCAATGCTCACTTTTATAGTGCTGCCTCACTGAAGTATCATGTCCCAGACACATTACATGATACCACACCCAGTCACATTATCCTGACACTGGGTCGACCAGTCCTAGCTCTACCCCGTAAATCTGAGTGCCATGCGAGGAGCAGCTAGTACCATTTTTAACGACTTTGGTATGTCGCGGCCCGGGCTCGAACCCTTGACCTCCCGTTTCCCGGAGCGGACACTCTACCAACTGAGCTATCGGGCCGGTCCCAAATGGAATCTTCCTCCTTATATATAGCAGGAGTCCATTTCATAAATTAGGACTGTCAGCTTGTGTTTTCTTCAAAATTTATTTGGAAAATGACCGAACTTCTAGCAAACAGTGGAGGCCTTGATCAGACGCCGCGTTCTGCGTTCTAAATGGGTTAAAATTCATCCCAACAAAAAAGCATGCCAGCTAGTCTCAAGCTAAGTATAGTGACCCCTGAAGATTAACCCTTGAGACGCCAAGAAATGCTAAAAAATGCCGTCGCTGCACCTTCTTGCAAACTTCTTACAATTATTTTTGCATTCAGGCAAACAGTGTGGACCCTGATCAGACTGCTCCTATAGAAGCAGTCTGATATGGGTCTTCACTGTTTGCAACAATGACCTTAAAGGTACATGTAATCAGCAGACACAAAGCAGACGACAATTGTTGTGATTGGCACCTAAAGATTAAGTATGTCAAAGCTAGTAAGTCATATCAGTTCATGTGAAAACACCATATATTCTTAATTCCATTCATGAGAAATCGCCATATTTGAATCCACTTTAGAAAATTGTACGTGAAAAGGGGCACATTGAATTCCATTTTGTCGCACTTTTGAAAGAAAATTATTAATATTTGAATATAACCTTAACTAAATTTTTATAGTTTCCTTGTATATTTTGATTTTACGGCCTTTAAAGATGATAAAGAACCGATCGTTGAACAGAGGTGGGCCAAAACCGGAGTACCCTGAGGAAACCTAGCACCCTTTCGTTGCAGAAAACTGTGTTGTAAACTGTCTTGAATATGATAGCGAATAATTCCAGTGTTTGGCTCCATTTGTCTCAAATGAATTTTCAGAGCAATAAGTTCGCGCATATGGCTGTTGATTTGTTTGTTTGTATTGGAGTTTAACGGCCCAGTCAACACAATTTTAGGTAATTTTGAGCCGGTCAGTTTACCTATCCACAATTTTCCTGGACAGGCTTGCACGTAAGCGGCTAACCAGTACAGTGCACATTCTTTCGCCAGAAACTGACAACTGCCCTTTTTGAATCAGCGGAAGGGAGAGAATGACCGTAGAAAAGATTTCATGATAAATATCTACGAAAGAGTGTTGCCGATCCCGGAAGGTATTCATATATCATCTATTCATCATCAGCATCTTCTTATTCTGCTTCTATTATCATTATTATTTTATAATTATTATTATTCAAGTGCACTGTACTGGTTAACCGCTTACGTATAAGACTGCCCAGGTAGAGTGTGGATAGGTAAAGTGACGGGATCAATATGACCTAAACAGTGTTGACTGGGCCGTTTAAACGGCAATACAAACAAACAATACGACGTACATGATGTTGGCCTGACGTAGATCCAACATTCTTTGCTGACTGGATTCTTAGTCAGCTGGCCTGCTAGAAGTCACTGTTAAGCTATAACCCGAGCTTGGAGAATGCATTATAATTTAAGATGGATCTAAATTTGTCCTCTTCTTTCAGACTTTCTGATATGGTCTGACTACCGGCAGCAGCAGGCGGTGTCTGATATGAGTCTACACAGACTGTTTTAAGATCCTTTACAGAAATCAAAGCACTGACCGCACTGGTGGGGGATTTTCACTGTTGAGAGACCCTGGCCTCACAGCGATAAGAAAAGCGTGGCTTTTTATCCCCCGACCGAATAGGTTCGGGGGATATAGAGATCAGCCTGGCGTCCGTCCGTCTGTCCGTCCGCCCGTCCGTAGACGCAATCTTGTGATGGCCATAACTCCTATACCCTTTGAGATTCATTGATGGTTCTTGGCACAATTGTTCACAAGGCTGAGATGATGTGTCATGCACAAGAACCAGAACTCTGGATGCCATACTTTTTTAGTTATCTCCCCTTTTAATAAAAAAGGATGACTACTTTGTGATAGTCATAACTCCAATACCCTTTGAGATATATTAATGGTACCTGGCACAGTTGTTAACAAGGCTGAGACAGTGTGTCATGCACAAGAACCACAACCCTGGTTACCATGGTTTTTGAGTTATCTCCCCTTCCAATAAAATAGAGTGACTACCTTGTAATGGCCATAACTCCAATACCCTTTAATATATATTGATGATACCTGGCACAGTTGTTCACAAGGCTAAGACAGTGGGTCATGCACAAGAACCACAACCCTGGTTACCATGGTTTTTGAGTTATCTCCCCTTCCAATAAAATAGAGTGACTACCTTGTAATGGCCATAACTCCAATACCCTTTAATATATATTGATGATACCTGGCACAGTTGTTCACAAGGCTGAGACGGTGTGTCATGCACAAGAACCACAACTCTAGGTGCCATGGTTTTTAAGATAGCTCCCCTTCAAATAATATAGAATCACTACCTTGTGATGGCCATATCCCCAATACTCTTTAAGATATATTGATGGTACTTGGAACAGTTGTACATGGGGTTAAGCAGGTGTGTCATGTGCAAAAAACACGACTTTTGGTGCCCTGGTTTTTGAATTATCTCCCCTAAAAATATAACCTTGTGATGGCCATAACTCCAATACCCTTTGAGATATATTGATGGTACTTTGCACAATTGTATACAAGGTTGAAACAGCGTGTCATGCGCAAGAACCAGAACTCTTGATGCCATACTTTTTGAGTTATTTCCCCTTTTAATAAAATAGAATAACTACTTTGTGATGGCCATAACTCCAATAACCTTTGAGATATATTGGTGGTACCTGGCACAGTTGTTCACAAGGCTGATAGAGCATGTCATGCTCAAGAACCACAACTCTGGTTGTCATGGTTTTTGAGTTATTTCCCCTTCCAATTAAATAGAGTGACTACCTTGTGATGGCCATAACTCCAATACCCTTTAAGATATATTGATGATACCTGGCACAATTTTTCAAAAGGCCGAGACGGTGTGTCATGCACAAGAACCACAACTCTGGGTGCCATGATTTTTTAGTTATCTCCTCTTCCAATAATATAGAATTACTACCTTGTGATGGCCACATCTCCAATACTTATTGAGATATATTGATGGTACTTGGTACAGATGTACATGAGGTTAAGCAGGTGTGTCATGTGCAAGAACCACAACTCTGGGAGCCCTGGTTTTTTAAATATCTCCCCTTACAACATAACCTTGTGATGGCCATAACTCCAATATCCTTTGAGATATATTGATGGTACTTTGCGCAATTGTAAACAAGGTTGAGACGGCACTTCACGCCTCAGAACCACAACTCTGTGTGCTAGGATATTTGAGTTATCTCCCAGTTCCAATATAACAGTATGACCACCTTGTGATCACCGTACCTCCAATACCCTTTGGACATTGGTGGTACTTGATGCAGAGGTACATGAGGTAAAGCAGGCGTGTCATGCTCAAGAATTACAACTCTGGGTGCTCTGCTTTTTTAGTTATCTCTCCTGACAATATAACATTGTGATGGCCATAACACCAACACCCTTTGAGATATAGTGAAGGAACTTGGCGCAATTGTATACAAGGTACAGAAGGGGTGTCATGTGCAAGAACCACAACTGTTGGTGCTGTGGTATTTGAGTTATCTACCCTTCCAATATAACAGTATGACCAGCTTGTGATCAATATATCTCCAATACCCTTTGAGACATATTTCTGTATAAAGTACAGAAATACATGAGCTTAAGCAGGCATGTAATATGCAAGAACAACATTTCTGAGTGCCCTGGTCTTTCAGTTATCTCCTCTGACAGTATAATCTTGTGATGGCCATAACTGCAATATTTTTGTGATATATTGCTGGTTTAATTCTGGTGCACTTTCTATTGGTGAACAATCTTCTGAAGGTCATATTGGCTTTTGGTCGGGGGATTTGCCATCTCTTCCGATGGCTATTCTTTCTTTAAATAACGGTTAATTGGATTTCATGTAAATTAGTGATATGCATGTCGACATCAGCATTGAAGAGCTACTTGTGCATAGTAACTTTTGGTCGACTGACAAACAATCGACCAAAAAAAAAAACATATCCACAAATAGCAAAAAAAAGGGGGCCAGACATTATTATTTTTTACTTATTTATTTATTTATTATTTATTTATTTATTTTTTGGTTTTGATTTTACGGCCCTTTCAAGATTATTTCACTCATACTGAGCCGATCGTAAATCAGAGATGGGCGAAAACAGGAGTACTCGGAGAAACACCACCTGACCTTCCGTTGCAGACGTGACCCGGGCCAGGCTTGACCACAGCATTTGGAGACCTAATGATTAAGAGTCTGCGATCTTATCCACTAGGCCACGGAGGCCAATTTTTTTCTTTTCTTTTGTTTTTTAAGGCTGTCAATCTGGGGCAAGTTCTCTGTAGTGAATGGCCGTATATTCGCCTTTTTCGCGGCAATATATTTTCGCTATATTTTTGTCCTCGCGAAAATTTTGAAAATTTCTCGCTCGCGAAACCTGTAGACGCGGTCAATGAAACTGACTGTTATACTGTGACCCGAGCATCAAACCGGTTCCATTTCATTGAGTGTGTCCAGTATCCCAAAGGGTCAGCTCTTCATAAAATATCAGATGTACCACTTTATCACAAGTTAGGATCTTATCTTTGAATCATTTACGTACTGGCATCTCTTTACCCATACAAGCCTAGCGCTCCAGACATGAGCCATCATACAACCAGATGAGATGCCGCATAAATTGGCGTTTGATCTGGGTCTGTAATGTTTGCTTAAAGTAATTAAAGTATAGGAATGTCTATAAAACTAACAACATATTAAACATGTCTGACCTCAATATTGGAGGATCTATAAAGCGGACGATTCCATTAGTCATGTTTGGGTTAAAGTGTCGGCCAGAACAAGGTTAAGGAAAGATTATATATGTACGGTAGATAAAAGTGTGGAACAGAACAAAAAAGGAATTAAGAATGACAGGTATGAACTGTGATTATTACGTTAGAAAGTCGCCCCCCCCCCCGACACACACACACACGCCTATCTAATCTTGAAGAAACATGGTGCTTCCGTGCAGAGCTAAAGCCAACCGAACTTGAGTAGCCTACTGGTAAACCGCTTGGAATGTCTAAAGTGGTGGGAATCGGACAGCTCCTTAAACCATAGGGCTTAAAGTTTGGGCGGTGGGGCTTCAGGTATCATTTCATGTCGGGTAAAAGTCGCATAAATAAATAGAAGAGAAGCCAAAGGGAAAGAAACACAAACATGAAATAACTAGACCCTAATGGAAACACCAACAGCGGAAAGCCAAAAGGACAGTCACTTTCCCACAAAATGGCCATTTGGCTATTCAAAACAAACAAAAATATAAATGATACACACACTCAAAGGCAAACTTTAAAATCGGAAGCAACGTCTCCAAAATAACTTAAATAGTGTTGACGAGGACGTAAAACCGCAAAACAAACAGTCGCTAGCAAGTCCGTGTAATAAATACTTTTGTTTACATTTTTATATAAGTAAAAATTGGGTTTACGCCGGTATACAATATTTGCACTATTTTTTCCTATATCATGAAAACGCACCAAAATAATTTTGACCCCCTTTAACCCCACTTTTATACAGTAAAACTGGGGTTTACAGGGGTATATATTATTTTTCTTATTTCTGCTAAAACATAAATTGTGGGTACTCGTTAGAAACGCCGAGGCGGTTATAACGAGTACCCACAATCTATGTTTTGAGCAAAAATATGAAAAATGTCGGAATTTTTATCTGAAATTTTCATTTTCTTTGGTGCTAAAATTTTCGATACATTTGTGTGGACGTGTTTCGTAATGGATACATAGATTGTAACCTTCAATCAATATTTGAAAAGAAAGAAAGAAAGTATTAACATTTCTATCGTAAAAATGTCAGTTCTACAGATATAACAAGAGGCCCATGGGTCACTATGCTCACCAGAGCTCAGGGGGTGGGGGCACTACCTATTGGCAGCCATGTTTTTAATAAACCATGGAAGTCCTGCGCCGGAGTACGCTACTGATAAAATTAATCAGCCTAGTGGCTTCAGAGGACAAGCCGCTTGAATGTGCTGTTGCAAGACAACAGGCAACAATTGACAACTGTTCATCTGTGGCAACCAATAGGCCTAAAATCATATGGCAGATATGCCATTGTTTAAGGAACATTTCTATAGACGTGTGACAAAATGTCTTGAAAGGCGTAAATGTCATTTTGCCATTCTTCAACATTATTGGTCTATGAAAAACGCAACCGAACGAAAGAGCCAAAATTTTATTAAAAACTCCCAACCTGTAAAGGCAAATATGGTGAATATTTCCATAAAGTCTCAGCCTGATAAAGCATATGGTTTATCAGGAGATAATAGTTTTAAGTATTTTTTTTTATTTGGAAACCAATAAAAATGATCAGTATGCCTTAAATTATAAGGTAGATAGACGATTACTTAAAGAATATTTCTATGAAAGTTTTACCAAATATCTGCCAAGTCTTGGCAGTAAATACAAATTTTCAATTTTCCCCATTACAAGTCTATGGAAATTCTAAGCTGCCATAGCAACCAAACTCAAGAGCAAATTTCATAAAAAAAAAAAAAAAAAAAAAACAATACCTGTACACGCAACTATGTTGAATATTTCCATAAAGTATCAGCCTCCTAGAGTATATGTTTATTTTCTGTTGTTTTTTTTTTTTTTTTTTCTTTTTTTTTTTTCTTTTTTTTTTTTTGGGAGGGGGGGGGGCGGGGTGGGGTGCATTTTTTGGGTTTCCATGGCAACCAGTAAAAGTGAGCAGTGAGCAGAACAACATCATATGGCAGATAGATAATTGCTTAACGGATATTACTACATAAGTTTTTCCAAAATATCTGCAAGGCTGTCCGTAAATAGAGAATCTTACTTGAGTGCTCATGTATTATTGAATTTATTAAACCAGTCGAGGAAAAGGGATAAAATTCGAGGCTATGCCGCGCATTTTTTCCCTTTTTCTCAACGAGTTTAATAAATTCAATAATACATGAGCACGAATGCAAGATTTTATTTATCATATGACAATTAAAACGCATTTAATTCACGAGTTTTGTTAAAATTGGTCATTATTCCGCCATTATTAAACGTGATTTCGTTAAAACACAAAACCTGTTAAGGGAAATACATGTATGGTGAATTTTTTCATAAAGTCTCAGACTCATAGAACATATGGTTCCTGAGGAGATGGTTTTTAGTTTTTTTTTTTTGTTTTGTTTTTCATTTTGGTTTCCGTGGCAACCAATAAAAATCAGCAGTAGGCCTAAAATCATATGACAGATAGTAGATTGCTCAAGGAACATTTCTATGAACGTTTTGTCAAAATATCTGCAAAGGCTTGACAGTTAATGCCATTTTTCAATTTTCCCGTTATAAGTCTATGGAAACTCTAAGTTCCCATAGCAACCAAACTAATGAGCCGAATTTCATAAAAAACTTTAACTTTTAATCCCCTAGCTCAAAGATGCTACAGATGAAAGTTGGACACTAGCGGCCCAGTGGCTTCTCCAGTAAATGCGATTTTTCTATTTTCCCCATTATAACTCAATGGAAACTCTAAGTTGCCATAGCAACCAAACAAAAGAGTCGAATTTCATAAAAACACAAAACCTGTTGAGGTGAATATGGAGAATAGTTTAATAAAGTCTCAGCCTCATACTATGGTTTCTGAGGAGATGATTTTTAAGTATTTTTTATTATTATTATTATTTTGCATTTTAGTATACATGGCAACCAGAAAAATCGAACAGTAGACCTAAACTCATATGGCAGATAGTAGATTGCTCAAGGAACATTTCTATATATGAAAGTTTTGTCGCAATATCTGCAAAGGATTGGCAGTAAATTTCCCAATTATAAGCTTATGTAAACTCTAAGTTGTCATAGCAACCAAACCAACGAGCCAAATTTCTTAACAAAACTTTCAATCCCCGAGCCAAAGGATGCTTAAGATAACACCACCGCTATTTAGTTGGGGCCCAGTCGCCTAGTGGGCACGAGGTCAAATCATTAGGTCTCTCTGCGTTGTAGGTTTATGCCGCGCTCGCATAAGTGGTTTTTCTTCGGATACTCCGGTTTTTGCCCACATCTGATTAACGATGGGCTCGAATAAGTGAAATGATTTAGAAAGAGCCATAAAAGCACAACCAACAACCAACAGTCAATCATATCATAAAATGCGTGTCTGTTGTGTAAATTTGGAACCGACCCACGTCCATTTCATTGGTTATTGAATGTCAAAGTGTCGGTCTAGTCTCGTTGCCAATTTTTCGGGTTTAGAGACCAGTTCCCGAGGTTATAAATCTGTGTTCATGCTCAACTGATATTTTCCTTTTCAATTCAACGGAGACTGTCATTTGTCCTGTTCATACATTTTAAAATGCCATCTATTGTTGGCATTTTAAAATATATGAGGAGGACAAATTTCATTGGATGAAAAAATGTTTTATAATTTTTGGGTCAGGTTAGACACAGACTATAGCCCCCGCCCATCGGGGCTTGAAGAAATAAATGGGCTGCATGATGCTTCCACGCAGAGATGAAACCGACCCGCACACGAGTACTGGTAAACCGCTTAGAGGATCCAATCCTGCCCAGAAAATGCGGTGCGGGTCGGACCGTCCATGATTATAAAACCTATTGGTTTCATTGGGCGACAAGGCTTGAGGTGTCATTTCATTTCAATGTCGGGTAAAAGTCCCACACCATTGGAAGCAACGTCTCCAAAATAACGGGGATGTTAAACCTCAAATCAAACAAATAGACACAAACGGGCTTCCTCAGATAAATCTGGAAATTTTAGGTATAGAAAGATTTTGTATTAAACTATATCGTTCTGGCGAAAACATTTTCCTCGCAAATGATAATCAAAGCACTGTCAGCACTGGTGGGTCGATTATCTCTGATGATAGGCTGGACAAATTGTCCTGAAAATTATCCCTCAAACACCTGTATTTGAAGCAAACAGTGTAGATCCTGGTCGCAGAAATGTAGCGGAGAACTTGAGAGGGGGTGGGGGTGGGCTTCCTGCAAGAAGGCATGCATCTTTAGCGGTATAAGTTATCTGCGCAGACTCGGCTGGACCTTGTCTGGTTGCATATAAATGACATAAAGTGTCCTTTTCTCGTGAGCTGGCTTATTCAGTTTTGTAGGTTTTTTTGTTTGTTTTGGAGTTCAACGGCCCATCTAACACTATTTTACGTCATATCGCGGCGGTCAGTTTACCTATTCGCTCTTTTCCAGTGTAGCCTTATAATAGTCAGTACAATGCACATTCTGTCGCCAGAAACTGACAATTGCCCTTCTTGAATCACCGGAAGGGAGAGAACGGCCGTAGAAAAGATTTCATAATCAATCTCCACGAAAGAATAGTGCCGATCCCGGTTTTTGTAGGTTTGCCCATTACATCTAGTGATATCCATTTCAGAGAAAACGCAGTATAGCCAGCTTCTCCCCCTAGGAGACAACAGTGACGACGATGAATGGGACGATGACAAGATGCACCAGAAGCAATCGAAGTCGGACGACGCTAGCGAGGCACACGCACCGGAAGTTATCATTAGAGACACTGATAAACTGTTGAGAGGTGACCCTCTTCGAAATAATGGAACAGCTTACAAATTTTCTAAGAAACGAAAAGAAAAAGATGATTCTTTCTGTTCACCGACTCGTGCCGCCATTTTGTTTGCCACTGTTTTGCTGTGCGCAGGGGCTGGCTATATGGCAGGATTTTTCACACAAAAGTTTCGGGACAAATTGACGCATACAGAAACAAATCATGTGGTACACAAACGCTCTGATAACTGGAGAACAAAAATGCAAAACTGGGGTATGTAGATGACTTCATTATATCTATAGGTAAATTTTGAACGCATGCGAACATCAGGGGAGTCACGGTTTCTAAAGAATGCATTTTGGGGACGACTGTTTTTAAGTCGACCCAAACTTACAATGCGGAGTAAGCATTTTAATGCTGAAGTCCACGTGACTTTCACTGACTTCTCGAAAAAACAGGCAATGGCTATTTATACAAATTAGCCGCGCTATTCTGATCGGATGCGTAAGAGGATTATCTATAGAACCTGGACTGGAAACATAGGTTGGGCTTGACAGTGTAGACCCAGATCAGACGCCGCGTTCTGCGGCGTCTGATCAGGGTCTACACTGTTTGCTTAAATTACTGGAGTTTAAGGGTTAAACGAAACAGTTTAAATCTCAGTCCAGGACTATTTTCCCAGCCTTCACTTAGAGACAATCGACCCAACAGTACTTTCAGTGCTTTGATTTAATTTATATTTTGTTCAAGAGTATATACATATTGCAACCGCCATTAAGCGGCTACCCAAGAAAAACACCAATAATGGCTGCTTAAATGGTTCAAAGGCGGTGGCTTTTCAGCAGAGGGAAATGCCTGGTATAGTAGGCAGACAAAAACGAGTCTGAAGAAAGTTCAACATGGAAGTTAGAAGAAGAAGAAGAAGAAGAAGAAGAAGAAGAAGAAGAAGAAGAAGAAGAAGAAGAAGAAGAAGAAGAAAACACGAAAAACTAAAAGTGTAGCAGAGGTGTCATAATGATTAGTAATACCAATCTGACACCCCAAAGTGCCTTACAGTGTCATGTATGCGCAACTCCTCATCAAGTTTCCTACCAACTAATTTGAAACTTGGCTGATCTTTAGATGTGCATGTGGTTTTGGCATTATCATCAGTTTTATTTTTGTCACTTTCATAACTATTTTTGTCCGTAGCCATAGCTGTATATGTATCCGTTACACTTTGCATATGGTGAGAAGATCTTGATAATTTATACATGTGTCAGTATGAGAAATAAGTAGACCTTTTGTATCTGGCTTCTCCTTGCGGAGTAATTACGTTTTTTAATTTGGCATTTGACGACAGATTGTATGTACCTTGTGTGCGCAGCTCCTCATACAGTTTTGTACTGATCAAGTCTCTTTTATCATGGTTTCTAGATGTGCATGTGGTTTTGGCATTATCGTCAATTTATTTTTTGGTCCCGTTTTCGACATCTTGGCCTTGAATACTTTAAAGTGCATTACCGGGGTACATTGTGTACGCAACTCCTCATACACTTTTGAACGGATCAATTTGAAACTTTGCAAGACTTTGGTCATGGTTTGTAGATGTGCGATTGACCAATTTATGTTTTTCACTTTATCAGACCTTTGAGCCATTTTGGGGGCTTAATTACCATTGAAGCGCATTACCGTGGGTATCGAAAGTACTCAACTCCTACAGTTTTATACCGATCAATTTGAAACTTTTAAGGCCCATAGTCTTTAGATGTGCATGTGGTTTTGGTATTATCGTCAATTTGATTTTTGTCACTTTGTTTTCTTTTTTCTTTTGAACTTAGCGAGTATTACGGTCAATGCATTTTAAAGGAAAGCATATACGAGAATTGGGGCTTAATGTTTGACAAACACATTTTCTAGTTCAGGTTTAGATTCCTGTTTGTTACTATATTTTCTAATGAGTTAAACAAAACAAAAATAAATACATAAGTAAATAAAATAAAAAATATACATGGACTATTTACCGTGCCGAAAGCGCTGAAAGTTTACGCTGTCACCGGTTTACCTCCTCTGGTTACGAAAATCCCTATTTAACTTAGACTGACCAACTCGAAAAAAGGGTCATGCCCGTGCCTGTACATTTATCATTTTCTCCAATGAGGGCAAAGTTCAAAGACTTTTTCAACCGCAAAATAGTTACAGTTTTATGACACAAATATTACATGTACTTGCAGATAAATTGGACAGTCGTAAACTCTAAGATAGAATTCAAACAGAGACCAGTGTAATGTCTCATTTTAACGTTCAAGACATAAATATCTGACCTTGTCAACAGCATTGCTCCTCACATTTTGTAGAGATGTAAAGAAATTGATAGAACCGACCTCCCCCGCCATTTTCTACTTCAGTCCCACCCCCACCACTGAGTACCGAAAATCCCAGTTTTTGTTGAGTCCAGTGAGGTCAAATGTAATGCCTCTGTCTGTACAGGTACGGAGTCGTGCATTAGGCTTGTTGACGTTGACGGCGACGGTGTAGATGATGTCATTATCGGGTTGGCGCTGGGAAAGGACGTCACTTCTATGCTTACAGAGGCCAGCATGGGAGAATTCTGCAGGAAGAACGGTAACTATTTCTGTGTTTTATACGAGTTGGGTCACGTTGGGTTACAGTTCGCACGCGGGTTCATACGTTCAAAACATCGAAAAAATATTATGTTTTCTTTTTTTCTGTTGGCTGTCATAAGCTAGTGATCATGCTTACAAGCCCGCGTAATGAACACCTTTATATGGAGAAAAGTGGAATTTCAAGGATAGCTTTATATTATTGTGTAATTTTTGCTCACAATCTAGATTATGTATGCTCGTTAGAACCGCCCCTTTGTGGTAGTTCTATGAAGGGGCGGTTCTAACGGGCGCAAACGAAAAAAAAAAAAAAAAAAAAAAACTGTCACAAAATTAGATTACGACACAATTTTCCAATAAAAATTTCTGATAGTTTTCAGATTTGCTGTTCAAAACATAGAGTGTGGGTACTCGTTAGAACCGCCTCGACGAGGCGGTCCTAACGAGAACCTACATCCACAATATTTTGTTTTGGAGCAGAAATAATGAAAATAATGTATACCCCTGTAAACCCCAGTTTTACTCATTTTTGATTTTTATTTGCCTTCACTGCAACTGGTGTTGTGCCGTGTGGCGGCCGTAAAACGTCTCCCCGTACATCAACCATAGTGCAGTTTATATTTTACTTTTTGTCCTTTGATATCAGCGTGAATATTCTGAGAAATCAGAAATAAATTATTGGTTTAGACTCAAATTCTAGACAGGTTTTTAATTACTTGGACCCCATTTTGATTTATATCAGTCTTTGAATCGACTGCCTATTCGAAATTCGCAAAATTGCAGTATGTTTCCTCTGGCTTTCTTTGCCGGATCATTACAGGGTCACTGATGAGGCTTTATTAGCCGAAACTACGTAGTATGACCCATCTTCTTTCTTATGAATGTTTTCATTGCTCTTAAAGGAACTCATTTTTGATTTTTATTTGCCTTCACTGCAACTGGTGTTGTGCCGTGTGGCGGCCGTAAAACGTCTCCCCGTACATCAACCATAGTGCAGTTTATATTTTACTTTTTGTCCTTTGAGATCAGCGTGAATATTCTGAGAAATCAGAAATAAATTATTGGCTTAGACTCAAATTCTAGACAGGTTTTTAATTACTTGGACCCCATTTTGATTTATATTGAATCGACTGCCTATTCGAAATTCGCAAAATTGCAGTATGTTTCCTCTGGCTTTCTTTGCCGGATCATTACAGGGTCACTGATGAGGCTTTATTAGCCGAAACTACGTAGTATGACCCATCTTCTTTCTTATGAATGTTTTCATTGCTCTTAAAGGAACTCATTTTTGATTTTTATTTGCTATGTAAAATATATGTATTGAAGATTAGAAATGCACGATAAAATCCGAGGAACAATCGTGCTTTCACTCGATATCTGCACGCTTACTTGACGTTTCACCTTTATTTGGATGCATTTGGATTTTATCGTTAGGCGGCATCTGATTACGTCTTACGATAATGTCGTCACGCAAAATTTTTGTTACTCTGCTGAGGTAAAATAACAGATAATGACGCAATATATTAATAGCTGTATTTGGTTGGTTGGTTGATTTGAGGTTTAACGTCCCCATCAACACAGTAAACGTCATTTTGGAGACGTTGCTTCCAATTTTGTGGGACTTTTACCCGACACTGAGATGAAATGACATCTCAAGCCCTGTCGCCCAATGAAACCAATAGGGTTATCAGCATGGACGGTCCGCCTCGCACCGCGGTTCCTGGACAGGCCTAGGTCCCCCAAGCGGTTTACCAATACTAGTGTGCGGGCCAGATCCAGCTCTGCGTGGAAGCATCATGCAGACCATATATTTCTTCAAGCCCCTTTGGGTGGGGCCGTTTAATAGCTGTATAATAAAATGGCTATTGCACAGATATTGGTGAAAGTTGTCCCGGAGGACACGGACACGGGTTTGCTCGTGTCTTTCAATATCCTAAGTTGGGGACAATATTAACATATATGAGTGCAAAAACTATAACTGTGGAATATCAGTGCAATAACCATATAATCGCACATGGGTATGTTTTCCTACTATAGTACGATTATATGCTACTGTTTATCATGTTGGTCACGTGAGCGATCTCTATTTTATCTCGCAACTATTAAACAATTCGGAAACATGCCTATTTAAATACATATATATTGAAACTTTTACCACCTCAAAATGAAAAATTTCATAAAATTTCTGACATTTTTTGTATTTCTGCTCGAAACATAGATTGTGGATACTTGTTAGAACCGCCTCGACGAGGAGGCGGTTCTAACAAGTACGCACAATCTATGTTTTTGAGCAGAAATAAGAAAAACAAGGCAACGCAAGGGTAGCATCCCCTCGCAACTGCATACCATTCATCAACATCTAAATCCAGTCTGAATATGTTAACCATATTAGACCTTTTGTGAAAGGTTTGATGCTTCTACGACCGTAACTGTGTCTTCTATGCTGTTCACAAGGTTTTAAAGGTCAAGTCGATTGTGACCCTGACCTCTGACCCCTGACCTGTTCATCGTCTTTCGGTGAGGAACATTTGTGAAAGGTTTGAAGCTTCTACGATGATAATTGTGTCTTCTATCCTGTTAACAAGTTTTTTAAGGTCAAGGACATTGTGACCTTGACCTCTGATCCCTGACCTTGAAAGTCATTAGATTTCATCGTCTTTCCATGAAGAACATTTGTGGAAGATTTGAGGCTTTTACGTGGATAACTGTGTCTCCTATCCTCTTCACAATGTTTTAAGGTCAAGTTCATTGTGACCTTGACCATTGACCCTTGACCTTGAAAATCAATAGGGTTCATCGTCTTTCTATGGGGAACATTTGTGGAAGGTTTGAAGCTTCTACGGACGTAAGTCACCGATGCTATATCCCCGTTACAAGGTTGTTGCGAGGGGATAATAATATATTCCCCTGTCAATCCCTGTCACACTATATAAAAGTGTGTGTGTGTGTGGGGGGGGGGGGGTCAATATTACATAAGCGTGTTTTCGTCTTGAGTTAGGCATGAAGCTTCCGTGTGCTGGTGCTCTGATTGCTCTCCGTGGGAAGGATGGCAAGCTTCTCTGGAAAGCTGATGCATATGCGGAGATCTTCGAACTTCTCTGTCATGGTATTGACGTGAATCAAGATGGTACTGATGATTGCATCGCCACTGGTCGCCTCGCAGATATGAGAGCCGTTAATCCTAAAAATGGTAAATTTCCGTTAGTTTAGCTGAATCAAAAAGTGTTACCGGAGAAGAATGGGCCTCAGTTCTATCTACCCTTTCATTTAATATTGATAGCAAGTTAACAAAAACTTATTTTTCTGTCTACTGCTGAAAATATATTAAAAGAATAAAAACGAGGCAAAAATGAGATAACACCATAATCTTGTATTGCAAAATAACGAAATGATTTTGTTCTTGCGTTTTTACTCACGACATTTTGCTTTTCATGAACATTTGTTTTTATCCTATCTGTGACGTTCTACCCAGACTGCAAACCTATTCTATTCTATTCTACTCACAACGCACACTCCTGCAGTTTCCGTGCGTTTCAGATCGTCAATAGGCAAAACTGCAGTTGAAAACTTGTATTTGTAACATTACGTGAAATACCTGAACGGGATATTGTCATACAGTGCAGGCACAAATCAAGCGCAGACCATGATCAGGGAATTTACTGCTTGCAAAATGAAATGGTGAATACATTTCTCAACCTGATACTCTTAAAATCGAGCCCCGCGAAGCGAATTTGGGTCTTCGAGCATTCCGTCATGACAAACTTTAACTGCGCATGCCCAGCCATTCAGAGGGGCCAGGGATATGGCTTTCTGTCTGAAGGTTCCACTTGATTCACTGCTTGTATGAGCGAGCAGCGAAGGTTCTGGCGAGACTGCGCGGATGCGCAGGCTCGCCTGAACCTTCGCTGCTCGCATAGGCGATAAGTACCAAAATCGCTTGGCGGGGCCCATTATTTTCGAAATGGTCTCCTACTATATATGGCTATATATTCTATTCAGCTGAAAATAGTTTAAATGTGATTCAATGTTTTAAGGTGAAATCTTATGGACAGTGGACTCCAAATATTTGAACAGAGGCTGGAATATCTATGCCCCTGCAGCCATGCCTGATCTTGATGAAGATGGTGTCAGAGACATTGTGATTGCCCATGGTGGAGATCCTACAGTCCCAGCTGAGGTGAGACAGTTCATATACAAAATCCATAAGGATAAGGCATCGCGACCTACAGAAAACAGCGGACCAACGTCTGGCCGACAGCGATACGACGTTGACCGACGTTTGCCCGACATTAATTATTGCATTTTTCTCATGAAAAACTGTTATATTTTATGATTTATGCTTCAAACTTGATTGTGAGTTCGTTCACGAGTTAGAACCGACCCCGAAGAATACCCATAGTCTACGCTTTTAAGCAAGAATACGAAAAGTAATGTTTACCTCTGTAAAACTCAATTACTGTTCCTCTTGGGGCATATACCCTGTCACAGGGAAACAGGTCTTCGGGTGTGCGATCAGGCAAGTGTTTTATATTTGTCACTTATTTGATACCGCCGCTACTGCGGTAATCATCACGGTTACATGTGCGTGTATTAAACAGCCATATAAACCACACACTGTCGGCCCCGCCCATCGTGGCTTGAAGAAATAGATGGGCTGCATGATGCTTCAACGAAGAGCTGAAACCGACAGCACACGGGTACTGGTAAACCGCTTAGAGGATCAGGCAAAACGGTGCGAGTCGGGCCGTCCATGCTTATAAACCATTTTGGTTTCATGGGGCGACAGGGCTTGAGATGTCATTTCATTTCAATGTCGTGTAAAAGTACCAAACATTGGAAGCAACTTCCCCAAAATGGCCTATACAGTGTTGACGAGGACGTGAAACCTCAAATCAAATCAAACAAACAAATATACAAAACCCCACACTGTACTGGGAAAAGGGAGTTTAAGACGACATAATTTCGCTGATGTGTAAATTACAGCTAAAAACATAGGCTGTTGGTACTCATTAGAACCGCCTCAATGAGGCGGTTCTAATTAATGTCCACAGTCTATGTTTCGAAAAGAAATAAGGAAAGTAATTCATCTGAAAACTGCTTGGTGTACGGATATTTGAGATATCATTTTAGCGCAGAGATTTGTTAACATACCCAATGTGCGTTAGATAGAGCCTTTGGGCAGTACCATTCCTAGATTTAGGGATGTTTGGTAAAACATTGAACGATTCCAACATACATCAACAACATTTGCTTGTTAGAGTATTAAAAAACAATATTATTGAAATATTTCCATTAATCCATCTCATGTTGAGTTTACTGATGTTTTCATTGTAACGTGTTCTGTCGACTGATTCATTGGATTGGGGTTTAGCGACACGTCAACTAGTAAGAAAAGGGAAAGGCCACAATCCGATAACGCAGCCGTCTCAAGTCACCTATAGAAAGTGGCACGGAGGCACACAAAAAAATCCCAGACGAAACATGAATAACTACACAAAGCCAAATAACAAATAAGACACTGCAAAAGAACGACCGCATTGGGATGGTCAGTAGTAAAACTACTGGGGGGAGGGGGCTTCAACTCCGGAGTTTATAAAATTTAAACCCTCGCCCTCAGTTCCAGTACAGTATGAAACAAAATAATAATAAATAATTGATCCGCATGGAGGCTTTCTAGCTCAACAGTGAGTGAGTGAGTGAGTGTTTCAGTTTTACGTCCCACCAACAGCTAAGGTCATACGGAGACGGGACCTCGGTTTAAAGACTCATCCGAAAGTCTGGAGAAGCCCGGGATCGAACCTGCGACCCCTGGTTTACAAGGCGAGTAGCGTAACCACTCGACCACGGAGGCTTCTAGCTCAACAGTGTGTCATGATAAAATAATGGTATAATGGTTATGTATAGATTAATATTATCATGAATCAGGGTTGAAACCCTTTTGAGAGATTTTGTGTCGTCTCCCAGAGGATGGAAGATATAGAAGAAGAGATGAAAGCGAGGGATGGGAGGTAGAGAAAGAGGAAAGTAAACAGAAGTGTAAAATCTGAAGAAATAACAACAACACACCCGTCTCTATCCTTACCTACTGCAAGGACAGCATGCCTTGCCCACCTGCAAGTCAATAATATTTGGGCGCCTGAATGAGACAAGATACACGCCACATTCGCCTTACTTAACCACCCATACGAGTTCTGTCGGCTGTCGGTGTAAGGGTATTGATTGTATGTGTATTCACTATTTATGTTTTTCCAGATCCATGCCAGAAAATCGAATCATATCATGTTGATATCTGGAGCGACAGGCATACCTATTGGTAGTTACATGGTAACACCAAACTCGAGAGAAACTTACATGTCCCCGGTGATACACGAGAGGAAGGATGGTTCTCAGTACCTACTTCTGGGCACTGGTGGGGAAACAGTCGACGGTAGGAACACTCATTATGATAAAGAATACTGTGTAAATAAAACAATTCAGCTCTGAGTAAGATACTTGCTTTAGATGAAATTGGTGATATAGAGGATCTTACACGAGTAGTAATTTCATTTGATATTTATGAAACGAACCTTCGGCAACTTTCATAAATTGCATAAGAAAAGACAACGAGTGTAAGATTCTGTTTATCATATGACCAATTTCAATTGAAATTTATCGCCTTTGAACTTGACATTCTCTTTTCCACAAAAAAGCTACTTAATCCCGCCAAAGTATTATTACACGTGGCAATGCGATTTTTATTACACGTCGTTATCCACTGCTTATCAACGACGTCATAAGATAAAAGAGATTCTCATATGTTCGTTGAGGCCGCTCATTCTAGTGTTCAAATAATAGTTTTGAGGAAGGAAAGGTAGTACAGTAGAACTTCGATGGCTCAAACACCGTTGGCTCGTTTACCATGGATGTGTCGAACCCATTCTTGAGCCCATAGTGGGGGATGATTTAGGAGATTTTAGGCTTTTATCTTGCAAATGTTTGCTGTGTTTACTCATTAGAATCGCCTCGATGAGGCGATTCTAATGAGTACACACAGCATAAATTTTCATTATAGAACACCGAAAAGATGTCTAAAAGTATCTTGTTATGCCTCCTGGCAGTCACCTCAGTGGCTCGAACTACCTCTGTCTCGAACAGATTTTCGAGGTCCAAAAGGTGTTCGAGCCATCAAAGTTCGAGTGTATATAGACCTGTAAATTTTGAAGGCGTCAACCACTCGTAATAAGATGCATGAAAACACAAAACGCTCGCTAAGAGTTTACTGGCCCATGCAAACTACTTTCATCAATCATCATTACCACCCCCCTCCTCCTCCTCATCATCATCATCACCTTCGTCCTCATCATCATCATCTTTTTTTTTTTTCTTCTTCTAAGTGTATTACTCTTTGTATATAATCCATTTCGTTGATTTTCAGGCCTGTTCCTGGCGATTTCTATACCTGATTTCTACCGCCTAGTGAAGGACCTGCCACCTGACCATCCCGTGCCAAACACCCGTGGAAACTATGAACAATGGGGGTTCAAGAAACCACATCCAAATGGAACGATAGAAATATTCAAGTATGTCATATATCCTGCCATCTATCTATATCTATCTATCTTCGAATACTGCCTACGCCCCGCGGGCATTTTCGGCAGGTGTACATTACGTACACTCCAGATTTGCAGGATGAAAGCCTACACAGTAACCATGTAGTTACGGTTCTGATCTTTCACCTGCAGAGGAGAGTTCTCCCTGCACAGGGGCCCGATCTGAAGGACGGTTCACTTTATGGCATTCATCCCTGAACTTGGACATTGGAGCGTGTTCGGAAACCGAAATTTCATCACCGCTGCTGGGGATTGAACCCGGGAGCTCTAGCATCAGAGGCAAGTGCACTCACCACTGAGCTATCGCGCATTAAAATTTTAAATGTTTAACTTAGCTTATATGCATTGTCTTGTATAGCTTAAAATCAAGACTGATATTTTGGTAGACAGATATCTACAGTATATACAATCAAAATACAATGAGTAAAGATACTTCAGGAACTGATCAAATCCGGTCCCAAAGCCTGTCCCAAACATCAAAGGGACATCTTTACAAACGACACAATTACAGGCGACAGGCCGAGTCAACAGCTCTTTTCCAAACAGTCCCTTTACTGAACTTAATGATTTGGACTCACAGAAGTTAGTATAGATGCAAAAGGGAAAACTTTAGAAAAAGGAACAGCACCGAAAAGAAACAACTGAAACTTCGATGGCTCGAACACAGAGGGCTCGTTTACCATGGCTGAGTCGAACTTCTTAAGTCCCTAGGGAATTCTACCCATAGCTCTTGATAAGAAATAGTAAGGGATATATATGAATCACGCTTGAAGAAAAAAATAACATCGCTATAGTAAAAAAATTTAATCGCATCTTTAAATGCACATTTAGCATAGATACGAGCACAAAATAAGCTTATTTAAACATATAAAATGTAAAAGGCCGCCAGAGTTCAAACACACAATATTACAAATCCACCTTAAAATTATTTAGGAATTCTATGTCTAGAATAATTCAATTTTATTATAATGCATATAAGTCGTATATCCCTGTGGTGGGCGGTTTGGAGAAAAACAAAACACGAAAGTCTAAACAAATGCGACTGAACCATGTTGATACTAAAGGCATTCAAAGTAATTATTCACTCACAGCTGAATGTACATGTATTGTCCGTTCAAATTAACCCCGAACAGTGAATAAAATTTGCATACATTACGCGGTAAATACGTTAGGTACTTCTAGCTTCGTGCGTTTCCGTATCTCAGCTGGAGCAAATAAGTAGACAAAGTAAGTATTATATAGATACTAGATAAATCAATTGATAAATATGTGTGAGTTGAGTGGCAGTGTATATGTTTTGAAATCGCGAGGTCTGGGGTTCGAGTCCTGTGCCTTTCGATGTCTTTATTTTTCACCAATATATTTTTATGTTTATTTTTTTCATCATTTATTAACATTTTACTTTTAATTTTTTAAATATACACAATGCAATAACATAACATTGCATCTCATTCTATTCCACCGGTATTGTCCGTGCTGTTGGCATAAAAGTCATTTCTTCGATGCGTTGAATATATGTGCGCCTAGATTTTCTTCAGAAATAGGCTGGCAACGTTTATGACGATCTGCATTGCCTGCGACCCAGAGAGCGTTTTCTATCTGCGACTGTTAATTACTGCAGGACTAATGACAAGAAATTTCCTTGTTCAGATTTTTTTTTCTTATCATGTTGAATAAGTAAAGAGGACAAGATTTTGTTTAATTCTTTACATATAATAATAATAATAATAATAATAATAAAACAAAACGATGTCGGATTCGAACTCACGGATACTTGTGCTCTAAACACGCGGTAAATCTGCTGCATGGTATCAGGGTGTATCATCACGTATTGGATACTTTTTTTCGTACACAAAAAGGTTGACATTTGTCGGAAATGAAAATGGACCATGAAGTTTATTCACCAATACGCAGACAATATAAGTACATGACTGTTAACATTGATGAATGATTTTCATGCATCTATATGCAATATCATTTGCCCCGAGCAGAGACATTTATACGCTTTTCATAATTAGAATTCATGATTTCCAGTCATGGAAAATATATTTAGGAAGATAGCTTGTCATGAAAGGGTATGTTGCGAGTACACATAAGAATCGCCTCGATGAGGCAATGGTAATGGATACACGCAGCATACCTTCATTCTTAAGAACCAGCATGCCTTCTGACATGGCGCTGTGAAACACCTTTAGTGCCTTGAACTACGCATGTCACGAAAAGAAGTTCGTGGTCCCGCAGTTGTTTGAGCCATTGAAGTTTTATGTGTATGAATACAGTATATTTATCCAGGAGTATTCATATATTTATCCAGGGGATAAAACTGGTTCACTTTGTGTGCACAGAATCAAACTTTATTTCCGAAAACCAGACTATAAATGGGCCCCGCCAAGCGATTTTGGTACTTATCGCCTATGCGAGCAGTGAAGGTTCAGGCGAGCCTGCGCATCCGCGCAGTCTCGCCAGAACCTTCGCTGCTCGCCCATACAAGCAGTGAATCAAGAGGAACCTTCAGACAGAAAGCCATATCCCTGGCCCCTCTGAATGGCTGGGCATGCGCAGTTAAAGTTTGTCATGACGGAATGCTCGAAGACCCAAATTCGCTTGGCGGGGCTCAAATGGTCTCTTGACAGCTCATGGTACATGTATGTATGCTTTGTTTTCAGAAGCGAAGTTAAAGGCGTGATGGTGCCTCCTGTTTTAATTGACATGAACAAAGATGGCGTCAAAGATATTCTGATGAGTTCCTTCAACGGATGGATGATACTGTATGACGGAGAGACACTGGAGATCATGTGGAAAATTAAAGTTGAAAACCGAGAGTCATACAGGTAAGTTGTCAGTCCAGAACATGGCGTCGGTAAGCGATATAGGCCTAAATGAAGACGTGAATAAATTTATTTGTGAAAAAAAAAGCTAATGTGTGGAGGAAAGGTTTGTAAACATTCGATTAACTCTATTTTTTTCCATGTATATAAGGGATATACAAAGGTTAAATATATTAATAAGATCTATACATTGCTTCCGAACTTTTGCTTTGGTACAAAAACATTTATAGGTTAGATTTCCATGTAAAAACTTTAAGCCCCACTAAGCTTGTGAACATGGTACGCTCGTCATGGGGAAAATTAAACTGGAAGATGAGAATCATACAGACACGTGTAGACTGACCATGAAAACGGCTTGCGCAATAGAAATGGGGTATTTCTCAGAATTGTCTTAATATATAAGCTGAAGTAGTTTAGCGTCCTATAACGGGGCTCGAAAATTGTTTAACCCGTATCGCGCTGAACATGACGCCCTATACCTTTGCAATGGCGAGGAACCGAATCAGGATCTACACTGTTTGACATTCAGTTTACAAATTTGAATGATTAAATTTGATTGGCCAATAGTAAGAAATGGGCTTGGCAAAATTAACTTCTTCAGCAGGAAAGGATAGGTTTTATCTGATATTACAACCATTACAATTCTGGCCAAGGTCATTCAAAGCATCGTTGGTTTAACTAGTTTGTTTGTGGTCAACGGTAAACTGTTCTGGTAAGAAAGAGGAGCTTTTCGGTACTCGCCATATTAAATGATTATAGTTTCAACGACACATGGACTAACAACAGCGTTAAGTTAGAACTACTGGCTATAGAAAGGTACCATTATTCTGCAAAGACATATAATCCAGTTCTTTAGGGGAATGGGAACACCATTTTTCAAAGGGAGACAACTTTCGGGACTTCCTGTTCACTTTTCTGTAAGCCCAGGTCCCACCGAAAAAGGGGTCTACTCTTTAAAGAAAGAATTCGCTCCTAAGGAGCAAATTCTTTCCTTTAAGAGTAGACCCTATTGACGTGGGAGATAAAAATACTTTTGCAGGAGTTGCCTCTCCTGAAGGTGTACCAGTCCCCTTAAGTTATCAAACTTTTTCATGCTAAACTCGTTTGGGCATAAATTTTGTACTGCTTATAAATGTTAAAATACTAACGACCGTTGGCATTTGTATGAACAGGTCAAATATCACCTCCTACTTATATAAACAAAAACATAATTTCCTGGTATTTTAGTAATTTCAAGCCGTGCAAATTTCATGCACAACATAAAACGGTTTTATAACCGAGGGGGCTCATTGTGAGGTAACTGTCATTTTACAGTGAGTTTTTTTTTATTTCTAGTACCCCGGCACCAGGATATTTCAATGATGATAACGTCATGGATTTCATGGTACACTGGAGTGTTGGTGCCTGGCCGTTCTATAATACTACTGATGTAAGTCCTCGAATAGTCATATCCAGAAACAAAGCTGGGGAGTATTTAAGGTTTTTCTTCCTATGACTTTAGCTATTGATAGGACGTAACACACGCAAGCACGCGCGCGCGGAAATAAGAAACAACAGCTAATCCCAAGTACTAGTATAAATAGCATAGCCATTAAATCTCATACTCAATGCGGACAATCACGTGATTCCCAAATGTAATTCTCACTTTGTTTTCCGTCTATTTAGCGGTAAGTATATTGCGCGATTTATACCGTGTGAGGTGCATATTTCGACAGAGATGTACGGATGCTACTGATAGGCATCACACTTTTGACAAACGCTGTTAATTTTGAATGTTTATTTTCCAGTCGACACTTTTTGCAACGGTTTAATAAATGTTTGTACATATCATTTGTAAATACAGGATAGTCCGTATTTTTTCAGTTCAGTACAATGGTTATTAGCAGAAAAATCAAGATAACGTTAACCGTATGATAAGTATGATACTGGAAATTACATGACAAAGAAAGTGGATAGGAGTCACACACCATGACTGCTAAATTTCAACTTTAACTTTCTGGATCATTACAGGGTCACTGATGAGGCTTTATTAGCCGAAACTACGTAGTATGACCCATCTTCTTTCTTGTAAATGTTTTCATTGCTCTTAAAGGAACTCATTTTTGATTTTTATTTGCCTTCACTGCAGCTGGTGTTGTGTCGTGTGGCGGCCGTAAAACGTCTCCCCGTACATCAACCATAGTGCAGTTTATATTTTACTTTTGGTCCTTTGAGATCAGCGTGAATATTCTGAGAAATCGGAAATAAATTATTGGTTTAGACTCATATTCTAGACAGGGTTTTAATTATTTGGACCCCATTTTGATTTATATCAGTCTTTGAATCGACTGCCTATTCGAAATTCGCAAAATTGCAGTATGTTTCGTCTGGCTTTCGTTGCCGGATCATTACAGGGTCACTGATGAGGCTTTATTAGCCGAAACTAATTAGTATGACCCATCTTCTTTCTTATGAATGTTTACATTGCTCTTAAAGGAACTCATTTTTGATTTTTATTTGCCTTCATTGCAGCTGGTGTTGTGCCGTGTGGCGGCCGTAAACCGTCTCCCCGTACATCAACCATAGTGCAGTTT
This sequence comes from Lucinisca nassula, assembly GCA_963580285.1. Classification (NCBI taxonomy): domain Eukaryota; kingdom Metazoa; phylum Mollusca; class Bivalvia; order Lucinida; family Lucinidae; genus Lucinisca; species Lucinisca nassula. The sequence goes on along the minus strand of OY757021.1, from coordinate 95,486,432 downwards.
ATATTTAACTTTTGCTCCTTTGAGATCAGCGTGAATATTCTGAGAAATCGGAAATAAATTATTGGTTTAGACTCTTATTCTAGACAGGGTTTTAATTATTTGGATCCCATTTTGTTTCATATCAGCCTTTGAATCAACTGCCTATTCGAAATTCGCAAAATTGCAGTATGTTTCCTCTGGCTTTCTTTGCCGGATCATTACAGGGTCACTGATGAGGCTTTATTAGCCGAAACTACGTAGTATGACCCATCTTCTTTCTTATGAATGTTTTCATTGCTCTTAAAGGAACTCATTTTTGATTTTTATTTGCCTTCACTGCAGCTGGTGTTGTGTCGTGTGGCGGCCGTAAAACGTCTCTTCGTACATCAACCATAGTGCCGTTTATATTTTACACTTGGTCCTTTGAGATCAGCGTGAATATTCTGAGAAATCGGAAATAAATTATTGGTTTAGACTCATATTCTAGACAGGGTTTTAATTATTTGGACCCCATTTTGATTCATATCAGTCTTTGAATCGACTGCCTATTCGAAATTCGCAAAATTGCAGTATGTTTCCTCTGGCTTTCTTTGCCGGATCATTACAGAGTCACTGATGAGGCTTTATTAGCCGAAACTAATTAGTATGACCCATCTTCTTTCTTATAAATGTTTTCATTGCTCTTAAAGGAACTCATTTTTTATTTTTATTTGCTTTCACTGCAGCTGGTGTTGTGCCGTGTGACGGCCGTAAAACGTCTCCCCGTACATCAACCATAGTGCAGTTTATATTTTACTTTTGGTCCTTTGAGATCAGCGTGAATATTCTGAGAAATCGGAAATAAATTATTGGTTTAGACTCATATTCTAGACAGGGTTTTAATTATTTGGACCCCATTTTGATTCATATCAGTCTTTGAATCGACTGCCTATTCGAAATTCGCAAAATTGCAGTATGTTTCCTCTGCCTTTCTTTGCCGGATCATTACAGGGTCACTGATGAGGCTTTATTAGCCGAAACTACGTAGTATGACCCATCTTCTTTCTTATGAATGTTTACATTGCTCTTAAAGGAACTCATTTTTGATTTTTATTTGCCTTAACTGCAGCTGGTGTTGTGTCGTGTGGCGGCCTTAAAACGTCTCCTCGTACATCAACCATAGTGCAGTTTATATTTTACTCTTGGTCCTTTGAGATCAGCGTGAATATTCTGAGAATTCGGAAATAAATTATTGGTTTAGACTCATATTCTAGACAGGGTTTTAATTATTTGGACCCCATTTTGATTCATATCAGTCTTTGATGATGTGATGCCCTCACCTTTCTACTTGACAATATTTATATTAGATTCGGTACTCCGCCCCCGCCCATAGGGGCTTGAAGAAATATATGGGCTGCATTATGCTTCCACGCAGAGCTGAATCTGGCCCGCACACTAGTACTGGTAAACCGCTTGGAGGATCTAAGCCTGTCCAGGAACCGCGGTGCGAGGCGGACCGTCCATGCTAAAAACCCCTATTGGTTTCATTGGGCGACAGGGCTTGAGATGTCATTTCATCTCAATGTCGGGTAAAAGTCCCACAAAATTGGAAGCAACGTCTCCAAAATGACCTTCACAGTGTTGACGGGGACGTTAAACCTCAAATCAAACAAACAAACAAAAGATTCGGTACTAAGTTATTTAGACAAATTGTGGGTATTCCGATGGGTACTAATTGCGCACCTCTTGTGGCTGATCTGTTCTTGTATTATTATGAAAGAGACTTCATTTTGTCGCTTTCCATTGATAACCAATCTGAAATTATTGAAGCTTTTAGCTCTACTTCTAGATATTTAGATGATTTATTAAATATTGATATTACCTATTTTGATGGTTTGATCAGTCAGATTTACCCCCCTAGAACTTCAGTTAAATAAAGCAAATTCTTCTGATACCGAGGCCCCGTTTTTGGATTTACATCTATCTATTGTAGATGGATTTGTTTCGTGCAAAATTTATGATAAACGCGATGACTTTGATTTTGAGATTGTAAATTTTCCTTTTTTGGATGGTGATGTTCCTCGTGCGCCATTCTATGGCGTTTATATTTCGCAATTAATTCGATTTGCTAGAGTGTGTAGTCATGTAACTGACTTCAACACTCGTAATAAATTATTAACGGTTAAACTCCTTAATCAGGGTTATCGGTACCATAAACTACGTAAAGCCTTTTCAAAATTTTATAGACGCCATTCTGATTTAATTTCAAAATTCAATATTGGACTTAAATCTCTTCTGCAACAAGGTCTATCGGAACCCGAATTTTATGGTGACTTAGTATATAAATTCAGAAAAATATATAACCGCAATGACTTCAGCACCCAATTTCGTAAAATCATTCTTCGATATAAAAAGATTGGGTACAACATGGATATTATACGACAGACTGCATGCATGGTAGTTAACCCAATCAAGGTTGGCAACTTTGCTTCCCTCTTTAATTGCACGCCGGTGGGTCAGGCCTCAGAGTCTATGACGGCTCCAACGTAAAGGCTTATTGAAAATTAGAGAGATAATGTTGGTTGGTGCCTGATGCTCTGTCTCTGGTCGGGCTCATCGGAGTCTAACTGTTGGTTTTCTTTTGCTCCAGCATTTCTGTGGTTTCTTGCTGTCGAGTCCTCACCGTTGTCTCACCTCAGTGGTTCTTTGATTTTTGTGTTCACGGAGATGTTGCACTGATGAGTTAGGAGGCCTTCATGCGGACTGAACAAATTATTTGTCTAAATCGCGACGGAAGTAAGGGCGAGGATTGTGGCCACGTAAAATCGATTTAAGCCCCCCCCCCCCCCCCCCAGTGGAAATCTTCCACTGACCGTTCCAAGGCGGCTCTTCTGTCGCGATTTATTTATGTTGTTGTTTGTTACTTACTGTGTGTATCACTTGTGTCTTTTGGTTTTGGATGGCCATATGGCCATTTTGTGGGAAAGTAACTGTCCTTATGGCCTTCCTTTGTTTAGGTTTCCATTATGGTCTGGTCGCTTAATGTTTGTATTTCTTTCCCTTTGGTGTCTTTTATGGGTGGAGTAAGTTAATTGTATCAATTCCTGATCTTTGTTTTACTTCTACTTATAATCGACTGCCTATTCGAAATTCGCAAAATTGCAGTATGTTTCCTCTGGCTTTCTTTGCCGGATCATTACAGGGTCACTGATGAGGCTTTATTAGCCGAAACTACGTAGTATGACCCATCTTGTTCTTATGAATGTTTTCATTGCTCTTAAAGGAACTCATTTTTGATTTTTATTTGTTTAAAGAAAATACACTTATTTATTCATTCGTTTTTTAATTAAGCATGTAATTGTTTTCTTTCTGTTCTGTGTTTGGCTAGTAGGCTTTGCTGAAAGTTACTTATCCGTACTCCGGAAAAATGTATATTCCTATATTCTTGTGACGCTTTTCATGTTGTCCTGAAGTATATTTTGTTCTTTATGTGGCTCAGCCCACGCTGCACAATAAAACTCATTCTCTGAAAATACCAACATGCAACTCGTCTGAACAATTACTGTGTTATCAGATTATTAGGTGTTTTCGTGTCTTTCAGTAACCATACATTTGTTTAAATTTCATTCAGCTCCCCAGAAACACTATAACAGCATCACGGCCACCAAATAGAGACCACAGAAGAGAAGCGTTTTCTATGAGAAAACCCTTATAATTGTTGTGTAATGGAATTAAATGGCTGAAAAGTCTGCTCCAGGGGCATATAATAGCAGTAGAATATAGTTGATGCTATACTCCCGCCTGTTCATTTACCGCCTGTGACATTAAATTTATTGTTGTGACTCAAACTGCCCCTTGCTATAACCTCTCTTGGGGGTAGAATGCGTTGAATAGTTCTAACAAAAATTCTACCAAAGTAGTTCCTACCATACTATCAGGTTCGTACTGGAACGTTTTTTTTATTGCAATGAAGGACCTGTCAATATTTGTTGAGAAGAAATGAATTATATGTTCAGTTAGTGAATTTGAATGGTTCATGCTGGGGGATCTTATAATCAAATACTACAAATAAAAGTTATGGCGCTGTATGTCTTGCTGCATATTGTTCAGGAAGTATTCCGTGCATGAATACTCGAAACTTCAAAGAAATTTTGCTGTTCGTCACCAGTTCGCCTCTTAGTTTCAAAGGTAATGTTTTAGAGAATAATTTCGTTCCAATGGCTGTCAGTGACGTTTGGAAGAATCTACAGGTTTATCTAATGAATATGAATAGTTCTAGTTGTAGACGTTTTATCAATTGCTATGCGTTACAGATAAAAGCTGTGGCACCATGTTTCTTGCCTCTTAGAGAGTTTCATTTTATTATTCCACAAGCATATGTCAAAATTAATCGAGCCACTGGTGTTTACTGTCATATCTGTTTCTTTTCAAAAGCAAACTTAAACAAGAAAATTAAACAAGAAAGTTTTCAACAATTATACATATAATAATGGTGTTAGCATATTCGCATAAATCCATTGCAGATTGTGTGTTTTGCAAAACGACGTGCCTGCTCTGATTATGATTACTATTGTGTCGTAATTGTTTTTTAAGCTAAGTATATCTTTTTGATCAAAACGAAACATGGACGAATAAATATTTTCCCAGCTTGTGTAGGCTGTACTAGCTGTTGTGACTGAACTAGCCTAAAAAGGGATTTAAAACATTCCGCGAATCGACCAGAAAAAACAACAACACAAAACTGTTAGATCACCAATTCTGGATCACATGATTGTCCACACTGTTACCAGTCGTATTGATAAAGGTCTTTGAAGACCGAAACCGGTCGACAATTAACAACATCTAAACTTACCCTACTCCGTTGTTGGTTGTTCATTCTGTAATTCCTTAATTATACTCTAATATATTAGATGGTCTTATAAAATTATCAATTCATAGAAATACACAAAAAACATGAAAAGTTTTCCTTAAAAAATCTTCCCAATACAGACTCAAATATGTTCTATAAAATGTTTATCCTTTGGAAGCAAGGAATTCATCATATCACTGGAAACTTTTGAGTGCACATGTTTTCTGATCCAGACTAGCTAGTTTCGGTCAATTAAGTTGCAAAAAGGAAAGATTAAAGAACAAACTTCTTGTTATATGACACACATTGTTTTTGATGTTATTTTTTCTGTTCTAATTCATTGGCTGTGGGTACAACACATATACAGCAGTGCTGGTTCAAACGAGCACCTACAATGAATGCGTACTACAGGTACAAGAAACTATCACAAATTCCCATGTAAAATATCTTTTGTCGGGACAAGAAATGCATGTATAGTATATGTGTAATAACAAATTCCAATCTAGTAGATAATAATATAGCGAAATTTCAATGTATCGAACACCGATGGCTCATTTTCCATAGCTAATTCAGTCTCGCGTAAAAGTTCCTAGAGAAATCACTATACTTAGGATAATTATGTCTCCCCCTTTTCGGGGAGACATATTGTTTTTCCCCCAGGCGTCTGTCTGTATGTCCGTCTGTCACAAAATCGTGACCGCTTTATAACTTGAAAACCGTTCAAGCTATCTTCACGAATCTTCATATAAATATTAATCATCCTCAGAGCGCAAGAAGTATATTTCTTGCATTTACACTTTTTGAATTATTTCCCTTGGAATTGGTCAGTCACCAAATCGTGTATGTATGTATGGGCAAAAAGTGTCCGGACAATAACTTTCTTACTACCAGATGGATTTTGAAATTACCTGGCAGAAATGTTAACCACAATGAGTCGATGTGTCGCGCGCATGACCCAGGTCGGTACGTCAAAGGTTGATGTCATACTAAGAGGTCAAATGTCAAAAAGGGTCATTTTTCGTGTTTGGTTAATAGTTTTCTTATTCCTGGATGGTTTGTAAAATTACTTGGTAGAAATGTTAACCATCATGAGACAATGTGTTGCGCTTAAGACCCAGGTCGGTTCCGCCAAGGTCAAGGTCATACTTAGAGGCTAAATGCAAAAAGGGTATTTTTCGTGTTCGGTCAATAACTTTCTTATTCCTGAATGGAGTTTGAAATTACTTGGCACAAATGTTAACCATCATAAGACGATGTGTCGCGCGCGCGCAAGACCCAGGTCGGTACCTCTAAGGTCAAGGTCATACTTAGAGGTCAAATGTCAACTTTTTAATGTAACCTTGCAGAAATGTTCACCTTCATTACACGGTGTGTCGTGCGCAAGACCAAGGCCGTACCTCCAATGTCAAGGTCATACTTAGAGTTCAAACGTCAAAAAGGGGCATATTTTAGTGTACGGTCAATAATTTTCTTATTCTTCGATGGATTATGAAATTACTTGGCAGAAATGTTAACCATCATGAGACGATGTGTCACAGCCAAGATTCAAGTCGGTATCTCAACGGACAAGGCCATACTTAAAGGTCAAGTGTAAAAAAAGGGTCTTTTTTCGTTTCGGCCTGTCACTTTCTTATACCGCGATGGATTTTGAAATTTCTTGGCAGAAATGTTAACAATCATAGGTTGATCTGTCGCGTGCAAGATACAGGTCGGTACCGCCAAAGTCGAAGTCATACTGTCGAAGTCATACTTAGAGATCAAATGTAAAATAGGGCTTTTTTCGTGTCCGGTCAATAATATTCTTATTTCTGGATGGACTTTTTAAAGTTACTTTGCAGAAATGATCACCTTCATTAGATGATGTGTCGCACACAAGACCCATGTCAATACCTCCAGTGTCAAGGTCATATTTAGAGGTGAAAAAGGGGGAGACATGTGTGTTTTTGTAGAAAAACAAATTCTAGTTTACAGAAGTGTTATCTTTTTGCATCTTGAAAAGGTACGTTGTGTGCTATCATTAGAATTGCCCCTTTTACCCATTCTGTACCGGAAACCACAAAACGGATAACAGATCCAGATTAGAAGCCACAGAAAGCGGCATCTGATCAGGACCTACTCTGTGTATAAAAGTTCAGGCATTTATCAAATAAATGTTGAAAAAAAAAAATAACATCACCCCCAAAAATTTTGAAATGGACTTGTGCTATTTTTAAAGTAGAAAATTCAATTTTGTACAGAAAGGGTTAATAAAAAATTGAAATATTATTCCCGTTATACCTTCTGTTTTTTGCGTTATTTATAACACTCAGTGGCTCAGACTTACAAATTTCGAACACATTTTCATGTCATGGTCCAAAAAGGTGTCCGAGCCATTATCCCATTGTATGCTAGTGAATTATTCCATTGTTATATGTTGGATAAGTCCATTTGTCATATAAGGAGTGGTAGGCCTATTTTTCGTTTCATTCCATTTTGACGGAAAATTATGTAAGCAAATAGTGCAGGCCGTATCTGGGCCTGCAATGTTTGCCAAGGTACCCTTTTAAGGGTTTCCCGCATGCCACCGGTTTAAGTTGCACTGTAACATAAATGATTTGATTTTCCATTTCTATGTTTAGACAGTAATTATTGATGGACGGGACGGAGCAATTCTTTGGAACCTCACGACAAATAAGTACGACGTGTCCTCTGACCTCGTTGCCAGGACAACCTCCCTCAATCGTGATGTGTTTTTGTTCCGTGCTCAAGGAAGACATGGCCATGATCTTAAAAAAGAAGGAGCTATACACGGGGCTACTGGGATTCAGAGAATAGTAAGTCGCACTCTCTAACAGGCAGAATTTCCGCATTTTTTCAGAGGAAGACGATTGCCCTGACTTCTTGTTTACATTTCTATAAACTCAGTCCCTCTGTAAAGTGAGGGCGAGGGTACTCTTAAAGGGAATTACTTGTTCATCTTTAAATCTGGGAGATACTTTAGTGATAGTTTCTTCTGTTATAACATGTCTGTACTATCAAGGCGATTATGAGTACATAATATAAAATATTTTATATAAAATTTTCTTTCTTCCGGTTTCGCCTTAACTCCAGAAGGGGACACGGACGATGTATATTACATACACTCCAGTTTTGCAGGATGAAAGCCTACACAGTAACCATGTAATTACGGTAGGGTTCTTTAACATGCACTGGCGATGGTTCTCCCTGCACAGGGGGCCTCCAGTTAACGTCCCGATCCGAAGGACGGGGCACTTTTTGACATTCATCCCTGCAAATTATGTCAGTGGAGCATGTTCGGACAGCGTTGCCGGGGATCGAACCCGGGATCACTAGCATCAGAGGCACGTGTACTAACCACTGAGCTAACATATCCGTAGATTGTTTCAGTCCCTCTGAGTGACCTCAGTGGCTTGAGCTTGAAACATTTGCATGGTCCAAGAGGTGATACTGAAGGTCGACTGTATTTGAACATCCTCCAGGTGGGATTGCCTTTACAGAAACGAAAAGCGCTCCGGATTCAGAGACGCTTCCACTTATTGTTACCTGCTAAGATGCTCTCATCCAAAAATGCAAACAAACCCAGATAAGTTCCGATTCCCTAGGCTAAGTAAAATTAATCAAAATAAAAAAAGCCAATTAAATTCAAATTCAGTTGAGGCATGGCTGTGGTTGGTTTCTAATGGCCAATAACCCTCGATCAGATAAGGCAAACGGGACCAATGCGACATTTGCCTGATTCTTCGTTGATTGGTGGTTTTCTTTACCTCGGCTGAATATTGGCCTGGCACTGCGTTGTTTAACTGGTGGTTTTCTTTACCTTGACTTCATAGCTTATTGTGCGAGCAATAGGCCTCGTCTTTGTATCGCCATCGGTATTTGAATTGTTTGTTTTCCACAGCGTTTCAGCAATCGAGAAGAAGGATAAAACAAAAAGCGACCACTTGCACATTTTGAAGAATAATGCAAGAAAGGGTAAAGATACGCCCTATTCAGTTGATTTTGAGCCCATCTTAGAATTCACAATTCACACAGTTGCAGAGTTTTTTGTGTTTATGTATTGCTTTGTTGCTTGGTTGTTATTATACCCCCGCAAACGAAGTTTGAAGGGGGTATATAGGAGTCAGCTTGTCGTCGTCGGTCCGTTACAAAGTCCGTTACAAAAAACTTTAACATTGCTCATAACTTCCTTATTCTTTGACCGATTTCTTTAATATTCACACACCACACACCTTGCCACTAGTACTTAAGATTGATATACACAAACCTGACCTTGACCTTTACGTTGACCTTCCTCAAGGTCAAATACTTGTAAAAATTTGTCGTCGGTCCGTTACAAAGTCCGTTACAAAAAACTTTAGCATTGCTCATAACTTCCTTATGCTTTGACCGATTTCTTTAATATTCACACACCACACACCTTGCCACTAGTACTTAAGATTGATATACACAAACCTGACCTTGACCTTTACGTTGACCTTCCTCAAGGTCAAATACTTGTAAAAATTTGTCGGTAGCGGGGGTATAATTGGCGCCAGTTAGGCGGCAGCTCTAGTCTGAATTTATTGCACGCCGGTGGATCAGGGTTCAGACTCCACGGTGGCTTTGGCATAAAGCTATTTATTAGTTTGTCGGAGCCGGAACTTTTATGTCTGTTGCTTGGTCCGACGGGGTTCATCTGTTGGTTTTCTTTAAGTAAGTAAGCAAGCAAGTAAGTATGTAAGTAAGTATGCATGTAGTAAGTAAGTATGTAAGTAAGTAAGTAAGTAAGTAAGAAGTATATACAGATGTACAAAACAACACCTGCCTACTGACCACCACAACACAAATATCATTAAAATCCTTGTCACTAGATTGCTTTGGTCAATAGACATGCGCACACACTCGATTTATACATAGAGTAAGACAAAGAATTAAATACAAATTAGATACTGCAATTATAAGAGTAAAATGTGTAATAGTATAAGTATAAATAAATTCAACTAATTAACCATTTCAGCAAATCGCGACGGAAGTAAGGGCGAGGATTGTGGCCACGTAAAATCGATTTAAGCCCCCCCCCCCCAGTGGAAATCTTCCACTGACCGTTCCAAGGCGGCTCTTCTGTGGCGATTTATTTATGTTGTTGTTCGTTACTTACTGTGTGTATCACTTGTGTCTTTTAATTTTGGATGGCCATATGGCCATTTTGTGGGAAAGTAACTGTCCTTATGGCCTTCCTTTGTTTAGGTTTCTATTATGGTCTGGTCGCTTAATGTTTGTATTTCTTTCCCTTTGGTGTCTTTGATGGGTGGAGTAAGTTAATTGTATCAATTCCTGATCTTTGTTTTACTTCTAATCTACAATGAAATGTATCAAGGGTCTGAGAATTCGTAACATGTTCCGGGAGGCTGTTCCATATTAAACAGCCAGAATATCTCAAGCTATGCTTGAAATATTCTGTTCTGGGCTTAGTTGGGACAAAACAACTTGTAGAAGTAGATCTTGATGTAAAAGAGGTATTGATATTGTTCCGCTTCATGAAGTTTTCTGTGATATATTCTGGTGTAGTATTGTTATAGACCTTGGACATAAATTTAGCTTTCCTTAAATATAGTCGATCATAGGCTGACAAAATCTTTAAAGAGTTCATGGCTTCATTTGAATCTTCTACTTCATTATCAAGGATAACTCGACAGGCTCTCTTCTGTAATTTAAAAACTTTGAGCCTATTCGCTGCTGAAGAAATTGCCCATACAATATTACAGAAGTCACTGTGTGGTTGAATGTAAGATTGATAATACTGAACTCGATTAGCTTGAGATAGGAAACACTTTATCTTTGAAAGAAGCCATATGCTTGAAGAAATCTTTTTCGTTAGATGCTTTTCGTCAGACCAGGTAAAAGTATTATCAACAAAGACGCCTAGTATTTTATCATTAGTAATCATGTTTTGAGGATTATTATTAAATTCAAGGTCAAGATTTTCCTTGTTAAGCCTTTGGAGTTTTGGATTTGACGTTACAAGCATTACCTTAGTTTTTTGCTCCCGTACGTGTTTCTGTGGCGTTGCATTGGATGGCTCAGCGCGTTTTTTTTTTCTGTCAAGTCCTCATCTTTGTGTCAACTTGGCTTTAATTGTGATTTCTTTGTTTACCGAGATAATTCACTGACGAGTTAGAAACCCTTCACACAGAACAAACAAAAACTGGGTTAAATCACAGTAAAAGTGAGGGTTGGGATCCCGCAAAGTTAACTTAAACCCATCAGTAATTTTTACTGACTGTTCTAAGTCGGTGCTTTTGTTGTGGTTCCTTCATGTTTTGTGTTGGTGGTTCTGATTCTTTCCCTAACCACATATATTGTTACGTTGTTGATTCTGATTCTTCCCCCTTTTTGGTTGTTCATTTTTAGTTACGTTTGCCCTTCCAGTTTAATGTTTGTCATGTTGGTGATTTTGATTCTTTCCCCCGCTCGTATATTGTTCATATTTAGTTAGGTTTAGCTATTCTGAGTCACCACCTGTTTTACTCCATGTTTCGACCTCTTTCCTAAGCGATATTGTGGGAAGAAGTTGGGATCTGATTGTACCAGTTCCTGTTCTTTTCCCTTTATATACGCCCGTTTGAAAAACGGTCGTATTATATTATGACCCCGGTGTCCGTCCGTCCGTCCGTCTATCCGTCCGTCTGTAAACTTTTAGTTTCCGGATAACTCCTCCTACAGTTTACATCCGATCAAGCTGAATCTTCATACATAGATAGTCCATGATATGGGGCAGCGCATATTGTTTCGAGGTTACGGTCCACCAAATACTTATAGTGTTATACCCCTTTGAATTTTTGTAAACTTTTCGTTTCCGGATAACTCCTTTTACAGTTTACGTCCGATCAAGCTGAAACTTCATACATAGTTAGTCTACGATGTGGGGCAGCGTATATTGTTTCAAGGTTATGGTAAACCAAATATTAATAGAGTTATTCCCCTTTGAAATTTTTTGTATACTTTTCGTTTCCGGATAACTCATCCTACAGTTTACATCCGTTCAAGCTGAAACTTCATACATAGTTAGACCATGATGCGGGGCAGCACATGTTGTTTTGAGGTTACGGTCCACCAAATATTAATAGAGTTATGCCCTTTGAAATTGTTTGTAAACTTTTCGTTTCCAGATAACTCCTACAATTTACATCCTATGAATTTGAAACTTCATCCATAGTTAGACCATGATGTGGGACAGCGCATATAGTTTCGAGGTTATGGTCCACCATATAATAATAATAGAGTTATGCACCTTTGAAATTTTTGTAAACGTTTCGTTTCCGGATGACTCCTCCTACATTTTACATCCGATTTCGCTGAAACTTCATATATAATTAGACCAATATGTGGGGCAGCGCATATTGTTTCGAGGTGATGGTCCACCAAATAATAATAGAGTTATGCCTCTTTGAAATATTCTGTAAACATTTTTCTGAAACTTTACATAAGACCATGGTATGGAATAGTGCATGTCATTTTGAGGTTACGGTGTGACAAATATTACCAGAGTTATACCCCTTTCACAGATTTTTGTAAACATTCCGTTTCCGGATAACTTCTCTTACGTTTTATATCTGATGCGGATGAAACTTTACATATATTAAGACCATGACGTGGAAGAGTGCATATTATTTTGATGTTACAGTCCGCCAAACGTTACCAGAGTTATTCCCCTTTCACATATTTTTTCTAAACATATTTTGTTTCCGGATAATGCCTCCCACATTTTACATATGATGAAGCTGAAACTTTACGTATAGTTAGACTATGATGTAGAGCAGCGCATATTATTTCAAGGTTACAGTCCACCACTAATTGCCAGAGTTATGCCTATATTAGTTTGCGGTTAGGGTCCACCAACTATTACCGACCATGAAAATATGTTGGAGACAGGTAGTTTGGGCCATTGAGGGTTAATAATAGTGTCAGGTAAGAATATATGGAGCACACATTGTTCCTTGGTTACATTCCACAAACCCAAACTTGTACAACAGTCAGTATATATAAACATGCTCCATCTTACTAATTGCCAAGGGCGTATAGTGCCTCGCTTGCGGAGCTCTTGTTAATTTTAGTTAGAGCCATTAGCGCTGCTGCTATTTCTGAGGTTGAAAATATGATTTTCCAAAGGATTACCCTTTAAAGAACATATTGAACACACAGCTGGTGGTGGCGGCCGTAAAAGTTTCCCATTCCTTTATGATACAGTGTGGGTTATATTTTCTAGTCCTTTGGAATCATTGATTCCTCTGCGGTATTTTGAAAATACGAGGGCGAGTCAATGAAAAACCAGTCCAACTTTACTTCTAGGTGAGATCGATCTCTTCTTTTTCGATGGTATTGCCCTCTAGAAGGACACACTTGGACCAACGCTTTTCCAGTGCCATCACCCAGAACTGAAGAAGCCACGGTCCTTATCTCCGACTCACTCCTGAACTGCCGCCACGACTTCTTCGTTGGACCGGAAATTACGTCCATAGATATCCTTGTTCAAGTTTTGGAATAGGAAAAAGTCACTAGGAGCTAAGTCCACTCAATAGGCGGGGTGTGGTATTCCGCTCAACAACATCCATTGCAATTTTGCAAGTGCGGATTCTTGCATTGTCCTGTTGGAGCAGAATCCTTTTGGAGAGTTAACCTCGGCGTTTTTCACGGATCGTCGTTCTCAGTTGGTCGAGCAATTTGCATAATACGCACCTGTTATTGTACATGTTTTGCTAGAAAGTTCAACATAATAAAGCCTTGCGCGTTCCAAAACCCTCCCAGAAGAGGTTTGCGTTTTGAACTTCTTGGACCTCGGAGACCCCGGCCCTACCCATCGGCGACTTTGAGTTTTATTCTCTGTGTCATAATAATGGACCCATAGCTCATCTATAGTCACCAGACGTGAAAGAAAATCATCTACCTGTGACCTAAACCGCTTCAACAATGTGCTTCATACTGCTGGGATGCCATTTGCACGTCGCTAAGGGGATTTTGGGACCCAACAGGCTGTTAGTTTTCGCATAACCAAGCGATCATGTAAAACCGTTGAAACTTCCCATGTGAAATGTGCAATGCATTCGCTATTTCTGCCACCTTAATTCGCCTATCAGAGTACACCAGACCCCGTACTTTGTTACACATTTATTCATCGGTGGCATCTGATGGGCGTCCAGACCTGGTTTCGTCTTCTAAAGACGTTCTACCGCGTTTGAATATCCAAACCCAGAATTTAACTTGTGGGAACGAGCGAACGATGGTGCAGAAGACCCATGAATATTGGTAAACTCGCAACGTATTTCCTGACCTGCTTTCCTTTCAAATTCATGACACCTCGCCTAGACTATTTGACGTAAGACGTCGAAACGGTATTTTCTCGCAACGAAAATGTTTAAAAAAGGGCTCAAATGCATGTGTACAGTCAACAATTTTGGCGGGATTTCTTCTAACAATGGCAAAAGGTTGGGAGAATTTTGTGGTAACAACAACATTATTGCGATTGAAAGTATATTAGTATCGTTATTGATCAGCTCTAGTGTGTGAATTGTTCAGTAATAAATCACAGTTTGTCGCTCAGTTGTAAGTAGACAAATCACTCATGCGCGAGTGATTTGTCTACTTACCACTGACCGACAAACTGTGTTTTATTACTTAACAATTCACTGCTAGATCGGATCTAGTTCGTTATGACAATTTACACAGGAAACACTACAAACACTGAAAACAGGCATTTCAAGCCACCAAAATAAGTGTAACATGAAGGCATAAACAAAAATACAAGACAAACGTGCAACAACACTCATATCATATAAACATATAAGAAACTACAAGTGAAAGACCGCAGAGATTATGTTCCTTGTTTTTATGCAAAGTCATATTGATATGCCATTCATAATGATAAAGTCTAACAATTTATGTAACAGGTTAACAGACGGTCTTTTCCTGACGGGAGATGGGGGCTGGACGAAACAGAAATAACCGAACATAGCAAAGATGTTGCAGGTGTTCTTCTTCCGGAGAGTCACTTCCGGTCCAGAAGAGCTGTTATTGATAAGGTAGTATATAATATTATATTAATAATTATTTTCCATTTCTGATAAAGCTGAAGAACATTCCTTTTCTTCCTCCATGAAAAATCATTCATACGTTCACATTTCAGAATTTTCTAAATTTTGCTCGGTTTGGTATCTCAGTTGTATGGGTGTTCGAATGGTGTTCAGGAGGTCGCAGGATCAATTCCAGGGTCCTGCAACAATCTTTCCTAGAAATCGGTTTTTAAATACTTTTCTCTTGACGACATTTCTCTTTTTCTGATTCATAGATGGCAGTTAGCAGTCACTATGGAAAAGATACGCAATGAAGAAGCTGTAAAATAGAAGTGAAAGCAATGTCAGGGAATCGATACAAATACCAAACACCTGCCAGCCAATACACCAAATGGAAAGAAACCCAAGCACAAAGCAACGCTACCATTATGAAAACAATTTAAGTAGAAAGACAAAATTACAAAAAGACAAAGAGCTATCCTAAATAAATCGATATAACCAGTACATACATACACAGACAAACAACCACAATATAAGCACCGCCTTGCGTCGGTCAGTTAAAATTTACGAAGTTTGTGGGATAGTGGTGGGGCTTCGATATTTTACATATGGATGGTTTGCACAAATAATTTGTTCAACAAAGCAGCCACATATCGTGCGCAATTCGTACCCATCGGAATGCCCACAATTTGTCTAAAAGTAGTACCAAATCTTATTAGAAATGTGTGAATTTCACACACTTTCTGACATGGCAATTTTGTGTCATTTATATGCTCTACGGGAAAAAAGGCATTTCTTTCATTACATGCGAGATACAGGAAACGTATGTATGGAATGTCCATTCAACTTCATCATTACGAGGACTGTTCAAATATGAATGCAAGTAGAACGTTTTCTCCTGCACTATTGCGAAAATCACTTGGAAATAAATATCACGGCGTAGAAAAACATTTTACCTATACATTGATACCAAACTTGTTAAAATCCGTGCACTTTAGCCATGTATATCGTTCGATAAACACTGTCTACTCTTGTATACTAATACAAAACATGGTTGGAAGGTCAGAGTACGCCGCTGAAATACGGTCCTATATTAAAAATCGTTGTATTCTTGGTATACGGTGCAAAGACAATTTTGATGAAATATGTTCGGTTTATGGGCATAATGAAATGTCTTTTCCAACAGTTTTTCGTTGGTGTAAGAAATTCAGCTGTGGGCTAGGCTCAACAGAAGATGCACCACATGATCGTTGGCCGAAAAGAGCAACATCTGCCAAGATGGTTGCTAGAGTGAAAGAAATAGTTGCTACCGATGCACGATACACCAATAGGCAAATAGCTAGTATGGTTGGCATCTCATTAGGAGCAGCTAATACAATTCTGAAACAGGATTTGAAAATGAGACAGGTCTGTGCTAGATGGATTCCTCCATCTACTAACAGATGAGCAGAAAAAGACACGCGTTCAGTGCGCCAAGAAGTTGCTTAAAAAGTTTCCAAATTACAATGCACGGTCTTTCGCTAATGTCGTCACAGGTGACGAGACATGGGTTCACTTTTTGGAGCCAAAACGAAAGATTCAGAACAAAATATGGGCAACATAGTATTGCAAAAGACCATGCATTGAAAAGTGGACCATGAGCGTCAAGAAGATAATGTATGCCATATTCTTTTCAAATCAGGGCCCTGCTATTCAGGTTGCTGTGCCTAAAGGCAAATCTGTAAATGCGAAGTTTTACAAGAATAAAGTTCTTCGAAAATTGAAGAAATATTTCAAAGAACGAAGACCCGCAACTGGTTTGGCCAATGTCAGTTTGCTACATGACAATGCGTCATCGCACAAGGCGTTCATTGTGCAAGACTATCTGAAGCAGGAAAAGGTTGTTGAACTCCCTCACCCCCCGTATTCCCCTGACTTTGCCCCGTGTGACTTTTTTTTTGTTCCCGCGGCTGAGAAAATACCTTTCTGGTCGAAAATTTGTACAGCGCAAACACCTCGGTTCTGCAATATTCCAGTGCCTTCATAGTATACCTCGAAAAGACTACCAAAATGCATTCAATGATTGGATCAGAAGACTGAAAGTTTGTATATCTGTTAAAAGGGAATAATTTGAGGGGACAAAATAAATTTTTCATCGAAATCTTTCACGGAATCATTTTTATGTGCTTAGTTGCATTCATATTTGAACAGTCCTCGTACATGCACTGCTCTACATGTTTTATATGATTATGAGCACGTTTAGTTTAAAGTGTGGAAAAATTATATGTAAACAGACGGGAGGTAATTATTCAAAACCTCATTGACCTCAGAATATTTTTACTTGATCTTTCATAGTCGTTAGCGCAGTATTCAATCATATGCTTTTTGGGGACAATAAGGCATGACTTCATCAACAGTGGTACAACTAACTGTAAAGTAAGAAAAGAGTTGTTCGGTTACAGATCGAACCGATATTGCCATAGGTGTTTACAGGGAGATTAATCAACAAAAACAAACAATTTTTTCACATCACAGACATAGACAAACATATACAGTCGAACTTCAATGGCTCGAACATCTTTGGTACCACGAAAATCTGTTCGAGACAGGGGTAGTTCGAGCCACTGAGGGCTACTGCCAGGAGGTATACGATATACTTTTGTATATCTTTTCGGTGTTAAATAATGAAAATGTATGCTATGTCTACTCATTAGAATCGCCTCATCGAGGCGATTCTAATGAGTAGACATAGCATACATTTGCAAGATAAAACTCGAAAATCTCCTAAATTATCTCCTACCATTTCTTATGTACAGGAATTCCCTAGGTACTCAGGAACGGGTTAGACTCAGTCAATGTAAACGAGCTATCGGTGTTCGAGTTTTCGAGCCATCGAAGTTCTACTGTATTTACTGTTTTACTTTCTTTGTAAATCATTTTTCTTGTTTTAGGACTATATTGAATGTGAAACTGATCAGACTGTGTTTTTAGCTGAGACGTTTGCCCTTGACAGAACAGTGATGAAATCACCTGTCAAACTGTGGGAAAGAGGTTCTGAAAAATATTATTACAGTAAGCAGTTTTCCTGTTCTATGATCAATTACATTTACACGTCACACCGAATCCCCTTTTTTGTACATACATTATATGTATTTTTATGTATACACCATGCAATCCACCACTGATTATGCATATTTTATTTTTATGCACATTGGGGCCATATTGTTTATACATATTGGAAATCTCCTCTATACATGCAAATATAATTTATGCACCGTGGAAACACAGTCTTTTTTATTCATTGGAAACCCCAACTGTTTTATATGCGCCTTTTTGTTTATCCACTCTGAAACCACCGACTTCTTGTACTCAGTGCGTTCTCGTTATCAAAACATTAAGATGAACATCAAGAGCAAACATAATATACAGGGTGTGAGGAAAATATAAAAGAATTTTTTATGATTCACCAAATGAATTAAGATAAAACTTTATCGGATCGGTATTGACGTGTGCTTTTCGTGGACACTAGTGGCTTTAATTAAAAGCGGATGTTACTGTCATCAAATTTTTCTGCGAAATCTCATGGAACGTTCTGGTACGAATTAAGACGATTTCTAAATTTGTAGTGAAATTTATATTCAAATTCAATTATACATATTTTTCTGGCGATCTAATATTCATAATAACAGTTTTGTAAGTGTTTAATTGTTTGGTAAGCATCCTGATTATCATTCGGAACACGGCATGCCTCGGTCTGATATTGAAGATTCTGACGAATATTAGTGGTGTGATAAAAAGAATCACATTTAATATTCTATTTTTACTGAGGATTATACAGCCATGTTTTCAGACAAAGACACCATAGTTTAGATTATATTTTCTTGTCCTTTGGGATCATTGATTCCATTGTGGAATTTCGAAAATATCTGAGGGTCACTGATGAGGCCTAATTGGCCGAAACTATCTAGTCTTGCCCAGAAAACATGTACACTTCATATTTTTCAGTTCTGTGGTGTATTCCTTGCTTCCGAAGGATAACCTTTCATAGAACATATTTAACTTCACTACAGCTGGTGTGTGGGACTGTGTGGCGGCGGTAAAACGTCTCCCTGCCCTACATCATAGTGTAGATTATATTTTCTTGTCCTTTGGGATCATTGATTCCAATGTGGAATTTTGAAAATATCTGAGGGTCACTGATGAGGCCTAGTTGGTCGAAACTAGCTAGTCTGGCCCAGAAAACATGTACACTTCATATTTTTCAGTTCTGTAGTGTATTCCTTGCTTCCAAAGGATAACCCTTTTATACAACATATTTATTTTTCTGCAACGAATAATATTTTTATATGAAAAATAAAAGCGTCATTTCTTGGTCATTTCTTGATTTGTTTGATTTGAGGTTTAACGTCCCCGTCAACACTGTAAAGGTCATTTTGGAGACACTGCTTCCAATTTTGTGGGACTTTTACCCGACATTGAGATGATTATGACATCTCAAGCCCTGCAGTCCAATGAAACCAATAGGGTTTTTAAGCATGGACGGTCCGACTCGCACCGCTTTGCCTGGGCAGGCTCAGATGCTCTAAGCGGTTTACCAGTACTCGTGTGAGGTCAGTTTCAGCTCTGCGTGGAAGCATCATGCAGCCCATCTATTTCTTCCAGCCACAATGGGCGAAAGTTAGTTTATTGTTTATGGGTGATATAATTATGCAAATCTTCTTTGTAGAGCTTACAGCAGAAGACAGAGAGCTGGTACAACAAGTCATAAAGAAGTATGGGGCTAATCATACAATGACTGAAAACGAGGTCCCTTGGTCCAGGGGCCGACGGGAAGCACAGAAGAAAAAGAACAACGACACTTTCTGTGTGCTGGTACAACCAGATGAGAGAACAACTGGTTTGTTAATATAATGCTTTATCACCGTCCATAACCCTGTGAGAGAATGTTTCAACAGACGACATTTTAAAATATTTCTTTAATAAACAGATTTTGTCATTTCAGGCAGATTATCTCCATTGGCGACAATTTGCATGAAATGCCAAAACCTATTTTCAGGAAAAAAAAATAAAAAAATACCATCAATATGGACATTTAAGCCGCATAAAGTTAAAACATATGTTTGGCTTAAATGTGCATTTTAACGGTTACCGCTCTCTGGGCAAGTTCAACAGACGACATTTTGAAATATTTCTTTTATTTTTCCAAGAAAACGGATTTTGTCATTTCATGTAAATTGTCTCCATTGGAGACAGTTTGCATGAAATTCTAAACCTGTTTTCATGGGGAAAATAAGTAAAAAATACCATCATTTGTCGTCCGCAGAACTTGACCAGAGGGCGGTAACTGTTAATATGGACTTTTAAGCCACATAAAGTAAAATATGTGTTTGGCTTGAACATGTATATTGTGTTGCACGTCAGTAGAAAACCTGTCGTCGGGTTTTTGACCAGGAACGCAGAAACTGGTTTCCTCACCGACACAGACTAGCAACAGGCTTGACATTTAGTTATAGAAACAGGCTTGACATTTAGTTATAGAAACTAGAGGCGAAGGCGCAGACTGATCTGCACCTTTGTTGCTCGGAAAAGCCCTTTACAAGGTTTTCTCAACACGCAAGACCTGGCACATCGAAAACTCAAAAGATAAGACTCCCTTCTAGTAGTTTTACTACTTCCAAGGTGATCGTTCCTTTGCAGTGTGTTAAATTTAAGGTGCGCGTGTATACTTTTTAGTTGATATTGGTGTGCCTTCATATGTCACTGATTCCATCTATACTTTCGGTAGCTTTTATTACTGTTTAACCCTTATCCCGCTGAATAAATTACTTTAGCCACACCCATTGCTGACTATCAACCAATCAGATTACTGAAATACTGTGTTAATTCATATTCATTAACTGAATGACACACAGTGTAGATCCTGATCAGATGGCTGGATCTACACTGTTTGCAAAGGTAAGGATTGTCGTGCTCAGCGGGATAAGGGTAACGATGTCTGTGCTCTTTGACTGTGGCATGACTGAGTATCGTTGTACCTTCTTTAATGTAGTGATCAGGAATTGATACAATGAACCTACAGCTCCCATCAGAGACACCAAAGGGAAAGAAACACAAACATGAAACTAGACACTAATGGAAACATCAATAGCGGAAAGCCGAAAGGACAGTTACTTTCCAATAAAATGGCAAATTGGCTATCCTGAACATAAAATATAAGCGAGCAACACACTCTCAGACAAACCACAACAAAATATACCGCGACAGAAGAACGCCTTGGAACGGTCAGTGAAACGAATTCCACTAGGGGGCTTAAATCTCTTTTACATGGCCACAATCTTCTCCCTTACTTCCGTCGTGATATAGACAAATAATTTGTTCAGTCCGCATGAAGGCCCCCTAACACATCAGTGCAACATCTTCGAGAACACACAAATCAAACAACCACGGAGACGAAAAAACGGCGAGGACTCGGCAGCAAGAAACCACTGCAATGATGGAGCAAAAGAAAACACACAGTTAGACTCCGATAGGCCCGACCAGAGATATAGCATCAGGCACCCACCAACAATATATGAAAAAAAAATTCTCTCTAATTCTCAGTAAGTCTTTACGCTGGAACCGTCATATATTCTGACGCCTGACCCACTGGCGTGCAATTAAACAGGGAACTTACAAAAAGCCTTGGCTGAAGGAATGTTTTAGTCTCATCTCTGTAAAGAGATGTAACCACACAATTTAGGAAGATGATAAATTCATTGGCCATCTAAAAATATAATCTTATTCATAAACAGTGGCAATATATTGGTCAACCTTTAAAAGTTAGAAAAACCAGCTTAAAGTTGCATCCCTATTATGAGTATAGTCGTTAATAATCTTATAACGGCGCATGCTTGTAAAATCAATTAAGATATCCGATAGGTGGAAGCTTAAAATTTAGTTATCCTTTAGAATGCTTACAGCGCTATTCAGATTTGATAAATGAACATGTCACGTCGTCTATGGTCCTAGTAAGTAAACGCTTGCATGTTCATAACGGCCGGGGAGCTAAATTTTACATTAAATTGTAAACTGAGGACATTTCGAAGAATTTCCCGACATCGTCACAAGAACAGCAGCTCTCGTAAAGTATATTATGTAAGATAAACTGGCTATCACAATTAAATATAGTTGCCAAGGCATGCAAATAACAGACAAATGTTGCTACACCCTTGTCATACAAATAAAAATGGCAGAGTTGAAGCTGAAAAAGGAACAGCTCGATTCATTTGATCCTAGCCAATTATCCTTAAGCCAAGGCTATCATATTTTTATGTGGTATAAGATATGAGACATTGAAGTTTGTTTTTTGATGCTATTAGTAGTCATACGCCATCTTATAAGGCAGGGGATCACATTAAACCAACAAATTAAACGTTTACCGGTTATATAACATTTTTGGTCAAGATATCAAGCAATACTTGTCTTTGACACAGTGAGGGTGACTGTGTTGAAGCAACGCTACATTATGCTGTATTTTTACTTTGGAACTGTATGTTAATAGTTTGTTATTTGTTATTATAAAGGTGCCATTGGTGACGTTGATGGAGATGGCCGTTTAGATCTCATAGTCAATCTCGTCTCGGTCGGGGTACTACGTGACGAATACGCTAGATACGTCAAAATGAAGTTTGATGTTGATATCTACAAGGTCAACCTTGAAGACGCTATTGGGCGTGAACGTTACACTGACATCAACGTGACTTTGCATGACCGCGTCAAATGGATGAACAATGAAAATAAAATCACAAGTCTCAAGTTTCTACCGGCGAAGCAACAACAATGGGGCGGATATATGGGAGCAAAAGGAGATAGTACTTATCGCTATTAAGGGACGTGAACACGCCTAACGGGCATTGTTGCATGGAAGGGGACTTTTCTTAAAAAAAAAAATATTTGCTCCAAGAGGGAGCATGTTTTTCCTTTAAAGTGAGCCCCAAATCAGAGAGGGATTGATTAAGCAAGAAATACATTTCCTATTTCTGAAATCGGTACTGTTTTATTAAGCGTGGTGACACTATTCACCCATATTTATTAAATAAACGGCTACATATATTTGAGCCCAGTTAGGAGAAAACAAGTATTCGGGGTTTGCCTTCAGGGACCAGTTTTCCAAAACTAACCATGTCATTTCTTAACATATCGTTAAAACTTTGATCATTTGATAGGGCATCATTTAATATGATAATTATGCTATTTTTTCTGAAAAAATGTGAGCAGCTTTTACAAATGCAAAAACTGCTCATTTTTTCAGCAAAAACGACAGTATTTTAGATATTGTATTAGCTAGAACAGTTAACAGTTTCACAATGCTTTGAACAACTGGGTCCATGTTAGACACAAACCGGTCAGTTTAGCTGCACGGACTCACAAGAGTCTAATCACGATAACAAGTCCGTGAAACGAAGACCCCCTAAACCTCACTTTGTTTAGAGAAAAGTGGGTTTACGGGGTATACAGTATGTGCCTTATATTTGCTAAAAACATAGATTGTGGGTACTCGTTAGAACCGCCTCATTGAGGCGGTTCTAACGAGCACCCACAATATATGTTGAAAGCAGAAATAGTAATGGTGTTATCATTTTTACCTAATATTTATCATTTTCTGACACCATGTTGGACGCCATTATTTCTTATGAACATGTTTTCCTACTGTAAACATTGATGTTGGATATAGAAACTAGAGATATGTACGGATGCACAAGATTATCTACAGCTTTGTTGTTCGCAAATGGTAAAGGTCGGCCTAGTCATCACGAGCTCATATGTATCTAAAATGTCTTTTCCGGTCTGCCACCTAACTTCCCGTGTAACCCGCATTTTCCTCCTTTAAAGTTTACGTTGTGTTCAGTATTATGGGTACACCAAAAAGAGACTTTACTAACTGGTCTGAAAGGGATTGTTTTCTTCTCCTCTTCCTCCTTAAAAGTTACGTATTAGTATTGTTTCTTAAGGTGTTTAGGTACTTCAAAAAGAGTGAGTGAGTGAGTGAGTTTTAGTTTTACGTCCCACCAACAGCTAAGGTCATACGGAGACGGGACCTCGGTTTAACGACTCATCCGAAAGTCTGGAGAAGCCCGGGATAGATCCTGCGATCCCTGGTTTACAAGGCGAGTAGCGTAACCACTGCACCACGGAGGCTTCTACTTCAAAAAGAGACATGCCTGTTCTGAAAGTAATCTGTCCATTACATTACAACAGTATACCCGTGGGTTAAAATGGTGCTTTTCAAATCTCTAGATTTAGCGTTTTAGATGAAACTTTATGATAATTTTATTAAATCGAAATGGAACATAGATTGCGGGTGCTCCAATAACAGCTTCATTGAGGCGGTTCTAGCGAGTACCCATAGTCTATGAATTTGAGCATAGATAAAAAAAATAAAATCCTTTGTGAACGTCAGTTTTCAGTATATAAGTCATTTCACTGACTTGTTACCTGATGAAATGTAGATATTGATGAAAGAGGAGTGAACTGTTCCCAGATATAGCTTCATATGACCATTACATTAGTCTTGAAAGAATTGAAGGAATTGTCCCTTAAAAAGCTGGGTTTCCAAGCGTGTTTATTTTCGTGATTTGTGCTTACAGAGATTGTAGGAACTTGTTGGATCGTCTCAATGAGGCATTATAACAAGCATCAAAAATCTGCATTTGTAGCAGAAATAGGGAAGTTATAGTAAAATTTCTTCAGAACAATGATTGCATTTAAACATCACATTGGTGTGGTATCCTGGAATTATTACACACTTCTGTTATACCAGAATGCAGTTAACGGTCTTCATGTTGGGCATTTTAGCATACAACATTTTGAAATATTTTTTTCGAAAACCAAAACAAAACAAAAAAAAAAATAACAACAAAAAAAACAGGATTTGCAATGTATTATCCTGTTTTCTAGGATAAATAAGAGAAATATGGACTATTTGTTGTTCACTGAATTAGCCCAGAGAGTGGTAAAGATGAAATATAGTTTGTTATTTCTTTAGGCGGTTAAAATGCCAACTCCAATCTCTTTAAACTTATAACCATGTTACATGTAAAAACAATGCATTCTTCATTAAGGTCACATATAAGTGCAAAATGGTCTGCTATGCTTTCAGCTTTACCATTTCATCTTAAGGTAGTTTGTCACATTTTGTTAATCATGTGTATATGTGATGTCAATGTCTATTACACCGTTAAAGATATTTCCTCTACTTGTGTTTATCATTGTCTCTCCAACAAAAACACTAAAGAAACGCACAGAGAAATTTCATTTTCCTAAGGTTACCGAGGGGTATAAATAATATTTACGTATGATGGGTCTCCCAGGGAAAACAAAAACGGTGGAGCCATTACAAAAACATGCCTTTACAAATATTGTGATATTTTCCTTATTTCTGCTCAAAATATAGATTGTGGGTACTCGTTAGAACCGCCTCACAGTCTATTTTTCAGAACAGAAGTAAGAAAAATAAAGTTTACCCCTGTCAAGCCCAGTTTTACTATATAAAACTGTGGTACAAGGGGGTCAAAATTATATAGGCGTGTTTTCGTGATGGAAAATTGGCGCATCTCAGACTGAAGACTGATATACCATGCAGAAAAGATAATCGAAATAGGGAAAGGTTCCTGGCAAGTTAGGAAAAGCGGCTGAAAGAATTAAATATTAAGGTAATCCTAACGAGCGTAATATTCAACTGTGCTTAAAAGGGGTCATTGTCACCCAATGTCTATAGCATTCACTAATCATGAGGCTGTAACTCGTAATATATCCATACCACCCTTATCTGCTAGTTTTAAAACCCATGGGGCTATGGAGCAAAGAAGGTTTCGTATAGGCATCTTTAGCAATCAAGGTACATAACTCCATGTATCAGACAGTTGTGTCAGTTTTCAAACTTTTTTTCGAAATCAAACTATTTATAAAGTTTATCCATGTCATATTCATCTGCGTGAATACGAGTCCTATTAAAACTGAATGAGAGTTACCCCAAAATGCAAAGTGCGAATATGTGGCCTAGGCAAAAAAAACTACTGAAAATATTATTCATCGATGTAAGGGGTTTGGCATACAACAGGTTGAAATCAGCATGCAGAGATATAACTAGTCATAGATGCTAATGAACAAATGGAAGGATGGACTGATGGCTAGACAGATAAACAGATGACGGGCCAATTTACAACACCCCTACAGACTTTGTCACTGACCAACTTTTCTGCAAATTTCATAAAGAACTGACATAACTAAAGAAGTTAGTGCTGATGACAAGATGAATAATACGCAAATTCACGGGGCTTTCACAAACCATTGGCACATGACCCTAAAATAAGATACAGCCATTTTTTTTTACTTTTTTAAGCTTCCATCCATGTCCATTTTATTTGCAAGTTTCAGGGTAATCCGATCCAAACTAATGGATTTATGTCGGTGAAAAGGAAAAACATAGGCACTTTCAGCAACCAAGGGGAATAACTATGACTAACAGGTCGCTTTTATCCCCAGCCTACTTAAATGTAAGTTTCAGGGAGATCTGATCAAAACTTTGAATAGGTGGGAAAAGGGATATAACTCAATGACTAATATGCCGACCATGCCGGTTTTCAAACACTCGTTTGAGCTTTTATCCCTTGCCCACGTATTTGTAAGTTTTAAGAAGTTCTGATCAAAAAAGAAGTGAGGGCAATGATCAGGAATCGACACAATTAACCCACACCTTCCACCAGAGACACCAAAGAGAAAGGAACGCAAACATGAAATAACTAGACCTGAATGGAAACACCAATAGTGGAAAGCCAAAAGGGCAGTTACTTTCCCATAAAATGGCCAGTTGGCTATCCAAAACACAAAAAATAGAAGCGATACACACATTCAAAGACGAACTACAACAAAAAATAAACCGCGACAGAAGAACCGCCTTGGAACGGTGAGTGAGAAGTATTTCACTGGGTGGGGGTGGCTTTAATCGATTTTACGCGAGTTATCCTGATGACCATATCGGAAAATTTTGCAGTGGTTCCTTCCTGTTTTCTGTTGGTGGTGCTGATTCTTTCCCTGATAATGTATGCTGTTATGTTGAGGATTCGATTCTTCCCTCTTTTTAGTTGTTCATTTTTGGTTACGTTTGTCCTTCCTGTTTAATGTATGTTATGTTGGTGATTCTCTGAGTCACACCACCAGTTGCTGACTCGGTTTTCCAGGGGTCTGTTTTGTTTATTGTCGTCACTCCATGTTTCGATACCTAGTGATATTGTGTGTGTGGGGGTGGGGGGGGGGGTTATTGTATCAGTTGCTGATCATTTCTGTTCTCAATTTTCAGCAATGAAAGGACATAACTAGGTTTTTTTTAGTAGTTAAGCGACTGTTACTCCATGATTTATAATTCGGCCAGTTTTCAGACTCATCCAAGCTTTTATTCCCAGTCTACTTCTATGTAAGTTTTAGGAAGATCCAATCCAAAACTGAAGTGCATAGGCTGATGACAAGTCGAAAATAGTAATCTTCAGCAACCATAACTCTATGGATAAAAAAGCTAAACTCGCCAGTTCTCGAACTCATCTGAGCTTTTATCCCCAGCCTACTTACATGCACATTTCAGAAAGATCCGATCAAACTGAAGGAGCTACAAGTGATGACAAGGTAAAAAAAGGCATTTTCAACAATCAAGGGGAAATAGGCTTACATCGCCCGTTTTCTAACCCATCTTTCCTTTTTTCCACGACCTACTTAGGGGATAACTGTATTCATAATTGTCATTTGGCGATTTACATCCCTAAACGACAATTTTCAACACAGTTATCCCCATTCTATTGCACTTATTCAGTTCTTTTGTTAGAAATTGTACAATTTTGCAGAAAGCGGCAAGCGCTATGAGCTGTGTAAAACCAAATGCCAACCAGTGAAAAGCGACGTTTCGTGATGGCGTAAGGTTTCCGACAGTATATCGCAGAATATACTGTCGCAAATTTTTGACGATATCCAATCAGACATACGCAAGTGCATTAGAATTACATGTAAATTTCAGGAAGATCCGATTAAAATTTCAGGAGATATAATGACAGCAATGTCAAAAATACCAAGGGGACTCTGCGATAGATAGGCTGACCTCGCCAGTTGTCGAACTCATTCGATCTTTTATCCCCAGTCTACTTTAGGGTTTAACCCTGCAGTGTTAAAGACCTTTGCACTCACGCGTATGCTGTATGAGCTCGAAGCCTGTAAGTTGCGTTAAGCAGATGTTGATTAATTGGAATCTGTGTAGAATGGAACCCTAAGAGTCAAACAGTCCTGCCAGATCCGAAGCTAACGCTGTCGTGTACGGTCTTATGGGTGTGCGATCTACTAAACTGAGATTGACTGTTTGAAGTAGAGTCGTAAGTACTTAACATTGCTGTAAGACAGATCGCTGTCAGAGATAAGGATGATGACAGTGTCGTGTGATGCCCTGCTCCATTAATATGAACTTGCACTTCTGCCAAAGGCCGCCTTCAAACACAAGATCATAACTTTTGTGAACAAGACAGGCAGACTGAGGCAACATCAAAATCTACAGTGCATTATCCCTATATTGTTTCGTGCGACGTAGTGAGGATACACAACTCCCTGGTGTCAAAGAAATAATAGTGTGAGGGGTGTGCACAGAACACATGTCAAAGTTGTGCTACTCATTAGAGCACAACTCTAAGAACGGGCTGTAACGGCTACATGCTGGTTATGTAAACATGCTCCCGAGATCTTGAGTGTCTTATCTTGCGGCCTGATACGGTTGGGATATTTCATGGTTGGAGAAATGTTGTATGGGGCGATCCCTAACTCAGCTGTCCGGTTTCTGAGAGTGTCACATTGTTGCTTAGTGACATCTCCAGTTGCAGGCTTATGGAAATTCTATTTGAGTATGATTTGCATTTCATGGGAAGAGCCTCATTATTGAATGAAGCCAAGTCAGTATATTTCAGAATTTAATTATATTCAAACCTATAACATAGACTTAAGAACCCACATTTGTGTAACCAGTCTAGCATATAACCCCATCAAAAAATTTTTGTGCAGTCAGTCAACTGCCTAATTCATAATATCAGTTTCACTAACGACAAATTGTCTGTTTGACCAGCAGGATATCTGATCATATTTTGACAAAGTACTGTGTATACTGGCCAGTGTTGGATAGCAGTTGGATAGATTTTTGTATTAACAAACTGTTATTATGTCCCTATCCAAGGCAAGGACATTTTTTTTCTGGATCTCATTTACGTCCGCGTCAGCGTTGGCTGTTTGAAGCACTTTATCTCTTGAATTAATGGATGGATTCTTACCAAACTTGCATGCTCACATTACCAGAATGGGCGAAAACAGAGTTTACGAAGGTCAAAGGCTCTCGAAAACTGTCAAATTTTGGCCAAAAACTGTGGCCTATCTCCAAAGCGAATTCATGAATTGCATGTAAATGTGGTACAGTTTGATTGTTTGATTTGAGGTTTAACGTCCCCGTCAACACTGTAAAGGTCATTTTGGAGACGTTGCTTCCAATTTTGTGGGACTTTTACCCGACATTGAGATGAAATGACATCTCAAGTCCTGTCACCCAATGAAACCAATAGGGTTTATTAGCATGGACGGTCCGCCTCGCACCGCGGTTCCTGGACAGGCATAGATCCTCTAAGCGGTTTACCAGTACTAGTGTGCAGGCCGGATTCAGCTCTGCGTGGAAGCATCATGCAGCCCATATATTTCTTCAAGCCCCTATGGGCGGGGGCTTAAATGTGGTACAGCATAAAATTATAACACTAAAGATTTGATTAGAGGTTGGTGGCCTTGGCCTTATTTTCTAGGTCACAGCTTCCGAAAGCTACCAAATCTGGGCCAAAAACAGTTTATCTGCACCCTTTCTCATTTACAGGTTTGTGACAAACTTGGTACAATATATTGTTGCAACCTATAAAAGAGCTGATTAGATTTTGGTGTGTTTGACCTCATTTACAAGGTCAAACTGTCAAAGTTATGCTAAAACAGTTGCTGCAACATATCTTCTGAATGAATTCAAGTGTTGTGGTCAAACTTAGTACAATATTGGTATAATTGCAACCTCCCAAAGACTTGATTAGATTTCCTACCAAAGACTTGATTATATTTTGGTGACATTGACTTAATTTTCTAGGTCATACTAGTGCAAACATTGGCAAACGTTGCCCTCTCTGCACTGTATGTCCTCAGACAATGGATGAATTCGTGTCAAATTTGATGTATAATATACCGCTTCAACAGACAAGCCCTACTAAGGTATTGGTGACATACTTTTGAAATTGTTCACGTTTTGCTTATCAGTGCCATGTTTCTTGAACCGATTGAGGAAATCTGGCGAAAGTTTGTATAGTAAACGATGTAGGTACTTCGGTGACCAAGATCTCATTTTCAAGGTCAGATACGTGTTTGGGGCATATTTTGGAGGGTGACATAATTTTCTTTCTGAAAACATTACTATAATCATAACCCTGTCTTTTTTTCTATATATTAAAAAATAGTGGTTTCAGAAAAAAATCATTTAAAAAAAGACTAGAGAATTCCTGATAAAAAGTGTATACATTGCAAGAAGAGGTTACTTTTCGACCAATAATGAACTCGTTAAATTAACCCATTGCATGGGGGAAACCCCTAAAGGTGTAGAATGCAGAAAGCGGCGTCTGATCATGGCCTGCATTGTTTGCTTACATAATTTCCGTCAAAAATAGAATAAAAACGAAACAATAGGCCTGACACCCCTTATATGACAAATGAAGTTTGTTAAGGCTGCTAACAATGTGGTCGATAACTGACGGCTCCACTACGTTAACTACGTTAACACTCGTTAACACTTTTCAGCAAGAACTTGGTGGTACTAAGGCCTATCAACTGCAGCCTTTGGCTGTAGAGAGGGCTTTGGTTGATGACCACATTTGTCATTCAGCCACCAAGTTTGCTGTATGTGTTACAGAAGTCCAAGACAAGCTTCATACGATATATCGGTTACCTAAACTTCATAAAAGACCATACAAAGCACGGTTTATTGCAAATTCAAGCTCTTGTACCACCACTGAACTTTCCAAATTATACTGCCAAAAACATGTGATTAAATATTGTGACAGTCTTTGAAAGATCAGGGAGGAATCTATTTTGGTCTATAAAAATTCTAATGAAGTTTTAAATAAAGTGAAATCCAGACGTTTTCGTGCATCAAGTCTGTGTACTTATGATTTTTCCACCATTAACACTACACTTCCTCATAATCTTATAAAAGAACAACTTAATGATTTAATTAAATAGACATATCATAGGGAAGACTCCCTCTATTTTACATGTAATGTAAGAAATGTTTTTGTTCACTTCTGAAGAGCATAAAATTATACTTTATGGTCATGTCAGAAAGTGTGTGAAGCTCTCACCTTTCTACTTGACAATATTTACATAAGATTTGGTACTAAGATTTTATACAAGTTGCGGGTATTTCGATAGGCACAAATTACGCACCCCTTGTGGCTGATTTGTTCTCGTTTTGTTATAAAAGAAACTTCATGATGCCCCTTTCCGTTGAAAACCAATCTGAAATCATTGAAGCCTTTAGCTCGACTTCTCGATATTTAGATGATTTATTAAACATTGACAATACCTATTTCGATGGTTTGATCAGTCAATTTACCCCCATCCTGAGAACGTCAGATAAATAAAGCAAATTCTTCTGATACCGAGGCCCCATTTTTGGATTTACACCTATCTATTGTAGATGGATTTGTTTCTTGCAAAATTTATGATAAAAGCGATGATTTTGATTTGTGGTTGTAAATTTTCCTTTCTTGGATGGTGGTGTTCCTCGTGCGGCATCTTACGGTGTTTATATTTCGCAATTAATTCGATTTGCCAGAATGTCTAGTCATGTAACTGACTTCAACACTCGTAATAAATTGTTAACTGCTAAACTTCTTAATCAGGTTATCGGTATCATAAACTATGCAAAGCCTTTTCAAAATTTTATAGACGTCATTCCGATTTAATTTCAAAATTCAATGTTGGAATTAAATCTCTTCTGCAACAAGGTCTATCGGAACCCGAATTAATTACAGTAACTTCAGTGCCCAATTTCGTAAAATCATTCTTCGATATAAAAAAAGATTGGATACAACACAAATGTTATACGACAGACTGCAAGCATGGTAGTTAACCCAATCACGGTTGACAACTTTGCTTCCTTCTTTAATTGCACGCCGGTGGGTCAGGTCTCAGATTCTATGACGGTCCCAGCTTACTGAGAATTAGAGAGAATCTAATTTTATGTAATGTTGACTGGTGCCTGATGCTTATTCTCTGGTTGGGCCCATCGGAGTCTAACTGTTGGTTTCCTTTTGCTCCATCATTTCAGTGGTTTCTTGCTGTCGAGTCCTCATCGTTGTTTCATCTCTGTGGTTGATTGATTTTTGTGTCCACGGAGATGTCGCACTGATGAGTTAGGAGGCCTTCATAATGACTGAACAAATTATTTGTCTAAATCGCGACGGAAGTAAGAGCGAAGATTGTGGCCACGTAAAATCGATTTAAGCCCCCAGGGGAATTCGTTACACTGACCGTTCCAATGCGTTTCTTCTGCCGTGGTTTGTTTTTGTTATGGCTTGTCTTTGAGTGTGTGTATCGCTATCATTATTTTGCTTTGGATAGCCAATTGGCCATTTTGTGGGATAGTAATTGTCCTTTTGGCTTTCCGCTAGTGATGTTTCCATTAGTGTCTAGTTGGTTCATATTTGTGTTTCTTTCCCTTGGTGTCTCTGATGGGAGCTGTTGGTTAATTGTATCGATTCCTGATCATTACCTTCACTTCTGTTTTATCATTACCTTCACTTCTGTTTTGTCCAACATATAGCAATGGAAGAGTCCACTAGTATACAATGTGTTAACAATGATTTGAACAACTCGGCCCATGTCTTTCAATATGCTGGATTAGAGTCTTAGAGCCTCGCTCAGGTCACATGTAAGACAACAAAACTGTTGTTTTAGTTGAGTTTAATGGCCCAGTCGACAAAATTAAGGTCATGTCGAGCTGGTCAGTTTACGTAATCACACTTCCTGGGCAGGGTAATAAATAAGCGGTTAAT
The DNA here is from genome assembly GCA_963580285.1 of Lucinisca nassula. Lineage (NCBI taxonomy): Eukaryota > Metazoa > Mollusca > Bivalvia > Lucinida > Lucinidae > Lucinisca > Lucinisca nassula. The sequence goes on along the minus strand of OY757021.1, from coordinate 95,453,469 downwards.
CAGGACAGTGCAACGGTCATTTGCTAGAAGCAGACAACTGCGTTTCTTGAATCAGCGGAAGGGAGAGAATGACCGTAGAAAAGATTCTGTGACCAATTTCTGCGAAAGAATGTTGCCGACCGGGCGGGTGTTGTTGCTGAATTGGCAGGTATCGAACCCGCGATCTCATGATCATTATTCAGATGCGCATCAAACTGAGCTACGCAGGCCGACTAGTTCTTCACGGAAGGTCAGCTGGTTTCTTTTTTCGCCCACCTCTGGTTGTTTGTTTGTTTGATTTGATGTTTAACGTCCCCGTCAACACTATAAAGGTCATTTTGGAGACGTTGCTTCCAATTTTGTGGGTCTTTTACCAGACATTGAGATGAAATGACATCTCCAGCCCTATCGCCCAATGAAACGAATAGGGTTTATAGGCATTGAGGTCCGACCCGCACCGCTTTTCCAGGGCAGGCTTAGATCCTCTAAGCGGTTCACCAGTACTCGTGTGCGGGTCGGATTCAGCTCTGCGTGGAAGCATCATGTAGCCCATTTATTTCTTCAAGCCCTAATGTGCGGGGGCCACACTTCTGGTTGCGCAATGCGACAATCTTGAAAAGGTTGTAAAATCAGAAAAGAAAGTCAAGTTTGTGTCACTGAGCTCCGGAAAAGTTCCATAATAGTCTGGGCGGCGATTCTGAGCAGCAAGCAGTATATGAGCATCCTACTACTTTGGACAATATTACCCCGTAGGCACACGTCGTTAGGGCATCGTCATATCAACGTCGGTGCAACGTCTTGACGTTGCACCGACGTAGATGTGACGTTGCATAAATGCCATGACGTTGTACCGACGTTGATGTGAAGCCACACTGCTGGGTTAGTAGGGCAAGGACCTGCCGTTCTTGAACGAGGTATGGGTAGCTTTGGATGTAGTTCTCCTGTTTGTTTCTGTATATCCTATTTTAAGTCGAAAGCTCGAGAACAATAGTTGATCGAGGACTCGGCTGTTGACCCACAGGCTTTTGTCAGTTTCTGTCGGGGAGGGGGATCTCCACCCTCAGTACTGTTCGACCGCTTAGAGGTTCCTACTGTTTACTGGATCACAACACATATGCACACGCCCAACCCATTCCCTTGCCCCTCAAAAAAGATAAACATAAGAAAAAAAAACAATGACAAAAGTGTTACCTTGATTATGTAGTTGTTAATTTAATTTAGCTTTTTGCCAATGTCAATCTTTCCAAATTTAGACAGATTAAAACAATTTCAATTTTCCCACTCACATACTCAGAGAATTTATCTCGGCGGGATTCCTTGTCCTGTTGAATAAATAATCTACGAGGGTAAGCAAGAAACTGGCAAAAACGTGAAATCTTGGGTTATTGATTGTTTTATTTTTTATTCATTTTTTTTTCGATACACACCCATTCCTTGCAGTTATGTACTAAGTGCGTATGTATAAGTGTGTGTGTGTGTGTGTGCGCGCGCGCGTGCGTACGTGTGTGCGTGCGTATGTATGTATTTATATGGGTGCAGAGTATAACTAGATCGTCATTGTTATTATGACATTCTGTTGCCAATTTTGTGGCGGAGGCCACCGTCTAATGACATAGGTGTCAAGATATTATAATGAGGGTCTGTCGGCTCCTGTGTCGATTATAACGACTGTGTTCACCAGTACCCAGATTATTCTCTTTGCCATGTACGTGAAAGATCTGTTCACACATAATTACTGACAAAACAGGAATTCCACCGAAGACTATGTCGCGCCTATGGGGGTGCAAAGTCATCGAGCCAAGTTCAAACATGAATGATTGCATAAATGTCGCTATCCCTAACTGTAAGTTTGAAGCAGTATCATTAATTAAGCTCTTTAGTTAAGTCTTGTGAAATGGACTTGAACATAAGGGTGAACACTAGGGTTGACGGAACATTTCACAAAGTCAGTGAACCGTGAAATTTAGGTCAATATCAAATATGGATGTTTTCATATAAGTTGCCATCCCTAGAAGCAAGTTTGTAGCAAGTAGCATTAATTAGGCTCTTACAGTTCTTGTGAAATGGACTTGAACGCAAGGGTGCCAGTTTAGACCTTCTAAGCAGTTTACCAGTACTCAAGTTTGGTTGGTTTTAGCTCTGCGTAGAAGCACCATGCAGCCCAATCTATTTCGCATAGCCCAAATGGGCAGGGGTGCAGGAAAACTAGGATGAAATAAAACATTTACCACTCTCTAGTCTAATTCAGCAGACAACAAATTGATATTTTTTCCAGAAAATAGGACCAAACATCTAATGCAAATTGTCTCCATAGGAATGCAAATTGTCTCCATAGGAGACAATTTTAATGAGATGTCAAATCCTGTTTTCTGGGAAAATTAGAAAAAAATATTTCAAAATTTTGTCTGCTGCAAAAAAAATTTCCAGCATGCAGAGCATTAATCAGCAAACCACAAGCAGTGTGTGTGCTGTGTGCATGTGTTTTGAGTTCTATGTCCCCCAAAAAGCTAATGTCATACAGAGACTTGACCTCGGTCAAAAGACTCATCTGAACATCAGGAGAAGCCCAGGATCACACCCACAACCCCTGGTTTATGAGGCGAGTAGCATAACCACTACACCATAGAGGCTTTTAAACCACAAGCAGTATGTCTGATCAGCTCTTGGATGGAAGAATAAAACAAAAACAATGATGTCTAGTTAGTTTTTATTACAATTTTTATCATCATAGCTATATTATGACAAAATATACCATGACACAACACTGGCTAGAAATTTTTTTAAATGAATTATAAATATCACCAGACAAGCAACTCTGTCACATGACATCACAACAGAAATAAATGGCCAAAATCAAAGAACATGTTTCTGCTAAGCTATTAACTCATTTTATACCTGAAACCCCAAAATGGGTACCCTGCGAAAAAGTGCAGGCCCAGATCAGAAGCCACAGAATGCGGTGTCTGATCAGATGCCCGAGAATGTGGTGTATGATCAGGGCCTACACTGTTTGCATAAGGTTCAGTCATTTTCACAATAAATTTTTATGAAAACACAACCCCACACCCCTTAATTTTTGTAATGAACTCCTGCTATATATAAGGAGGAATATTCTATTTGGTACAAGAAGGGTTAAATACAGGTACAAGTGAGTTTAACCCTTTCAGCCTGTAGACTGCTGCAGATACCTATGCAAACAGTGTAGATCCAGATATGATGGTTCATAATAAGCCTTCTAATTAGGATCTACAATGTTATTATGAGCCGACTCATCTGGATCTACAATGTTTACCATCCTGTTAATGATTTTGACTGAACCACATTTACACAAGAATACACATGTATGGAAACGTATTTTCCCTAAATATTCAGACATCATACTTTCTACAAAATTTGATGTTTTTGTTTGATTTGAGGTTTAACGTCCCCGTCAACACTGTTTTGGTCATTTTGGAGACGTTGCTTCCAATTTTGTGGGACTTTTACCCGACATTGAGATGAAATGACATCTCAAGTCCTGTCGCCCAATGAAACCAATAGGGTTAATAAGCATGGACGGGCCGACTCGTACCGCTTTGGCTGGGCAGGCTTAGATCCTCTAAGCGGTTTACCAGTACTCATGTGTGGGTCGGTTTCAGCTCTACGTGGAAGCATCATGCAGCCCATATATTTCTTCAAGCCCCGATGGGCGGGGGCCGAAATCTGAACAAGTATAAATAACTTTCGGATTTTGTGTCTGAAAATAGCTGGGAGAGTGGCAAACAGTATAGACCCTGATGAGATGCCGCAGAACGCGGCATCTCATCTGGGTCTACATTGTTTGCTCCGGTTTGTCTGTCCAAAAACGCACAGTAAAAACCGTACTCAAATTGAAGATGGAAAAGTCCACTTCAAACTTAGGGCTGGAAGGATTTAACCCTTTTAAAATAGTAGAAAGAACAGGCCATATCAGATTGCACTCTTTGCCATTCTACCAGTATAAAAACAACAAATTACCAGAAGCTTAAACAGCCTTAAAGTTCACAATCTGTTACCTTATATGTTCATTTCCATACATTTTTATATTAATTTTCTTTACATTTAAGTTAAAGAAACATTTTTAAATCCATCCACATTTATATATTTTTTTTATCCCCCCTCCCTAAAAAACAACATGCTATATGATATTGATAAAATACAGTAAAATACTAAAAAAATGTCCAAACTCAGCATAAAGAGCATATGATTGCACTTGACTGTGCGCATAATGGAAGGACAATTTCTGGCTTAAGGAATGTCAAGCTACACTGCTCTTTTTACTGAGAAAACAGTATTGTATTCTCTGTAATTATTCAAGGTAGACCACTGTTGTTTTCCTCATCAGTCTACTCCTCTGATAACGGGGTCTACTCTTAAGGGGAATTGACACACCTTCAGGAGAGGCAACTCCTGCAAAAGTATTTTTGTCTCCCATGTCAATAGGGGTCAACTCTTAAAGGAAAGAATTTGCTCCTGAGGAGCAAATTCTTTCCTTTAAGAGTAGACCCCTTTTTCAGTGGGACAGGGCTTATAGAAAAGCGAACAGGAAGTCCCGAAACTTGTCTCCCTTTGAAAAATGGCACAAAAGTTCTGCCAGGTGATGCCATTACCCTCAAAGGTAAGAATTTGCTCCTGATGAGCAAATTCTTCTTGATGAGCAAATTCTTTCCTTTAAGAGTTGACCCCTAGTGATAAGGGAGATAAAAAATATATCTGAATGAGTGGCCTCCCCTGAAGATGAATCCATTCCTCCTAACATAAAACATAAAATGCAATTAATTAAATTTTAGATAAAAATAATGAGAAAAATATCAAAAGACTAACAACCAAATAATAAAATCACCAGGATTCAAGTCTCGTCTTACTAAAACTTAATCCAGAAAAAAAAAACATGAAAAAACTTAAACCAGCTCTTTAAAAAGAGTTACAAAGGAAACAAATAAAAGAAAATTGTACATTGTTAGTATACTGTGCACATTTATTCAAAGTGAAACCATTAACTGCCAAAGTACAATTTAAATCATATACGGATATTTTGCCCGAAAAAAAAAAAAACAAAAAAAAAAACATGAGTAGCTTTCATGTTTCACAATATGGCATTTTTTCTGACCATCTATGATGGCTTCAACAGACTGAAAACATAGATTGAGGGTATTTGTTAGAACTACCTCACATAGTGGTTACAGTGTTTTTTTTTAGCAATTACAAGAAGAAAACCAAACTTTTTACTAAATACATTTACTGTCAGGTTTGTATTTTGGGTATTTGCTAAAACTGCCACAGTTTGGTTCTTATGCATTACTAATGTATTGTAAAAACGAAAATTTTCAGATGAAAAATTGTCATATTTTTCTTATTTCTGCTAAAAATATAGGTTGTGTGTAATCGTTAGAACCGCCCCATCGAGGCGGTTCTAACGAGTACCCACAATCTTAATTTTAGAACTCGGCGGTTCTAACGAGTACCCACAATCTATATTTAAGAGCAGAAATAAGAAAAACAAGCAAATTCGTTGAATTGATATCCCCCGCCGAATGGGTTTTTCGTGTAGAATGGAAAGAAAATATATCTGGCCAAAATTGAGGATGGTTCTAAGAAGCAAACTAGAGACAATGAGGAAGGGCCCCGCTGAACATTTACTCCCTGGATGAGAGGCTGTACCCTGACCTACTGACCTAATTATCAGTAGAGATTAACTTGTCTGTCAAAGCTGAGGTTTATTTACCTGTTATGTGGTTTCAAGGATACCAAAATAAAATTTGCGAATATTAAAAAAACCCGATATAATCACCGAATAGACAAAATTCCTCAATTTCAATCATTTAAGGGGAAATAACTCTGGATAAAAAAGTCAATCCAGGTAAATCCGAAAAAAAAATTGCGCGTGCATCACGGCAGCATAATAATACATATTTATTTCAAGTTTCATTTTATTCCATGCAATAGTTGCTGAGAAGCGGTTCCAGACAAAGTGAGACGACGAAAAATCCAGAATTTTAATCATTTAAGGGGCCATAACTCTGGGTGTAAAAAGTCAATCCGAAAAAAATTTGTGCGTGCATCACCACAGCATAATAATACATATTTATTTCAAGTTTCATATAATTCCATGCAATAGTTGCTGAGAAACAGTTCCCGACAAAAAAGTGAGACGACGAAAAATCCAGGATTACAATCATTTAAGGGGCCATAACTCTGGATGTAAAAAGTAAATCCGGAAAAAAAATGCGCATGCATCACCACAGCATAATAATACATATTTATTTCAAGTTTCATTTAATTCCATGCAATAGTTGCTGAGAAACGGTTCCGGACAAAGTGAGACGACAAAAAATCCAGAATTTCGATCATTTAAGGGGCCATAACTCTGTATGTAAAAAGTCAATCCAGAAAAAAATTGCGCGTGCATCACCGCAGCATAATAATACATATTTATTTCACGTTTCATTTAATTCCATGCAATAGTTGCTGAGAAACAGTTCCGGACAAAGTGAGATGACGAAAAAATCCAGAATTTCAATCATTTAAGGGGCCATAACTCTGGATGTAAAAAGTCAATCCGAAAAAAAATTGCGCGTGCATCACTGCAGCATAATAATACATATTTATTTCAATTTTCATTTAATTCCATGCAATAGTTGCTGAGAAACGGTTCCGGACAAAGTGAGACGACGAAAAATCCAGAATTTCAATCATTCAAGGGGCCATAACTCTGGATGTAAAAAGTCAATCCGAAAAAAAATTGCGCGTGCATCACCACAGCATAATAATACATACTTATTTCAAGTTTCATTTAATTCCATGCAATAGTTGCTGAGAAACGGTTCCGGACAAAAAAGTGTGACGGACGGACGGAAGGACGGATGGACGGAAGGATGGACGGACGGACGGAAGGACGGACAACGCCAAAACTATATCCCTCCGCCTTTGGCGGGGGATAATAAGGTTTACCCCTGTAAACCCCAGTTTTGCTGTGTAAAGGTGGGGTCCCAGGGGGTCAAAATTATATAGGTATGTTTTCGTGATGAGTACCTAGGGTATATGTTTTTGAGTAGGAATAAGGAAAATAGTGTTTACTATTATAAAACTAACTTTTTGCTGAACAGTGTCAGTAGGTTTGTAAGGGTATTATAACATGGACATGCCAACTTCACAGCATTACCAATTCAGCCAAAACTATTAGTGTACTGTGTGTGTGTGTGTGTGTGTGTGAATTCGGGTTTAACGTCGCTTTCAACAATTTTTCAGTCATATCACGACGGTGTCTGGTTGCGACAGGGAGCTCAATGCTCACTTTTATAGCGCTGCCTCACTTAAGTATCATGTCCCAGACACATTACATGATACCACACCCAGTCACATTATCCTGACACTGGGTCGACCCGTCCTAGCTCTGCCCCGTAAATCTGACTGCCGAGCGAGGAGTAGCTAGTACCATTTTTAACGACATTGGTATGTCACGGCCCGGGATCGAACCCGTGACCTCCCATTCCCCAGAGCGGACACTCTACCAACTGAGCTATCGGGGCCGGTATTAGTGTACTGTAAAAATCCTAAAAGTTTGGACACCTTGAGGACTTTGTGTAATTCTCCAGAGAGACAGCAAATAGCGTAGACCCTGATCAGACTGCTCCCTGCACTGTTTGCTTGGGCAATAAATGGTCCCAATATTTAGGATAACTATGGTAATTTTGGTTTTTGTAAGAACAGTTTAGATGACATGTCAACAACCCTCACAACACTCTGAACATTTGACGCCAGCTGTTGAAGGCATCGTTAGCCTAACTAGCTTGCTTGTGTACCTGCTAAAACAGTGAACATTGTGGCCACTAACTACCCTAATGCTCGAGTATTTTAACCCTTATCATGCTGTTCAAGACAACCCCTATCTTTGCAAACAGTGTAGATCCAGATCAGATGGCTTCTGAGGAAGCCATCTGATCAGGATCTACACTGTTTGGCATTCTGTTTATGATTTTGTAGCAATAAATCACATCAAGTAATTTGATTGGTTGACAGACAGAAATGGGTGTGGCTTAAATGAATATTCAGCAAGATAAGAGTTAATTGGATAAAGGTGAGTAGCTTTTGCAAATGCAAATGCTTCTTACACTCTATAAGCCAAAATTTTAGCATATTTGCCATATTTATTGATCAAAATTTTAACAGGTTAACAAACAATGTCATATTGTTTGAAAACTTGGCACTGGTCCCTTAAAAATGACACTGCCATGGAAGAATTACAAAACATTATGTTAACAAGTCCATGCGACAGAAATCATTACCGACTTAACCTTATATAGAGGAATGCGGGGTCTACAAGGGCATACATTATTTCTTTATTCTTGCTAAAAATTGTAGACTACCCTAAAAATTCTAAAGATTTGCACACCTTGTGGAATTGTTGTAATTCTCCTAAAATTTTAACAAGTTTGTTTCGCTTGCTACCACCCATCGGGGCTTGAAGAAATAGATTGGGCAGAGCTGAAACCGACTGCAACCTAAGCACTGGTAAACTGCTTGGAGCATCTGAGCCTACTCAGGCAAAGGGGTGCGAGTTGGTCCGTCCCAACATATAAACTCTTTTGGTTCATTTGGGGGGCAGAGCTTGAGATGTCATTTCATCTCAAGTCAGGTAAAAGTCCCACAACATTTCCAAATGACCTTAATTGTGTTGACAAGGATGTAAAACCTCAATTCAAACTAAACAAAAAGTTTGTTTCGCGATCGAGCAAGGAGTTCAAAAAGAGGAGACAGAATGAGAAACTGTGTAGACCCTGATCAGATTGCCCGTTTGGGAGCAGTCAGATCTGGGTCTGCACCGTTTGCTTAGGCCTGTCTGTCCCAACTCTTAGGATCATTACGGTATGGGCACCCGCTAGAACTGTCTCAATGAGGCAGCTCAAACAGGCAACCATAAGAATATCTTCCATGGCAAAATAAGTACAGTAGAGCTTCGATGGCTCAAACACCGATGGCTTGTTTACCATGGCTGAGTCGAACCCGTTCTTGAGTCCCTAGGGAAGTTCTCTACATAAGAAATGGTGCGAGATAATTTAGGAGACTTTCGCCTTTTATCTTGCAAATGTATGCTGTGTGTACTCATTAGAATCGCCTCAATGAGGCGATTCTAATGAGTACACACAGCACACATTTTCATTGCAGGACACCGAAAATATGTCAAAAAGTACCTCTTTATGCCTCCTGGCAGTAAGCCTCTGTGGCTTGAACTACCGCTGTCTCGAACAGATTTTCGAGGTCCCAAAGGTGTTCGAGCCATTGAAGTTCGGCTGTAACATTTTTCAGACAAACATTTTTTGATATTATGTTTGTCTGAAAAATGTCATTCATACTGGCATGGAGTATAAAAATCTAACATGGTGTTCTGATGTAGATGGGGCTTTACAACCCGAGGGATGACTGTGCTGAGCGGAACTTCTGCACAGCCTCAGTTCTCTTCAGAATGGGTCAGCCAGAGGGTTGAGAATGACCATCTACAACAGAACACCATATCAGATTCTTTTTCTTGCACAACACCACCAAAAATTTTAATTTTACTTTATTTAATGTTTATTTTTCTCGCACTAAGCTTATGTAGTTTGCTTGGGTAAGAACATCAGGGTGAGAACAGAATTTCTATCCCAGGCTAAAACCACGGATTTCCTTATCTAGTGTGCAAGAAATATCATTATCTCACATGGACGTGTTATATTAATGGTAAAGATGGAGTAAAAATGGCAAGATAAAAAGAAGCAGGTAAGCACGAAGATCTTTTCATAACAAGTGGTGTGGAAAGACAAGTTATATACACAATATTCAGGTGGGTCATTTAAACATGATGTTATGATTGGAAAAGAGCACTACTACAGGCACCAAAGACCACTAAGAATCTATACAGGCACTAAAAAGACCTCGGGCCAGTTGTTCAAAACTAATTATATCGTTAGTTAACGTATTGTTAAAACTTCGATCATTTAATATGACAAATATGCTAATATTTTTGCTGAAAAAATGTGAGCAGCTTTTGAATTTGCAAAAGCTGCTCACATTTTTTTCAGCAAAAATAACACAATATTAGATATTTTACTTGCTAGAACAGTTACTATTTGACCACTAACAAGCTTGTTAAGCTAACGATGCTTTGAACAACTGGCCCCTGGGCCCAGTTGCTCAAAACTAATGATGTTACTTAAGGGGAACGGGAACACATGGCAGATTTTTCCGCCATTTTTAAAAGGGAGACGACATTCGGGACTTCCTGTTCGCTTTTCTATAAACTCTTTCCAACTAAAAAAGGGTGTCTACTCTTAAAGGAAAGAATTTGCTCCTCAGGAGCAAATTCTTTTCTTTAAGACATGGGAGACAAAAATACTTTTGAAGGAGTTGCCTCCCCTGCAGGTGTATCCATTCACCTTAATTTGTAGTTTCAACTTTGGCTAGAGAAAAAAGGACATATACTGTGAGTGGCTTTTGAATATACAAGAGCTAAGGTGCTCACATAGTCGCTTACTGCCCCCGCCCATCGGGGATTGAATAGATTTGGCTGCATGATGCTTCCACACAGAGCCAAAACCCGCTTAGAGGTTCTTAGCCTGCCCAGGAAAAGTGGTGCGAGTCGGACCGTCCATGTGCATAAACCCTATTGGTTTCATTGGGCAGCAGGGCTTGAGATGTCATTTCATCTCAATGCGGGGTAAAAGTCCCACGAAATTGGAAGGGACGTCTCCAAAATGACCTACACAGTGTTGATGGGGACGTTAAATCAAACAAACAAACATAGTCGCTTATCACAAAAGTTACTAATTTTTTTCTACAAAAACATTGCCTTAAGTAACATTTTCATTAGCTTTGAAAAACTTAGCCCTGATTGTCAAAATAATCCATACAATCCACAATTAAAAGTAAATTCAATAGCTTGAAGTGTAGGCCATACATGATTGCCCTTTGACTTTTTCTTAAACTTTGAATAACTGAAGTTTCCTCGTACAGCATCATCCGGCCTTCTCCATCATCTTAAACTATAATGTGCTCTCTCAAAAAAATCCAGATCTTTGACATATGTATTTGAGACACGGCATGACAGAGACAACAAGATAGCCTAAGTCACCAGCCAGCACTCCAATAAGCCTGTGCTGTTTAGCCAGCCTGACCAGAGTCTTCCATTGTTCCATGGATAGTCCAAAGGCTACAGAAGATTCATGGGTGTAATGAAGACTGCTCGAACTAGATGCACAATCTTGGGCCCAGTTGTTCAAAACATCATTAGCTTAACGAGCTCGTTAGTGGTCAAATTGTTAAATGTTCCAGCAAGTACAATAACCCTTATCTTGCTGAATATTCATTTAAGCCACACCCATTTCTGTCTATGAACCAATCAAACTACTTGATGTAATTTATTGCTACAAATTCATAAATTGAATGCCAAACAGTGAAGATCCTGATCAGATGGCTTCTTCAGAAGCCATCTGATCTGGATCTACACTGTTTGCAAAGATAGGGGTTTTCGTGAACAGCAAGATAAGGGTTAACTAATACAGTGTTATTTTTGCTGGGAAAAATGAAAAGCTGCTCATTTTTTTTCAGCAAAAATATTAGCATATTTGCCTTATTAAATGATCAGAGTGAGTGTTTCAGTTTTACGTCCCACCAACAGCTAAAGTCATACGGAGACAGGACCTCGGTTTAAAGACTCATCCGAAAGTCTGGAGAAGCCCGGGATCGAACCTGCGCCCCCTGGTTTACTAGGCGAGTAGCGTAACCACTCGACCACGGGGGCTTCTATATTAAAAGATCAAAGTTTTAATGATAATTAACTAACGACAGCTTTAGTTTCAAACAACTGGACCCTAATCTGCATCTTTGCAGGCTGAACAAGACTTCTTGCATGTTTTTGGCATTCCTAGGCTCAATTAACCCTTAACTGCTGAATAAACTAATTTAGTCACGCCCATTTCTGACTTTTAACCAATCAAATTTCTTGATATATGTATTTGTATAATTCACAAAGTTCATGACAAACAGTGTAGATCTTGATCAGCTTCAGAAGCCATCTATCTGATTTGGATCTACACTGTTTTCAAAGGTGAGGATTGTCCTGTTCAGCATGATAAGGATTAACCCTAATCCTGCTGAATATCTGAATTGGCCACACCCATTTCTGACTATCAACCAATCAGATTACATGATATAATTTTTTCCTTTATTAATACAAATTGAATGTCAAACAATGTAGATCCTGATCAGATGGCTTCTTCAGAAGCCATCTGATCTGGATCTACACTGTTTACAAAGGTAGGGGTTGTTGTGAACAGCAGGATAAGGCTTAATACTACCAATGTTACTTTTTACATGCATACTGTACACAAAAGACATTTCAAAATTAAAAATAAAACAAAATTCACATTAAAAAGCATCTGGTCTAAAACATGCAATAAAAAGTTTAAGAATACAAAATGTTGGTTCTATGATTTTAAATGTTAGACAATACCGTGATTATGAGTCATAACATAACCTTTCTATAACACTTATTGTTAGAGTCCAAAGTTAGGAACCATCCAACACAAATGTGTAGATTATATAGAAAAATGACCATTTATGGTCATTTTTCTATATAATCTTTACATTTCTCATATTTTTGGGATACATCTTTAAACTGTGATATATCCAATGCCATAATATAATGAATAATGTTATAAAAAGGTTTATGTGTAAAAGATAAAAATTAACAACATAATACGATGATTTATAAAATCATCCACATCACAAAACACTGAGTCATCAGATGTAGATATACACATTACCAATCTGAACCTCATAAGTCTGTGAAATAAACACCCCTATAAACCCCATTTTATAAGGAGAAAAATGGTGTTTACTGGTGGGGGGATACATTTCTATGTTACCACAATCTATGTTTTTGAGCAGAAATAAGAAAAATAGCAGAATTTTTATCTGAAAATTTTCTTTTTTTTATGGGTGAAATTTTCAATATTTTTGAATAGGTGTGTTTTCGTAATGGACAGCTGATTGATATGAAATATCAAGTGTTATTTCTTTGAAAAATAAGAAAACAATAGACTGTTATCTGCACTTGGATTGACCATGAAAGCTTCAATAGTTAATGATAAAAGTTAGTACTGTTCACTCAACACGATATACTCGTACACGTACATAGGTTCCATCAAATGATGACTCAGATTTACACAGTTTGAGCAGAATATAAAATCAAACAAGAGCAGGGCTGCAAAATAGGATAGCATTTAGCTATGAATTTTGTTTGTTTGTTTGTTTTATTTCGTATCATCAACGAAGGCCATATGGGAATGAGACCAGGGTTTACAGACTCATCCCAAAGACTGAAGCCCAGAAATGAGGGCCCAACATTGAGGCAATTCCAACGACCTAAGCAAACAGTGTAGACCCATATCAGACACCGAGTGATCATATACAATAGCTGAGGATCAAAATATGGGGGCAAAATACGAAATCAATCACTGACTTGAGGCTCCATTAACATTGTCTTTTGTGAACATCAAATTTTCATGTCCATAAATATTTGACAGCACTTGTGGTTTTTGCACTTTTAATTTTGGTTTTATGACACTTGCAATTTTCTTTCTCTTATAAGAAGCCTATTATTAATCTGAAATGGGGGGTGGGGGGACCAGAGAGGTGGGGGTAAAACCACAGTTTTCCAATTACACAAGTTGATGTCTTATATGTGACCAGAGCAAGGCTCAAAACCAAAGCTGTGAGAAACCTAGGGCTCTTACCCATTAGGCCATGGATGATATTTGATTTTTATTTTGCATTAACTCTTATCATGCTGTTCGCGACAACCCCTATCTTTGGAAACAGTGTAGATCCAGATCAGATGGCTTCTGAAGAAGCCATCTGATCAGGATCTACACTGTTTGACATTCAATTTATGAATGTGTAGGAATAAATAACATCAAGTTATCTGATTGGTTTAAAGTCAGAAATGGGTGTGGCTAATCTGAATATTCAGCAAGAGAAGGGTTAAACAGTTTGACTTTCAGAGAAGCATTTTCAATATCTAACTCTAACTGAATATCAAAGCACCAACAGCACTGGTGGGCTGACTGTCCATGTCGGTAGGCTGGAAAAGGGGCCTGGAACTTGAGCTTCGACTCCTCCAATACTACAGTCGAACTTCAATGGCTCGAACACCTTTGGGACCTCGAAAATCTGTTCGAGACAGGGGTAGTTCGAGCCACTGAGCTAACTGTCGGGAGGCATAACGAGATACTTTTAGACATCTTTCCGGTGTTCTATAATGAAAATGTATGCTGTGTGTACTCATTAGAATCGCCTCATCGAGGCGATTCTAATGAGTACACACAGCATACATTTGCAAGATAAAAGACTAAAATCTCCTTAATTATCCCCCACTATTTCTTATGTAGAAGATTTCGCTAGGGCTCAAGAATGGGTTCGACCCATCCTTGGTACACGAGCCATCAGTGTTCGAGCCATCGAAGTTCTACTGTATGTAGGACATTATGGAGACATTGCTCCCAATTTTGTGACTTTTTGTACCAAACAATGAGATGAAATGATATCTGAAGCCCTTCTGCCCATGGAAACCACTAGGGTTTATATGCAGTGACTGTCTGACTTGCACAACTTTGCCTGGGCAGGCTTCCACCTTCTAAGCAATTTACCAGGATGATCATGTGTGGTCACTGTTTTCTAAAAGTAAGGAAATCAATGTAAAATTCGCAACATTTATTGAGCCTAAATTGTCATACATTGTAAATGGGCCTGTCCAAATCTATTGGGTGGAACTATAGGCCAGTAAAGGATTAAACAGTGCACAAAACTTCAGCATAATTTTTGTGTGGTTAATATTTATTGGTCAGTGGCAGTCAATGTGGACAACAGCAGTATAAGGGCTTCTGTATATAAAACTGGGTCACCTGACAAAAAAATCACCCCCCCCCCCACCCAAAGTTTACATAGTACACCTCAACCTCGTTATAACACGGAACTCCGGGTCCACCAACGGACTGTGTAAGTTAACCGAATCGTGTTATAAACGCCAACCGTATTTGTCACAGATCAACCATTGACAAAATGGTGATCAATAGTTTCCCAAACATGATGATGTGCTGTCCGGTTAATGACCTTATTTCCCGACTAAAATGTGTTTAGAACTAATCAATGGCAGTAAATACCATGGCCCATCAAGTCAAACAAGTCACTTTAATCGAAACCAGCTGATAAACCATGTTTTATATCCAGAAATCGTCCGATCTGACAGCGAGTATGACGCCATTTTGATAGCTGGTTCCTGTCTAACTTGGTTGTAACTGAGCGTCCGGAACCGTACCGAACTACAGTACCGTTTATACATTTCAATGGTGAAATTACTGGTTAGGGTTCGGAATCGGACAATGATCAACGCTTACAAGAAATTTGAATTACTTCCCTTGAAATGTCTTACCCTTAGGCATTTCAAATGATTTTTAATGGCGCACACGGTCTTTGAATGATTTTTTTACCGCAAAAATCGATCTTGAATATGTTTTATCATTTGCTTTTAAGCTGGAATAAAGTTGACTTTCTTTTACATGGGGCTCTAGAAAATGAGTTTTATTGCAGTTGACCGATCACATCGTCTGCATCCATGTTCAAAATTTCTGCTGAGCAGTGATCCTTAACAGAGCGTGATAAATATTTTTTTTCCGGTTGCGTAACTGAATTCTTTAATCTCTTTATCTCACTAAGCCAACACTTTTGATTGTGCCGATGGCAGTTCATGTTTATCATGCCTGTCAAGCTAAACAAGTTTATATACTGTATAATCAACTCTACTGGAGGCCTGCAATAAATATAAAAAGTACCGTTACAAACCGTGTTAGCTGCCGTGTTAGCTACCGTATTACCGCAGTCAAAAGTGAGAGGAAAATAAAGTTGCTGTGCTTAAAACCTGATACAATCCTTGGATAGTATTTATAAATGTTGGTTGGGGAAAATTTGGGGTCCAAACCAAAACCGTGTAATATCCGAATTCGTGCTGTAACGAATCATGCTATAACGAGGTCCGGGTGTACATGTATTTGTTTATAAAGTCAATCAGCTATGTTTCAAGATGAGTCAATCTGTTTCTCAATAAAATACCAGATAAAAATCTGGTCACAGAGACACGTTTAGGGCAGCATATATACACTAAGACATCTACTCTACTGGCTCCAGTGTTCAAAACTAAGATGTCCTTAGTTATCATATCATTAAAACTGTGTTCATTTAATATGACAATATGCTAATATTTTTGCTGAAAAAAATGTAAGTAGCTTTTGCAAATGCAAAAGCTACTTAAATTTTTTCAGCAAAAATTCCTCTACATTAGACATGGTACTTGCTAGAAAAATTAACGTTTTGACCACTAACTAGCTTGTTACACTTAAAAGGCATGAAAACTACATTTGAAAATGTTGTCTACTTCCGTCTTCTGCTGCATCTTCTTGCAAACTTTTCAAACATGTTTTTCCATACTTTCAAACAGTGTGGACCCTGATCAGACAGCTCCAAGTGGAGTAGTCTGATCAGGGTATACACTGTTTGCATGCAGACACTGATCAGGCAGCTCCAAGTGGAGTACTCTGATCAGGGTACACACTGTTTGTTTGCAGACCCTGATCAGACAGCTCCAAGTGGAGTAGTCTGATCAGGGTACACACTGTTTGCATGCAGACCCTGGTCAGACTGCTCTCAGTGGAGTGGTCTGATCAGGGTACACACTGTTTGCAAAAATGACTTTTTTATCAGCAGATCATGAAGTAGAAAATTGTTGTGATTGACATGTTATGGGTTAAGGTAATGATGCTTTGAACAACTGGACGCAGACTTCTACAAAACATGTAACAGCTATATACATAACTTTTTAAAACAACAACTTACATGTCATAGAAAAACAGTGTAGAATTTCTTTGCATTGTTTACAATGTGTGTATGATAGGCCAAGCTATACAGATCTCTAGACTTGAGCACAACTGTCAAAAGTTCAGACATGGCTAAATATGCATGAATTTTAACCCTTGTCCTGCTGAGCCCAGATATGCCTTTTCTTTGAAACAATGTAGATCCAGATCAGATGGCTTCTGAAGAAGCCATCTGATCAGGATCTTCATTGTTTGCCATCCAGTTTATGAATTTGTTGCAGTAATTTGCATCAAGTAATCTGATTGGCTGATAATCAGTAGTGGGTGTGACATATTTAAATATTCAGCAGGACAAGGGTTAACAGTACACCACAACCTCTTTATAACACTACTGCTGGGGTTTGGTGCAGAAACCATGATAGTTTACAACTGTACTATACACAAACAGCAATGTACATGTATAGATTATACAGAAAGATGACTATCTTTTGGTTTGACATTTCTTTCTGTATAATCTATTCATCTTGTAACCATGTTATGAAGAGGTGTGACATTGTGATGATTTTGATCATTTTTTTTAATGTAAAAAAACACACACAAAAAAACATATATATGCCATGAGTATAATGTATGTTTTTCTTGGAGACAAAATGTCATCAAACACACTATGTCTTTCTTACAATGATATTTTTTTAATTAAGAAGTAGATCACTAAAATTCTAACATGACATTAATTTTTTCCACCTGTAGAAACAAAAAATTAATCCTTCTCTTGCTGAATATTCAGTTAAGCCACACTCATTTCTGACTTTGAACCAATCAGATTTCTTCATGTAATTTGTTCCTACAAATTCATAAACTGAATGTCAAACAGTGTAGATCCTGATCAGATGGCTTCTGAAGAAGCCATCTGATCTGGATCTACACTGTTTCCAAAGATAGGGGTTGTGGTGAACAGCAAGATAAGGGTTAAAAGAAAGACCCAGGGAGCCACAATCACAAGACGCAGCCCACTCTTGACACCAAGAGGAAGAGGAAACATACAAAAACAAGAGGGCCATGATGGCCCTGGATCGCTCACCTGATCCATAGAGTAACAAGTGGGCCCCAGTGAGGGCCATTATTGACCCCAGGGCTATAATGTGCATAATGTAAGGGAGGTCTAAAAAGGTGAAGCTTCATACCAAATATCAACAAAGGCTATAATGTGAACAATCTTGGCAAAGGTCCACTAGATGAAGCTACACACCAAATACCAAAGACCTGGGCCTTGCCGTTTCAGAGAAGAAGATTTTTTTAAAGATATGCCCTACATAAGCCTATGTAAACGCAAATGGCCACAGGGCGGGGGCATTTTTGGCCTCAGGACTAAAATTTAAACAATCTTGATAGCGGTCCACTAGATGAAGGTTCACAACAAGTATCAAAGACATGGGCCTTGCTGTTTCAGAGAAGAAGATTTTCAAAGATTCTCTCTATATAAGTCTATTTAAAACCAAAGGGCCCGGGGCGGGGGGCATTTGTGGGCCAAGGGCAATAATTGAACAATTTATGTAGAGGTCCACTAGCCGAAGCTCAATACCAAATATCAAAGACATGGGCCTTGCAGTTTCAGAGAAGAAGATTTTTAAAGATTTCCCTCTAATAGTCTATGTAAAACCAAAGGGTCTCAGGGCGGGGTCATTTTTGGCCCCAGGGCTATAATTTGAACAATCTTGGTAGAGGTCCACAAGATGAAGTTTCATACCAAATATCAAAGACCTGGGCCTTGCGGTTTCAGAGAAGAAGATTTTTAAAGTTTTTTCCCTATATAAGCCTATGTAAAACCAAAGGTCCCCGGAGCGGAGGCATTTTTGGCCCCAGCACTATAATTTGAACAATCTTGGTAGGGGACCTCTAGATGAGGCTTCATACCATATATCAAAGACCTGGGCCTTACGGTTTAAGAGAAGAAGATTTTTTAAGATTTTCTCTGTATAATCCTATGTAAAACCAAAGGGCCCCGGGGCGGGGGCATTTTTGGCCCCAGCACTCTAATTTGAACAATCTTGGTAGGGGTCCACTAGATGAAGCTTCATACCAAATATCAAAGATCTGGGCCTTGCGGTTTCAGAGAAGAAGATTTTTAAAGATTTTCCCTATATAATCCTATGTAAAACCAAAGGGCCCCAGGGCAGGGGCATTTTTGGCCCCAGCACTATAATTTGAACAATCTTGGTAGGGGTCCAGTAGATGAAGCTTAATACCAAATATCAAAGACCTGGGCCTTGTGGTTAAAGAGAAGAAGATTTTTTAAGTTTTCATTAAAAAAATCTATTTTTGGCCCCTGTGACCTTGATGTGCAGCAGACCAGAACCATTTGAACAACTTTGAAAGGGGTCCACCTAAGTATCATTCCTGTGAAGTTTGGTCAAAATCCGATCAGTGGTTTAGGAGGAGATGTCATTTAAAGAAATTGTTTACGCACGGATGACAGACAAAAAGTGATCCTAATATAAAACACAAGAGGGCCCAGAGGGCCCTGAATCGCTCACCTGAGAATTAGTGTCTCCAGTACATTCTAGGCCCAAGGGCTATAATTTGAACAAACTTGGTAATGGTCCACTAGATGAAGCTTCATTCCAAATATCAAAGACCTGGGCCTTGCGGATTCAGAGAAGAAGATTTTTAAAGATTTTCCATGTATAAGCTTACATAAAACCAAAGGCCCCAGGGGTGGGGGGCATTTTTGGCCCCAGGGCTATAATTTGAACAATCTTGGTAGAGGTCCACTAGGTGAAGCTTCTTACCAAATATCAAAGACCTGGGCCTTGTGGTTTCAGAGAAGAAGATTTTTAAAGGTTTCCCTATATAAGGCTATGAAAAACCAAAGGGTCCAAGGGTGGGGCCATTTTCGGCCCCAGGGCTATAATTTGCACAATCTTGAAAGAGGTCCACTAGATGTAGCTTCACACCAAATATCAAAGATCTGGGCCTTGTGGTTTCAGAGAAGAAGATTTGTAAAGATTTTCCCTGTAGAAGCCTATGTAAAACCAAAGGCCCCCGGAGTGGGGATATTTTTGGCCCCAAGGATATAATTTGAACAATCTTAGTTAAGGTCCATCAGGTGAAGCTTCATACCAAATATTAAAGACCTGGGCCTTGTGGTTTCAGAGAAGACGATTTTTTAATGATTTTCACTATATAAGCCTATGTAAAACCATAGGCCCCCGGGACGGGGGCATTTTGGCCCCCAGGGCTATAATTTGAACAATCTTGGAAAAGGTCCACTAGATGAAGCTTCACACCAAATATCAAAGATCTGGCCCTTGCGTTTCAGAGAACAAGATTTTTTAATGATTTTCCCTTTATAAGCCTATGTAAAACAAGCAAATTCGTTGAATTGATATCCCCCGCCGAATGGGTTTTTCGTGTAGAATGGCAAGAAAATATATCTGGCCAAAATTGAGGATGGTTCTAAGAAGCAAACTAGAGACAATGAGGAAGGGCCCCGCTGAACATTTACTCCCTGGATGAGAGGCTGTACCCTGACCTACTGACCTAATTATCAGTAGAGATTAACTTGTCTGTCAAAGTTGAGGTTTATTTACCTGTTATGTGGTTTCAAGGATACCAAAATAAAATTCGCGAATATTAAAAAAACCCGATATAATCACCCAATAGACAAAATTGCTCAATTTCAATCATTTAAGGGGAAATAACTCTGGATAAAAAAGTCAATCCAGGTAAATCCGAAAAAAAAATTGCGCGTGCATCACGGCAGCATAATAATACATATTTATTTCAAGTTTCATTTTATTCCATGCAATAGTTGCTGAAAAGCGGTTCCAGACAAAGTGAGACGACGAAAAATCCAGAATTTTAATCATTTAAGGGGCCATAACTCTGGGTGTAAAAAGTCAATCAGAAAAAAATTTGTGTGTGCATCACCACAGCATAATAATACATATTTATTTCAAGTTTCATATAATTCCATGCAATAGTTGCTGAGAAACAGTTCCCGACAAAAAAGTGAGACGACGAAAAATCCAGAATTACAATCATTTAAGGGGCCATAACTCTGGATGTAAAAAGTAAATCCGGAAAAAAAATGCGCGTGCATCACCACAGCATAATAATACATATTTATTTCAAGTTTCATTTAATTCCATGCAATAGTTGCTGAGAAACGGTTCCGGACAAAGTGAGACTACGAAAAATCCAGAATTTCGATCATTTAAGGGGCCATAACTCTGGATGTAAAAAGTCAATCCAGAAAAAAATTGCGCGTGCATCACAGCAGCATAATAATACATATTTATTTCACGTTTCATTTAATTCCATGCAATAGTTGCTGAGAAACAGTTCCGGACAAAGTGAGATGACGAAAAAATCCAGAATTTCAATCATTTAAGGGGCCATAACTCTGGATGTAAAAAGTCAATCCGAAAAAAAATTGAGCGTGCATCACTGCAGCATAATAATACATATTTATTTCAATTTTCATTCAATTCCATGCAATAGTTGCTGAGAAACGGTTCCGGACAAAGTGAGACGACGAAAAATCCAGAATTTCAATCATTCAAGGGGCCATAACTCTGGATGTAAAAAGTCAATCCGAAAAAAAATTGCGCGTGCATCACCACAGCATAACAATACATATTTATTTCAAGTTTCATTTAATTCCATGCAATAGTTGCTGAGAAACGGTTCCGGACAAAAAAGTGTGACGGACGGAGGGACGGAAAGACGGACGGACAGAAGGACGGATGGACGGACGGACGGACGGACAACGCCAAAACTATATCCCTCCGCCTTCGGCGGGGGATAACCATAAAAGGGCGGGGGGCATTTTGGCCCTCAGGGCTATAATTTGAACAGTCATGGTAGAGGTCCACTAGATTAAGCTTCACACCAAATATCAAAGATCTGGGCCTTGCAGTTTCAGAGAAGAAGATTTTTAAAGATTTTCCCTGTAGAAGCCTATGTAAAACCAAAGGCCTTCCGGGGCGGGGGCATTTTTGGCCCCAAGGCTATAATTTGAACAATCTTAGTTAAGGTCCATCAGGTGAAGCCTCACACCATATATTAAAGACCTGGGCCTTGTGGTTTCAGAGAAGACGATTTTTTAATGATTTTCCCTATATAAGTCTATGTAAAACCATAGGCCCCCGGGGCGGGGGCATTTTGGCCCCCAGGGCTATAATTTGAACAATCTTGGTAGAGGTCCACTAGATGAAGCTTCACACCAAATATCAAAGATCTGGGCCTTTCGTATTCAGAAGAAGATTTTTAAAGATTTTCCCTGTATAAGCCTCTGTAATAACAAAGGCCCCCGGGGTGGGGGCATTTTTGGCCCTCAGGGCTATAATTTGAACAATCTTGGTAGAGGTCCACTAGATGAAGCTTCACACCAAATATCAAAGATCTGGGCCTTGCGGTTTCAGAGAAGAGATTTTTTAATGATTTTCCCTATATAAGCTTATGTAAAACCATAGGCCCCCGGGACGGTGGCATTTTGGCCCCCAGGGCTATAATTTGAACAATCTTGGTAGAGGTCCACTAGATGAAGCTTCACACCAAATATCAAAGATCTGGGTCTTGCGGTTTCAGAGAAGAAGATTTTTTAATGATTTTCCCTATATAAGCCTATGTAAAACCATAGGCCCCCGGGGCGGGGGAATTTTGGCCCTCAGGGCTATAATTTGAACAATCTTGGTAGAGGTCCACTAGATGAAGCTTCACACCAAATATCAAAGATCTGGGCCTTGCAGTTTCAGAGAAGAAGATTTTTAAAGATTTTCCCTGTATAAGCCTATGTAAAACCAAAGGCCTTCCGGGGCGGGGGCATTTTTAGCCCCAAGGCTATAATTTGAACGATCTTAGTAGAGGTCCACCAGGTAAAGCTTCACACCAAATATTAAAGACCTGGGCCTTGTAGTTTCAGAGAAGAAGATTTTTTAATGATTTTTCCCTATATAAGCCTATGTAAAACCAAAGGCCCCTGGGGCGGGGGCATTTTGGCCCCCAGGGCTATTATTTGAACAATCTTGATAGAGGTTCACTAGATAAAGCTTCATACCAAATATCAAAGATCTGGGCCTTGTGGTTTCAGAGAAGAAGATTTTTAAAGTTTTCGTTTAAAAAATCTATTTTTAGCTCCTGTGACCCAGATGTGCAATGGACCGGAACCATTTGAAGAATTTTGAAAGGGGACCACCTAAGGATCATTGCTGTGAAGTTTGGTCAAAATCCGATCAGTGGTTTAGGAGGAGATGTCATTTGAAGAAAAAGTTTACGCACACACACACACACACGCACGCACACACGCACGCACTGACGACGGACGACGGACGAAAAGTGATCACAAAAGCTCACCTTGTCACTACGTGACAGGTGAGCTAAAAAAACAAGAAAAATTACGAGTGATTATAAAATGGACAATCAGCCCTCTCTTCTCCACAGGAAAAATTTGTCTTGTAGATGTTAATGGAATTAAAGACTCCTACAAAAGTCTCAAGAAGCCAGGAATTGAATTGATGACCCCTGGTTTATAAGATGAGTAGCTTAATCACACCTCGGAAGCTACTTAAGTTAATCACGATAAAAAAGTACGGAAACAGTTATTTTCAATTAACAGCACACAGCTCCATTTCACAATAGAAAAAGAACATCTCATTAAATTTTATTGGTATTTTACCTACCTTAACCCTTGTCCTGCTGAGCCCTGATATGCCTAATCTTTCAAACAATGTAGATCCAGATCAGATGGCTTCTGAAGAAGCCATCTGATCAGGATCTTCATTGTTTGTCATTCAGTTTATGAATTTGTTGCAATGATTTGCATCAAGAAATCTGATTGGTTGATAAGCGGTGGTGGGTGTGGCATATATAAATATTAAGCAGGTCAAGGGTTAAGCAGTAAAACGCTTCCCATTCCAAAGCAAAACCTGGGCTCAAACCTGTGACAAGGTGATAAGCCAGACGTGAACCTACAGAAGCACAACAAGACAAAAAGTTGAAGAGCTGAAGCTCTTTAACGACTAGGTCCTAGGTCATTGAGGCCAACCAGTCTATATCTGAATGTGTTTATAAACTAAACACACCACAACCTCTTTATAATACTATTAATGGGGTCCAAAACAGAGACTGTGTTAGTTAAACAACCGTGTTATATCCAAACAAAAATGTATAGATTATATAGAAAAATGACCATTTATGGTCATTTTTCTATATAATCTATACATTTTTGGGATCCATCTTGAAACCGTGTTGTATCCAAAACCATGTTATAATGAACTGTGTTATAATGCGGTTGTGGTGTACACCAGAACCTGTCCACAACACTTCATAATAACATGGCTTGTCCTTACAGTTGTGCAGCAAATAACATGGTTTAACTTTGGACCCCAACATTAGTGTTATAAAGAGATTGTGGTGTATATATCTAAAATGTGTTTATAAACTAAATACTGTATAAACTAAACTACTGAAAACAAATGACTGTACAAAATTTATACAAAATAAATACAATATATATAAATAATCTTTTGACTTAAAAGGTATTATGTACAAAAAAATACAAGTATGATGACTAAAACATGAAGGGCATCACAAACAAATGTTTCTGAAGTACGAGAAAATTCAAGATAAAATTAAATGTCACAACACTTTTGAAATGTTCAGCTCACATTAACCCTTGCCATGCAGAACCCGGATATGCCTTATCTTTGAAACAATGTAGATCCAGATCAGATGGCTTCTGAAGAAGCCATCTGATCAGGATCTACATTGTTTAAGAAATAGATCAGCTCTAGCTGTGATTTGTTGTGTAATAAATCATAGTTTGGAGGTCAGTTGTAAAGTAGACAAATCACGAGCGCGTAGCGCGCGTGATTTGTCTACTTACAACTGACTGACAAACTGTGATTTATTACCCAACAAATCACTGCCTAGAGCTGATCTATTTCGATTCTAACACGCTGAAAATCGGCAATAATGTTGTTGTTTCCTTCAAAATCTCACAACTTTTCGCCATTGTTAGAAGAAATCCCGCTAAAATTATCGACTGAAACACATGCATTTATATCCTTTTCTAACGTTTTCGATGCGAGAAAATGACATTACACCGTCTAAAGTCAAGAAAATCGACTAGTGACGTCATAAATTTGCAATTTTTAATGACGTTACATGTCACGCTCTTCGAGCTGTGATTTGTTGCAGAATAAAACACAGTTATTTTGCATTGCCTATATAAGTGCGCTGTGTTAGAATTGTCATTCGGATTGTGAATTTGTTGCAATAATTTGAATCAAGTAATCTGATTGGTTGATAATCAGTAGTGGGTGTGGCAGATTAAAATATTCAGCAGGACAAGGGTTAAACTGAAGCAGAGCTTTTACATGAGAGATAGAGAACAATAAAACCTATCTGCCTAATCCGCAACACGACCCAGATCAGCACTGAATATTTGCCTATATTCCTTTGCATCGCACAGCATCTTCCAAAGGATCATGTCAACATCAAGTTACACTTCTGTGTAATGAAAATGAATACCCCTGTAATCCCCCACTTTATACAGGGAAAAGTGTGGTTTATGGGGTTATAAATTATTTTCCATATTTCTGCTTCAATTAATTGGTTGTGGGTACTCATTAGAACCGCCTCAATGAAGCGGTTCTAATGAGCACCCTCAACCTATGTTTGCAGTAAAACTAAGCAAAATATCGCAACTTTTCACCAAAATGTCTGTTTTTTTTTTTTTGTTTTTTTTAAATAGGAAAAAAAGCACTTTGCCTCACAGATGTATCATCGTAATGACATCATAGACTGGGAAAACTGCTCAGATACATAGGTTGATCAGTCTTCACATATTGCCCAGGATTTTTAGATTTAGTTGTACACCATCTCATTAGAATGGTCCATCAAGAGTAATTTCACAACATTCTAAAAGTGTGGTTTATGGGGTTATACATTATCTTCCATATTTCTGCTTCAATTAATAGGTTGTGGGTACTCATTAGAACCGCCTCAATGAGGCGGTTATAATGAGCACCCTCAACCTATGTTTGCAGTAAAAATGAGCAAACTATCATAACTTTTCACCAAAATGTCTGGGTTTTTTTTGTGTTTTTTTTTTAAATAGGAAAAAAGCACTTGGCCTCACAGGTGAATCATCGTAATAGCATCGAAGACTAGGAAAACTGCTCAGGTACATAGGCTGATCAGTCTTCACATATTGCCCAGGATTTTTAGATTTAGTTGTACACCATCTCATTAGAATGGTCCATCAAGAGTAATTTCACAACATTCTAATCATATACATTTCAAGATCAGGAGGAGTAGTAAAGATGTCATAAAATCTTAAAAATTCAGATATCTTTAGGACTTGCTGTAATTCTCCTAAATTATTAACAAATTTGTTTCGCGATCCAGCAAGGTGTCTAAAAGGTGCAGACAAAATGGCAAACAGTGAAGACCCTGATCAGACTGCTCTAGGTCTGCATTGTTTGCTAAGACCTATCTGTCCCAACACTTAGGATCAGTATGGTAACTAAGAGGTAATTATCCTTCCTTATTTTTTGTCAATAGCATCATAATATTATTAATGATTAATGCCTCAATGAGGCAATTCTAACAAGTACCCTTAACATATGTTTTTATTGAGAAATAAGGAAGATAATCCCTTAACCCATTTAGCACCAGATACCCCAAAACGGGTAATTTGCAAACAGTGCAGGCCCAGATCAGACGCCGCAGAATGCGGCGTCTGATCTGGGCCTGCACTGTTTGCAAAACATTCAGCCATTTTCTGATTAAATTTTGAAGAAAACACAACCTGACCCCCCTAAATTTTTAAATGGACTCCTGCCATATATAAGGAGGAAGATTCCATTTGCTACAAAAAGGGTAAATTATCCTTATTATTCCTCCTTATCAAGAGCTAAGCCCATTAAGCCAGAGTTTACATGTGAGCCCCACCAAGCGAATTTGTGTCTTCGAGCATTCCGTCATGACAAATTTTAACTGTGCATGCCCAGCCATTCAGAGGGGCCAGGGATATGGCTTTCTGTCTAAAGGTTCCTCTTGATTCACAGCTTGTATGAGCGAGCAGTGAAGGTTCTGGTGAGACTGCGTGGATGCGCAGGCTCGCCTGAACCTTCGCTGCTCGCATAGGCGATAAGTATTAAAATAGCTTGATGGGGCCCATATACTGGTCCACTGTAAATGTCCTTAATTACCTCTCCTTCTTAGAATTTACTCAACTCAATATACACCCAGTCATGGCACTTACATTCTGAAATCTTGTGAAATCTTTAAATCATCACAACCCTTCTATAAAGAACTATTTTTACAAACTAAGGCGTAAGAAACCATTCTCGAGCTTTTTTCTGCCAATTTCATTATTGGATACAGCCACTGGACACCTCTTACACCCATGTTAGATTCTTTTTTCTCCTTTTTACTACATATGACCAAAAAAAATTCAATGTCAGAAGATGAATGTATACTGTATATGTGATAATGTCAGTTATGTTATTCATGAACAAAGACAACAAAGTTCCCTGTCAGGTTCCCTTCTCCCTTCTGCCAAAATTTGTTACTAATGAAATGATTTGACTTCACAAGGATTTCAAATAATGGATACAAAAATGTTTATATAATATGATAAAATGCACAGCATCAGATAATGAGGATAATTAAAGGGAAATAAGAACACCTGGCACATTTTTTTAACATTTTTCAAAGGGAGACAAGTTTCGAGACTTCCTGTTTGCTTATCTGTAAACTGTGTACCAGGGAAAAAGGGGTCTACACTTAAAGGAAAGAATTTGCTCCTCAGGAGCAAATTCTTTCCTTTAAGAGTTGACCCCTATTGACAAAGGAGACAAAAATACTTCTTGTCTCCCCTGAGGTGTAACCATTCCCCTTTAAGATAAGTTTTCTTGTTTCTCCGTAAAACATAATGCAGTGAATACTAGTTTGTAATGCCTAATGAAGCTGACTATAAGAAGTACCCACAACATATGTTTTAAACAGAAATAAGGAAAATAATGAGTTAATCATCTTCATCAATTCTCCTTATCAGGAGCCATGTAATGACTTAAAACACCAGTTAACAAATTTAATGGTAACTGAAATAGTTTTGATCATTTCTCCATTAAAAACATATCTGTATTAAGGTTGGCCCCTGCCCATAGGGTCTTGAAGAAATATATGGGCTGCATGATGCTTCCACGCAGAGCTGAATCTGGCCCGCACACTAGTACTGGTAAACCGCTTAGAGGATCTAAGCCTGTCCAGGAACCGCGATGTGAGGCGGACCGTCCATGCTAATTAATCCTATTGGTTTCATTGGGCGACAGGGCTTGAGATGTCATTTCATCTCAATGTCGGGTAACAGTCCCACAAAATTGGAAGCAACGTCTCCAAAATGACCTTTACAGTGTTGACGGGGACTTTAAACCTCAAATTAACCAACCTGTATTAAGGAGGGACTTGTTCACACTAGGACCTCAACTGTATCAGAACGGTTCAATCCACTCTGTTATATTTCTTATTTGTTTTCAAAACAGAGATACCAGTCTAGTCAGGATTAGTCTGGTATGGCTTGGATTTACATTCACACTACACATACCAATTAACTGTAACCCTAAGTGTGAAAGCATAACTGAACTACACAAAACTGGTCTGGACCAGCCGGACTGGACCTCATTGGTACTTCTAGACTGTGAACACAAAAGTAAACCATACCAGACTGGTGTGGTTTTGGCTGTAGTGTAAAACACAGCTCTGTACAACATAGGAATACTCTTAAAGACATAGCTACAGATAAGGTGTAACGAGGATAATTTAGCTATAGTTTTCCTCATCTCTTATCAGAAAGCTATGTTGTGGGTACTTGTTAGAATTGCCTCAATGAGGCGATTCTAACAAGTTCCCACAACATAGGTTTTAACGAAGAAATAAGAAAACTATCTCAAGGTTATCTTCAATACTCCAGCTAATCTGGAGTTATATACAGAGAAACTAAGCACACTCATCCTGTTATTATCATCAAACTTGGTAATTGGTGCTCTGTACTTTTAAGGTGTGTATTGGTCTGCCTAACTTTGGTAAAGATTGGCATATGGTCCTCCTCGTGCTGGGTAGGGTGATTTTTCCTGAGTTCTCGCCATCTCGTAGACAACATCGTCCTCCCTAGGGGGTGGGGCTTTGCGCAGGAAATACATTAGGACTGATACAAATACTATGTCTAAAGCCTGAAATAAAAAGAAACACAAGATCTTTTCAGAGCGTACATTTCATTTGACATTTTTTCATTTATAGTCAAACTACAACGGAAAAAACACCATGAAAACTTGTTCTAGACAGGGGAAGTTTGATCCAATGAGGGTTATCTAGAATGCCAGGTCAGACAAACATGACTTAGGTATACATAGAAACAGTCAAGGTGGGAAATTAGGCTGATTATTTCAATCTTCCATAAAAACCTATGTTTTGGGTATTCATAGATGTACAGTAGAACTTCGATGGCCCGAACACTGATGGCTCGTTTACCATGGCTGAGTCGAACCCGTTTTTGAGTCCCTAGGGAATTCCTCTGCATAACAAAAAGTGTGGGATAATTAAGGAGATTTTCGACTTTTATCTTGCAAATGTATGCTGTGTGTACTCATTAGAATCGCCTCAATTAGGCGATTCTAATGAGTACACACAGCATACATTTATGTTACAGAACACTGAAAAGAAGTCCAAAAATACCCCCTTTATGTTTTCTGGAAGTATGCAATAGTGGCTCGAACTACCGCTGTTTCGAACAAATTTCTATGGTCCCGAAGGGGTTCGAGCCATCGAAGTTCGACTGTATATGGGGAAATAAGGAAAATTTTCCTTCAGTAATCACCATCAAATACCCACCTTATATGTTGCTAAGAGTATACAGTAAAACCTGCCTTAGTGGCCACCTCTATTAAGCAAGCAACCTGTCTTAAGCAAGCAGGCATTCAGTTACCGAAAAAGGAAAATGCATTAAAATTCACCTGTATTAAGCAAGCACCTGTCTTAAGCAAGCACATTTTGAATATCCCACAGGTGCTTGCTTAATACAGGTTGGTGTGTATTTCATTGATGTTCTTTAACATGTAGTTATGTTGTGTGTAATCACCTTGGCCCAAATTCATAAAATTCTTTAACAAATGTAAAACTAGACTATCAAGTGAGCATATGCTCACTAATACCCCCGGCCAAAGCCATCGGTAACTTTCTGGCAATTCAAAGCCATCAAGTTTGACAAAAACCTATTATGAACACAGAATTAATCTTGCAAAAGTAAGGAGAATACCATTACATCTAAATAACTCACCTGATAACTAATGAGATCTTGAACAGATGTTTGAAATGTCAGTATCACAAGTTGTCTGTTTAGTCTTTTTAGAACAAAGGCTATTTCTCTTCCAATTGTCTGATTCAGTAATAACTCCTGAAAATTATTGGAGCTAGAGCCTTGAAAGTTGGTGAATAGATTGGTGGTGATGAGTAGATGAACTGATTAACTTTTGACAACATTCCGAAAAATACTTTGTGAGTTATGGCCCTTTGTCATTTTGGTAATTTGTGCCATTGATCTGTATGGTAAAAGTGATGCATAGCATGAGATATCTTGCTGACAAAATTTTATAAAAAAAAAATTCTTAGAGCAATAACTCTTGAAAGGGGCATAATCCTGACGAGAAAAAAAAATACGTGTCAGCTAATTTTCCATGAGGAATCCATATATGAAATTTCAAAACCCTAGCATACACGGTTCTAAAGTTATGCTATGCATCACTTTTACCATACAGATCAATGGCACAAATTACCAAAATGACAAAGGGCCATAACTCACAAAGTATTTTTCGGAATGTTGTCAAAAGTTAATCAGTTCATCTACTCATCACCACCAATCTATTCACCAACTTTCAAGGCTCTAGCTCCAATAATTTTCGAGATATCTTGCTGACAAGATTTTATTAAAAAAATTTCAAAGGGCAATAACTCTTGAAAGGGGCATAATCCGGAGGAGAAAAAAAATACGCGTCAGCTAATTTTCCATGAGGAATCCATATATGAAATTTCAAAACCCTAGCATACACGGTTCTAAAATTATGCTATGCATCACTTTTACCATACAGATCAATGGCACAAATTACCAAAATGACAAAGGGCCATAACTCACAAAGTATTTTTCGTAATATTGTCAAAAGTTAATCAGTTCATCTACTCATCACCACCAATCTATTCACCAACTTTCAAGGCTCTAGCTCCAATAATTTTTGAGATATCTTGCTGACAAGATTTTATTAAAAAAATTTCAAAGGGCAATAACTCTTGAAAGGAGCATAATCCGGACGAGAAAAAAAATACGTGTTGGCTAATTTTCCATGAGTTATGCTATGCATCACTTTTACCATACAGATCAATGGCACAAATTACCAAAATGACAAAGGGCCATAACTCACAAAGTATTTTTCGGAATGTTGTCAAAAGTTAATCAGTTCATCTACTCATCACCACCAATCTATTCACCAACTTTCAAGGCTCTAGCTCCAATAATTTTCGAGATATCTTGCTGACAAGATTTTATTAAAAAAATTTCAAAGGGCAATAACTCTTGAAAGGGGCATAATCCGGAGGAGAAAAAAAATACGCGTCAGCTAATTTTCCATGAGGAATCCATATATGAAATTTCAAAACCCTAGCATACACGGTTCTAAAATTATGCTATGCATCACTTTTACCATACAGATCAATGGCACAAATTACCAAAATGACAAAGGGCCATAACTCACAAAGTATTTTTCGTAATATTGTCAAAAGTTAATCAGTTCATCTACTCATCACCACCAATCTATTCACCAACTTTCAAGGCTCTAGCTCCAATAGTTTTTGAGATATCTTGCTGACAAGATTTTATTAAAAAAATTTCAAAGGGCAATAACTCTTGAAAGGAGCATAATCCGGACGAGAAAAAAAATACGTGTCGGCTAATTTTCCATGAGGAATCCATATATGAAATTTCAAAACCCTAGCATACACGGTTCTAAAGTTATGCTATGCATCACTTTTACCATACAGTACAATGGCACAAATTACCAAAATGACAAAGGGCCATAACTCACAAAGTATTTTTCGGAATTTTGACAAAAGTTAATCAGTTCATCTACTCATCACCACCAATCTATTCACCAACTTTCAAGGCTCTAGCTCCAATAGTTTTTGAGATATCTTGCTGACAAAATTTTATAAAAAAAATATAACAAAGGGGAATAACTCTAAAGAACCTGGCCCCACAGCCCCAATTTTCTTTCCCACAATACAACTAGTTATGCATGTTGTTTGTACCAAATTTCAAGTTTCTAGGTACAGTAGTTCCTGAGAAATCTTTGACACAAAATTTAAGGTAACTCACAAAATACACATCTCAGTAGCAAATATAACAAAGGGGAATAACTCTAAAGAACCTGGCCCCACAGCCCCAATTTTCTTTCCCACAATACAACTAGTTATGCATGTTGCTTGTACCAAATTTCAAGTTTCTAGGTACAGTAGATCTTGAGAAATCTTTGACACAAAATTTAAGGTAAGTCACAAAATGCACATCTCAGTAGCAAATATAACAAAGGGGAATAACTCTAAAGAACCTGGCCCCACAGCCCCAATTTTCTTTCCCACAATACAACTAGTTATGCATGTTGTTTGTACCAAATTTCAAGTTTCTAGGTATAGTAGTTCCTGAGAAATCTTTGACACAAAAAAAGTTTACACACACACACACAGAAAGTTTACACACACACAGAAAAGACGAAAACTATATACCCCCATGGCATACTCCGTATGCCGGGGGTATAATGAAATGACCGTATCAATGTATGTTGGTTTCTGAAATGCAGTGTTCTCAAGGTTGAGGATCATGGTGAGTGGTTATCTTATAATATACAACTTATGAAAGAAGCCTTGGGTGAGTTTCAAAAAATTCAAATAAAATGATAGATTCTGTTCATCATATAGATCTATTATGACACTGACCAAAAATATTTTATAATATGGGCCCCGTCAAGCGATTTTGGTACTTATCGCCTATGCGAGCAGCGAAGGTTCAGGCGAGCCTGTGCATCCGCGCAGTCTCGCCAGAACCTTTGCTGCTCGCTCATACAAGCAGTGAATCAAGAGGAACCTTCAGACAGAAAGCCATATCCCTGGCCCTTCTGAATGGCTGGGCATGCGCAGTTAAAATTTGTCGTGACGGAATGCTCGAAGACACAAATTCGCTTGGCGGGGCTCATATACTAAGTTGATACAGAGAAGGATGAGCTCACTATTTATAGCAGGAGTCCATTTCGAATTTGAGGAGTGTCAGGTTGAATTAGTTTCAAAATGCTGACATTTTTGTAAACAGTGAAGGGCCCTGATCAGACTCCATGATCTGCTACCTGTCCTGCACTATTCATCTTTCGGACAGATAGGCCAGAGCAAACAGTGTAGACCCAGTTGAGATGCCACAGAATGCAGCGTTTCATCGGGTCTACAATGTTTGTCACTCTCCCAGCTATTTTCAGACACAAAATCCTGGAGTTATTAGTTCTTGTTCAAATATTGGAACAAGCATGGTTCTGAATACATGTATTTAGGGTAAATGTGGTACCTGTTTTGGGGTTTCCAGGCTGAAATGATTAATGCCTGTTGAGGCCCTCGATAGACATTAACAATCTGCCCATCACACTGGTTGTTAACCCATTGCAAGCTAGTGGACTCTTCCACTGCTATATGTTGGACAAGTCCATGTGTAGAAGCCTCAGTGGTGCAGTGGTTACGCCACTCGCCTTGTAAACCAGGGATCGCAGGATCGATCCAGGGCTTCTCCAGACTTTCAGATGAGTCTTTTAACCGAGGTCCTGTCTCCGTATGACCTTAGCTGTTGGTGGGACATAAAACTCAAACACTCACAAGTCCATGTGTCAAATAAGGGGTGTTGGGCCTATTTTTATGCCCCCGGAATCTAAGAGATTCGGGGGCATATAGTTTTTGGTCTGTCCGTCTGTTTGTCTGTTTGTCCGTTTGTCCGTCTGCAAAAACTTTAACATTGGGCATAACTTTTGAATGGTAGTAGATAGAGCTTTCATATTTCACATGTGTATACCTTATCACAAGACCTTTCCAGTGGTACCATAATTTTTGATCTCGTGACCTTGAACTTGACCTTTGACCTATTTTTTTCAAAATTTTTAAAAACATTAACATTGGCGCTGTCCGGGGGCATCAGTGTTTCACAAACACATCTTGTTTGGTTTTCATTTTCATTCTATTTTTGACAAAATTCTGTTCGCAAATAGTGCAGGCCCTGATCAGACGCCATCTGGGCCTGCACTGTTTGTCAAGGTACCTCTTTATGGGTTACCCACCTGCAATGGGTTTACAGTCACCTCAGACTTTGCAAATACATCAAATCTGTAGTTGAATATTACTCAATACATTCAGCTTAATCTGCTGTAACTTACCAAAAGGCCAACTATTGAAAAACCTATTGCTGCTATTATGCCAATATTTTCTTCCAAAAATTCTACTATAGCTTGACCACACCCCTGAAAAATAGTAACACAATGTTACATTATAATAATCATGTGACAGGTACATACTACTCCTACTAATCATGACCCAAGATCATATGGGCTCCGTCAAGCGATTTTGGTACTTATCGCCTATGCGAGCAGCGAAGGTACAGCCGAGCCTGCGCGTCCGCGCAGTCTCCCCAGAACCTTCGCTGCTCGCTCATACAAGCAGTGAATCAAGAGGAACCTTCAGACAGAAAGTCGTATCACTGGCCCCTCTGAATGGCCGGGCATGCGCAGTTAAAATTTGTCATGACGGAATGCTCGAAGACACAAATTCGCTTGGCGGGGCTCATAATTTTTATGTCCCTGCTTAACTTCTGAACAGCATATTAACCCATTTTGTACTGGAAACCCCAAAACGGGTAGTTGGCAAGATCAGACACCAAAGACTGATGATTTGGGAGATGTCAATTGAACAATTTCCAGATGGTCTCCCTCCAAATCAAAAAAAGTTTCGGCTCAATCTGACATACTTTTAGGGACAATGTGGTTGAAGTTTTCAAGATGGTCGCCTGCGCCAGCTGCCATAACGGCCTTCTTGAATATGCAAATGGCCACCAGCTGCCATAGGGGCCATCTTGAATATGGGAATGAGAAGGTTTTACCAAAATGCAACAACTGATTAGAGTCTTCACTGTTTGCTTAAAGTAAGGAAATCATCATAATAAAATACGTCAAAAAATGACCAAGTTAATAATGTGGAAAATGTGACAAGAAATGATCTAACAATTATAGCCAAAGCACATGCACACATTTATACCATGAAGAAACCACAAGCAAAGGTACAAAACAGTAAGAGCAGTTGTGCACACAAAAATTTCATAGCAACAGATAAGGTGTGAATTTTGTGATAATTGAAGGATAGTGTTCCTTATTTCTCCAGTTTTACCTATGTAGCCTCTTCGAGGCGGTTCTACTGAATACCCACAACATAGGTTTTAATGGAGAACTGAGAAAAACTATCCTTCAGTTTATCATAAAATATGCGCACCTTATCTGTTGCTATGTACCAACTTTTTTTATATTGAGGAAGGAAGAATGACTGTCTTTATTTTTTGATAATTGAAGGTGCGAATTTTATGATAATTGAAGGATAGTTTTCCTTATTTCTCCAGTTTACCTATGTAGTGGGTATTCATTACCCACAACACAGGTTTTAATGGAGAACTGAGAAAAACTATCCTTCAGTTATCACAAAATATGCACACCTTATCTGTTGCTAGGTACCAACAGTTTTTATATTGAGGGAGAAAGAATGACTGTCTTTATATTGAGGGAGAAAGAATGACTGTCTTTATATTGAGGGAGAAAGAATGACTGTCTTTATATTGAGGGAGAAAGAATGACTGTCTTTATATTGAGGGAGAAAGAATGACTGTCTTTATATTGAGGGAGAAAGAATGACTGTCTTTATATTGACGGAGAAAGAATGACTGTCTTTATATTGAGGGAGAAAGAATGACTGTCTTTATATTGAGGGAGAAAGAATGACTGTCTTTATATTGAGGGAGAAAGAATGACTGTCTTTATATATTGAGGGAGAAAGAATGACTGTCTTTATATTGAGGAAAAAAGAATGACTGTCTTTATATTGAGGGAGAAAGAATGACTGTCTTTATATTGAGGGAGAAAGAATGACTAAGTTCAGAATGTGGAGTAAGTGATAAAATCTGATCCAGCGATGGAAAGTTGCAAGCCTAAGTCTTGCTGCTAAAGCAGGT
Source organism: Lucinisca nassula (assembly GCA_963580285.1). Lineage (NCBI taxonomy): Eukaryota > Metazoa > Mollusca > Bivalvia > Lucinida > Lucinidae > Lucinisca > Lucinisca nassula. The sequence goes on along the minus strand of OY757021.1, from coordinate 95,417,217 downwards.
GCGACAATAAAACAAGCCTAACACCCCCTGGAACTGGACCTCTTGAAAGCTACTGAGTGGAAGAATCTATCAATCAGAAAATGGTAGATCATCACACAAAACCTCTAAGTCTAATTTGTGTGCAGTTTGACCTTTATCACTCTAGGCGAAGTCAGCAGACAACAAATTGTTGATATTTTTCTTATTTTCCCCAGAAAACAGGACTTGACATAGGAGACAATTTGCATGAGAAATTTGCATGAGATGTCAAAACCTGTTTTCTGAAAAAAAAAAGAAAAAATATTTCAAAATGTCGTCTGCTGCGAAAATAAATACCCATCATGCAGAGCATTAAATTCACTAGCCTGTAGCAGTCACTTGAACATCAGTAGAATACAAGTCTTTTGTATATACATGTATTACATTTGGTCCACCCCAAAACCCAATGAAAAACACTCCCAGGACAAGTGATCTCCATTAGAGTTGTATCTCCTCACATTTAAAAAATCAATTTCTTTTTTCACTGCAAGTGCTATTTACAGCCAATAAAGAAAGAATCTTGTCAGGAAGGCAATAAAATGGTATTAGCCTACATATCAACTATAATCAATCTTGCTTGAAGTATTATGCCTGTCTGGGAAGAAAGCTTGGAGGCTATTATATTTACTTTTACCAAATTTCTCTGTACAATGAAACTAGGATGACACCAATTGATACTAATGGCTAGTTTATTATGGCTGATTCGAATTTGAAAAATTATGTTGTATGTAATTATTAGAATCATTTTGATGAGGCGATTCTGATGAGTACAGAGAAGCCTCCGAGGTGTAGTGGTTACGCTACTCATCTTGTAAACCAGGGGTTGCAGGATCGATCCCGGGCTTCTCCAGACTTTCGGATGAGTATTTAAACGGAGTCCCGTCTCTGTATGACCTTAGCTGTTGGTGGGACATAAAACTCAAACACTCACTCACTGATGAGTACAGATAATGTACATTCATTTTAAAGGTAACTGAAAACATATCCCTTAAGCCTTTTACCGCTGAACACAACCACCCCTGCCTTTAAAAACAGTGTAGATCCATATTGATGGCTTCTGAAGAAGCCATCTGATCAGGATCTACACTGTTTGTCATTGAGTATGTGTGTTTTGACAAATTCATAATATGAAATAATTTGATTGGTTGAGGACAGAAATGGGTGTGGTTGAATTAATTCATTCAGCAGAATAAGGGTTAATTATTCCATTATACCTCTTTACCAAGCACTATGACTAACCCCCAATGGCCCAAACTAGTTACTACCCCTGTCTCAAACAAATTTTCATGGTCCCATATGTGCCGGCCTCGGTAGCTCAGTCGGATGCACGTCTGACTGGTAATCAGGAGGACGTGGGTTCGATACCTGCCAGGGTCGGCAACATTCTTTTGTGGAGATTAATCACGAAATATTTTCTACGGTCATTCACTCCCTTCCGCTGATTCAAGAAGGGCAGTTGTCAGTTTCTGACTAAAGAATGTGCACTGTACTGGTTAACCGCTTATAAATAAGCTTGCCCAGGAAAAATGTGGATAGGTAAACTGACTGGCTCGAAAATGACCTAAAATAGTGTTGACTGTGCCATTAAACTCCAATACAAACAATGGTCCCATAGGTAACTGAGCCATTGAAGTTAAACTGTATTCTTTCCAGAAACAAGTGTTAACCCTTGTCCTGCTAATCCCGGATATGCCTTATCTTTGAAACAATGTAGATCCAGATCAGATGGCTTCTGACGAAGCCATCTGATCAGGATCTACATTGTTTACCAGTCAGATTGTAAATTTGTTGCAATAATTTGCATCAAGTAATCCTGATTGGTTGATAATCGGTAGTGGGTGTGGCATATATAAATATTCAGCATGACAAGGGTTAACACTTATCCAGCTGAATAAATTATTTTAGCCATACATTGCTGACTATCAACAAATCAAATTACTTGCTATAAAGTATTTGTTGAATTCACAAACTGCATAACAAACAGTCTTGATGCTGATCAGATTCAGAAGCCATCTCAACTGGATCGACACTGTTTGCAAAGGTCAGAGTTGTCATGTTCAGCAGAATAAGGGTTAAAAATACTTGTTAGAATCACTTCGTCAAGAAAATTTCAACTAGAATTTATTTTTCTACAAAAACACAGATGTCTCCCCCTTTTTAGTGTCATATTGTATGGTACATGTACTTTCAGCAAATATTTATAATAACTAACGTAATTGCATGCAGAATACAAGAACTTTTGTATTAGCCTTCCTTTGAACATTATAAATTACAGTTCTGCACTTGAAACCAGAGGACCAGTGGTCCTGTAAACGCTCACCTGACACCTGGTCCTGGTGTACATTTGACATAGCCATAAATAGGTCAAGGCCATCCCAGGGTCACCATTTTTACAAACTATGATGGGCTCAAGTACCAGATGCTACAAGCCAACTTTCAAGGTCATTGGCTTCATGGTTCTGGAGAAGAAGATTTTTGAAGGCTTTTTACCATATACATGTATGGGCATGGCTGCCATCTTGGTCATGTGACCCAGACCCCGCGAACAAACTTTCGTTCCCCCATCCTACTGAAGCTCCACATTAAATTTGGCTTTGATTGGCCTCCCTGTTTTGGAGGAGAAGATCTTTGAAAATGGTGGAAGGACGGACAACGGATGGACGGACGACAGACCATGGCTATACTATAAGCTCACCTATGAGCCTAAAGGCTTAGGTGAGCTAAAAATCAATTATTTTCACTTTTTCCCAAGCAAAAGCCTAAGTCCGCAAATTTTACATTGCCGTAAAATAGGTAAAGGTCAACCCAGGGTCACCATTTGAACAAATTATGATAGGCCCGTGTACCAGATGCTTCCTGCCAAGTTTCAAGGTCATTTGCCTTACGGTTCTGGAGAAGAAGAATTTCGAAAGTGTTTTTACCATATATGGGCATGGCCACCATCTTGGTCATGTGACCTGGACCATATGAGCAAATTTTCATTTGTTCATCATATAAAGGATCCATATCAAATTTCACTTGAATTGGGCCAGCGGTTTCTGAGAAAAAACTGTTTGAAATATGGAACCTGGTTAATCTTGGTCCCAGGTCACTGAATGATGACTTTTCTTACCCATGAATCTTCATGTATTCATTTACTTTACCTGATCTACCAATTTGGTGACAATGTCTTCAATGGTTTCCTAAAAATCCATTATTTTCACTTTTTCCCATGCAAAAGCCTAAGTTGACAAATTTGACACTGCCATAAAATAGGTCAAGGTCAACCCAGGGTCAGCATTTGTAAAAACTATGAAGAGCCCTAGTACCATATGATATATGCCAAGTTTCAAAGCCATTGGCCTTACGGTTCTGGAGAAGAAAATTTTTGAAGGCTTTTTACCATATATGGGCGTGGCGGCCATCTTGGTCATGTGATCTAGACCGTACTGGCAACTTTTCATTTGTTCAACTCACAAAAGCTCCATATTGAATTTCACTTAAATTGGCTCAGTAGTTTCTGAGAAAAAATGTTTTTTTTTTTAAATATGAAATCGGAGTGACCTTGGTCTAAGGTCAATGAATGACCTTGACCTTTCTTACCCATAGATCTTCATGTATTCAGTTACTTTACCTAATCTACAAATTTTGGTGACACCGTCTTCAATGGTTTCCCTAAATATCCATTATTTTCACTTTTTCCTATGCAAAAGCCTAAGTCAGCAAATTTGACATTACTGTAAAATAGGTCAAGATCAACCCAGGGTCACCATTTGAACAAATTAGGATAGGCCCGAGTACCATATGCTACATGCCAAGTTTCAAGGCCATTGGCCTTACGGTTCTTGAGAAGAAGAATTTCGAAGTTTCTTTACCATATATGGGCGTGGTGGCCATCTTGGTCATGTGATCTAGACCATGTTGGCAGCTTTTCATTTGTTCAACTCCCAAAGGCTCCATATTGAATTTCACTTCAATTGGCTCAGTAGTTTCTGAGAAAAAATGTTTGAAATATGGAACCTGCTAATTGGTCTAAGGTCAATTAATGTCCTTGACCTTTCTTACACATAGATCTTCATGTATTCAGCTACTTTACCTTATCTACTAATTTTGGTGACACTGTCTTCAATGGTTTCCTAAAAATCCATTATTTTCACTTTTTTCCATGCAAAAGCCTAAGTCGGCAAATTTGACATTGCTGTAAAATAGGTCAAGGTCAACTCGGGGTCACCATTTGTACAAACTATGATGGGCCTGAGTACCATATGCTACATGCCAAGTTTCAAGGCCATTGGCCTTACGGTTCTGGAGAAGAAGAATTTTTAAGGCTTTTTACCATATATATAGGCGTGACGGCCATCTTGGTCATGTGATCTAGACCGTATTGGCATTTTTTCATTTGTTCAACTCACAAAGGCTCCATATTAAATTTCACTTAAATTGGCTCAGCAGTTTTGGAGAAAAAAATGTTTGAAATATGGATCCTGAATGACCTTGGTCTAAGGCCAATGAATGACCTTGACCTTTCTGACCCATAGATCTTCATGTATTCAGTTACTTTACCTGATCTACAAATTTTGGTGACACTGTCTTCAATGGTTTTCCTATAAATCCATTATTTTCACTTTGCCCCATGCAAAAGCCTACTTCGGCAAATTTGACATTGCTGTAAAATAGGTCAAGGTCAACCCGTGGTCACCATTTGTACAAACCATGATGGGCCCGAGTACCATATGCTACATGCCAAGTTTCAAGGCCACTGGCCTTATGGTTCTGGAGAAGAAGATTTTTGAAGGCTTTTTACCATATATGGGCATGGCGGCCATCTTGGTCATGTGATCCAGACCCCGCAAACAAACTTTCGTTCCCCCATCCCACTGAGGCTCCATATGAAATTTGGCTTTGATTGGCCCTGCAGTAAAGGAGAAATGGTGGACAGACGATGGACGGACGACGGACCATGGCTATACTATAAGCTCACCTATGAGCCTAAAGGCTCAGGTGAGCTAAAAAAAGGTGTCTGGTGTATATGTCTAAAAAATTGCAAAAATAGCCATCGGAAGAGATGGCAAATCCCCCGACCAAAAGCCAATATGGCCTTCAGAAGATTGTTCACCAATAGAAAGTGCACCAGAATTAAACCAGCAATATATCACAAAAGTACTGCAGTTATGGCCATCACAAGATTATACTGTCAGGGGAGATAACTGAAAAACCAGGGCACTCAGAAATGTGGTTCTTGCGCATGACATGCCTGCTTAAGCTCATGTATTTCTGTACAAAGTACCATCAGTATGTCTAAAAAGGTATTGGAGATATGGTGATCACAAGCTGGTCATACTGTTATATTGGAAGGGTAGATAACTCAAATACCACAGCACCAACAGTTGTGGTTCTTGCACATGACATCCCTTCTATACCTTGTATACAATTGTGCCAAAGTCCTTCAATATATCTCAAAGGGTGTTGGAGTTATGGCCATCACAAGTGAGATAACTATAAAACCAGAGCACCCAGAGTTGTAATTCTTGAGCATGACACACCTGCTTAACCTCATGTACATCTGCATCAAGTACCACCAATATGTCTCAAAGGGTATTGGAGGTACGATGATCACAAGGTTGGCATACTGTTATATTGGAAGGGGAGATAACTCAAATATCATAGCACCCAAAGTTGTGGTTCTTAGGCATGAAGCACCGTCTCAATGTTGTATACAATTGTGCCAAGTACCATCAATATATCTCAAAGGGTATTGGAGTTATGGCCATCACAAGGTTATATTGTCAGGGGAGATAATTATAAAAACCAGGGCACCCAGAGTTGTGGTTCTTGCACGTGACACACCTGCTTAACATCATGTACAACTGTACCAAGTATCATCAATATATCTCAAAGAGTGTTGGAGATGTGGCCATCACAAGGTAGTGATTCTATATTAGTGGAAGGGGAGATAACTAAAAAACCATGGCACCCAGAGTTGTGGTTCTTGTGCATGACACACCGTCTCGGCCTTGTGAACAACTGTGCCAGGTATCATCAATATATCTTATAGGGTATTGGAATTATGGCCATCACAAGGTTGTCACTCTATTTTATTGGAAGGGGAGATAACTCCAAAACCATGGCAACCAGAGTTGTGGTTCTTGTGCATGACACGCCGTCTCAGCCTTGTGAACAACTGTGCCAGGTACCATCAATATATCTCAAAGGGTATTGGAGTTATGGCCATCACAAAGTAGTCATTCTATTTTATTAAAAGGGGAGATAACTAAAAAAGTATGGCATCCAGAGTTCTGGTTCTTGCGCATGACACGCCCTCTCAGCCTTGTGAACAATTGTGCCAAGAACTATCAATAAATCTCAAAGGGTATAGGAGTTATGGCCATCACAAAGTTGTCACTCTATTTTATTGGAAGGGGAGATAACTCCAAAACCATGGCAACAAGAGTTGTGGTTCTTGTGCATGACACGCCGTCTCAGCCTTGTGAACAACTGTGCCAGGTACCATCAATATATCTCAAAGGGTATTGGAGTTATGGCCATCACAAAGTAGTCATTCTATTTTATTAAAAGGGGAGATAACTAAAAAAGTATGGCATCCAGAGTTCTGGTTCTTGCGCATGACACGCCGTCTCAGCCTTGTGAACAATTGTGCCAAGAACCATCAATGAATCTCAAAGGGTATAGGAGTTATGGCCATCACAAGGTTGCGTCTACGGACGGACGGACGGACGGACGGACAGACGGACGGACGCCAGGCTGATCGCTATATCCCCCGAACCTATTCGGTCGGGGGATAATAAAAGGGGCCAGAGAGATGCTAAACTTCTACAGGGAGACCAATTACGGCCGCCACATGGCACAACACAAGCAGCAGTGAAGAAAAATAAAATCTTAAAAGGTTTTCAAGTTATGGAGCAGACACGATTTTGTGAGGGACAAATTTCCCAGGGAAAATAACTCAAAAAAGACAAATGTACTTTGTATGTCGTCTAATGTTGATTGATATTCATATAAAGTTTTGTGAAGATTTCTTGAAGGGTTTTCAAGTTAAAGAGCAGACATGATTTTATGACGGAAAAAGTTCCAAGGGAAATAATTCAAAAGTATAAATGCAAGAGTTCTGTCTCTTGCACTTTGTACATCATGTAATGTTGACTGATATTTCCATGAAGTTTCTTGAAGATCTTGAACAGGATTCAAGTTACAGAGTGCACATGATTTTGTGGTAGACAATGTTCCAAGGAAAATAACTCAAAAAGTATATATGCAAGAATTATAGTTCTTGTGCTCTGCATGTCGTCTACTGAAGATTGATATTCATGTGAAGTTTTGTGAAGATACCTTGAAAGGTTTTCAAGTTATAGTCACAATTTTGTGACAGACAAACTTCCAAAGGAAATAACTCAAAAAGTATAACTGCAAGAGTTATAGTTCTTGTGCTCTGCGCATCATCTAATGTTGTTTGATATTTATATGAAGCTTCCTGAAGATAGCTTGAATGGTTTTCAAGTTATAAAGCGAACACAATTTTGTGACAGATGGATGACCAGGGGAAAAACAATATGTCAGGGGGGAGACATAATAACTACCCACAACATACGTTTTACTGGCATGACTATAAGCAATAAAAAAATTCTTCGTTTCTCTTTGCATAACTTTGTTGACTGTAACTTCTTCAAATACAAGTACACATTCTATTTCTATAAGCCCTAACACTTTATCTGAATATTCAGCTCTCAAAGAATCAATCTAAGGTCTCTTTGACATGCAAAATCTTTTCTTGGTATGAAATAGCAGAGCTCCTGTTCAGGAGTATACAAACAAGATTAATTTGGTTAAGTATAAAATTTTCCAATTTCTCTGTAAGCTCTGTATGTTTATAGATACAGAACAGAATCACCCAATCAATGTGTTTTTTATTCATCATAGTGTAGGTTATATTTTCTAGTTCTTTGGGATCATTGATTCCACTGCAGAATTTCAAGTATGAGAGTGTCACTGATGCGGTCTAACTGGCCAAAACTAGCTATTCTGGCCCTGAAGAAACATGTACACTCCACGGTTATCAGTGCTGGGTTGTAGTCCTTGCTTCCAAAGGATTACCTTTTTAACCCTTATCTTGCTGAATATTCATTTAAGCCACACCCATTTCTGTCTATCAACCAATCAAATTACTTGATGTAATTTATTGCTACAAATTCACAAACAGCATGACAAACAGTGTAGATCCTGATCAGATGGCTTCTTCAGAAGCCATATGATCTGGATCTACACTGTTGGCAAAGATAGGGGTTGTCATGAACAGCAAGATAAGGGTTAAGAACATTATGCATAAGCAGTGCACAATCTTCGGCCAGTTTCTGAACACTAACATGCTCATTAGAGGCCAGGGGCCAGTCGTTCAAAACTAACGTCGTTAATTAACAAATCGTTAAAACTTTGATCATTAAATACGGCAAATATATCAATATTTTTGCTGAAAAAATGTGAGCAGCTTTTGCATATACATAAGTAAAAGCTGCTCACATTTTTCCAGCAAAATTATGAAATTTTAGGTATTGAATTTGCTAGAATAGTTAACAATTTGACCACTAACGAGCTCGTTAATCAACTAGGCTTTGAACAATTGTGCCCAGCTGTTCAAACCATTAACTTAACGAGCTCATTAGTGGTCAAATTGTTAACTGTTCTAGCAAGTGAAATATCTAATATAGTGTTGTTTGCTGAAAAAATGAGAGCAGTTTTTGCATTTGCAAAAGCTGCTCACATTTTTCAGCAAATATATTAGTATATTTGCCATATTAAATGATCAAAGTTTTAACCTTAACTAATGACGTGGTTAGTTTTGAACAACTGGTCCCAGACAGCTGAACTGTACCTTTGTCGTTTTCATAGCAAAAACAGGTTTCCTCAGGATGAAAAAGCACTGACAGGATGTGACTCGAAACAAGCACAAGACATTACTAAAAACACGCCTATGCAAATACACCTCAATCTCATCAGTATAACACAGTTCGTTATAACAGGATTTTGGATATAACACAGTTGGAAGCCATGCAAGTCAGACCATCCATGCTTATATACCCTATTGGTTTCATTGGGCATCAGGGCTTGAGATGTCATTTCATCTCAATGTCGGGTAAAAGTCCTACAAAATTGGAAGCACTGTCTCCAAAATGACTTTCACAGTGTTGACGGGGACGTTAAACCTCAAATCAAAATGACCTAACAGTTGGAAGATGGATCCCCAAAATGCATCGATTATACAGAAAAATTATGATAAATGGTAATTTTTCTACATAATCTATACATTTTTCTTTGGCCATAACACGGATGTGTAACTAACACTGTTTTTGCTTTGGACCCCAAAAATAGTGTTATAAAGAGGTTGTGAATATTGAAAATTTTGCCACCAAAAATGAACATTTTCAGATAAAAAAATTCTGCTATAAAATATTTCTGTACAAAACATAGATTGTGGGTACTCACCTCAGCAAGGCAGTTCTAACGAGAACCCACAAAGTGTTTTTGTACAGAAATAAGTAAAATAATGTATATCCCTGTAAACATTAGTTTTACTATATAAAAGTGGGGTTTTAGAAGGAGGTCAAAATTATATAGGCGTGTTTTCTTGATGACAAAATGCATGTACCTGTACCATTACTTACCTTTCGAAACAATTTGTCATTCATTTCTCCTGGTATCCGATTCCCCGACGTATCCGGGTCCACCAAGTAAATAGAACAATAACCGAATTCTGTGCCTTTGGCATCCTTATACTTCCAATAGTCATTACAACAGGACAATGGAGTTTTAAACAGGCGGTTTTGAAAGTGTAAATCGTTGAGTCGCCATACTGAATCAGAATAGTCCGTATAGCTGGTTCCACCACAGCATTTCAACTGCAATAAAAACATTGTACTTGTTTGGCATTCTGGGGCCAGTTGTTCAAAGCATCGTTAGCTTAACGAGCTCGTTAGTGGTCATATTGTTAACTCTTCTAGCAAGTACAATATTGTAAATTTTGGTATTTTTGCTGAAAAAATGTGAGCAGCTTTTGCGTCTGCAAAAGCTGCTCACATTTTTTCAGCAAAAATTTCTGCATATTTACCATATTTAATGATCAAAGTTTTAACGATACGTTAACTAACGATGTCATTAGTTTTGAACAACTGGCCCCAGTAAATAATCTGTGACATCTCACAACTGATTTTTGGATGTACAATAAAATTCCTATAAAGTATTGTTCAATGTTCATGTTCAATAAACCCTTATCATGCTGTTCACGACAACCCCTATCATTGCAAACAGTGTAGATCCAGATCAGATGGCTTCTGAAGAAGCCATCTGATCAGGATCTACACTGTTTGGCATTCAGTTTATGAATTTCTAGCAATAAATTACATCAAGTAATTTGATTGGTTGATAGACAGAAATGGGTGTGGCTTAAATGAATATTCAGCAAGAGATGGGTTAAGAGCATCTTTGGTACTATTCAAAAGTGGTCTTTGACCTGAGGACACTGTGGGCAGAAAACAAAAAGAAAGATTAAGTGCAGCCTTCAAAATAAGTTTTTTAAAGCAGAATTAGTCTTAGTTTTAGGTGGTCCTAATAGCGGAATTTCACTTAACATGTACTCTATTTACTGTATATACACCACAACCTCTTTATAACACTATTAATGGGGTCCAAAACAGGAACCGTGTTAGTTAAACAACCGTGTTATATCCAAACACAAATGTGTAGATTATGTAGAAAAATGACCATTTATGGTCATTTTTCTATATAATCTATACATTTTTGGGATCCATCTTGAAATTGTGTTATATTCAAAACCGTGTTAAAATGAATCGTGTTATAACGAGGTTGTGGTGTATTCAGAAAGACACACCCACCGCCCAGATGAGAAGCTGCAAAATGAAGAATATAAACTGGGTCTACAATGTTTGCCACTCATCCAGCTATTTTCAGACACAATATGACTAGTAAGTTGTACTTGCTGAAACTATAGAACAACTACGATAAGTCATTGAGGTGGCTCAGTCAGAATGCTTAGTATTACCAAAACACAACCAAAAAAAATATATTGTAAATGTTACCGCCGAAAAAGCAAAAATTTTAAATGAAAAATGGTGGTATTTTTCTTATGTCTGCACAAAATATAGATTGTGGGTAACGAGTACCCACAATCTATATTTTAGAGAACAAATAAGGTTTACCCCTGTAAACCCCAGTTTTACTATATAAAGGTGGGGTTCAGAATTATATAAGCGTGTTTTCGTGATGGGGTAAATATAGAAACAATTTCAACCCTTAAAGGAAAAGGGAATTGTGTAGAGCAGTTGGCAATCTGATTTTTTTTTAAACTATTTTTTTCTGAGACTTCCTTTTTTCTTTGAAAAATAAGGGACAATGTTGATTCCAAAAGGACTTAATTCATAATCTTTTGTTACTCCTGCTTAGCTGAAGCTCTGATTTTATTTATTTATTTTATGTTTTGTTCTTTTTTGGAATATTATGGCCCATTCAAAATCCAACTGGTCAGTTTATCTAACCATCTTTGTAGGCAGTTAACCAAGTGATTGATTGAATTGAGGTTTAATGTCCCTGCCAACACTATTTTGGTCATTTTGGAATGTTGCTTCCAATTTTGTAGGACTTTTACCCAACAATGAGATCTCAATCCCTGCCGCCAAATGAAAGTTAAAGGCTTGCCATTCCAGCAGGTATTGTACCAGTGAGCTCCAGATGCACAACCAAATGGGCTTCTAAGGCAGGCCTGATTTTAGGTCTGAATAAAATAGAAGTGAATGCAATGATCAGGAATCAATACAATTAACCCACAGCTCCCATCAGAGACACCAAAGGGAAAGATACACAAACATGAAACAACAGACCCTAATGGAAACATCAATAGCGGAAAGTCAAAGGACAGTTATTTTCCCATAAAATGGCCAATAGGCTATCCAAAATAAAATAAAATAAGCGACACAAACACCCAAAGACAAACCATAACAAATATAAACCGCGACAGAAGAACCACCTTGGAATGGTCAGCAGAAACGAATTCCACTGGGGGGCTTAAATCGATTTTACGTGGCCACAATCCTCGCCCTTACGTCCATCGTGATTTAGACAAATAATTTGTTCAGTCCACATGAAGGCTTCCTAACTTATTAGTGCAACATCTCAGTGAACACCAAAATCAAACAACTACAGAGATGAAACAACGGTGAGAACTCAACAGCAACAAGCCACTGAAATGCTGAAGCAAAAGAAAACCAACAGTTAAGACTCAGATGGGCCCGACCAAGCCTTGCTTGCCATATCTGCTACTGATACTAAAAATTAGGGTCATTACATAAATGTTTTAGAAAAATGTTAAAATTATTTACTTTTTGAACACTTAAATATTACATACCGTAATTCCCTGTGTATACCACGCACTCATCTATAACACACACCTCAATTCTGAGTCCAAGATATGTGAAAAAAAAAATATTCCAGTCTAAAACACGCACATGCTTTTCCCCAGTATCACAGAAGGCTTTTCTCAGACGCTATTTTGATTGAAAATGAAAGTACACGAATTTTGATTGGCTACTATCAAAATAGCCTGACTGGTTATAGGTATATTTCCTAGTAGTTATAGAATAGAATAATGGTTAGTTTCTCTCTTGCAGCATAGGCAGTTCTCCGTTTACCCATAACGGTGGTGTGTGACAAGGTGACATTTTAAGGGTGCGGTTATTCATTTGTTATGAAAGATGACAATGCATTTTCGCAGTTTTCTTTCACAAGGAAAGATAGAAACAGGTTTCTTTCCAAAGGTAAAATTGTGACAACATGCCTCCAAGGCAGGTGCTCCATAGCGTTATTGACAGAAATTTCTACAGATAGATTGAGTATTTTGACACCTCTGGTTATTCACACGTTCTCTATGCTAATCCCATAATTAACACCTTCTCAGCGTGAGTCAAACATCTCACTCAATTAAAGAAGCCCATTTTGCATTTACTGTTAATAAAACCGTGAATCATGCCTGACTTCAAGGAACCCGATTTCCTGTGCAATTTGAAACTTTGTTGACATGCATTAACTATCATAATTAATCAGAGTTCCCACTCACGCAAAATCTTACGTGAATCACGCAAAGAAAATAAAAATCACGTACGATTTTTTCCGTCGGGCGAGATTCCGCGCGTCCGAAGTTGACTGGGGCGAACCGGCCGATTTTTTTTTCAAGCGTCCGAAATTGACGGGGGCGAATCGCTGAAACAGATTTGGGACAAGCCGCAGACTTGAAGCCGTCACATAGTAGAGCTTCCGCGCATCCGAAATTTACTGGGGCGAACCGGCCGATTTTTTTCGAGCGTCCGAAATTGACGGGGGCGAATCGGCCGATTCGCTGAAATAGATCTTTGACAACCCGCAGACTATAATCCGGCGCATAGAACTTCCGCGCATCCGAAATTGACTGGGGCGAATCGGCACGCAATTGGTAAATGACGTCATCGGACCCCAGCAACCCCACACGTGTCTATTGTTTTATCTTAATGGGGCGTATCTCTTTCATAAAAAATTGTTTGGAAACGGTAAAAAAATTCTCGATAGCAAAACGGTAGTGGAAAACAGCGCTTTCTGTAAGCTCCGTGTCAATAACCAACACCAGCATACAGATGTGTTAACACAATTTAAAGCGTTCAACTTTTCTCGCCAAGCGTCTGCTATTTGGCGCCAAAACAGAATCATTCACGAGATAGTAGAATAGTCGTAGCAACTCGTCTTAGGAGCAATTAAATAATTTTCACATTGATTGCGGATTAAATTTTATGATCGGGGAATAAACGCAAATTAGAGACATAACTTGACCATATTTTCACACCTTATCTACATGCACCGCAGGGTGGCAATTATATGACAGGGATTAACAATAGTGTCATAATTGAACTGTTATAAATCATCAAACAGAGTAAATCCAAATCAGATGTCTGCGGCGTCTTTCTGAGGTGTCTGATCTGGGACTGCACTGTTTGCCGATGTCCCAAAACGGGATGAAAGGTTGATGTCTGAGATATGAATATTGATTGCATTTTTAATGGTATGAATGATTCAATGAATTAATTTGTCAAACGAACTTTATGAGGGTCTCAAAGTGTCACATTGTATTTGTAATGGGTTTTCGTGACCTGCCGACTTTTCGAGAAAAACAATGTCATTTTTCTATGCCATTGTATTACACGCAGGGGATTTTTTTACCGTTTTCTGGGTGAAAAAAGTGCGTGGTATACACAGGGAATTACGGTATGTAAATCTGTCAGCTCAGGTGACTAGTAAAGGATCACAATGGTCCTCTTGCTTTACACAATCAGGCCCTGGTCTTCTAAAAGTCTTGTCAGTGTAAAAACATATAGAAGAATGTGGCAAAAATCAAAAACAATTCAAACTCCATGAGACTAGCTACTAGTTACTCTTTGTTTGAAATATCGAGGATTCAAATGTTTTTTTTATTGGAATATCACTGGAACTTCCAAACTGCCATGTATTTTGAATTATCAGGTATTTTGAAAATATGGAATCATAACTCATAGCTCGAGATAATGCACATTTTTCAACCAAAAAGTACAGATATTTTTATTTTCACTGCACGAAAATATGTTGTGAGTACTCATTAGAAGCACCTCATCCATTCATCATCATCAACAGAGTTTTAACAAATTGCAGATACAGAGGCAACATCCACATAAATGGGCCACCTTCCAGGTAGCTGGCTTAATGATACATTAACTAAGGACAGTTTTGAACAACTCACCTGATTTTATGTTTTTGCTTTGTTTTGTTTATCGTGCTGGTACAGGATATAATAAAACTACTGATATTTCTTACTGGCCCCAATAGCTCAGTTGGTAGAGTGTCCGCTCCGGGGAACGGGAGGTCTCGGGTTCGATCCCGGGCCACAACATACCAAAGTCGTTAAAAATGGTACTAGCTGCTCCTCGTTTGGCACTCATACGGGGTAGAGCTAGGACTGGTCGATCCAGTGTCAGGATAATTTGACTGGGTGTGGTATCATGTAATGTGTCTGGGACATGATACTTCAGTGAGGCAGCACTATAAACGTGAGCATTGAGCTCCCTGTCGCAACCAGACACCTTCGTGATATGACTGAAAAATTGTTGAAAGCGACATTAAACCCGAATTCACACACACACACACTGATATTTCTTTAGTACTACTCTTATTTCTGCACAAAAACATGTGTTGTCCGTACTCATCAGAAACACCTTGGTGCTTCTAATGAGTACCCATATTCCCAACACATATGTTTTTGTGCAGAAATAAGGAAACTGATATTGTGTGGCTACCCCTTTTATCTGGGGCTATGACAGATTCCATAGTATTTTCCTATTTCTTACCTCCCACTGCATGTAGTTAAAGGCATTTGTAACTTTTGGATCTATACTGTATTTTTTCTGCACCATTTCTCTGAGAAGCTGTGAATTCTTTATGGTGGTCTCAATCTGAAAACATGCAATAAGTAACATTTTTACCATATGTATAGAGAAAGACAGGACTAAGCCAAAAGTGTAGACCTAGATGAGATACCACACATTACGCAAAAATGCCTATACAAATACATTGCCACCTATATCGCCGAAAGAATGAAAATTTTATGATGAAAAATTGTGATATTTTCTTATTTCTTTTCCAAATATAGATTGTGTGCACTCGATAGAACCGCCTCGTCGAGGCGGTTCTAACGAGTACCCACAATCTATATTTCAGAGCAGAAATAAGAAAAATAAGGTATAGCCCCGGAAACCCGAGTTTTACTATATAAAAGTGGGATTCAAGGGGGTCAAAATTATATAGGCCTGTTTTCGTTATGCCAAATACTTAGGGTAAATACAGTCATCTACATGTATAATTCAGAGTAACAGATAAGGTGCATATTTTGTGGTAATTGAAGGATAGTTTTCCTTATTTCTCCATTTTAACCCTTATCTTGCTGTTCACGACAACCCCTATCTTTGCAAACAGTGTAGATCCAGATCAGATGGCTTCTGAAGAAGCCATCTGCTCAGGATCTACACTGTTTGGCATTCAGTTTATGAATTTGTAGCAATAAATTACATCAAGTAATTTGATTGGTTGAGAGACAGAAAAGGGTGTGGCTTAAATGAATATTCAGCAAGATAAGGGTTAAACTATGTTGTGGGTATTCGTTAGAACCTCCTCTTCACAATATAGGTTTTTATGAAGAATTGACAAAAACTATCCTTCAGTTATCACAAAATATGCCCCTTATCTGTTGCTATGTATATGATCAATCTCAGAGGCTGTATATTCTTTATGGCTGACTCAATAAATGGACTAGACTTGCCCAAGTCTGTTAATTAGGTGTCCAGTGTAGAAATAATTGTTTACAAAAAAAAAAAAAAAAATAAAAAAAAAAATAAATACATTGTAAATGAAATAGCAATAGTCTTTTATGAAAATTGTGAAATTAACATTCAGAGATAAAGACTAAAGAAACTTTTACATATTTTTTTGTTTTAAGGGACTTTCATTTAAAAATAAAGTGTAAATGTAGGGACTTGGGCAAGTCTATAAATGGTCCTGTCCATGAAGAATTCTAGACTTCAACATTGTTGAATTTAAATGTCTGTTTATCCGCCCCTGCCCATCGGGGCTTGAAGAAATAGATGGACTGCATGATGCTTCCACGCAGAGCTAAAACCGGCCGCACACGAGTAATGGTAAACCACTTAGAGTATGTAAGCCTGCCTAGGCAAAGCGGTGCGAGTCGGCCTGTCAATGCTTATAAACCCTGTTGGTTTCATTGGGCGACAGGGCTTGAGATGTCATTTCATCTCAAAGTCAGGTAAAAGTCCCACAAAATTGGAAGCCAAGTCTCCAAAATGACCTATACAGTGTTGACAGGGCCGTTAAACCTCAAATCAAACAAACAAACAAACAAATGGCTGTTTATTCAGCAGGACAAAGGTTAACTTCGAAAAAACATGACAGTAATGTGTTAAAGAAGGGATTAGCTGACCACCTGGGTTGCATTATCTGGATACCTGTATAAATTCAGTACCAACTTTTAACCATTGTTCCACTGCATTTATTACTTCTGCCACATCAATTACAGGCTATCAACCAATAAAATTACTTCATAAATGTATCTATTCAAATCCATAAATTGAATGACAGTGAAGATCCTGATCAGATGGCTTCTGGTCTGGCTCTATACTGCTTGAAAAGATAAGATGCATCCTGGCTCTTCAAGGCATTGAGGATTAACAGTCACAAATATTTTGCTACCTGTAACCGTTCTGGACATGTGAACAGCTTGAAGGTTCAGTATAGCTGAAAAACGGAAAGACTTAACACATCTGCTTTGTCATCTGCTGATTACTTTAGCTATAGAAGTCATTTTTGCAAACAGTGTGGACCCAGATCAGACTGCTTCTGGACCAGATCAGACTGCTCCTCTAGGAGCAGTCTGATCTGGGTCCACACTGTTTGCCCGTATGCAAAAATACTTTTAACTACAAGAAGAATTCCGCCGAAGGCTATGTCACGCCTGTGGGGGCACAAAGTCATCGAACCATGATATGTAGGTCAAGGTCAAACATAGATGCTTGCACAAAAGATTCCATTCTCAAATGCAAGCTTGTACTATGTTTCATTCATGAAGCTCTAATAATTCTTGAGAAATGAACTTAACCATTAGGGTGAACGCTAGGGTGGTCACAATATTTTACAAAGTCAGTGAATCATGAAATATAGGTCAAGGTTAAATATGGATGCTTGTATTTAAGTAACCATCCCCAGATTCAAGTTTGTACCAAGTATCATTAATAAAGCTCCTATAGTTCTTGAGAAATAAACTTGACCATTAGGGTGAACGCTAGGGTGGTCCCAATATTTTACAAAGTCAGTGAACCATGAAATGTAGGTCAAGGTCAAATATGGATGCTTGCATTCAAGTTGCCATCCACAGATACAAGTTTGTACCACATATCATTAATGAAGCTCTTGTAGTTCTTGAGAAATAAACTTGACCATTAGGGTGAATGCTAAGGTGGTCGCAATATTTTACAAAGTCAGTGAACCATGAAATGTAGGTCAAGGTCAAATATGGATGCTTAAATGTAAGTTGTCATCCCCAGATACAAGTTTGTACTTAGTTTCATTAATGAAGCTCTAATAGTTCTTGAGAAATAAACTTGAACCTCAGGGTGAACGCTAGGGTGGTTGCAAATGTTGACGCCTTGACAAACGGACAGACGAACGAACGAACAGACAGAAAACCGGGCGCCTATGTCGGGCCATGCTAATAGCAGGCGCGACAAAAAGTGTCCATAGGACACGGATGCCCCCGCCAAATGCCATTCATAAAAAATATTACAAATGTACTTCAAATCAATCATAAAATATATGCATCAAGGGCAGATAATCCAAAAACCCAAAATGCAAGAGTTCTCTTCCTTGTTCATGACACATCGTCTCAGTGTGATGAATGCACCTGTGAAGTTTCATAAACATATTCCATACGGTTTAGGAGTTATGGCCCGGACACAGTTTAATATATGGTACTAAGTCAAGGGCAGATAATCCAAAAACCAAAAATGCAAGAGTTCTCTTCCTTGTTCATGACACATCGTCTCAGTGTGATGAATGCACCTGTGAAGTTTCATGAATATATTCCATAAGGTTTAGGAGTTATGGCCCGGACATGGTTTACTATGTGGTACTTAGTCAAGGGCAGATAATCCAAAAACCAAAAATGCAAGAGTTGTCTTCCTTGTTCATGACACATCATCTCAGTTAATGTATGCACCTGTGAAATTTCATGAATATATTCCATACGGTTTAGGAGTTATGGCCCGGACATGGTTTACTGTATGGTACTAAGTCAAGGACAGATAATCCAAAAACCAAAAATGCAAGAGTTGTCTTCCTTGTTCATGACACATCGTCTCAGTGTGATGAATGCACCTGTGAAGTTTCATGAATATATTCCATAAGGTTTAGGAGTTATGGCCCGGACACGGTTTACTATGTGGTACTTAGTCAAGGGCAGATAATCCAAAAACCAAAAATGCAAGAGTTGTCTTCCTTGTTCATGACACATCATCTCAGTTAATGTATGCACCTGTGAAATTTCATGAATATATTCCATACGGTTTAGGAGTTATGGCCTGGACATGGTTTACTGTATGGTACTAAGTCAAGGACAGATAATCCAAAAACCAAAAATGCAAGAGTTGTCTTCCTTGTTCATGACACATCGTCTCAGTGTGATGAATGCACCTGTGAAGTTTCATGAATATATTCCATACGGTTTAGGAGTTATGGCCCGGACACGATGTCGGGGCGGACGGACAGACAGACGGACGTTCTGGCGGATGTATACTTATGTGGCTATTTTTGACAGGATTGATACTTAAGTGGCTACATTTAGTCACAGAAAAGAAGTATTTTCGGTGTCGAACGGAATAAATCCCATAGACTTACATTGATTCTGTCCATTTACATAGCCACCTAACTATACATTTGTTGGTGCGGACACAAACGAACGGACGGACAGGGGTAAAACTTAATGCCCTTCCGCTATTATCCAAATAGGCGGGGGCATAAAAAGTTTGCAAAAAAATTCAGCAGGTGACATATCCAGATGTAGTTTTTCTCGGCATGATGAGGGTTAACCCATTATATAGCCTCGGATGGGCTTAACATACAAATGGGAAAGCCAGAGAATGGCAGCTTCAGACAAGTATTTGCTAGTTTTGTGTGTGTATGTGTGTGCATGCATGCATGCATATGTGTTATACGTCTCACCAACAACTATGCCTACTATGGTCATATGGAGATGGGACCTCGGTTTAAAGACTCATCTAATGAATGAAACCTTGGATCCATGGTTTACGAGGCAAGTAGCTTAACCCATACACCACATAGCTTAACCCATTTCAGACTGGAAACCCCTAAATGGGTACCGTGGCAAACAGTGCAGGCCCAGATCAGACGCCGCAGAACGCGGCGTCTGATCAGGGCCTCCACTGTTTGCAAAAAGTTCAGCCTTTTTCCAAACAAATTTTGAAGAAACCACAACCTGACACCTCTAAATTTTTAAATGGACTCCTGCTATATATAAGGAGGAGGATTCCATTTGGTACAAAAAGGGTTAACCACCACACCACAGAAGCTTCTTTTGCTATTGATAGAATCATTATTCTACTTACATATAATTGCATTTGAAGGGATTCCAAAAAGTGGCTTTTTAATACAGATGTGATTAATATAAGTGGCCTCTCAGACAGTTTGACTCCATCTATATATCTACAAATACTGCAACATCTCCCTTGTTGGGATGAAAATGCTTTACATGTATATATCATAATGATTACACATATTGGGACAGGCTCAAAAATGACCTTAATAGTGTTGACTGGGCCATTAATGATTAAACTCCAATAAAAACATACAAACAAACAGTACTAAATCAGCTGTTCACTCCCTTACCTCTTCTCTGTAAATATATCCATAAACTCCTGCCCCAACCATCAACAAAAAGATCAGTGGTAGAAAGATAAGGAACTGAAAAAGAAAAAGAAGAAGAATCACATTATAGCATTCTTTTCATATTCACCTTATTTGCATTATCTGCTGGTTCCTAGTCTGAAGGTTATCAGTGTTGGAAAAACGGGTAACCAGATCCCCCAGGTCAGAGGGGTCTGGTTACATGTTTTTCCAATATTGACAATGTGCAAGCTGGGAGCCAGCAAATAATGCAAATATGGTGAATACTCAAAAATCTCATTATAACCTTGTTCGTTTTGGATATACCGTATTTACCCTAAATATTCGGACACCTCTACTTCTTACCATACTTGTTGTAAAATTTGAACAAGTACAATTTACTACCCGATGTTGTGTCTAAGGTTAGGGGGATGTGTGGCAAACAGTGTAGACCCTGATGAGATGCCGCATTCTGCGGCATCTCATCAGGGTCTACACTGTTTGCTCAGGCCTGTCTGTCCATACATGTATATAGTGCGAACAATTCGACCTGAGATGGACATTTATGCAAGGAATAAATTAGTCAATGCTAGCGTGAATTTTTGGTATCACGTGAATAGCGGCCCATTTACCGGTCTCTATTTATTGTATAACAATATCACCATCTTCTGAACACGACGAAGATAAATTTATGCATTCAGTCGGGTGTGAAATTATGTTAATAGAGTTCACCAGTCTCAGGTCAATTTGTTCGAACTATACATAGGGTAAATATGGTACATGTATTCTGGTTTGAACATTGTAACACTGTTGAACTGTTCATTATATTAGAATTTTGGATTTATAATACAGATTGATGATGGACCGAAAAATGAACAGGCTGATTATGTAGAAACATGACCATAAATGGTCATTTTTCTAAACAACTTGTATAGCTTTTTTTGAATTACTATGTACATGTAACCAGGGATTTTCCTAACCTTCAGAATCAGGTTTCAGGGGGGGCTGGGTTTGGGAAAAACAGCTCGCTAATATTTATAGTTGGGAATTTAAATAAGCTGTAACTTTGTCAATTTTGGTTCAATTGTCATCAAGGCCCCCGCCCATAGGGGCTTGAAGAAATATATGGGCTGCATGATGCTTCCACGCAGAGCTGAATCCGGCCCGCAGACTAGTACTGGTAAACCGCTTAGAGGATCTAGGCCTGTCCAGGAACCGCGGTGCGAGGCGGACCGTCCATGCTAATAAACCCTATTGGTTTCATTGGGCAACAGGGCTTGAGATGTCATTTCATCTCAATGTCGGGTAAAAGTCCCACAAAATTGGAAGCAACGTCTCCAAAATGACCTTTACAGTGTTGACGGGGCCGTTAAACCTCAAATAAAACATAAAATCAATTGTCATGAAATTTTTATCAAAATGTAGCAGAACATAAGGTATTGGGAAATTTGTTATAAAAATTGGGAATATCTGTCTCTAAATTGGGAAAAATTGGGGCCGATTACCGGCCCCAAAGTTGCACTAGGAAAATCCCTGGTAATATGGTGTTTAACAAACACAGTTTCTGCTTCATGGATTCCAACAATATTGTTACATGTATAAAGACAGCCCCCGCCCATAGGGGCCTGAAGAAATAGATGGGCTGCATGATACTTCCACGCAGTGCTGAAACCAACCCCACACAAGTACTGATAAACCGCCTAAGAGGATTAAGCCTGCCCAGGCAAAGTAAACCCTATTGGTTTCATTGGGTGACAGGGCTTAAGATGTCATTTCATCTCAATGTGGGGTTAAAGTCCCACAAAATTGGAAGCAACGTCTCCAAAATGACCTATACAGCGTTGACGGGGACATTAAACCTCAAATCAAACAAACAAATAACAAACACAGTTTCTGCTTTGGATTCCAACAATATTAAGAGGTGATCCATATCAGCTAGACTGGGTCAGATCAGAATGATATTGCCTACATGTATCAATGAGCCTTTCTTGATAACTTTTAACACAATCATAGATTTTGCATACATGGGTGAGTGGAGTGGGGGCGTGGGCATGGGTTTCAGGGGGTGGGGTAGTAGGGAAACAGCTATTCCTGCTTCATGAAACATATAAGTTTATTACATGTATATACTTGAAAAAAATGTATGTAAATTGGGCTTATCTCTTTAATGTAGTTTGTCAGATCAAGGGGATATTAGGTGTGAAATTTTCAGAAATTTCCTGATACATATCTCAATTCCCAGACAAAAAAATCTGATTTTATAGCTAACAAATGGGAAGTTTGTCATTCTAACCAGCTTCTTTACACACTTGGAATGCTTCCTGACTTTTTCTGCTACTGAAAAATGTTGAGTGGAATGAAATGGTGTTGCAGGAACGCAGATGCTCTCAGCCTAGAAGAAAAATAGTCTGTTTCCAATATTTTCACTAACTTTAACATTGGTTTAGTTAGGTAGGCACTTTTTTCTTCAAATCTACCTTACCACACATTTGAAATCAAATTCAAAGCCCATCACATCTTTAGATACAGAAGATAAAGGAGTGTAATGCGTTGTATGGGTCAGTTTACGTCTGATCTCTGAAACCCCCACTTGAGCCTCTATGCGTTTACCAGTACTCGTGTGCGGTCGGATTCAGCTCTGCGTGGAAGCATCATGCAGCCCATTTATTTCTTTGGGGGCCAAAATTGGCAACTGAAGAAAGAACTTTCTAGAACCTTAACCCTGGTCCTGCTGAATAAATGAATTTTGCCATAACCATTTCTGACTATCAACCAATTAAAGCTGCATGTACAAATGTCCTTGATATAATATAATGGTTTAATTCGCAAATGGAATGATAAATGGTGTAGATCCTGATCAGATGGCTTCTTCTTCAGAAGGTAGGGGATATCTTCTCATCTGATCTGGATCCACACAATGTACACATAGGTATAGAATATCCTGATGAGCAGGACACGTGTTAAAGAATAGCCCTTAAAATGGATAAAAACATATTCTCAACTTCTTTCAATTCCATTCTTCTCCATTCAGTGTTTTAAACAATGCTGACTTTTGGAATGTTACAAACTGGCATCTCCAGCTGATGTGTTTGGAAAATTTAAGGAGACTGATTGATTTTCAAAGTGTTCTTAATTTTTCTTTGCTCTTTGTTCTGTTAATTATAGACTCATCTTTTTCAGTTTTGGTGTAGTTAATATTACCTGGTCACTTGTCTATTCCAACTTTTTACACAGAATGTGAGCAGAACCAATACATAATAACAAAGTGCTTTTAACACAACTCACAAAAACACCTCCTTTCCGCTGAGACAAGATGGGCAGCAAAAGAATGGGCACTGTGTACTTGTTAAACATTTAGGCCTTCCCAGGGAATTGTTTGATTTGAGGTTTTGAAGCGTCCCCATCAACACTGAAAAGGTCATTTTGGAGACGTTGCTTCCAATTTTGTGGGACTTTTACCCGACTTTAAGATGAAATGACATCTCAAGCCCTGTCGCCAAATGAAACAAGAAGGGTTTACAAGCATGGTCCAGCCACGATCCAGCAAGGAATCCAAAAGGTGCAGACAGAATGGCAAACAGTGTAGACCCTGATCAGACTGCTCTTTCAGGAGCAATCTGATCTGGGTCTGCACCGTTTGCTTAGGCCTATCTGTCCCAACACTCAGGATCATTATGGTATAAATAGTTCAAAATGATCATAACCTTGTGTTCTGCAAAGTTTGTTTCAATACTGAGTATATACATGTAGATAAGAAGAGTGAGTGAGTGTTTTGAGTTTTACTTCCCACCAAACAGCTAAGGTCATACGGAGACAGGACCTCGGTTTAAAGACTCATCCGAAAGTCTGGAGAAGCCCGGGATCGATCCTGCGACCCCTGGTTTACAAGGCGAGTAGCGTAATCACTATGCCACGGAGGCTTCTAGATAAGAAGAAACTGTCAAAGACCAAATTCAGGACCAATCTTATTTAGAAGGATGCAGTTACTCTTTTTTCGTACTTTCTGCACACAGAGTTCTCTGGACAAGGACCACCTTTGGAATTTTACCAGATGACATTCTTTTTCTTTTTTATTCTTTTTCTTTTTATTTGTCAGAAAAAATAAGATTTGACATTTCATGAACTGTGAAGCCTTATTTGAACTAAAAAACTATTGAAAACATTAAGACTGTTTTCTGCTCTAAAATGTATACCTTGTCCTGCTGAATAAATTAATATTGTCCCATCCGTTTCTGACTTGATCAAATTGTATGACAAACAGTGTGGAATGGATGATAGTGTAGAACCTGATCGAATGACTCCTCAAATCATCTGATCTGGATCTTCACTGTTAAGTTTAGTTTTAATTAACCAATCACATTGATTACAACACATAATCTTTTGAGAATCAGCCAAATATAGCACTGCAATGCCAATTTTCTTTCTTTTTTCAAACCAATTATTGAGTGACTATGACAGCAAATATGATTAGAGGCAGACTCAATTCACATTCCCTATGTCAATTATCATGAAATATTGAAACTGCAGGAACAACTCAAAAAATCAATGGCCAGAACTTTATAAATAAGTCAAAAAAATCTTGCTGCCTTAAAGGTATCCAGTCCATTTTCTGGGGAGGTAACACTGAAAAAATATTTTGTCTCCCGCTGCATTAAGGGTGTACTAAAAGAGAAAACTTTGCTCCTTAGGAGGAAATTCTTTTTGTTAAGACCCCTATTTCAGAGGGGTCAGCTGAAAGGAAGGCAATCAGGAAGCTGTGAAGGTTGTCCCCCTTACATCAACCCATTTAGTACCGGAAACCCCAAAACAGGTAATTGGCAAACAGTGCAGGCCCAGATCATACGCCACAGAACGCGGCGTCTGATCAGGGCCTCCCTTGTTTGCTAAAAGTTCAGTCATTTTCCAAATAAATTTTGATGAAAACATAACCTGACACCCTAAATTTTGAAATAGGCTCCTGCTATATATAAGGAGGAAGATTCCAATTGGTCCAAAACGGGTTAAGGGTGTACTCTTAAAAGAGAAAACTTTGCTCCTTAGGAGCTTATTCTTTTTGTTAATGATTGTCCCGCTGAATATTTAAATATGTCACACCCACTACAGATTATCAGCCAATCAGATTACTTGATGCAAATTATTGCAACAAATTCATAAACTGGATGGCAAACAATGAAGACCCTGATCAGATGGCTTCTTCAGAAGCCATCTGATCTGGATCTACATTGTTTCAAAGATAAGGCATATCCGGGCTCAGCAGGACAAGGGTTAAGACCCCTTTTTCTGAAAGGAATACAATCAGGAAGCCATGAAGGTTGTCCCCCTGACAGGTGTATCTATTCTTTCTAACTGCTATTCATGAATAATTTACAAGATTAGGTTATAAAAGAATATGAAAGACAGGAAAGGACAGGAACATTTTATAGCACTGGCTTACATACAGGATGAAATAGCTGTTACCCTAAAAATCCCCAAAATTTGGACACCTTGAGGACTTAATGTAATTCTCCTAAAATTTCAACATCCAGCAAGGAGTCCAAAAGGTGAAGATGGAATGACAAACACTGTAGGCCTTGATCAGCAGTAGTCTGACCTGGGTCTGCACTATTTGCTTAGGCCTATCTGGCCCATTACTTAGGATCATTCTGGTCGACTCAACAATAAAGATATTGAAAAAAAATCTTTGCCCAAAGTCGGTGCTTCTCTACTGCAGGTACCGGCCCCGATAGCTCAGTTGGTAGAGTGTCCGCTCCGGGGAACGGGAGGTCTCGGGTTCGATCCCGGGCCGCGACATACCAAAATCGTTAAAAATGGTACTAGCTGCTCCTCGCTTGGCACTCAGATTTACGGGGTAGAGCTAGGACTGGTCGATCCAGTGTCAGGATAATGTGACTGGGTGTGGTATCATGTAATGTGTCTGGGACATGATACTTCAGTGAGGCAGCACTATAAACGTGAGCATTGAGCTCCCTGTCACAACCAGACACCGTCGTGATATGACTGAAAAATTGTTGAAAGCGACGTTAAACCCAAATTCACACACACACACACTCTACTGCAGGTAAGTCTTACGTATAATGGTCAAACAAGAACTCTAAGCAAAGTAGCAAATTCTTTCCTTTAAGAGAACCAACAACGGGAAAATTTTTTAATACATGAATATGCATGATACAATTTGTAAATGACCTCTCTTAGTGAATGCAGACATTTGACATTACACACAATTTTAGGTCAAATATGCGTAATCACAGCTATACATTAAGTTATTATTCATTCTTCAAATGTTGGCCCCCTTCACTTATTTCGAGCTGTTCATTCATCAGAGGTTGGCGAAGACTGGAGTACCTGGAACTTGGGGTCTCACATTTGACCTGAGCCAGGCTCTAACAATAGCAGTGGGAGACCAATCTTCCTTTCCTTATAGGATGGGGAAACCCATTTTATACAGGAAACCCCTAAATGTGGTCTTAATACAGGAATTTTACTTTATTGTTATGTGTACCTGTAGAACATTGAGGTTTACTGTCACTGTCAACACTATTCAGGTCATTTTGGTGATCAATGTTGCGTCCAATTTTGTAGGACATTTACCTGACCTAGAGACCTACCATGTGAACAAACAAGTTGGATTTACATACAGTGTGTGTGTGTGAGTTCGGGTTTAATGTCGCTTTCAACAATTTTTCAGTCATATCACGACGGTGTCTGGTTGCGACAGGGAGCTCAATGCTCACTTTTATAGTGCTGCCTCACTGAAGTATCATGTCCCAGACACATTACATGTACATGATACAACACCCAGTCACATTATCCTGACACTGGGTCGACCAGTCCTAGCTCTACCCCGTAAATCTGAGTGCCAAGCGAGGAGCAGCTAAGTACCATTTTTAATGATTTTGGTATGTCGCGGCCGGGGATCGAACCCGTGTCCTCCCGTTCCCCGGAGCGGGTACTCTACCAGGATTTACATACAAGGATGGTCCAGCTTGCACACTTTGTCTGGGTAGGATAGATCTTCTAAGGGGTTTACCAGTACCAATTTCAGGTTGGTTTCAGCTCTGCACTGAAGCTTTGTGTAGCCCAATCTGTTTCTGCAAGCCTTGATGGATGAAGGCCATACATGTAGTTTGTATGTAAATTACATGTACATGTATGTAAAATCCTAAAAGTAGTTCAACCTGGCATGCCCCCGTCCATCGGGCATTGGAAAAACAGAATGGCCTGCATCAGGGCTCGAGAAACTGAAGAATCCAAATCGGTCCAGCCAGATTTCGCCAAAAAATTACGGAAATTGCCGATCGGTTTCGGTAATTTCCGTAAACATCCTTGGTGATTTGCAATTTCAAAATGTGTTATTAGCGTAACGAATGACATACCAATATTGCTCTTACACTTGTCAACGAATATAAGCACCAGTATCTCGATTATACATAGCAATTATTGCTCACATAGTTCAGATTTCATCTTTTCTACGCCAGATTGCATCTACTTTAATTTTCCAAAATATCCGGGTCATTCAGCACCTGAAGACCGCTGGCGTGGTGCAGTCAAGGATCAGCTCGATGGTCACTATATTTTTTGCCATTTTTTAAAACTTTTAAAATATTTCTCTTATTTCACGCATCCTTATTTTGCCCAAGTTACTTTGTTTACAAATGGCGACCGATTGCAGCCACGTGGTCGGAAAATGACGTCATACCGTTTCCTTTTACACAATACACATTAATGCAGTCACGGACGTAACACACACACACACACACACACACACACACACACACACACACACACACACACCAGTTTTATGTCACTGATTTTAATAGAGCGGATTTCTAAAATCGTTTTGAACGGGTTAAAAAATCGAAAAACATTTCTTTACTCTCAAACCAAAACATGGCCGAACGAGTCATTGAAAATCTTACGTGGCCGAACCGAGTTCTAAAGAATATAAATACATATTTCACGATCACACAAGCCTGAAAGAAATCGCTTTGTCTACAAACGGCGACCGATATTGATGGCACGTGATCGGAAGATGACGTCATGAGGTTTCATTTTAATTCATTCAAGGGCATAATACACACGTGGTTTATGTTATTGGTTTCAATGGAGCGTATTTCTTAAATAGAAATATCGTTAAGAATGGGTGAAAAAAGGGCATTTTCTCTGGAAGTCTTAACAGACATGACAGGTGTGTATTGAAAATTGCGCCCTGTGAAAAAAAAAAACAACAAAACAATTATATATTTAAATACCGGTTCTATAGTAAGCCATAAATTAATGACTTGTGTAAACAAACTAGCGTATGTCCTGCATTTATTGACCTAATTTTCTCACCCTGCTAGCATGCCGATAACGCCTGAGGCCATTGTTCACGGTTGAATAATTTTAACACACAGGTCAAATTTTGCTGCGATAAGATCAAAGAACCCGACGTGGACTTGTCCGATTTTCACCTAGTTAGATAATGAACCAGTCTAACACCTTGAGCTGTGGGCGATTTTTGTATACATGCTTGGACTATCAGTGGCAAACGGTCAGCTTGTTTTTACAACGATGATTTAGCGAAAATTTTTGAACCGATTTTTTGAAAATTTTATTGAATTATGGACTTCTTTTTCAGTTAAAATCGGTTCAGTAAACCCAAAATCGGTTCAGAACCGGAAAACCGACATTTTCTCGAGCCCTGGCCTGCATGGTGCTTCCATGCACAGATAAAACCAACTAAACACGAGTACTGGTAAACTGCTAATAGAAGGTCTATGCCTACCTAGGCAAAATGGTGTAAGTCCTACCTTCCCTGCATAAAAAATTTATAAACCCTTGCAGTTTGTTTGAGCAGTAGGGCTTGCTCTCAATGTCAGGCAAAATTTAAGTCACTCAAATTGGAAGCAACACTTCCAAGCACCCCTTTTATATACAGTACAATTCCTATACATTTGGGACTGTTCAAAATGGTCTTTCAGACCACTTTTGAACAGTCCCAAAGGCTGTCCCTGAGCAGAGGACACTATGGGCAGTAAACACAAAGAAAAATTAAGTGTAGCCTTCAAAATAAGCTTTTTAAAGCAGAATTAGTCTTAATTTTAGGTGGTCTTAATAGCGGAATTTCACTGTATTTCGAAACAGGCTCCTGCAGTAGTCTATTCCGGACTAAATGGGATAAAGTTGAAAGAAGCATCATTAGAAGAATTTTTATTCTAAATGTTTGATCCAGCTATCAGATAATGGGGTCTGTTTATTAAAATCTTGAATAAATTCAGCATTAAACCTGCTGAGTGCAAATTCTTCAACTTGGAATGTGTGTATTTTAATGCTTTTGATATTAATTTTTTACTTACTGTAGGCTAAAAACTTAAACCTTACAAGCCATTTTTGGTTTGGTTTTGGTTTAACGGCCCTTTCAAGATTATTTCACTCATATCGAGCCGATCGTTAATCAGAGGTGGGCGAAAACCGGAGTACCCGGAGAAAAACCACCTGACCTTCCGTTGCAGAATTTGGCGTCTCACATGTGACCCGAGCGAGGCTCGAACCACAGCGGTGTGAGACCTAATGATCAAGAGTCAGCGCTCTTAACCACTAGGCCACGGAGGCCTTACAAGCCATAGAACAGTATAGAAATCTATGCAAACTCTTGATCCAAATGCGATGGCTCATTACGATGTCTCGCAGAACCACTGCGATCACATCAGGATCAACACTGTTTGCTATGATTCTTAAGGATCTGACTGACAGTTCTTACAAGAAATTATGTATGTGTCCAAAGTTTCCACTTCAGAAACTTTGAGGTGAATTAAAGGCTCTAAACATTATGTGATGTTTTCTATCAAGTGCCTGCTCTTTGGGAAAGCCGTAACTTACCATCATGATCCTCAGTAGAACAGAAAGGTCTAAGCAAACAGTGTAGACCCAGATCAGACTGCTCCTGAAGGAGCAGTCTAATCAGGGTCTACAAACATCAGTGTAGACCCAGATCAGACTGCTCCTGCAGGAGCAGTCTGATCAGGGTCTACACTGTTTGCCATTCCATCCGTGCCTTTTGGACTCCTTGCTGGATTGTGAAACAAATTCGTTAAAATTTTAGGAGAACTACAGCAAATCCTCAAGGTGTCCGAATTTTTAGGATTTTTACGGTTTACATATACATGTAGTCATAGAAGCAGTTTGATCACGAACTGTGGTTAACCACGGTTAACCACTGGTTAACGGTTAACCAAAGTGTGATCGAACTCAGTCTGGTTGAATTGCAGGAGAGTCGTGGCGTCACTCTGGTCCAAACAGACTAAAGCGTTGGTTTCTCTGGTAAACAGTGTACAAGGTGGCGACGAAAAGTAAGAAAATCTCTGGCCCAAGGGAAAATACACATTTTAAGTGTTGTTAAAGTATGTTTATTTGTAAAAAGATGTAAAATATGCACAATACGAAAGATAGAATCGGCACTACAATTCTGCAGTGTTCAAAATGGCGGTCTTCCTCATCGTCCAAAAATTCCAATCGTGACATGGGGGCTGCCATGTTTGTTTACCAAAGATCTACCAGAGGTCGTTCGATCACACTTGTGAAAGAACATGCGCAGTTTGACTTCCTGTACCATAGTACGGTCGACTCATAGTTTAATCCTTTCAACCCTGTGTTTCTGAAGTGAGCTATTCCATCTTTGAACTTGGAAATATTCATTCAATTTCTTTTAAATTTCTAGGGGGTTAACATGTATGTCAAAACATGCATTGGAATGGGAATTGATTAAAACATGGATCCCTTCCTCCTTACCTTAAAATCCTAAAATAAGTGGACACCTTGAGGAAATGCTGTTATTCTCTAAAATTTAAAACAAATTTCTTTCACCTGATTCTGCCAGGAGTCCAAAAGGTGCAAACAGAATAGCAAACAGTGTAGACCCTGATCTTTAGGAGCAGTCAGATCTGGATCTGCACTGTTTACTTAGGCCTATTTGTCCCAATACTTAAGATAATCACAGTACATGTTATTTCTTGTTTTTGGTTGATTTGAGTTTGAATTTAGTGTAATGTTCGTTTGGTTGAGTTTTTGTTTGTTTGTATTGAAGTTTTAACGGCCCAGCGATTTTTGAGCTGGTCAGTTTAGCTATCCACACTTTTCCCGGGCACTTTTCTTTCTTCTTATACGTAAGCGGTTAACCAGTTCAGTGCCCATTCTTTCGCCAGAAACTGACAACTGCCCTTCTTGAATCAGCAGAAGTCAGACAAAAGAATGTTGCCGACCCGACAGGTATCGATCGAACCCGCGTCCTCCTGATCACCTGAGTCAGACATGCTTCTGACTGAGCTACAGAGGCCGGCTTGGTTGAGTTTAATAGCCCAGTCAACACTGATTACTCATATCAAGTCGGTCTGTATACCTACCCAAGCTTTTCCTGAACATGCATTAAAGTACACATTCTTTTGCCAGAAACTGAAAACTGGCCTAATTGGCCAAAACTAGCTAGTCTGGACAAGAAAACATGTACACTTCATATTTTTCATTTCTGTGGTGTATTCCTTGTTTCCAAAGGATAACCCTTTTATAAAACATATTTAACGTCACTACAGCTGGTGTCTGGGAATGTGTGGCGGCCGTAAAAAGTCTCCCTGCCCTACATCATAGTGTAGTTTATATTTTCTTGTCCTTTGGGATCATTGATTCCATCATGGAATTCAGAAAATATTTGAGGGTCATTGATGAGGCCTAATTGGCCGAAACTAGCTAGTCTGGCCCAGAAAACATGTACACTTCATATTTTCCATTTCTGTGGTGTATTCCTTGTTTCCAAAGGATAACCCTTTTATAGAACATATTTAACGTCACTACAGCTGGTGTCTGGGAATGTGTGGCGGCCGTAAAAGTCTCCCTGCCCTACATCATAGTGTAGTTTATATTTTCTTGTCCTTTGGGATCATTGATTCCATTGTGGAAATCAGAAAATATTTGAGGGTTACTGATGAGGCCTAATTGGCCGAAACTAGCTAGTCTGGCCCAGAAAACATGTACACTTCATATTTTCCATTTCTGTGGTGTATTCCTTGTTTCCAAAGGATAACCCTTTTATAGAACATATTCAGGGAAAGATCAACTGTAAAAAAGATTTCATCATCAATCTCCTCGAAAGAATGTTGCCGACCCGGCAGGGATAATGAATCTGCCACCAGCTGATCACCAGTCAGACACACACCCAACTGATCAATTTAAGCTGCTGAGGTATTGATTTGATTTTACTTAACCCTTATCCCGCCGCATAATTAATTTAGCCACACCCATTTCTGACTTTGAACCAATCAGATTACTTGATGTAATTTATTTCAAAAAATTCACAAACTGAATGCCAAACATTGTAGATACTAATCAGAAGCCATCTGATCTGGATTTACACTGTTTGCAAAGGTAAGGGTTGTCGTGAACCGCAGGCTACGGGTAACAACACGAAAACATGCCTATATAATTTTGACCCCCTTGAACCCCACTTTTATATAGTAAAACTGGGGTTTCCGGGGGTATACCTTTTTTTCTTATTCCTGCTCTAAAATATAGATTGTGGGTACTCGTTAGAACCGCCTCAATCTATATTTGGAGCAGAAATAAGAAAAATATCACAATTTTTCATCATAAAATTTTCATTTTTTCGGCGATAAAGGTGGCAATGTATTTGTATATGCGTGTTTGTGTAATGAATGTATTTACATGTACATGTACCACTGAAAGTATGCAAGTACATGTACATGTATGCCAAGAATAAGCATAATTTTTCCCTGTCAATTTAATAAGTCATTGACCTATCAATGTCATTTTGCCCTTCAGACATGTATTTTTACCATCTTAAGGGAAGTGGTTAAACATCAGTGGAGACAACTCTTTCAAATAGTTAGTCTCCCATTCAGAAGGGGTGTGCTGTGGTTTACGACCAGTAGACAACTCTGGTTATGACAAAACAGTCTCTCATTCAAATTATATGGGATTATCTGGTATATTCAATCACCTGGGATCTACTCTTTAAGGAGCAAATTCTCTCCTTTAGTGCAGATCCCTTGTTTTCTGAGGGAACAAGGTTATAGATGAGTTTAGGACGCCACCTAAAGAAATAAAGCTAAGGAAATGCTATCCCATGATTCCGTATTTTTGCGCATGCGCAGTTTTGTGTGGCAAAAAAATACCGTTGTTCAGACTGATGCGATAGCAGTTTTTAATTTCTTTGACTTTGACCATTTTAAATAGAGCGTAAGGTAAAGGTGACGTATGTCTTGCGTCACTGTGGCGTCCAACTGATATTGGCTGACAGTCCTTGCAGCAGGTAAGGGTAGAGGGGAGTGCTCTTATTCCTTCTGTTTCTACACTTCCATTCATTTTCCTCTTTCTCCGCTGTCCTTTACTTTAACCCACGATCTCTTCTATATATTTTTCTCCCTTTCTCTGGGAGACGAGACAGAATTATCCACAGGGGTTGACGTGTCGTTAAACCCAACACAATTAATAATCGAATAATTAACTGACAATAGTCGCATCATGTTGCGTTAATTGCAAGACAAACGATGTGACAGTGAAGCTGACTGGTTGGTTGGATAGTTGTGGTTTAATGTCCCGGTCAACACTATTTAGGTCATTTTGGAGACGTTGCTTCCAGTTTGGTGGGACTTTAACCTGACATTGAGATGGAATGACATTTCAAGCCCTGCCGCCTAATGGAACCAAAAGGCTTATATGCATCTGACAGTCTGACTCGCATCACTTTGCCTGGGCAATCATAGGCCTTCTAAGCGGTTTACCAGTAATCATGTGTGGTCAGTTTCAGCTGTGCATGGAAGCACCATGCAGCCCAATCTGTTTCTCCAAGCCCCGATGGGCGGGGGCGAGACAGTGAAGATGTATCGAAGGATTACCACCCTAACGGATTCAATTGAACCCAGGGCTTCTTGTATACCGTACTTACAAACACTCTACCGACTGATATACCGCGCCACACCTTCGACCTTTTACATTACACCCCAACCCCCTGCCTAATGAGATGTGTTCCGAATCTCTAAGTGCTATCCAGTCTGGCTATGGTACTTCGATGTTCAGGTTTGTCAAAGTATCACTTCTGAAACTCTACCAGTAATGTTTTTGCTTAACTGCTCATCTCCCCTTTCTCCCCCCCCCCCCCCCCCCCTGCCTAACTGCCTAATAAGATTTGTCCCGAATCTCTAAGTGCTATCCAGTCTGGCTATGGTACTTCCATGTTCAGGTTTTTCAAAGTATCGCTTCTGAAACTCTGCCAGTAATGTTTTTGCTTAACTGCTCATTTAGTCAAGTAAGGTTAAAGATTTATTCAGGGCCCCCTACATTCAGGGTATGAGAATTAAACAAGCAATCATTTAAAACATACAACAAACAACAACTAGCAAGTACATGTATAATGGAATAGAAAAAAATAGCCTATAAAATCGGAGAATTCGGACATTCGGACATGGTATCATTGAGAAGGAATTCAGATATACTAAGGAATTGATGGGGCTCATCAAAGAGACAGGAAGTGTACACAAAGAAGAATTCACATTCTCCAAGGAAGAACAGAAAGAAAATATATTAGAGCTACTAAGCAACTGTGATAAAAATGATGTATTAATGTTCACAGATGGATCAGCATTAGGTAATCCCGGTCCGACTGGAGCTGGTGCTGTGGTCTACCTAGAGGGTTACTCCAGCACACCAGTTTTGATGAACAAGGGAGTCTCTCCTATAGGTAACAATTATATTGGAGAATTGGTAGGTATACAGATCGGGCTAGAATTCTTGGCTGATCTAGACTTCAAAGGCAGAGTAGTCCATATTCTGACCGATTGTCAACCAGCTATTAAGACTGCTTTCAGTACTGAAATGCCAACTAGAGCTGTCAGAGGATCTGACTATAGCCCCGCTTCAGCGCTGTCAGAGAAGAAAGTTATTTAAGCTGCAGAGAAAACAGTTATGAACAAGAAATAACTGTTGAAAATTTTACATTATCTGGAAAAACTCTAAGAGTTGTGAGCCCTTGTCCCTCATTTCAATGAGCATGATACATTACCAGAATGTCCATGTTTATACTAAATTTCATCTTCCATTTTTCAATGTTCAAAGGGTAATTACTCCTAAAGTAGGCAAATCAGAGTCAGGGTTCCTGCGCTCTGCACATTGTCTCATGGTGCTTTACACTTGTGTGAAGTGTCATGAAAATATCTCAAATGGTTTGTGAGTTATGGAGCCGACACAGTCAAAATTGCATTTTTAAATGTTCAAAGGGCAATAACTCCTAAAGTAGGCAAACCAGGGTTATGGTTCCTGCACTCTGCACATCATCTCAAGGTGCTTTTCATTTATTTGAAGTTTCATGAAAATATCAGAAACAGTTATGGAGCGGACATAGTTAAAATTGCCATTTTTTAATATTCAAAAGCCTATAACTGAAAAAGTAGACAATCCAGAGTTTGGGTTCCTGCGCTCTGCACACGTAATATGGTGCTTTACATTTGTGTGAAGTTTCATAAAATTATCTCAAACGGTTTTTGAGTTATCGAGCAAAGACGGCTAAAATTGATATTTTTCAATATTCAAAGGGAAATAACTCAAAAATTAGGCAATCCAGAGTTATGGTTCCTGCACTCTGCACACCATCTCATGGTGTTTAATGTTTGTGTGAAGTTTCATGAAAATATGTGAATGGGT
The DNA here is from genome assembly GCA_963580285.1 of Lucinisca nassula. Taxonomy (NCBI): domain Eukaryota; kingdom Metazoa; phylum Mollusca; class Bivalvia; order Lucinida; family Lucinidae; genus Lucinisca; species Lucinisca nassula. Next base: position 95,380,998 of record OY757021.1, on the reverse strand, counting down.
TTTAAAGTTATGGAGCGGACACGAAAATTGTTAACAGACAAAGACAGACACACAGACAGACACACAGAAAATACGAAAACCAGAGTTATGGTTCTTGCGCTCTGCACATTGTCTCATAGTGCTTAACATTTGTGTGAAGTTTCATGAAATTATCTCAAACGGTTTTCGAGTTATGAAGTGGACACTGTTAAAATTGCCATTTTTCAATGTTCAAAGGGCAATAACTCCAAAAATAAGCAATGCAGAGTTATGGTTCCTGCGCTCTGCACATCGTCTCATAGTGCTTAACATTTGTGTGAAGTTTCCTAAAAATATCTCAAACGGTTTTCGAGTTATGAAGCAGACACAATTAAAATTGCCATTTTTCAATGTTCAAAGGGCAATAACTCCAAAAGTAGGCAATCCACAGTTATAATTCCTTCGCTCTGCACATTGTCTTATGGTGTTTAACATTTGTGTGAAGTTTCATGAAAATATGTTAAGCAGATACAAAGTTATGGAGCCAACACAAATTAACGGAATCACGGAATTACGGAAAATGTTCAAAGGGCAATAACTCCAAAAGTAGGCAATCCACAGTTATAATTCCTTCGCTCTGCACATTGTCTTATGGTGTTTAACATTTGTGTGAAGTTTCATGAAAATATGTTAAGCAGATACAAAGTTATGGAGCCAACACAAATTAACGGAATCACGGAATGACAGAAGGACATGGCAAATCCAATATAGCCCCACTTTTTCAAAGCGGGGCTATAACAAACAAGATTGAAACAGTTCTCAGTATCAAGGAGTGTTTAGCAAAGGTAAGGTATAGGGAGAATATTGTCAAAGTTCATTGGGTACCGGGACACAAAGATATTGAGGGGAATGAGTTGGCAGATCAACAGGCGAAGGCGGCAGCATCAGAAATGATTAAAAACAATGAGGTAAAACCGACCCTGGACAAGAAAGAAGCAGTACGGGAGTGTAAATCACAGGGAAAGGAAAAATGGGAAAGAAGATACAAGTGCTCAGACAAAGTGAACGTATTGCAGGAAATTTTTGGGGAAGTGGGAAAAAGGATCTGCCATGGAGATAGGGACAGAAGGACTTTTTCTGCAGTAAATCAGTTGCTGTGTGGACATTCAATCTTAAATGATCACCAGGCAAAGTTAAACAAGATCTGTCAAGTTTGTGCGAAACATGCAACATGAAAGAGAATGTAGATCATTTTCTGTTCCACTGTCAGAGATTTAAATCAGAAAGGGATACTTTAGAGTATAATGTTGAAGAGATTCTGGGCAGGGAGGAGGTGAAAATGGTAACAGACATTAACCTGAAAGTGTTGACAGGCATGATTGAAGACATTAGTAAGCAAGGAAGGAAGGAACTGACAGATGCACTGATGGAATTCATCAGGAGCACAAAAAGATTTTGAATTGCATTGTAAATTTGTAATATATATATCATGAGTTTTTCACATAGTGAAATGTACAAGTGACTTATTTAAGTACCAAGTGGCTATAGGCAGCGATAAAATGCCTTATAGATATACAACAACAACAATATCTGCTACCGTAAGTAATGTTGTGATTCAAAAGACTGTGAACTGCAGTTTATGTTTCTTTGATTTGAGGTTTAACGTCCCCGTCAACAATGTTAAGGTCATTTTGGAGATGTTGTTTCCAATTTTGTTGGACTTTTACCCGACATTGAGATGAAATGACGTCTCAAGCCCTGCCGCCCAATGAAAGCAAAAGGGGTTTATAAGCATGGACGGGCCGACTCGCACCGCTTTGCCTGGGCAGATTAGATCCTCTAAGCGGTTTACCAGTACTCGCGTGCGGGTCGGTTTCAGCTCTGCGTGGAAGCATCATGCAGCCCATCTATTTCTTCAAGCCCCGATGGGCGGGGGCCGCTGAACTGCAGTATAAAAGTCTGTGAATGTTGTGGATGAAATGACAAACACTATGCGTACCAAGAAATAGATGGGCTGCATGATGCTTCCACGCAGAGCTGAAACCGACCCGCACACGAGTACTGGTAAACTGCTTAGAGGATCTAAGCCTGCCCAGGCAAAGCGGTGCGAGTCTGCCTGTCCATGCTTATGAACCCTATTGGTTTCGTTGGGCGGCAGGGCTTGGGATGTCATTTCATCTCTATGTCGGGTAGAAGTTCCACAAAATTGGAAGCAATGTCTCCAAAATGACCTTTACAGTGTTGATGGGGATATTAAATCTCAAATCAAACAAACAAACAAACTTTTCTCTTTTTATTTCAGAAAATAAGGTTTGGCATTACATGTGAATTGTTTGTTGTGCAGATGATTTACATGAAAACTTCAGATGTAGTTTTTCTTGGCATCTCAAGGGATAACTTTATCCCTTTATCCCTTGAGTTGCAAAGAAAAACTACATCTGAAACTGTCATCTGTTTATGTGGACTGCTGCATCTTCTTGCAAATATTTTGCATACAGGCAAACAGTGTGGACCCTGCTCAGAATGCTCCATACTGATCTGCTCCAATTGGAGCAGTATCATCTCGGTCCACACTGTTTACAATATTTTGTCTTTTAAAGTAACCAGCAGACAACAATTATTGTGACAGCATTTTAAGTGTTAAGCCTCTGACAAAATAGGCAAAGATTTTGACTGTCATCTGCTCTGCATTTTTGCTTGTAGATTACAGGGTTAAAAGACTTTGCATTTCAGTCACAAGTGACTCTGGTTGGTGTCCAAAATGTACATGTATGTGTTTATTTGATTTGGAGTTTAACGTCCCCGTCAATATTGTAAAGGTCATTTTGGAGACATTGGTTCCAATTTTGTGGGACTTTTACCCGACATTGAGATGAAATGACATCTCAAGCCCTGCCATCCAATGAAACCAATAGGGTTTATTAGCATGGACGGTCAGACTCGCACCGCTTTGCCTGGGCAGGCCTAGATCCTCTAAGCCGTTAACCAGTACTCGTGTGGGGGTCGATTTCAGCTCTGCGTGGAAGCATCATGCAGCCCATCTATTTCTTCAAGCCCCGATGGGCGGGGGCGTCCATGCAGCTGAGTAGACCGAGTCTTACATGTACAGTGAAATCCCGCTATTAAGACCACCTAAAATTAATACATACTAATTCTGCTTTTAACAGCTTATTTTGAAGGGTGCAGTTAATATTTGTGTATTCTGGCCACAGTGTCCTCTGGTCAAGGACCACCTTTGGGACTGTTCAAAAGTGGTCTTTAACCCTTATCTTGCTGTTCACGACAACCCCTATCTTTGCAAACAGTGTAGATCCTGATCAGATGGCTTCTGAAGAAGCCATCTGATCAGGATCTACACTGTTTGGCATTCAGTTTGTGAATTTGTAGCAATAAATTACATCAAGTAATTTGATTGGTTGATAGACAGAAATGGGTGTGGCTTAAATGAATATACAGCAAGATAAGGGTTAAGACCACTTTTGAACAGTTCCAAAGGTGGTCTTAATAGAGAAATTTTACTGTACATGTATCCGGTCGCAAACCCAGAAGACAGGTTTTCTCATGATGCCACAGTGTCCTCTGGTCAAGGACCAACTTTGGGACTGTTCAAAAGTGGTCTTTAAGACCAGTTTTGAACAGTTCCAAAGGTGGTCTTTATAGAGAAATTTTACTGTACATTATCTGGTCGCAAACCCAGGAGACAGGTTTTCTCATGACGACACACATTTGTGTGGATAGTGAAAGGAATATGTTCTTCCAATTCCTATTGATGGATTACTAGCTGCCAGTTTAATCTCTTTGGTTTTCCCCAAAACAGATGGTAATTGATTGTCTACAAGAAAACTTCTCTTCCAACAGAATACTGATGGCATTCCAAGAACAATTCAGCATACCAAGTACATGTAAATGTGTCTTTTTTGTTGTTTTGGTTTAAATGCTCTTTCAAGACTATTTCACTTACTTTGAGCCAATCATTATTCAGAGGTGGATGAATAACAAAGTACCCAGTGAAACAAGAGCTGTCACATGACAGCATAGCTCGCCTGTTTCGTGCGTTCAAGATATAAGGTTAAACTATTGAACCCTGAAATATAGATCACACTCACCTACATATATTTTGAGGTCAATCATCAGGTCACATGGAACATATATTCCAGATATTTCGTTTCAGATCAAATTGTGTCTGAATTATAAGGCTAATCATTGAACCATGAAAATAGGTCACACTGACCTAGATATATTTCTATGTCAATCATCTGGTCACATAGAACTGATTATTCAGATATGAAGTTTCTCCATCAAATAGGATTCAAGCTATAAGTCAAAGTCACTGAACCATGTAATATAGGTCACACTGACCTAGATATATTTTGAGGTCAATCATCTGGTTGCAATCCCAGGTATAACATTTTGTTATCAAAATATTATTCAAGATAATAGGCAAAATCACTGAACCATGAAATAGGTCACACTGACCTATATATATTTTGAGGTCAATCAGTAGGTCACATGGAACTAATAATCAAGGTATGACATTTCTTTATCAAATAGTATTCAAGATAATAGGCAAAATCAGTGAACCAGGAAATATAGGTCACACTGACCTAGATATATTTTGAGGTCAATCATGGGATCACATGGAATTAATAACACAGGTATGACATTTCTCCTTCGAATAGTATTCAAGATAATAGGCAAAGTCACTGAACCATGAAATATAGGTCACAGTGACCTAGATATATTTTGAGGTCAATCATGGGGTCACATGGCACTAATATCCAAGGTATGGCATATCCCCAACAAATATTCTTCAAGATATAAGGTAAAATCACTGAACCATGAAATATAGGTCACAGTGACCTAGATATATTTTGAGGTCAATTATGGGGTCACATGGTACTAATATCCCAGGTACATGTATGACATTTCTCCAACAAATAGTCTTCAAGATATAAGGCCAAATCACTGGACCTTGAAATGTAGGTCACCATGACCTTCACCCTTTTACACTTGAACCAATGTCACATGGTTGGCTGACATATAACCAATTGTGTTTATAACTTGTTAGCATAATGGAAACATATATAACAAATTAAAAAGGTGTCCTAGATTTTGACCCCTAGCCCCACCCCATCCGTCCTCCCAGGCATGAACCCAGGGGTGTGTTGTCTTGGAATCTCAGAAGACACGCCCGGGTATCCAAGTTGTAGCATATGAATCCTTTGTGATAAGTGTCTGTGGAGCTACAAGCAATTCAAAAACTTTAACACAGTTTTACAGATGTGTTCTAGATTTTGACCCCTAGCCCCACCCCGGGGCATGAACCCAGGGGTCTGTTGTCTTTGAACATCAGAAGACCGTCCCAGGTACTTTAGTTCCGAATATGAGTGCTCTGTGATGAGTGACTGTTGAGATATAAGCATCTGAAAAACTTTAACGCATTGTGACGGAAACGCACACACACGCGCACACGCAAACCTGCACAAATGAGGTGACAACAATAGCTCTCTATGTACTTCGTACAGGCGAGCTAAAAACACCTGACCTTCCATAACATACCTTGGCATCTCACATGGCCTAAACAAAGCTCGAACATACATGTACAGCAAGACCTAATAAATGTTCAAGAGACAATGCTTTTACCCCTTAGGCCATGGAAGCCTGAACACGTAAATGCATTAATATAGTGGTTTAATAATACTGGCTTCATAAACTACCTAGGGGTTATGAGTCAGAGCTTCTAGAGTCATCTGCATACCAGGGCCCAGTTGTTCAAAGCCTCGTTAGCTTAACAAGCTTGTTGGTGGTCATAATGATAACTGTTGTAGCAAGTTCAATATCTAAAATTTTGGTATTTTTGCTGAAAAATGTGAGCAGCTTTTGCATTTGCAAAAGCTGCTCACATTTTTTCAGCAAAAATATTAGCATATTTGCCATATTAAATGATCAAAGTTTAACGATACGTTAACTAACGACATCGTTAGTTTTGAAAAACTGGCCCCAGGTATGGAGGAGTAAGAAGGGTAATTTTGGGATAACTTTTCCTATTTTATCATGAAACAATGTTGTGGTTACTGGTTAAAATGTTCCAAATCAGGCGATTCTTACAAATGCCCACAAAATTTGTTTTGCCTCCAATTAAAATAAAGAAAACTATCCCTTGATTGACAATGATATACCTCCATATCTGGAGATACATGTATGTTTGTTTTGTTTGATTTGAGGTTTACCATCCCCGTCAACACTGTAAAGGTCATTTTGGAGACGTTGCTTCCAATTTTGTGAGACTTTAACCCAACATTGAGATGAAATGACATCTCAAGCCCTGCCGCCCAATGAAACCAATAGGGTTTATAAACATGGATGGGCCAACTCACACCACTTTGCCTGGGCAGGCTTAGATCCTCTAAGCGGTTTACCAGTACCCGTGTGCGGGGTCGGTGCAGCTCTGCGTGGAAGCATCACGCAGCCCATCTATTTCTTCAAGCCCCGATGGGCGGGGGCCGGAAGATACAGGTATGCATCTGAAACAGACATGTACATGTTCAGCACAAATACTGATGTGTGCAGTTACTGTTGTCAATACCCAGTTTGATCCCTGCTGGTAAATGCGACATTTCCCTGAGATTGCTAATGCAATTTTCCTACTTTCATTCTTTCCCTCCCACTGATTCAAGGAGGGCAGTTGTTGGTTTCTAATATAAGCCTATACCTCGGAAAAGTGTGCCTATGTAAACTGACTTGCTTGACCCCTTGTCCTGCTGAATATTTATATATGCCACACCCACTACTGATTATCAGCCAATCAGATTACTTGATGCAAATTATTGCAACAAATTCACAATCTGAATGACAAACAATGTAGATCCTGATCAGATGGCTTCGCCAGAAGCCATCTGATCTGGATCTTCATTGTTTGGAAAATAAGGCATATCCGGGCTCAGCAGGACAAGGGTTAAATAAATAGTGTTGACTATGCCATTAAACACCAAACCAAACCAAACCCAAACCCTCTGTAAACCCATTTGTCTACCACCCAGCCATATGGAAACTTTGTACAGGTATAAAATACATGCACTGAAAATACTGTAAACATCCTAAAAATTCAGACACCTAAAGGACCTGCTGTAATTCTCCTAAATTTTTGTCAAATATGTTTCAAGATCCAGAAAGAAGTCTAAAAGGTAAAGACGGAATGGCATACAGTGTAGACCCTGATCAGACTGCTCCTTCAGGAGCAGTCTGATCTGGGTCTGCACTGTTTGCACGGGCTTATCTGCTCCAATATTCAGGCTCATTACGGGGAAACATTTGTTGCTGGAAAACACTGTACCAAGGTCTACGGTGGCTCAAATGATTGGCAAACCATGGCTGAGTTTTCCAAGATTTTTTCATTCTTTCAGCCACAAAAGAGACATAAAGTCTCATTAGTGTCATGCCCTTTTTAGGCAGTTTTTCCCCTATCTTTCTCAGCTAATCAATATCAGGATTTCTACAAAACAAACTCAATAAGCCCAGTCTGAGACAAAGTAAATTGTTTGTCTCTGAAGGAAATCAGCAGAATTTATTTAATAAATCAAATGGAGTGTGTAAAAAGGTCACTTATGCATAACCCTAATACATAACACTGTTCCTGCTGTTCACGACAACCCCTATCTTTGGAAACAGTGTAGATCCAGATCAGATGGCTTCTGAAGAAGCCATCTGATAAGGATCTACACTGTTTGACATTCAGTTTATGAATTAGTAGGAATAAATTACATCAAGTAATCTGATTGGTTCAAAGTCAGAAGTGGGTGTGGCTAAACTGAATATTCAGCAAGAGAAGGGTTAACATGGCATTGGTTATAACACAGATTAACCCTTCTCTTGCTGAATATTCATTTAAGCCACACCTATTTCTGTCTATCAACCAATCAAATTACTTGATGCAATTTATTCGTACAAATTCATAAATTGAATGTCAAACAGTGTAGATCCTGATCAGATGGCTTCTTCAGAAGCTATCTGATCTGAATCTACACTGTTTCCAAAGATAGGGGTTGTCGTGAACAGCAAGATAAGGGTTAAATATGGATCCCAAAATGTAAGACTAGTGCTAGTGTGCAGTCAATGCATGCCACCGCTAATCCCCAGACTCGCACGCCCTCATCATGTAAGGAAACCATGCACTAATTTTTTTTTTTTTTTGCACTCCGGCCAGATAGTGTGATGGATGAATAGTCAGATGGATGGAGGCATTCTGAATTTTTAAATGCATGGGACAACAAGTCATTTTGATCTTCTGAAGAGAGACAAGGCTTTGATCAGGCTGCAATGAAATGCAGTGTAATCAAAGCCTTTGCTGTCAATCCAAGCTATAAAGTGCATTTTTGTAAGACACCGCTCAATTATTCAAGAGTACAGCAAGTTGTCCCAGTTCTTTTCATGAATTTTTCTTCTTTTTTTTCATCTCTTTGGGTTTTATGGCCCTTTCAAGATTATATCAATTTCATATATTTTTTTTGATTTTGGTTTTACGACCCTTTCAAGATTATTTAACTCATATCGAGCCAATTGTTTATTAGAGGTGGGCGAAAACCGGAGTACCCGGAGAAAACCACCTGACCTTCCTTTGCAGAACTATCAATTTCCTATAAATCAAGCCAATAGAAAACCAAATATCTGGAGAAAACACTCTGGCCTTTTTTGCATTTAAAATTGCATGTGTACATAAAGAAAATACAGCTGTGAACCCATTGCATGAGAAGGGTACCTATATTTATTATAAGCAAACAGAGCAGGCCCAGATCAGACGCCGCAGAATGTGGTGTCTGATCAGGGCTTGCACTGTTTGCCAACAGAATTTTCTTTCAAATATAGAAAAAAAATAGGCTTTACACCCCTTATATGACAGATGGACTTGTCCAACATATATCAATGGAAGAGTCCACTAGTATACAATGGGTTAAGAGTCAGCACACTTACCTTGTCCTGCTGAATCAATATAATTATTTAGCCGCACAGATTTCTAACTTTCACGCAGTCTGATCACTTGACGTAAGTACTTCCTTTAACCCAATGCATTAAGGCTGGCACGATTAATCAGATAATCGATTATTCAATCGATAAATTCCACAAAAACTATTATTATTACTGATTAGCTTGCAATCGATCATTTGATAAGTACAATAATATACTAGTGGATTCTTCCATTGCTGTATGTTGGACAAGTTGATTTGTCATATAAGGGCTTTCACTACCCAAAGCTGTGCCTAAAATAGCTGTATGAGTGGCAAACAGTGCAGACCAAGATGAGACGCCGCGTTCTGCGGCGTCTCATCTGGGTCTACACTGTTTGCTCAGATCTGTCTGTTCAAATACATATGGAAAAGTACAGCATATGGTAGGAGTCATGCTCAGACTGAAAGCCAGATGGGTAAAATGATTACTAATCGATTATCGATCGCAATTACAGGAATGATAATCGATTATATTTTTAGCTCCACTTAGCCAGCCCTACATTGCATACTGGTGGACTCTTCCATTGCTATACATTGGATAAGTCCAATGATGGAAAATTCAGTTAGCAAATAGTGCAGGCCCTGATCAGACACCTGCACTGTTTGCCAAGGTACCCCATTAGCCTAAAGTTTAGGGGTTTACCGCATACAATGTATAAATTCACAGACTGAATGTCTATCAGTGTAGATACTGATGAGATGGCTTATTCAGAAGGGAAGAAGCCATCTAATCTGTATATACATCCACACTGTAGAGTATATCTTCATGGCAAAAGGTCCTCCAGCAGAAGAGAAGATGCAAAAAGGTACAGATCAAGTACCTGACTCCTGTGATAGCTATGATCTCACAATCAGAATCAAAAAGACTGTGGTAGTCTATCAGCCAGAACCTGGCAAGCCTTACAAAGTGCCCACCATCACAGTGAAAGGTAAAAGATTGCAAGTGGTAGACAAGTTCACCTATCTAATGAAAGCACCCTGTCAAGTCGTGCACGATGATGATAAAGTCAATGCCAGGAAAGCTAGTGCAGCATTTGGCCGACTATGTAGTAGTGTCTGGGACTGATTAAGTGGAATCACTAAATGTCTACATAACTGTAGTGCTGACACTACTGTATGCATGTGAAACATGGACAGTTTACCAACAGCACACTATAAGGCTGAATCACTTCCAACAGGATCCCAGACACGAAGTGCTGAACAGTGCAGGGATGCAAAGTGTATACATACTCTTCTGAGACTAGCACAGTTAAGATGGACAGGCCATGTTTCGTGAATGCCTGAGGAACATTTGCCAAAGAAAATTCTCTATGGAGAACTAGAAATGGGCAAATGCTCCCATGGAGGCCAGGAGAAGCACTACAAGAACACCCCAAAGTCTCCCTCAAGAACTTCAACATTCCAACAGAGTCATGGGAACAAATTGCACAGGACAGACCAAAGTGGCATTACTTTAGGTCTCTGATGCTAGTGAATATGACGCAAAAAAGTATCAGTGAAGCTGAAGCACAATTTTTTAGCCAGAGCAAAGGCATCACAAACGGAGCTGTCTTCCTCTAGCCTCTGTTTCTCTATCTACAACAGACAGTTCAGAGCTAGAATTGGTCTCATCAGCAATTTTAGAACACACAAACAGTTATCACCAGTCATTTTTAACCACTGCTCCCCCACCCCCCACCACAAACGGGGAATAGTGGAGACAACGACTTTCTCTCCAGCACAGCCCTGCTAAAATCCCGGCACCAGTGGGACAAATGGTTGGTAAAAGCACTGCCGCTTATCCCCCACCTCCGGGGACAAGGAATTTTGAAATGGTTCTCGCGAGATCTCGCTGGTGCCCTGCTAAAAAATTGGGTTAAACACCGGTAAGACACAGGTTAAACACTGTGGTTGCTTCGGTAATTTCAACGCTGTATTCCCACCTGTTGTGGCGCGAAACCAGAGTCTCCGCACTAACACAGCACTGCAAGGACATCCAAAGAGTAAAACCACCACACATTAGCCTGGCTATCCCTGGCCCTTCCCCGTAGGTGGGTGGGGTCGGGGGGTGGGGGACAGCAGTGTTTACAAATGAATGGTGCATTAACATTTCTCAAATGTGATGAAGTCTGGTCAGTGTCAGTAATGACAGACAAACTATTATTATTACAGTATATCCTAGATCAGTAGGACGGGTAAACAAAGCCCACAAATTGTGGATTTGTTTGTTTGATTTGAGGTTTAATGTCCCCCTCAACACAGTATAGGTCATTTTAGAGACATTGCTTCCAATTTTGTGGGACTTTTACCCGACATTGAGATAAAATGACATCTCAAGCCCTGTCGCCCAATGAAATCAATAGGGTTTACTAGCATGGACGGTCCGACTCGCATCGCGGTTCCTGGACAGGCTTAGATGCTCTAACTGGTTTACCAGTACTGTTGTGCAGTCGGTTTCAGCTCTGCCTTGAAGCATCATAGAGCCTATCTATTTTTCCAAGCCTCGATGGGCGGGGGCAAACTGTGGAAGTTACTATTAAATAAGTAAGCTTTGTTTGTTTGTCTTGGGGTTTTACATCCGTCTTCACTTAACCCTTTTTGTATCAAATGGAATCTTCCACCTTATATATAGCAGGGGTCCATTTCAAAATTTAGGGGTGTCAGGTTGTGTTTTCTTCAAAATTTATTTGGAAAACGGCTGAACTTTTTGCAAACAGTGTAGGCCCTGATCCGCCCATCTGTAAAAATGCCATATCATTTCTTGATAGGCGGGGGCGCAGAAGAAGTCAGGTGTCCTAATTCTTTTAACGTTTATGCATATATTAGATCATACATGTATGTTAGAATAAATCTTAGTAAAATGGAATGATGATGACATGTTATGCCTATTGCAAAACAGTCATGCACTTATCGCTACAGCTGGCCTTGGTAGCTCAGTCGGATGGGCGTCTGACTGATGATCAGGAAGATGCGGGTTCAATACCTGCCGGGGTTGGCAAAATTCTTTCATCGAGATTGAGCATGAAATCTTTTCTATTGTCATTCTCTTCCTTCCGCTGATACAAGAAGGGCAGTTGTCAATTTCTGGCTAAAGAATGTGCACTGTACTGGTTAACCGCTTACGTATCAGCCTGCCCAGGATAAGTGTGGATAGGTAAACTGACTGGCTCAAAAATGACCTAATTAGTGTTGACCGGGCAATTAAACTCCAAAACAAAGAAACAAACACTTACCGCTACAAGTGCCCATTTATCTGGTCGAGCTGCACCATAAACTCCCACAATTCCAAATATTATGATGAGTGCACCGGTCGCTATAAATATATACACCGCAACTGTATATTTTTGAAGTTCGTCACTAGCACCAACATATTGGTTAATCCAAAAGTCCAATCTCAGCCATATTGAAAATCCTAGTACCACTCCACCAATAATCTGAAATTATATAAGCATATTTAGTATAGTAATTAACAGGTAAGGTGGATGTTTGGCCATAACTAAATAAGTTTTTTTATCAATTCTCCATTCACCTTATTTGCATTATCTGCTGGTTCCTAGTCTGAAGGTTATCAGTGTTGGAAAAACAGATCAGACCCCCCTGACCTTTAAAGGGGGGTCTGGTTACCTGTTTTTCCAATATTGACAATGTGCAAGCTGGGAGCCGGCAAATATGGTGAATAGAAAATTACATGTATGTTAGGTGTTCATTTGAACTGCCTCAGTAAGGCAGTTCTGATGAAGACCAATAACATACGGTAGGTTTATATATAAAGAAATAAGGTCATCATCAAATATCTACCATGGTTCAGTTGTTCAAAGCATTGTTAGCTTGAATGAGCTTGTTAGTGGTCAAATTGTGAACTCTTCTAGTAAGAATATCTTATAAGCTGGTGTTTTTGCAGAAAAAAAATGTGTCCATTTGCAAAAGCTCCTCACATTTTCTCTGCAAAATTTTTTTCTGCAAAAATACTATGGTATACATGTGAATGCTTGTTAACCCTTTCAACCTTGTGGACCAGTACAGATACCTGTGCAAACCATGTAGATCCAGAACAAGAAGCTCACAATGAGTCATCCTATCAGAATCAACACTGTTTGCCATCCTGTTCATGATTTTGACTAACATTACGAAAACACGCCTACATGTACATGTATATAATTCTGACCCCTTTGATCCCCACTTTTATATACTAAAACTGGGGTTTACAGGGGTAAAGTAGAAGCAAAACAAAGATCAGGAATGGATACAATTAACTTACTCCACCCATCAAAGACACCAAAGGGAAAGAAACACAAACATGAAGCAACCAGACCATAATGGAAACCTAAACAAAGGATGGCCATAAGGACAGTTACTTTCCCACAAAATAGCCAAATGGCCATCCAAAATAAAAAGACACAAGTGATACACACAGTAAGTTGTAACAAACAACAACATAAATAAACCGCCACAGAAGAACCGCCTTGGAACGGTCAGTGGAAAGAATTCCACTGGGGGGCTTAAATCGATTTTACATGGCCATAATCCTCGCCCTTACCTCTGTCGCAGTATACACTAATTTTGTTTAGTCCGCATGAAGGCTTCCTAACTCATCAGTGTAACATCTCCGAGAACATACAAATCAAAAAACTACAGAGATGAAACAAGGCTGAGGACTCAACAGCATACAACAACAGAATTGCTGGAGCAAAAGAAAACCAACAGTTAGACTCCGATATAGATTGTGCGTACTCGTTAGAACCGTTTTAACGTGTACCAACGATCTATATTTTGAGCAGAAATAAGGAAAATCTCACAAATTTTCATCCTAAAATTTTAGTTTTTTTCGGCAAATAATTTACAATGTATTCCATATTAAATGAACCCCACTATTTACAAGAATGGTCACATCCAAATTAAAAAAGAGACTACCGTATGCCTCCCATTTAGCGCCCTGGGCACTTAAAAAATTAGAAAAAAAAGGGGGCATTTATTAGAGACAAACAGTTTAGCAGAGCAGAGTTTAAAACCAATTACATGCATTAGTTTTCCATTAGAATATGGTTGAATCATGACATGTAAAGTACCAAGTGGTCAACACAGACACTGTGATAGCATGGGGTTTAAAAATACCTTGCATGATACGATTTACAGCAGATATGGCGATGATTGAAAGGCTGAAAACTATGCTTTAGGTACACCAAAATACTTTTTCCTCTGACTGCAGCAGGGGCACTTATTCTGTTCTTTGAAAAACAGTGAGTGGGCGCTTATAGGAGCAGGGGCGCTAAATGGGAGGAATGTGGTACTTCAGAAACTAAGGGGTGAATTAAAAGGTCTAACATAACTTTCTTGGTTTATTATACAAGAAGCCCTGTAAGTCAACCAAGCGGAGCCTTATGTACCATAAAAATCCTAAAAAATTGGACACCTTGAGGACTTGCTGTAATTCTCCTAAAATTTTAACAAGCTTGTTTGGCAATCCAGCAAGGAGTCCAAAAATGGAGACGGAATGGCAAATGGTGTAGACCCTACTCAGACTGCTCCTTCAGTTTGCTTAGGTCTGTCTGTCCCAATACTTACAGTATAGGCACTGAGACATTCCTATTTGTCTTGTTTCCCGGTGACAATATGTCATGCTGACAAAGCCTGGGCCCAGTTGTTCAAAACTAACGACGTCGTTAGTTAACGTATCGTTAAAACTTTGATCATTAAATATGGCAAATATGCTAAAATTTTTGCTGAAAAAATGTGAGCAGCTTTTGCGGATGCAAAAGCTGCTCACATTTTTTCAGCAAAAATACCAAAATTTACAGTATTGTACTTGCTAGAAGAGTTAACAAAATGACCACTAACGAGCTTGTTAAGCTAACGATGCTTTGAACAACTGGCCCCTTATGTCTAGCTGAACACTTTCCCTGTCGCAATGTCAAGAATCAACTTCAATCAAGACAGCGAGACAGGTGAATGTAGGATCATTACAGTGCATGTACATGCATTTTATACTTCAGTAATGTATACTAGGTCATGTGGACATGATGATCACATGACCAAAGAAAACAAAACATCTGGGTAGCTGGGTAAGGCAAAGGTGTTGTGTATCTTTCATCAACAGGGGGTCCATTTACTAGTATGGGCAAGGCTTGCTCTCCTTGCAGCAGTGAAGGGCAGAGAGTGAAAGATGTTATTTCTTCTGTTTACTCTCATTCATTCATTTTCCTCTTTCTCCTCTCTCCCTTCTCGTTCATCTCCTAAACTATCTCTTCTATCTCTTTTCTCCCTTTCTCTGGCAGACAACACAAAATGACTTACAACATTTGATGTGTTGTTAAACACAACACAGTCAGTCTACAAGTAAAAAATTGCTCCATGTTGGAGCAAAGGAGGAAGCGCTGCGGAAAACAACTTTTTCATACCCGCTTTTTCGAAAAAAAAAAATCGGGTATATTGTTTTCGTGTCAGAGTCGAGTGTCTATCAGTCCGGGGGTCTGTATGTATGAATGTTTGTATGTAAGTACAGTCGAACTTCGATGGCTCGAACTCGGTAGGCTCGAACACCACATTTGGGTCGAACTGACTTTTCAGTCCCGGCAAAATCCCTAGTCATTTTAACTAAACATGCCACCCTTGCCTCGAACCACGATGGCTCGAACCCTCGAACTATAAGCCTGGTCCCTAGAGTGCATTTTCTATGTAAAATCCCACCGATGGCTCGCACTTATTACCTTTTTAAAAATTTCAATTTTATCGATCAAGTCACACAGGCGCGTGATCAGTATCATAAGACGCGTCTTGCTGAAACAGCTGTTTACATAACACAGGTGTACTTGATTGGCGCAATCCCTTTGATCAACAGGTCAAAAGATTAATGTTGAGGTGTCAAATTAAGTTTATTGTAAACACCTATGATAACCCAGGGCTAATGAGGCGGCATAAGGAAATTAAAGCTGGCAAAATATTTTTCACAAATTAAAATTTCACACCGACATTGAGTAAGACCTGCCAAAATTACAGTCTTTGCCTTAAAATACGGACCAAAAATACGGCTCATCATTCACTCCTGCAGTCATGGACTTTGTTGTACTTTAAACTTTTCATCTTGTAAATAAAATCAAACGATTTATTATTGTTGTATTTTCTTATCTCCCTGAAAGTGCAAAAGGTATACTACGTGGCTTAAATGATGACCGATAAATGTACCGGAAGTCACTAAAATCGCCGCAGCTATGATAAAAAATCTTAGTACACATAGATGGACCTTGCCGAGTTGGACTCCAATGGCTCGAACTACCGATGGCTCGAACTTTTTTCGGCGGTCCCGGCGAGTTCTAGCCATCGAAGTTCGACTGTATGTGTGTGTGTGTATACATACGCCCGTCGAGTTTCTATGGAATGGATCTCCTCTGAAACCGGTTAAGATACATTTTTCAAACTTTGCCTGTGGATAATACATGGAATGTAGACGGCACTGGGCTACTTTTGGCGTGACCTAGACCTCAACATGGCCCCATGGTCAAAGGTCAAAAAGTATTATTTAGCAATATCTTCTAAACTATTAAATTTGAGTTTCACTTCTGGAACTTTGGTTATTGGATGACCCTTGGAATATAGAATAAATTGGGCTCCTTTTGGTATGACCTTGACCTCAACATGACCCTAAGGTCAAAGATAAAAAAGTATGACTTTGTCATATCTTCTAAACAATCGCAGTTACACTTCTGAAACTTTGGTTATTGGACGGCACTTGGAATATAGAATGTATTGGGCTACTTTTGGTGTGACCTCGTTCTCAACATGACTCCAAGGTCAAAGGTCAAAAAGTATGATTTTGTCATATCTTCTAAACTATTGGAGTTACACTTCTGAAACTTTGGTTATTGGATGGCCCTTTGAATATAGAATAAATTGGGATACTTTTGGTGTGACCTCGACCTCAACATGACCCCAAGGTCAAAAATTAAAAAGTATGACTTTGCCATATCTTCTAAACTATTGGTGTTACACTTCTGAAACTTGGATATTAGATGGCCGTTGGAATATAGGATAAATTGGGATAATTTTGGTGGACCTGAACATGAACCCAAGGTCAAAGGTAAAAAAGTATGACTTTGCCATATCTTCTAAACTATAAGAGTTACACTCCTGAAACTTTGCTTATCAGTTAGAATGTTCTTTGCAACTTTTTTAACTTATATGTAGTTTTGGCTAGCTAATACATAGTCATTAGTGTTTTTCATAGAAAAAGCGGGTATTTGCGATGGTATACCATCGACTGCGTGAACTAGTTTACCTTTAATTTCATTAAAAAATTTCATAATTGTGCATGTCTTTAAAGGGTTGGACCTAATACATGAGAATGAGCCTTTTCTTACCGATTCATTATAGGAAAAGTTTTCTAAGGCCATTCCGAATTGCGGGCAGTACAAATCATAAACAGAGAAGGTGGAACAAGAGTATGAAATATCGCGAGCAGGTCATAAAGAGCAATTCGCCGCAAATAAGCAACAGAATACTTTAGGAATTTTTGAATGACTTCATAATTATAGCTTTGAGATCTATCTGTCACCAGTCAGTGACACATTACATGATTGTTCGTTATTATCCCCTCGCAACAAAGTTGCGATCGATACCATACGTCCATGTGTGGGTGTTTGTGTGTGTGTCCGTGTGTCCGGAAACTTGTGAACAGGATTAAAGACAATGCCATCATCGGAAAAGCATCATGCCTTCCATAAATGTTCCCCAGGGAGAGAGAATAAATCCTATTGATTTTCAAGGTCAAGGGTCAAATGCCAAGTTAACAATGGACTTGACATTGAAAACATTGTGAACAAGATAAAAGACAAAGCTATCATCATTGGAGTATCAAACATTCCACAAATGTTTCCCGTGGAGCGATGATGAACACTTCAGATTTTCGAGGTCAAGGGTCAAATGTCAATGTCACGATGCACCGTGTGAAAAACACTGAAGTGTCCTATGCACTCTGAGGTGAGTGACTCTATATTTGCCTTCTGGGATGACCATAGGAAATGCTGATTCTTCTCCATCGGTAAAGTCACATACCAGAATCAGCATTCGGAATTATTACTGAGGATACGTCCAATGCCATTCAAAGATCAGGACCTGTGAAGTTTGTCCCTTGCTCTCACGAAAGAGGCAAAATTAGCTTCAGTATTATCAGCACCTTCAACTGTGCAAATGATCGCATCGGAAAGAGCATTCCACTCTCTAATGGTCCGACAGAAGAAAGATTCTTTGTACATACGGGACAATTGGGATCATCATACCTCATGTCAAATCAAGGGACTTTACCTGTACTGGCATTTTTCCAGCTCCGAAAATCCCGAAAAAAATTAAAACAACCTCAAAATGACCCACTTTGTTTTTATTTGATTTTCTCAAATTTAACACTGAATGAAAGAAAAATTATTTTTCTACTTAAATTTTCAGTCCCATTTTTCATTGCATAATGAATGTTTTAAATACTGTAGTTTAAAATCAGTATGAGATTATCAATTACCTAGCAGGCACACGTCGCAAGGGCAACGTCAACTAAACGTCGGTGCAATGTCACGACTTTGCACCGACGTAGATGTGACGTTGCATTAAAGTCATGACGTTGCCCCGACGTCAATGTGACGTCACAATTACGTCATGTGCCTGATGGGAAGTAACCAACAATGTCGGATATCACTGTTAATTCCACCCCTCCCAGACCCACACAAAAACACTTATGGGTCGATTGTTTGCCAATCGACCAAAGTTACTAAGCACAACACTTTCAACGTTGCGCTACGTGACTATCACTCTTTACCAAAGAACACCTATTCGAATACATTGAAAATTCTACCGTCAAAAAAAAAAACTGAAAATTTTCGGTTAGAAGAAAATCTGATATTTATCATATTTCTGTTCAAAATATAGATTGTGATTAATCGTTAGAACCGCCTCGGCGAGGCGGTTCTTAAGGGCATCTACAAGTTATTTTTAATCAGAATTAAGAAACAAGAGGGCCATGATGGCCCTGGATCGCTCACCTGATCCATAGTGTAACAAGTGGGCCCCAGAGAGGGCCATTATTGGCCCCAGGGTTTTAATGTGCATAATGTTGAGGGAGGTCTTAAAGGTGAAGCTTCATACCAAACATCAACAAAGGCTATAATTAGAACAATCTTGGCAAAGGTCCACTAGATAAAGCTACACATCAAATTTCAAAGACCTGGGCCTTGCAGTTTCAGAGAAGAAGATTTTTTTTAAAGATATTCCCTACATAAGCCTATGCAAAACCAAATGGCCCCAGGGCTATATAAATCTATGTAAAAACAAAGGGCCCCGGCCCGGGGTGGGGGCATTTGTGGCCCCAGGGCTATAATTTGAACAATCTTGGTAGAGGTCCACTAGATAAAGCTCCATACTAAATATCAAAGGCCTTGGCCTTGCAGTTTCAGAGAAGATTTTTAAAGATTTCCCTATATAAGTCTATGCAAAACCAAAGGGCCCCGGAGCGGGGACATTTTTGGTACCAGGGCTATAATTTGAATAATTTTGATAGAGGTCCACTAGATGCAGCTTCATACCAAATATCAAAGACCCAGGCCTTGTGGTTTCAGAGAAGAAGATTTTTGAAGATTTTCCCCATGTAAGTCTATGTAAAACCATAGGGCCCCAGAGTGGGGGCATTTTTGGCCCCAGGGCTATAATTTTAACAATCTTGGTAGAGGTCCATTAGATGCAACTTCATACCAAATTTCAAAGTCCTGGGCCTTGTGGTTTCAGAGAAGATTTTTAAAGATTATCCCTATATAAGTCTATGTAAAACCAAAGGGCCCCGGGACGGGGCCACTTTTGGCCCCAGCACTATAATTTGAATCATCTTGGTAGGGGTCCTTTAGAAGAAGCTTCATACCAAATATAAAAGACCTAGGCCTTGTGGTTTCAGAGAAGAAGATTTTTAAAGATTTTCCCTATATAAGTCTATGTAAAACCAAAGGGCCCCTGAGCGGGGGCATTTTTGGCCCAAGGGCTATAATTTGAACAATCTTGGTAGGGGTCCACTAGATGAAGCTTCATACAAAATATCAAAGTCCTGGGCCTTGCGGTTTCAGAGAAGAAGATTTTTAAAGATTTTCCCTATATAAGGCCATGTAAAACCAAAGGGTCCCAGTCGGAGGCTTTTTTTGCCCCAGCACTATAATTTGAACAATCTTGGTAGGGGTCCACTAGATAAAGCTTAATTCCAAATATCAAAGTCCTGGGCCTTGCAGTTTCAGAGCAGAAGATTTTTAAAGATTTTCCCTATATAAGCCTATGTAAAACCAAAGGGCCCGGCGGCGGGGACATTTTTGGCCTCAGCACTATCATTTGAATAATCTTGTTAGGGGTCTTTTAGATGAAGCTTCATACCAAATATAAAAGACCTAGGCCTTGTGGTTTCAGAGAAAAGGATTTTTAAAGATTTTCCCTATATAAGTCTATGTAAAAACAAAGGGCCCCTGAGCGGGGGCATTTTTGGCCCAAGGGCGATAGTTTGAACAATCTTGGTAGAGGTCCATTGGATGAAGCTTCATTCTAAATATCAAAGTCCTGGACCTTGCGGTTTCAGAGAAGAAGATTTTTAAAGATTTTCCCTATATAAGTCTATGTAAAACCAAAGGGCCCCTGAGCAGGGGGATTTTTGGCCCAAGGGCTATAATTTGAACAATCTTGGTAGGGGTCCACTAGATGAAGCTTCATACAAAATATCAAAGTCCTGGGCCTTGCGGTTTCAGAGAAGAAGATTTTTAAAGATTTTCCCTATATAAGCCTATGTAAAACCAAAGGGCCCCAGGTGGAGGCTTTTTTTGCCCCAGCACTATAATTTGAACAATCTTGGTAGGGGTCCACTAGATAAAGCTTAATACCAAATATCAAAGTCCTGGGCCTTGCAGTTTCAGAGCAGAAGATTTTTAAAGATTTTCCCTGTATAAGCCTATGTAAAACCAAAGGGCCCGGGGGTGGGGACATTTTTGGCCTCAGCACTATCATTTGAATAATCTTGTTAGGGGTCTTTTAGATGAAGCTTCATACCAAATATAAAAGACCTAGGCCTTGTGGTTTCAGAGAAAAGGATTTTTAAAGATTTTCCCTATATAAGTCTATGTAAAAACAAAGGGCCCCTGAGCGGGGGCATTTTTGGCCCAAGGGCGATAATTTGAACAATCTTGGTAGAGGTCCAATGGATGAAGCTTCATTCTAAATATCAAAGTCCTGGACCTTGCGGTTTCAGAGAAGAAGATTTTTAAAGATTTTCCCTATATAAGGCCATGTAAAACCAAAGGGCCCCGGAACGGGGGCATTTTTTGCCCCAGCACTATAATTTGAACAATCTTGGTAGGGGTCCACTAGATAAAGCTTAATACCAAATATCAAAGTCCTGGGCCTTGCAGCTTCAGAGCAGAAGATTTTTAAAGATTTTCCCTATATAAGCCTATGTAAAACCAAAGGGCCCGGGGGCGGGGACATTTTTGGCCTCAGCACTATCATTTGAATAATCTTGTTAGGGGTCTTTTAGATGAAGCTTCATACCAAATATAAAAGACCTAGGCCTTGTGGTTTCAGAGAAAAGGATTTTTAAAGATTTTCCCTATATAAGTCTATGTAAAACTAGAGTGTTCACAAGTTTTTTCTTTAATTTGACCTACTGACCTACTTTTTGACCCGAAAAGACCTTTATTCAAACTTAGCCAAGATATTGTCACAATGACCATTCTGAGCAAGATTAATGATTTAACCAAACTTGTGGCCTCCTGAGTATTCACAAGGTTTTTCTATGATTTGACCTACTGACCTACTTTTCAACCGGACATGACCCATATTCAAACTTGACCGAGATATTGTCATGATGATCATTCTGAGCAAGTTTGATTATGATTGGACCAAAATTGTGGCCCCTAGGGTGTTCACAAGGTTTTTATATGATTTGACCCGCTGACCTACTTTTTAACCCGATATGACCCATATTCGAACTGGACTGAAATATTGTCACAATGGTCATTCTGAGCAAGTTTCATGATAATTGGACCAAAACAGTGGCCTTCAGAGTGTTCACAAGGTTTTTCTATGATTTGACCTACTGACCTACTTTTTGACCGGACATGACCCATATTCGAACTTGACCAAGATATTGTCATGATGATCATTCTGAGCAAGTTTGATTATGATTGGACCAAAATTGTGGCCTCTAGGGTGTTCACAAGGTTTTTCTATGATTTGACCCGCTGACCTACTTTTTAAGCCGACATGATCCATATTCAAACTTCACTAAAATATTGTCACAATGATCATTCTGAGCAAGTTTGATGATGATTGGACCAAAACTGTGCCCTCTAGAGTGTTCGCAAGGTTTTTCTATGATTTGACCTACTGACCTACTTTTTCACCCGACATGACCCATATTCGAACTTGACCGAGATATTGTCATGATGATCATTCTGAGCAAGTTTGATGATGATTGGACCAAAACTGTGGCCTCTAGTTTGTTCACAAGAAAAAGTTTACGCACGACGGACGACGGACGACGGACGACGCAGGACATCTTACGGTCACAAAAGCTCACCATGACCTTCGGTCAGGTGAGCTAAAAATAATGGGTGTCACTGTTAACTCCAGTTTCACTATATAAAAGTGGGGTTTAAGGGGGTCAAAATTATATAGGCGTGTTGTTTTAGGAAATCCAGGTAGGGATCATTTACAAAAAAAAACGCCCCGCCGATCGGGGCTTGAAGAAATAGAGCTGAAACCGACCCGCACACGAGTACTGGGAAATCACTAAGAGGATATACGCCTGCCTAGGCAAAGCGGTGCGAGTCGTCCCGTCCATGCTTATAAACCCTATTGGTTTAATTGGGCGGCAGGGCTTGCGTTGTCTTTTCATCTCAATGTCGGGCGGCCCCCGTCCATCGGGGCTTGAAGAAATAGATTGGCTGCATGATGCTACCACGCAGAGCTGAAATCCGACCCCACACGAGGACTGGTAAACCACTTAGAGGAACTAAGCCTGCCCATGTAAAGCAGTGGAAGTCGGACAGTCCATGTTTATAAACCCTATTGGTTTCATTGGTCGACATGGCTTGAGATGTTATTTCATCTCAGTGTCGGGTACATATCCCACAAAATTGGAAGCAACGTCTCCAAAATGACCTTTACAATGTTGACGGGGACGTTAAACCTCAAATCAAAAAAAAAAAAAAAATAGCCGCGTTATTTACATCTTAGAGAATTATCTGTAGAATCTGGACTGCAATCATGTGTTGGGTTTTGCAAACAGTGTAGACCCATATCAGAATGCGGTGTCTGTTCAGGGTCTACACTGTTTGCTTAGGGTAAAGGGTTAAACGAAACAGTTCAAGTTCCCCTTCAGGGCCATTTTTCCAATCTACTATCAGTGCTGTCAGTGCTTTGATTTATTTACACCCATCAACCCTTCCACCCCTGAGTTATCGGCGTGGGCTCTACCATCACTGACTTTGGGCACGTCCATTCTACTTTATATAGTATCTAACTTAAAAGAGTCATCAGGATAACAAGTTATATATCCCTATAAGGTGGCTCATTATGCGCCATCTCATCAGGATCTACAAGTTTGCATTAGTATCTGTGCCGGGCTTCAGGGTTGAAAGGATTAGCCTTTGCTGCAGTAACAGGCTTAAATATTGCGCAGTTAACAATCATTGGAATCGAAAGGGATACGTTTAAACCGTAGATTGTAACATTCTGTGTAGAAGCATTGTCATCTATTTTAAACACACATAGACTTCTGTCATCCATTTCAAACAATGAATTTAAATTTTGGGATAATTCAACAATGAAATATCAGGAGTATATTCAGGACTGTGCTGACTGAAAATAAAATAATAATCAAAACCGAATACCCTTTCGATGATTAAAACAAAAAACATAGTTCGTTATTAAAAATCCAGAAAGTATCAAAAATAGAATTCGAATGACAAAAATTCAGATTTTAAATATATAATTGAATGTAGTAGCAAATTAAAATTGTTAAAAAAGTGTTTTAATTTTATCAATAACGCGAACTCCTGTAACTGACAATTCGCTTACATCATTGAAAAGTTAAGTTTCATGATTACATAGTCCGTGTCTCAAACTCATTACAAATGGCGCTGCGTTCGTACGCAGCGCAATAAAAACAAAACATACCAGTCAGTCTGCAAATAGTGCAGGCCCTGATCAAATGCTGCGTTCTGCGGCGTCTGATCTGGGCCTGCTTTGTTTGCCCTGGTATCCATTTTGGGGTTTCTGGTACTAAATCTACAGCCACTGTATATGGTGTGTGACTCAGACTTAACCCATATATGACAATGGAATCTCCCACCTAAAAAGTTTGGAGAGGTCCGTTTCGAGTTATAAGGGTGTCAAGTTTGTTTTGTTTGAGGTAAGTTATAAACAATCGCGTGTACTTTGAGCATACAGTGTATACCCAGATCAGATGCCACATTCTGCAGTGTCTGATCTGGGTATACACTGATTGCCAATGTCCCGAAAAAGGGCTGCTAGGCATACATGGGAAAAATGGAGGGATTGCTTTTATATCCTCTTCAACAGATTAAACATTTTCATTTGATATCAGAATCAGGTGCTATTCAATGATACCATATCAATAATTCCAGCTCTGACAGCAGCTAGATCCAACTGAGAATTAATCACCGAGGTGATATTGAACCCATTTTAACTCTTATCCAGGCCTCATACTAATCAAGCTTTTTCCATGCCTAAAACCCCAAATTTGCATCCTTAACCCTTATCCTGCTGAACATGATAACCATTACATGTACCTTTGCAAACAGTGCAGATCCAGATCAGCTGGCTTCTGAAGAAGCCATCTGATCAGGGTCTACACTGTTTGTAATGCAGTTTGTGAATTGAACAAATACATTATATGAAGTAATTTGATTGGTGAATAGTCAGAAATGGGCGTGGCTAAATAAATTACATGTATTTCAGCAGGATAAGGGTAAAATTTTTAAACAGAATACAGGAAAAAAAATTCAAAATATAAAAGCCTGAAATCCTACAAATGCCTGAAAACTAGAGCCAGTGTTTATGAAACACTATGCCCCCAACTTCTTGACTCTTACACTGCGTGCCCCTAACAGTTATTGAGATACATCTATATAGTTTTTATTTGGTTGCAATTTGGTTACAAAGGGCCTTAACTGATTTGATTTTTTTTCCAAAAGTTAATCAATTCATCTTCTGAGGTATCTTGTGTACAACTTAAAATGGCCCTAAATTCCTAAGGGCCAAAACTCAAGAAAAAAAATCGGATTTTTTTTTTCAAAAATTAATCAGTTCATCATTCTGCTCCTCATCCCAATCTGTCTGTAAAGTTTCAGGGCAATAGCTTTAATCATTTTTGAAATTGTTTGTTTGTTTGTATTGGAGTTAAAGGCCTAGTCAACACTATTTAGGTCATTTTTGAGCCGGTCAGTTTACCTATCAACACTTTCCTGGGCAAGCTTATACGTAAGCGGTTAACCAGTACAGTGCACATTCTTTCGCCAGAAACTGACAACTGCCCTTCTTGAATCAGCGGAAGGGAGAGAATGACCGTAGAAAAGATTTCATGATCAATCTCCACGAAAGAATGTTGCTGACCCCGGCTGGAGTCGAACCCGCGACCTCCTGATCACCAGTCAGACGCACATCCGACTGAGCCACCGAGGCCGGCAATCGTTTTTGAAATATCTTGCTTACAAGCTTAAAATTCCCAAAGTTTCAAAGGGACATAACTCAAGAAAAAAAATATCAGAATTTTCCCAAAAGTTAATCAGTTCATCTACTCACCATCACCAATCAGTCTGTAAAGATTCATGGGCAAAAGCTCAAATCATTTTTCAGAAATCTTGCTTACATTTACAAGCTTAAAATGCCAAAAATTTCAAAGGGCCATGCATGTAACTCAAGAAAAAAAATTTGGAATTTTTTTCAAATGTTGATCATTTTCAACTTCTCAAGTCCCCAATCAGTCTGAGAAGTTTCAGGGCAATAGCTGTAATGGTTTTTGAGATACCGTTATCTTGCTTACAAGCTTAAAATGCCCAAAGTTCCAAAGGGCCATAACTCAAGAAAAAAATTAGATTTTTTTCCAAAAGTTAATCAGTTCATCTTCTCATCATCCCAAATCAGTCTGTAAAGTTTCAGGTCCAGCAGTGTGCCTTGTCCGTTATGTAAACTTTTCTTGTGAGCCTTCTAGAGGCCACAGTTTTGATCCAATCATATTCAAACTTGGTCAGAATAATCATCATGACAATTTCTCGGTCAAATTCAAATAAGGGTCATGTCTGGTCAGAAAGTAGGTCAGTAGGTCAAATCTTAGAAAACCTTGTGAATACTCTAGAGGCCACAGTTTTGGCCCAATCTTCATCAGTCTTGCTCAGAATGATCATCATTACAATAATTTGGTCAGTTTCGAATATGATTCATGTCAGGTCAAAAAGTAGGTCAGTAGGTCAAATCATAGAAAAACCTAGTGCCCACTGTAGAGGTCACGGGTTTTGTCCAATTGTTATTAAATTTGCTCAGAATGATCATCTTGACAATATCTGGGTCAGGTTTTGAACATGGGTCATGTTGGGCCAAATTGTAGGCCAGTAGGTCAAAACATAGAAATGCCTTTTGAACACTAGAAGCCACAGTTTTGTTTGTTTGTTTTGGAGTTTAACGGCCCAGTCAACACTATTTAGGTCATTTTTGAGCCGGTCAGTTTACCTATCCACACTTTCCTGGACAGGCTTATACCTAAGCGGTTGACCAGTACAGTGCACATTTTTTCATGAATCAGCGGAAGGGACAGAATGACCACAGAAAAGATTCCATGATCAATCTCCATGAAAGGATGTTGCCAACCCCGGCAGGCATAGAACCCGCGTCCTCTTGATCACCAGTCACACGCACATCTGACTGAGCTACCGAGGCCAGCCAGAGGCCACAGTTTTGGTCTAGTCATTATCAAACTTGCTCAGAATGATTATCTTGACAATACATGTATCTCCTTCAAGTCTGAATATGGGTCATGTCAGGTTAAAATGTAGGTCAGTAGATCAGATTATAGGAAAACATTGTGAACTCCCTAGAAGCCACAGGTTTTGTCCAATCAGTCAGGTGAGATAACCAGAGGCCCAATGGTCCAGAGACGCTCACCCGAGTGCTGCAAGTTTATGGAGCCATTTCATTTCTGAGATGAAGATTTTTAAAGGGTTTTTTATTATGGTAGCCATCTTGGACATGTGACCTGATAATGGGCCTATATGGTTCCCGAGAAGAAGATTCTGAAGGGATTTTACCTTATAATATATATGGATATGTCGGCCATATTGGTCAAGTCATATTAATAAATTTTCATTTTTTTTTTTTTTGTTCCTAAAAGCCTTCATGTGACATTCGGTTACAAATGGAGCAGTGGTTTCTGTGAAAAAATAAGTTTTAATTTTCATATCTGAATGACCTAAGGGCAAGGTCAGAGAATGATCTTGACCTTTAATACTCAAGTAGTTTCAGCCCATCGGGGCTTGAAGAACTAGATGGACTGCATGATGCTTCCACGCAGAGCTGAAACTGACCCCACACACGTACTGGTAAACCACTCTGAGGATCTAAGTCTGCCTAGGCAAAGCGGTGCAAGTCGGACTGTCCATGATTTTAAACCCTATTGGTTTCATTGGGCAACAGGGCTTGAGATGTCATTTCATCTCAATGTCGGGTAAAGTCTCACAAAATTGGAAGCAGCGTCTCCAAAATGACCTTTTCAGTGTTGACAGAGATGTTAAACCTCAATTCAAACAAACAAATCAAGTAGTTTCATCCACTTAACTAGCTAACTGCATCTACCAATTTTCATATCACAGGCTGCAATAGTTTAAGAAAAATACAGGGTTTTTACTATTTCCTATTCGAAAGACTATGCGATATTTGGCCTTAGTGTAAAATATGTTATGGCCATCCTGGGGTCATCATTTGAAGAAACTATTATGAGCCCAAGCCCTCAATGCCACATACCAAATTTCATGACAATTCACTTGTCGGTTAGGGAGAAGATTTCTGAAGTATTTTTACCTTATGGCCACGATGGCCATGTGACCAAATTATTACTCATAAATTTTCATATTCTTGTTTCTGTAAGTTTTTATATAAAATTTCGTTACAAATGGCCCAGAGTTTCCAGTGAAAAATAAGTTTCAGTCTTCTCTGTCTCTGGTTGGGCCCATCGGAGTCTCACTGTTGGTTTTCTTTTGCTCCAGCATTCCAGTGGTTTCTTGCTGTCGAGTCCTCACCGTTGTCTCACCTCTGTGGTTCTTTGATTTTTTGTGTTCACGGAGATGATGCACTGATGAGTTAGGAGGCCTTCATGCGGACTGAACAAATTATTTGTCTAAATCGCGACGGAAGTAAGGGCGAGGATTGTGGCCACGTAAAATCGATTTAAGCCCCACAGTTGAAATCTTTCCACTGACCGTTCCAAGGCGGTTCTTCTGTGGCGATTTATTTATGTTGTTGTTTGTTACTTACTGTGTGTATCACTTGTGTCTTTTAATTTTGGATGGATGGATGGATGTTTTGTTTAAAGACGCCCAACCCTAATAGGGCATATAGCGTCTAAAATAATTAGGTATTAAATATAAAATTGTTATTGAAGTTTAAAAGTTAAAATATTAATGATTACAGTTGTTAAAAAGTCCGATTTCTTTAAGAAAATTGATTAATTGATAAGATGGTATGTCATTAAAAAGATCTTTCATTGTTGCAACATTAAAATATTTTGAGCGGGATATGATAAAATTCTACACATGAAATGAGAAAGTGATTAACTGTGAACGGTTCGTTACAGGATACACAGAAAGGTGCTTGTTCGTTTTGTAATATGTAAGAATGAGTTAGTCTTGTGTGTCCAATACGGCATCTGGTAATTTTAGTCTGCTCTTTCCTACTGTAATTTGAGAAAGAGCATTTACTGTGAAAATTAGGTTCTATTTTGAATAATTTATTATCGGTTTCTTTTTCCCAAATAGATTGACATTTGTTTTTGATATCTTTATTAATGTTAGATTTAAAATCTGAAAAAGGAATTTTAAAATTTATAACATTCAAAGATAAAGCAGATTTAGCTTCTAAATCCGCCAACTCATTTCCACGAATATTGATGTGACTGGGAATCCAGCAGAAAATAATCTCCTTGGAGAGAGAAAGATAGTGGAATTTTCTTAAAATTTGTTGAATTAAGGGATTTCTGTGCTGTTGATCTTTAAGAGCCTTTAGAACTGAAAGAGAATCTGAAAAAATGATAAATTGTTTTTCATACTGATCTCTAATATGATACAGTGCAATATCAATTGCTTTCGCTTCGGCAGTAAAAATAGAGCTATTATCGGGTAATCTAATGCTATCAGTGAAATTCGGACTAATGACAGAACAAGCAACTTTCTCATCCTGTTTCGAACCGTCAGTGTAAATGGGAATGTGGTGTTGAAAATTTGATTTGATTTCTAAAAATTCGTTCTTAAATATATGTGATTCTACTTCGGATTTTTTATTTTTTTTTCTAAATCTAAAATTATCATTGGTGGTTTCAACACCCATGGTTCTTTCGATGGAAAAGAAAAAGATTGTATATTTTTAATATTTATATTGGCCTCTTCGAGTAACGGTTTTATTCTCAGGCCAAGAGGTTTTATAGCAGATGGTTTGTTATTGTAGAATCTTTCATAATTTGGGTTAAAAACTGAGTCATATGCTGAATTTCGTGGATTAGCAGCTAATTTGGTAGCATATTGAAGAGACAATTTCTCTCTTCTTACATAAAGTGATGGTTCATTTGATTCAGCATAAAGACTTTCAATAGGTGAAGTGCGAAATCAACCTAGTGCTAGACGTAAACCTTGATGATGTATAGTATCCAAAGATTTTAAATAAGATTTCCTAGAAGATCCATAGACTATGGAACCATAGTCCAATTTGGAACGAATTAAAGATCTATAAAGATTTAAAAGAACAATGCCATCTCCTCCCCAGTCGGAACTGGACAGGACTTTAAGAATATCAAGAGCTTTTAAACATTTAGCTTTCAAAGCTTTGATATGAGGAATAAAAGACAATTTGCTATCGAATAAAAGACCCAAAAACTTCGCCTCAGTGACGACTGGAATTGGACTGCCGTATATTGTTAAAACTGGGTCTAAATGCAACTTTCAAAATTTGGCAGAAATGAACACACTGAGTTTTTGTTTTAGAAAATTTAAAACCATTTTCTGTTGCCCAAGTTTCTATATTATTTAAACACCTTTGGAGTTTAAATTCAATGGTTTCCATATTTTTGGAACGATAAAAAATTCCAAAATCGTCAACAAAAAGCGAACAATCTGGGTCTTTTACACATTTAACTATATTATTAATTTTTATGCTGAACAAGGTTGGTGATAAAATACTACCTTGTGGTACACCTTGTTCTTGATCAAATGTGTCCGACAATGTATTTCCTATGTGAACATTAAATGTTCGATCGGACAAGAAATTTTGAACAAAAAGTGGTAATCGGCCTTTAAGGCCCAAGTTGTGTAAATCTTTCATGACGCCATATTTCCAAGTCGTATCATAAGCCTTTTCTAGGTCAAAGAATACAGCTACGACATGTTCTTTTTTGATAAAGGCATCACGTATAAATGATTCCAAGCGAATCAAATGATCATTTGTAGAGCTGTTTTTTCTAAAACCAGCTTGAAATTTAGTGATAAGCTGGTTTGATTCTAAGAACCAAACCAGCCTATCATTAATCATTCTCTCCATTGTTTTACATAAGCAACTTGTCAAAGCAATAGGTCTGTAATTAGTGGCTTCAGTATGATATTTATTAGGTTTCGGAATAGGAATAATGGTAGCTTTTCTCCAGTTTTCAGGGAATTTTCCAGTGATCCAAATATCATTTAGAATATTTAATAATGTTTCCAATGCCTTGTTGGGTAAATGTTTTAAAATTTGATAGTGTATGTCGTCAGGACCAACAGCAGTATCATGAGATTTATGGAGAGCATCTAATAATTCTTTATTAGTGAAAGGTAAATTATATTTTTCGTGATTCAATGAAGAAAAATTTAAATTCTTTTTCTCTTGTTCTAGTTTAATATTTTGGAAACTTTCTGAATAATTTGAGCTAGAAGAGTTTTTTTGAAAATTTTCCCCCAAGGCATTGGAAATGTCTTTAGCCGTTGAACATATATTTCCGTTCGATTTGATATGGACATGTTTATTTGATTTGTTTTTGCCACTAATTTTTCTAATCATGTCCCATATTTTTTTCGTTGGTGTTCTGGTATTCAGTTTGGAGACGTATTGTTGCCAAGATGCTTTTTTGGCCGATTTTATTGTTTTGCGAGCTTTAGCTCGCATATGTTTGGCATGGATAAGATTTTCTTTTGTTGGTTGTTTATTAAATTTTCGTAATGCAGATTTTCTTTTATTGATTGAAGTTTTAACTTCGTCATTAAACCAAGGTCTGTTTCTTTTTGAAAAAGTCGAGGATTTAGGAATACATTTTTCAGCAATATCAATCAATTCATCAGTAAAATCTTGTATATCACTTGCAGTTTTAAAAAGTTCAGGGTCGAGTTTTTCATTACATAATTGATTAAAATTTTCCCAATTTGCTTTACTCAAATTCCATCTGGGGTGACGATCCTCATGGGTCGATGCAATTTCTTCAATTACTATCGGAAAATGATCGCTCCCATGGAGATCGTCCACAACAGACCAATCAAAATCTAGATAAATATTTGGAGGGCAAATTGAAAGATCTAAAGCAAAATAATTTCTTGTGGGAGAATGAAGATATGTTGTTTGTTTATCATTAAATAAACATAAATCATTTTCAGCAATAAAATTTTCTATGATTTCTCCTTTGTCATTTGTATCCGAGCAACCCCATAATTTGCTGTGACTATTAAAATCTCCTAATAATATATAAGGACTAGGTAATTGATTTGTTAAATTTTCTAATTCTTGCTTAGAAAAATTATAGTGTGGTGGAAGGTAGACAGAACAAATCGTTATGGATTTGGATAAAGTGACGTTTACAGCAACAGCTTGTAAATTAGTGTTTACATCTATTTTCCTATGAGGAACGTCAGATTTTACCAGGATTGATGTACCTCCTGATGCCTTCTGATTATCTGTTGTGATATGATTGTACATACTGTAACCTTTGAAATTAATATTATCTGTAGTTTTCAAAAAAGTTTCTTGGAGACAAATGACATTAGCCTTTAGGTGAAAAAAGTGTAGTTAAAATTAAAAGTTCGTTAAAATTGGCTTTCAGTCCTCGACAATTCCATTGAATTATTGACTTCTTATCCATGGTTGAATGGAGAGAAGATTAAAACAAGGGATTTAATCCTTTATCTTTTATTAGGCTTTGAGAACGTGGAGGGATCAACGTCCAACTCCATGTCCTCAAGGGCGCCGTACTGATTAGCCACTTTTACTGGATCAGCAGACGCCCCTTTACCGTTTGGGTTTGATCCTTTATGCTTTTCTTTGCCGTTTTCTCTTTTTGATCTGCTGTCCCCGACGTGGATCAGGAGTGAGATCTGCTAGAATGTTTGCCGTTAGGTTGTGAACTGGTCTGTGAAGTATGTCTAGATTCTGTTCTTGAATGATGAGTAGATGTAGGTTGTGACGATGTAGTAGGTTGTGAAGATGTAGGTTGTGACGATGTGGTTTTGGGTTTAACAGAAGAGGTAATAACTTTAGAATGGGGATTAATTTCAAAATCTTTTTCGTTGAATTGTGTTGATGTCTCTTTTGTTTCTGGTTTACTGGCAAGGGATTTGACAACTTTTGCGAATGTGTTTTCTGGTTTGTTTTGTGATATTTTCTTTGCTTCCAAATAGGTGACATTTTGTGTAACTTTAATTTTCATGATTTCTTTTTCGGTTTTCCAAACTTCACAGACATTGGATTTAGACAAATGATCTTTTCCGCAGTTCACACATTTTGGAGAGTTCTTGCAGTTGGTAGTGTGATGATCAGTGCCACCACACTTCTCACAAACAGATCCGTCAGGGACAGTACAGTCGTTTTCGTGGTGCCCAAACCTCTGACAATTGAAACATCGCAGAGGGTTGGGCACGTAGATTTCAACCGGTATTATTCTGTAAAAAATCCTTAGTGATTTCGGCAACGAAGTGGTATTGAAGGTTAAAAGAAGAGTATTTGTTTCGATGAGATTGCCGTCTTTTTTAATTTTGAAACGTTTGCAGGCTGTTACTCCTTGATCTTTTAAATATTCTACGATACTGGCTTCTGATTCTTGTTTAAGCATTCTGTCACGGAGTATTCCTTTACATGAAGTTAATGTTTTGTGCTCCGTGACAGAGACGTTAAGGTTGTAGAATTTATTAATTTTCAAGAGATTTTCAGTTTGAGATTTTCTGTTTGTTTCAATTAAGAGAGTTCCATTTTTTAATTTTTTGACATTTTTTGGCGTTCCGATAAGAGATTCTATTTGTTTTTCTATGACAAACGGTGAAAGAGTGGTAACAGCCTTGATCTTGTATTCCTGATCTTTGTTTTACTTCTACTTTGCCTTCGTTACTTGAAATCACTAAGAATCTAGCAAAATTTTTGTTTGCTTTGAAAGTGAATGTTGTCGGTTCCGGGTCGTCATCAGATAAGTCTAAAAAAGCTCTTTTTCTAGTGTTGGATCCCATGGTTGAAATTTATGTTTCGATAGCTATGCGCCCCACCCTCCTTGGAGCCCTACAAGGGAACGTTTAATGGAAATGGATCTCCTATTTCCAACGCCAAGGCTACACGGCTATTATACTCGATGACATGACCAGAGTCCTTCCGCTCCACTTCTGCTTTATGATTCCCAACTACACACCCAGATTTCAATGAAAAAAATGAGGAACAGTTGAGACCCATCCCCACCCATATTCTCTCCCTCACAGAAGTTTTTGCTGAATTTCCCCAGCACAAGCCAACCGATTGATCCATCAGCCGACGCCCATCAAATAACACTCAAAGATAGAGGAATAAGAAAAAAATACACCCGGTTTGTACCATAAAGATACGTAAGAAAGATAGAAGGAAGTAAAGAACAAGCTGTGCGATTCTAGAGCTTGGCACGACTGAGCCGATTGATTCAGGCCGGATCTAGCCCAAACCCCTCGTCTATCTGAAATATGGGCCAAAATGATGTGTTGAAAAGCTGGAGATCCCTGGGCTTTTCTCAATCATCAGGATCCCTTCTTCCAGCATACGAGACGCCACTCACGGCAAACAAGTGGCTCCTGTTTCAACAAGGAATTTCATCCCCATTCACTACAGAAGGAAAGTGACCTGTATATTTTATTCCCTACAGACAAGGGAGGCCGAAAACGTTTGCTTAAATAAAAGCTTGGCTCTGAAAACAGGAGATCCTTTGCTAAATATGAGATCCACGATTATGGTATGAAATTATTGAGGTGATAAGATTCAGAGAGAACAAATTATTTTATAAACTAATAAAGAATAAAGCTGTGTTAGATGATAACGTACACTTCAGAATTTAGTGATAAATATCTGATTCTGTTAACTTTGGAATAACATGAAATAAATTTGAGGTAACATGAAACGACAAGTTACTTATCTAATAACGTATTTAAAATGCATCTTTCATTGATGTGCAGAGTGAAGGAGCATGAAAAATTGACACATACACAGAACAAACATATACAGATGAGATTTTCTTCTTTGCGGTGCGCGACCCACCAGCAGTGATGATACACGTACAAATGCAGCGTGGTAGTAACATGAGATAGGAAAGGTTTAAAAGGATAGATCTCGCGTAGTGAATTGTAAAAAAAAATTGGTAAGATGCAATTGAATAAATTGAATTACAAAATAATACCGGTCGAACGGACGATTGTTCTGTATGTTGGAGGCTTTTACCCAACTGCCACAGAACCTGAAGGCAGCCACCTATTTCGGGGCACCGGGTGGTCTCGGCAATGGGACTGTTTTCGGTGGGGTCTTACCACTCTGCCACACTCCCGAAGGCAGCCGCCATATTTCTATCCCCCGGGCAGGCGCGGGGCTAATTTTGGATGGCCATATGGCCATTTTGTGGGAAAGTAACTGTCCTTATGGCCTTCATTTGTTTAGGTTTCCATTATGGTCTGGTCGCTTAATGTTTGTATTTCTTTCCCTTTGGTGTCTTTGATGGGTGGAGTAAGTTAATTGTATCGATTCCTGATCTTTGTTTTACTTCTACTTTTCATATCTGAAAGGCCTCGGGCCAAGATCAAGGAATGACCATGACCTTGAATACTGATGTAGTTTCAGCCACTCAATTCGCTTGCAGTTAGTTTTCAGATCAGGGATTACAATAGTTTCCGAGAAATGGTCTATTTTCAGTTCAACGCACAAAATACTTGATTAAATGGGTGACCATGACCTACTTTTCAAGGTCAAAAGGGTCCAACATATTTTCAAAGATAATCAACAGTTGCCCCAACTGTACAATATCTCCTGAACGAAATAATGTATTCCAGCCATTTGGTAAGATTTTGATGACCTGGATGTATCTTTACCATATCTCCAGATCCAATTAGAGAACTGGAAATGTACCAAGTTAGACCAAAATTTATCAATGTTTTCATGAGTTGAGATATAGAAAAGCCATTTTTGGCTGAAAATTAAGTTTTCAGGCACCAATGACATTGAAAATTAGGTCAAGGTCAGCAAACTCTGGAGTAATCAAACCTTTGGTAGGCGGTAATGAAGCTTGACCAAAATTCATTGATTTATTTATGAGATAGGGTGAGGAAGCCCTTTTTGGTCCAAAACTGACAGTTTTTATGGGCATGTACCCTTGAAAATAAGGTACATGTAAAGGCCGTCAAAAGGTAATGACTGTTTCTCACGCCCTAATGATATAACCATGTAGGTTTCTTCACAATCCATTCATAGGTTCAGGAGATATAGTGTCTCAAACAGGCTATGTGGAGTCGCTGATGTTGATGCAAACAGGATCTGCACCTGAAACATGTCCCTCTCCCCTTGTTTTTGTTGTCTTTTTTTATTCACAATTATTTCAAGATTATTTCACTTATTTAGAGCGGACTGTTAATCAGAGGTTGACGAAAACCAGAGTACCCAGAGCAAAACACCCAAGCTTCCCTTGCAGGACTTGGCATTTCACATGTGACCTGGGCCAGGCTCAAACCACAGAGATTAATGATCAAGAGGCAGTGCTCTTACCCACTACTCGAGTATGCCATGAAGTCCATTTATTGGGAGGACATAATTCTGGTTGAACTTGTAAAATTTATCATGGCAACATAACAAAGCCTTGATGGGTCTGACCTCATTTTCAAGCCAAACTGTTCTTGGGATCATAGTGCCTAGTTGGTGGGGGGGGGGGGCATAGTTTTCTTATGAAAACTTTTCTTTTCTGATGAAAACCATTCTTAGAAGTTA
Organism: Lucinisca nassula; assembly: GCA_963580285.1. Lineage (NCBI taxonomy): Eukaryota > Metazoa > Mollusca > Bivalvia > Lucinida > Lucinidae > Lucinisca > Lucinisca nassula. Next base: position 95,344,570 of record OY757021.1, on the reverse strand, counting down.
GAATAGTTAAAAAAACCCAGGGCCAGGCCCTGTACTTGTTCTTCAGCTAGGTGCTTTTTGGTAACATGCACTTTAACTTATTCCAGAATAAACTGAATAATTACCCATTCAGTGAATCACTAGTTGGGTTCCCAATATTACAATTGCAGCATGTATATCCTATGTCAGGTTTGTTCAAACCCAGACGCAGTGTGTGTCTATCACTTTTCCAAAAACAACCAGTGATGCGATATAAGCATTTGTTTGTTTGAGGTTTAACGTCCCCATCAACAATGCCAAACAGGTGATGCATACTCGAGTTTGAACCAAGGTTTTGTATGCAACATCCTTTGTCTGCCTAGGAGCAAAAGTCAAATTGTGTCCAGAGCTCTCACTAGGATTTTGAAAACAGGATTCCAGGAATCCTTCCTTGTAAAAAGTTGGATTCACAGGTAAAAAGTTTGATTACCATATAATAAAAGGTTGAAGTTCTGATCTTGATTGTTATCTTATTATCAGGCTACACATCCATATAAATAACTGATGTGTAGATTGTGGGTACTAGTTAGAACTATTTCACTGATGTGTCTAAGAAGCAGCCACAATCTGACGTTTTGTAGAAACATTCAGAAAATAATGTATACCCCAGTAAAACCCAGTCCCCCCCCCCCCCCGACAAAAAAAAAACAAAAACAAAAAAAAAAAACACGCAGTTGCTCTGATTTATTGTCATTTCTAGCCAAATAATGCCATAACATAAAAATCATGTTGTGTAAGGATAAAAACAGATATAATGTAAATGTAAACCCAGATCAGAAAAGAAGCATTCCATACAACCATGTTTGTGCTTTCAAATTCGGACGTACATGTACGTGACATTAGCTCATAATTTTGTGAACAAATATGTAGGGCAAGCATCCTAACTAGTCTGACTTCCTGTAATTGTTAAAGAAGAATTACAGACATTTATGTCACCAGTACACATCAAAACACTCTTTGACCGAGCGATAAAATGTATGATCATGTAGTCGCGAAAATACATGGCATTGGTAATTCGTCAAATATATCGTCTTCGCCGTAACCCTGATTTAACTAAATATGTGATATTTTGCCGACTTATGTTAATCCATTGATGGTTCATGCTCACATCAATCAGTAAACTAATTAATTATTATCCGTAATAACACAGGGATTGGCGCGACGAGATTAAAAAGGCGTGTGTGTGTGAATTCGGGTTTAACCTCGCTTTCAACAATTTTTCAGTCATATCACGACGGTGTCTGGTTGCGACAGAGAGCTCAATGCTCACTTTTATAGTGCTGCCTCACTGAAGTACATGTATCATGTCCCAGACACATTACATGATACCACACCCAGTCACATTATCCTGACACTGGGTCGACCAGTCCTAGCTCTACCCCGTAAATCTGAGTGCCAAGCGAGGAGCAGCTAGTACCATCTTTAACGACTTTGGTATGTCGCGGCCCGGGATCGAACCCGTTACTCCCGTTCCCCGGAGCGGACACTCTACCAAATGAGCTATCGGGGCCGGTGAGATTAAAAAGGTACAATTATTTTTAACACCTGCCGCAAACCGACCACTTGCAAAAATACCTGTCAATATGTGGCACGTGTGCTTTCAACACAAAAAACGGCACCGCATTTGATCTTTTACTGGTACTGCATAAGCGGCCTAAATTAGCTTCTGATTTCACCGCTTCTGTAATTTTGGACGCATGTCGCAATAAAAACATGTGTACATAAAAATCGGCGATAGTGAATTTTACGCGTACAGCGGCAAAAAGTTGGAGTAAAATACACAGAATCCTGCCTTTCCGAGAGCTCTGGCATCTAAGAAACCCTAATGTCCCAGTTGCCTTAGATGTAATCTCAGAAATATGTTGACCTCAGTTGAGATTATCAGTGATGCTGATACCAAGATATTTTGCGGACTGGACATGTTTCAATGTATGCTGATGTACATGTAGGGAGTAGTCGAATTTAATCTGCTTGTCTGGAGGGTGCCGTGACACCCTCATTGAATGACATGTGGCCACATTGAACTTCATTTGCCAGTTGACCTCCCAATGTGCTAGGCTATCCAAGTCATCTTGTAAGATAAGGCAGTCAGAAGAAGTATATATATTCCTGTACAAAACACAATCATCAGCAAACAAACGAACAGATGATCTGATATTATCAGGAAGATCATTAACCCTTGTCCTGCTGAATATTCATATATGCCACACCCACTACCGATTATCAACCAATCAGATTACTTGTAGCAAATTATTACAACACATTCACAATCTGAATGACAAACAATGTAGATCCTGATCAGATGGCTTCTTCAGAAGCCATCTGATCTGGATCTACATTGTTTCAAAGAAAAGGCATATCCGGGCTCAGCAGAACAAGGGTTAATAAATATCAAGAAAAGGACCTTCCAAGTACCGAACCTTGTTGGACACCAGACAAAACAGGGACTGGATCCGATGTTTGGCCATCAAGTACAACTTGTTGTGGGTGTCCAAAGAGCAATGAGCTACATGTAATCCACTTCAGTGTGGATTCTCTTATCCCATAATGATCCAATTTGTACAATAGCCTTCTGTGAGGTACCTTGTCGAAGGCCATGACAAAATCCATGATAATCAGGTCAGTCTTTTTGTGGCCATGATTAATGGTCCCATCCAGATTGCATACTACGCAAAGCCTTTTCAAAATTTTATAGACGCCATTCTGATTTAATTTCAAAATTCAATATTGGACTTAAATCTCTTCTGCAACAAGGTCTATCGGAACCCGAATTTTATGGTGACTTAGTATATAAATTCAGAAAATATATAACCGCAATGACTTCAGCACCCAATTTCGTAAAATCATTCTTCGATATAAAAAGATTGGGTACAACATGGATATTATACGACAGACTGCATGCATGGTAGTTAACCCAATCACGGTTGGCAACTTTGCTTCCCTCTTTAATTGCACGCCGGTGGGTCAGGCCTCAGATTCTATGACGGCTCCAACGTAAAGGCATATTGAAAATTAAAGAGATAATGTTGGTTGGTGCCTGATGCTCTGTCTCTGGTCGGGCTCATCGGAGTAGAAGTAAAACAAAGATCAGGAATTGATACAATTAACTTACTCCACCCATAAAAGACACCAAAGGGAAAGAAATACAAACATTAAGCGACCAGACCATAATGGAAACCCAAACAAAGGAAGGCCATAAGGACAGTTACTTTCCCACAAAATGGCCATATGGTCATCCAAAACCAAAAGACACAAGTGATACACACAGTAAGTAACAAACAACAACATAAATAAATCGCCACAGAAGAGCCGCCTTGGAACGGTCTAACTGTTGGTTTTCTTTTGCTCCAGCATTTCAGTGGTTTCTTGCTGTCGAGTCCTCACCGTTGTCTCACCTCTGTGGTTCTTTGATTTCTGTGTTCACGGAGATGTTGCACTGATGAGTTAGGAGGCCTTCATGCGGACTGAACAAATTATTTGTCTAAATCGCGACGGAAGTAAGGGCGAGGATTGTGGCCACGTAAAATCGATTTAAGCCCCCCAGTGGAAATCTTCCACTGACCGTTCCAAGGCGGCTCTTCCGTGGCGATTTATTTATGTTGTTGTTTGTTACTTACTGTGTGTATCACTTGTGTCTTTTAATTTTGGATGGCCATATGGCCATTTTGTGGGAAAGTAACTGTCCATATGGCCTTCCTTTGTTTAGGTTTCCATTATGGTCTGGTCGCTTAATGTTTGTATTTCTTTCCCTTTGGTGTCTTTTGTGGATGGGGTAAGTTAATTGTATCAATTCCTGATCTTTGTTTTACTTCTACTTTACATGTACGTCATGGTAGAATTGAACTAGTTGAGTTTCACAAGATCTTCGGCTTCAGAAACCGTGTTGACAGTCAGCAAGAATAGTTTGAGGCTAGGTGACTGTTGCTAACTAATATATGCTTCAGGGTTTTGCAACAGATACATGTACACGGCAGTTTGCAGGGATGAATGTCATAAAGTGCACTGTATTTCGGATTGGGACGTTAACTGGAGGCCCCCCTTGCAGGGACACCAATCCACTGTGCAGGTTAAAGAACCCTACCGTAATAACATGATTACTGTGTTTTGTTTGATTTGAGCTGAAACATTCCCGTCAACACTGTAAAGGTCATTTTGGAGATGTTGCTACCAATTTTGTGGGACTTTTACCCGACATTGAGATGAAATGACATCTCAAGCCCTGTAGCCCAATGAAACCAATAGGGTTTATAAGCATGGACGTCCCGACACTCACACCACTTTTCCAGGACAGGCTTAGATCCTCTAAGCAGTTTACCAGTACTCGTGTGTAGGTCAGATTCAGCCCTGCGTGGAAGCATCATGCAGCCCATACCGTATTCCTCCCATTAAGCGCCCCTGCTCCTATAAGCGCCCCCTCACTGTTTTTCCAAGAACAAAATAACAAGCGCCCCTTCTGCTGTTGGAGGAAAAAATATTTTGGCTTACCTAAAGGAAAGGTTTCAGCCGTTCATTCATCACCGTTTCTGCTGTAAATCGTATCATGCAAGGTATTTCTAAACCCCTGGCTATCTAGGTACTTTACATGTTATGGTTCCACCATATTAGAATGGAAAACTACTACATGTAATTGGTTTAAAACTCTGAGTTCTGTTAATATTTTTGTCTCTTATAAGCGCCCCCTCTTTTTTCAATTTTCTAAGCGCCCAGGGCGCTAAATGGGAGGAATACGGTATATTTCTTCAAGCCACAATGGGCGGGGCCGATGATTACTTTGTAGGCTTTCATCCTGCAACACTGGAGTGTATGTAATAAACACCGTCTGTGTCCCCTCTTGGGGTTAAGGCGAAATAGGAAGAAAGAAAGAATGTGACACCGGTCTGTAATTTGCATAATATTTTTCTCCTCTCTTAAAGACCGGGGTTACGTTTGCTTGTCGCCCGTCATCTGGTACAGTGCCCTGAGGAAGTGATTCATTGAAAATAAAGGCCAGCAGGGGAAATATTTCAGCACTACATTCCTTAGCAACCTGGCATGCAGACCATCAGGCCCAGATGCCTTATGTATGTTGAGCTTGTCCAACAGTTTTGCGACCCTCTTGCGGCTTTTACCTTTTGAAGTTTTTTTTTTTTGGTTTTACGGCCCTTTCAAGATTATTTCACTCATATCCAGCCGATCGTTAATCAGAGGTGGGCGAAAAACCGGAGTACCCGGAGAAAAACCACCTGACCTTCCGTTGCAGAAGTTGGCGTCTCACATTTGACCCGAGCGAGGCTCGAACCACAGCGGTGAGAGACCTAATGATCAAGAGTCAGCGCTCTTAACCACTAGGCCACGGAGGCCCGTACCTTTTGATGGTAGTTCACCTCCAGCTGCACGTGTAAACACCGATTGAAATTGCTTATTACATATATTTGCCATATCGCGAGATTCAGTTTTCAAAATTCCATTTTCCCTAAGTGAGGTGATCCCAAATGATTCTTTTTTCAGGACTTTACAAATGACCAAAATTTCGGTCAGGTATAAAAGCCAAGGCCGCGCCAGGCTGGGCCGAGAAGCCAAAAAATGCTGATCCAAAGATTTTATATTTTGTCTCTTGTCACAATGAAGATATAAATTGTAGTCAGTTTGGTATAAAATTATTATGAATAACATATTTGATAACTGCATGAAGGTTCATCTCTCTTGTTTTATTTTCTTTAATAGACAATTTTTCCGAAATTGAGGGGTATAAAAGCCAAGGCCGAGACAAATGGAAACATTTCTTAATTTCTTACGATTTTATCGGTTCATGAAATTCTTTTTGTCCTGATGATATTTAAAATTGATTATTACTATCATGTGCACATAGATAATATAATAAACATATCAAAATCACCTTAAATGATCAAATTTCTTATTTTCTAATGGTTTCTATTTTTAGATTAACTTTACTAAAGGAAACGACCAAAATGTATCGAATAGGAAAAAAAAAAGTATTCAACTGCTAGCTGGAATTAAAGAAATATAAAAAATGATTGTTATAGTTGTTAACAAGTATACATATTAAAATTAGGAAGAGTAAAAAGTTAATTTTTATTTTTCTATAATTCCAACTATCAGTAAACAAAACTTTCTTCCCTTTCGGTCCTTTTCTTTAATTAAGCCAATCTAAAAATAGAAACAATTAGAAAATAAGAAAATTGATCATTTAAGGTAGTCTTATATGTTTGTTATATTTTTTTATGAACAAACCATGACAATAATCAAATGCAAATATTTTCAGGACAAAAAGAAGTACTTTAACTTGTAAATTTGCAAGAAATTAAGAAATATTATCATTTTTCCCGCCCTTGGCTTTTATACCCCTCGATTTCGGAAAAAAAGGTTATTACAAGAAAATTAAACAATGTAGAGAGATAAACCTTCCTGCAGTTATCAAATATGTTATTTATAACAATTTGATACCCAATGGACTACAATATATATCTTAATTATAACAAGAGACGGAACAGAAAAATCTTCGGATAGGCATTTTTGGCTTGGTGGCACGGCCTTGGCTTTTATACCCGACCCAAAATTTCTTAACTTTTCCAAACTCCATTCTTCTGTTGGCCCTCAGGATCAATATTTTCATCATCAAAGGTCATGCTTGAAATATGCATCTCTAATTGCCTTTTGTACATGTGCTCTGAACCTATTTTGTTATGGTTCTTCACGTCTGGATTGTTAGACTTACGAGCACAAAAGTACATTCTATCAGTATATAAAGAAAGATAGAAAGAAAAGGCATCATATATAAAGTTTATGTACGATTTTTATTAACCTTTCAAGATTATTTTGAGCCAATCGTTAATTATAGTGGAGTGCTTTCAGAGAGCCAGATAAGCTTCGTATTTTCGTAAATTACGGATTAAAAAATGCAAAATACGAAGTGGTTGAAAATTTAAATCGTACCATTTACGGTAGACCTTTCTTAGGTTACGAAGGAGACAATGATATGGCGCGTATTTACGCAGTAATCCTTGCATAACGTTTCGTAACATGACCATCTACAATTGTCAGCTCAAAGACAACGAAAGGGTATGTAATTAATACCCTTCCTCTACCCGACGACTATCCGCTGTGATTAGAAATAAGAAGAAGAATCCGAAACGTGTTTTCACACCTGCAGCTGTAGTTAGTCACTTCACTGGTCTCACAAATGTTTTGCTTTTTTTTCCGTGCACATAATTTCCCGCATGTACGTTTGTTGCATTAATACTTTAGCGGAAAATATGACTGTGGGATAGGTGAAAACAGACAAGCCTGTGCAGTCTGATCTGTCTGTACACTCCTTTTATGCCTCTGGTGTTTTAAAACAGCAGCACGCGGGTTGTCTAGACTCACTAGTTAATCTGGTCTTTTGAAAAAAAGTAACAAATTTTTGGCTGTTCGTAGACTCATTAACCTTGTTTGTTTCGACCGTAGAATGCGCCTGAATGCAAACTATTACAGGGCCCGAAATTAAGCTCGCATTTACGCTAAATGCGAGTGAGAATTTCAAAATGCGAGGCCAAAATATTTGTACTAGAAAATTTTCGCGAGTGTCCGATCGTCGGTAAAAAATAATAATAGTAATAATACAGACGACAATAATAACTCGCCATTTCCGCGACTGCTTCTGCAATTCCGACGTTCTAAATTTAGATTATAAACTTTCCAGAGGTCAGGAGGCGTAGCACGTAAGGCCGGTGCACCGGTAAACCGCGGTATTTTCTTTCTTCTTTGCCGTAAGGCCGGTGCACCGGTAAACCGCGGTATTTTCTTTCTTCTTTGCCGTATCGGTACTTTTGGCAAGTGACGGATTTTATCGGAAGTTTTATATCATTTAATTCAATGTTTGCGAAAGAACAAAAATATGTTTGCAAAACGATTTCACTAGCGTCGGCTGCGAAAAAAAAACTCGCAGGGACGCAAAGTATCTTTTATAATGCGCCGCTAGTCATGCTGAGCACTGTTAAGTTCAAAGACGCCGACGCGACCGATAGGGCGCGAAAATTATCGGATACTTGAGATGAATAGCGGTAATAACTAATAGAGCATGCTCTGCATGCCGGCCACTTGGGATTAACACAGATAAATAGGTAATAAATTTCTAATCAAAACCTAACAGTTTAATCCTGCTAATTGGGGCTCAAAGTAATCTTGCGTGAAAACTTTGTAGCATATATATGCACTGCTTGTCGGAACACGACTGACAAAGATGACATTGCAAGACAGCATGTATGTTGATCAGTCTGTGTAGCGCTGTGTCGAACTGTGAATAAATAATTTTATCACAAATTGCCCAGAGACAGTTCAAATGGATAATGCAGGTAGATAGCATGTGGCGACTTCTGAAAAACCCCGAAGTCTTTAATCCTATTAATGTGGTCAATAATTATAAAATATGCTCAATACTTAGCCAACTAAAGCCATTCACGCAATATCAAAAGAACCGCTATATATCGGCGGGTTGAACATCAGGCGTGGTGATGTCCTGAACCAGCAGGTATTGATATTAAGTGACACATGAAAAGAATGACTTGCAATCTTGGCTTACTTTACGCTCATTATCCCATAGCAATTTGGAAAAAAAAACATCGTGTCTTTTTTAACAGGATTAACTAATTTATTGGCATAAGATTAGTGATAGGTCACGGACAGATTAATAGCAATCAGTAAAGATCGCATCCAGATAAACTGCAAAGACAATATTATTGCCAATGTCACATTTTTCGCGACCGTAAACACCTAGAAAACGCGTAATGAGTCTCTGTTAACTTGTCTGTTTTATTTTACGATGTACAAACACCTGGTGTTTGAAACATGTGGTTACCACGGTACAATTTCCAAAGGCGGTACCCAGCCCTAGACTAACACGTCATCAGTTTTTTTATTTGCATTAATACTACCCATACAAGTTAATCATTACTGTAGCAGTTGTTCTTGAAAAATTTCCGCTCTTATTAAAGGGTTTTTTGAAAAAATCGAGTTGATTTTCAGTTTACCTAGTAGATCTTTTTTTAGCAAGCTAAATTTTGCTTGTGGCAAAAATGCTTAAGTTCGGACCCTGTATTACGTTGTAAGTGAATAGGTTCTTGGATCAGACTGTTCAACAACTCTCACATGAAATGTCTTCCTGAAAATCTTTGATTGTGCAGTCACTGTTCACAAGGTTTCATATCGCTTAAAAACGTGTTTCTTGCCGTTTTCCAATGCCTTTGATTATTGAATCATGATGGTTGTTTACTTCTGATACGGTTCAAGTATCTATTCACTAAAAAAAATATATTTTTGTCACAAACCGGTAAATTGACTGGCGTATTAGGTGTTAATATAGTTTTTCCGGCATGCTATGATCGCACATCTCGGTTATAATAGCGGATTTGCACGAGATTACCAGTATTTATTCATAATTTGATGCAGCGCATGTAATGTATGTTATAATTGAAACAGTTAGAATTTATTAAATCTTTTTCTGAAGATAAAAGAAACAATTAAATAAATATGTACTATAAAAGTGTTATCCTTTGGAAGCAAAGAATATACCACAGAACTGAAACGTATGGAGTGTACATGTTTTCATGGCCAGACTAGCTAGTTTAGGCCTCATCAGTGACCCATATTCATATTTTTATCATTCCGACGCTTTTTCCCCACAACATTGTCATCAATGCACGGTTGTGTGCTATTACATTTTAGTTCAAACGGAACCGTTTTTTCACTCTTTATCGTCGCACAGACTGATCTCTTTGTCTGCTGTGTTCTATACCACATTTAACCAAAATACAATTAGTAGGATCAACTTGTAATACTTTGGTTTTCATGCATATATCGATCTGTGAATCGCAGGTGGCCAGGCCAGCACGAAGTGCATGCTTATTTACAACTATTCAGCTCAATTTGAAAATAGAATTATCGTCCTATCAAGCTTCTTAGATGTCTCGTCGGCGTCTTTGAACATGAACGCAGAAAAACTGGCAGTGCATCATAAAAGTTTCTTAGCGTCCTACGACACAGATGGTATTTTTATTCGCGTCTACGCTACTGATATCGAGTGCCCCACTCCCACTTTCCGGCTAGCGCAAACACTGAGCATAATATGTTCAGAAAGTGTAGTCTGATCTGGGTGTGTGCTGTTTGCTAAGACATCTGTCCAGAAACATAAGGGTGATTCTGTTTACTGGCTTGATATGTCTTTATAATCAGTATCAGTGAACTATTAACTAGCTTAAATTGTAATGAATCGGTAGTTAACCAGGTTCATAAAAATACGAAACGACCTCCCGATTTGATCAGTATATTTACTGACCCATTTTTTCAGTTTACTGAAAAGGTTTTAATTTTGATAAGTAAATACGAAGTGGGGATAAAAAATTATCTGGAGCTATGGTGCTTTGCTGCAGTGGTAGCGATTCGGATTCGTAAGGGTTTTAAGGTATCTGATGCGAGGTCAAAAAATGACCATTTCCTCAAGTTTTTTTGCAATAAATTGGCTGTTTCAGCTTTTCTTTTTTCCCTGTGTTTTTTTCCTTTATAACGGCATCCATCTTGCCGCTCATACCCAAACATATTTGTTAAATGAACTGTAATTCAGACTTGCCTACCCCTTGAGACAGAAAATAGTAAGATCCTTCCAAAAAAATCGTAAAATTCAAATTTTATTCGTAAGAGTATCCGATGCGAGGTCAAAATAAGCCCATTTCCTCAAGTTTTTTTTTTTGTTGCAATAAATCGACCGATTCAGCTTTTCTTTTTTCCATGTTTTTTCCCTTTGTAACGGCATCCATCTTGCCGCTCATACCGAAACAAATTTGTTAAATAAACTGTGATTGGATCACAGCCCTATCATTTGCCAATGAAATTTAATTTTGCAACGAGACTAAGCCAGGAATGACAAATATTGTCTTCTTCCGGTATAAACGCACGCTGATCCGAACCGAACCGAAATAATCGTGCTGATTTACCGATTTTTTTTACAAACACCAAAAATCGTACAGAATTCGGCCGTGGTCGTAAGGTCGTAATTTGGACATGAAAATATCTATCTATCTTCTTATACTGAGTCGGTCATATCTGGCCATTACCTCAGTTGATTGGGTGGCTAAATTTAGAATTTAGCTGGAAAAAAAAAAGAGAGAGGGGCACTGGATGTGTCCTTAAAACCATTTACAATCTGTATAACAGAGGTATCCTAAAATGCATACCTCTGAGTCCCAATCTTACACCGTGCGGGCTCTAAACTCCCCCGAGGACCTGGCACCCACCACAGAGGAGGGAAGACTATTCCATTGGGGAATAGTTCTAGGAAAGAACGAGCCCCCCAGGGCACCACCACAGGACTGGCATCCACGACACTGCGAGTCGCTCACCCTCGATGCCCCTGCCTGGGTCGACACTGCAACAGGGGCCAAGCACCCATCTTTATCAATAGACACTGAATCAGAGTGCATTTTGTAGAAGAAGGCCAAAGAGGACTGCTCATGACGGGCCTCCAGGGACGGCCACTCTAGCCCACCAAGCACGCCACCGCCCACATGCCCATCGAGCAACCATCCCCCGCACCCTCTCCACCCACCGGGCCCTAGCTCCAACATAGGGATGCCAAACGGGCGACGCACACCCAAGCCGAGGGCGAACCAATGCCTTACACGCAACATCCCCCGTCAGCCCAGGCTCAAAAGCCAAGCTCCGTCCAAGGAATTCCAAAGCCCCAGCCTCCACAGACACAACCCCAGAGACACGTTGACCCCAATCAAGATCCTCAGTGATGGCGATACCAAGACACCTGGCGGACCGAACATGCTCCAAAATTTGCTGGTGAAGAGTATAGTCAAACTCAACTTGCCTGCCCGGAGGGTGTCCTGACACCCTCATTGAGAGACACTCGGCCACATTGAACTTCACCTGCCAATCAGCCTCCCACTATGCAAGCTGATCCAGGTCATCTTGTAAAATAAGACAGTCAGAAGTAGGAGTGTAACGATGCATCGGACCATCGATGCATTGCGATAGGCACTGGGCCGATAGTACTGCATCGATGGTAAAGTCAAACATCGATGACTATTGCCGATAGTGTTTTGAACTATCGATAGTTTTCTATATCACAAGTTTTTCAGATAATTCTCGAAGTTGTTTTCATTCTTAAATATATTCTTTATTACGACCTGCGTCTTGTACCCGGTCAAGCATCAAACTGTATATTGTCTTAATTGTAATCCAATAATCTCCTGTGCCAGTGGGGGGTCAACGTATGCTTGCAACGGCTGCTTGTCGCGAGATAAGGGCAATGAAATTACTGCCAAATCATGACTGCCAAATCATGATTTGGCGGTTGCCTACAGTTACACGGTGTTTATGCATGCTATTTGTTATGGATTATCCACTTAACACCAAATGTCGGTATAGAGTCAGTACCCTGAATATTCCTTCATTGAACTGGTAAATTTACAGCTTTCTAAAGCGCATTTCAACAGTAAACACTTTAATGTTAATTGAGTTCGAAATAATTGACCACATAATTTGATTCGCTAATCTGCAAGCTGTCTGTAAGCTAGTGATATGAAAAGCGATAATTAATGCGTGTTTACACAGTGGTATTTATTATCAAAGGGTGCCGCCCGCATTAGCACGTGAAGCATGGAAAGTCCGCATGTGTCATTACCGCTTCAAAAGGTGCAAAAAATTGTTCTGGTTGATGTTTTAGAGGATTCTTATTTTTGTCAATAGCAGACATCAAAGGAAATGAAATACGTGTCGTCATGCAAAGAACGCTTATAATTTGGGCATCCAGACAATGTCTGTACAGCCGAGGAATTAATTTTAAATCTTGGACATCGTGCATTCAAAATATGCACAGGAAAATACAGCACTAGAAAACAATTAAAGAAAATAAAAACGTGGTTCGCTTTTCTGTTTATTTGTATTGCTAAAAGATTTGACCGAACAACAAAAGAAATATACAAATGATTTTTGGAAAATCAATTCACAATAAAAATGATGGGCAATTAGATAAGTTGGCAGATGCAATAATGTCGGGGATTACATTATAAGGCATGTTCGGCACGGTACTGATGACGCCATCGGTCGGCCGGGGCCGATTTGGATTTAAAAATTTGTTAGCCCCGATTTCAATGGTGTTCCGTTTAACAAACGCATGCGATCGATTGTGTACCGAAACACTGAGACTTATATTAAAATTTCATCAGATTTTCTGCCAGAAGATTCAAATCTAACTTCCTGTATCACAGGTCCTGGTGTATGAATGTCATTTGACGTGTCACCGGAAACAATTCTGATTCTGAATTGTGTGCATTGCCGACCTAGTTTCTCAGATATCTACTACCATTTTTAATGGGGCGTATGTCTTTCATAAAATGTGACAGCTAAACTGTTGTGGATAGAGAACGGAACTTTGCACAATTCCTGGATTATCCTCGGATGTATTATTTAAGTGTACGACTTTTCCCACCAAGCGTCTTCTATTTTGGCGCCAAAACATAAACATGCACGAGACAGTAGAATAGTCTGTTTCATATTTCCATGCATACATCTACTGTTAGATGTAGCTAATCCTCTAAGGCCCGGGGCGATTTGATTGTGGATTAAATTTTATGATAGAGACATAACCTGATCTTATTTTCACACCTTGTCATGCGAAACGTTGTAGGCTTAACGATAGCGCCGGAGGCTTCTGTTTTCAATAGTAGAACAGACTGGTCCGTGACAAATTCGGTCGGCGTTTATAACACGATTCGGTTAACTAACACGGTTGGTTGGACCCGAAGTTCTGTGTTTTAACGAGCTTGAGGTGTATTTAGTCACTTTATCATGTCTGAAGTTGTTTTTGAAGACAAGCAAAGATTCCATTGCCTTCGTGAAGAGCTTACATTTATTTTGATTAAGAAACTGAGGTTACATGTACATTCTCATTGTGAAATGATAAATGCACTTGGCTGGAATCTTCTTGGCTACTTCTAATAAAATGAGTTTCCCGGCTCTTCCAGGAGAATTTAAACTTAAAGAAAAAAAGTTGCTCCTGAGGAGTTTTTTCTTCCTGTAGGGCAGACAGAAAAGCAAACAGGAGTTTACAACAGTTATCCCTCTGTGTAAATTATCTTGTTTATATCTTTTATGTAGATAAAACATACAGCAAAACAGTTTGAAGGTTTGAATAGTTTTTATTTCCATCTTAAACAAGAAAATATGTATCCGGCAATAGTATCGCAATAGTATTGCAATAGTAGTCAGCAATAGTAATAGTATCGCAATGGTTCTTCTTGCAATGTCAATACTATCGCAATAGTCATTTTCTGACTATCGTTACATCCCTAGTCAGAAGGAGAATATATGTTCCTATACAGGACACAATCATCAGCAAACAAACGGACCGATGACCTGATATTATCGGGGAGATCATTAATGAAAACCATGGCCCCCCCCAATAGAGGCTTGAAGAAATATATGGGCTGCATGATGCTTCCACGCAGAGCTGAATCCGGCCCACACACTATTACTGGTAAACCGCTTAGAGGATCTTAGCCAGTCCAGGAACTGCGGTGCGAGGCGGACTGTCCATGCTAATAAACCCTATTGGTTTCATTGGGCGACAGGGCTTGAGATGTCATTTCATCTCAGTGTCGGGTAAAAGTCCCACAAAATTGGAAGCAACGTCTCCAAAATGACCTTTACAGTGTTGACGGGGACGTTAAACTTCAAATCAAACAAAATTAATGAAAACCAAGAAAAGGACCGTTCCAAGGACCGAACCTTGGGGGACCCCAGACAAAACAGGGACCAGAGTAAGCCTTACGACCAAATCCTAAGGGTAGGCAAGTCTGTGTAATTGGATCATTTCCCTACCATTAGCCAATGAAATTTAACTTATTTTCGCAACGAGAGTAAGCCAGGAAGGACAAATATGGACTTCTTCCGGTATAAACACGCGCTTATCCGAACCGAAATAATCGCGCCGATTTACCGTTTTTTTTACAAACACCGAAAATCATACGGAATTCGGCCGTGGTCGTAATTTGGACATGAAAATAGTAAGCCTTACGATCAAATCGTAAGGGTAGGCAAGTCTGCGAGCGGTTGCGGGTTCGATCCTCACGCTGACCAAAGTGGTGTGCCCCCGAGCAAGACACTTCATCCACATTGCTTACAAAAAAAAGTACTGGTTACCCACCCAGAAAATCATGCTCGTAATGTTCAGATGTGAGTGAGTAGCAGTAATAGGAGAAAAAAAGAAAAGAAAAAAGTCACAGGTGGGCAAAAGCCGGAGTACCCAGTATGATCGAGTAGATAGATAGAAAAAAAAACATTTCCCTTTCGTTGCAGAACATGGCTTCCTAGCAGGACTCGCATCACAGCATTGAGAGAACTTATGATTAAGAATCAGCGTTTTTTCCCACTGGGCCACTGAGTGACCCGTAAATTAGTATGCGATATGAACATTTATAATCAGTCAATCAATTAGCATAATGGAAACAGGATTATCGATTCTTACCCAAATTATTGCTGTAAGGATTATTACAAGTATCCTAAAGCAAAGTGCTTTGCTGGCGGAATTCATTTTGTCTTACTTTTTACCATTTATTAGTCACAATTTCATGTTAAAATCGCTTGTTTTGACTCAAGTCCATTCTTTTTGTTTGGAAAATACCGATTTCCGGTTTGATGAGCACCTTGCCGCCAGACGTCGCCTTGCGGGGTTCCGGGTCGTTTCGCCCGTGGGTCGTTTCGCCGGGTCGTTTCGCCCCGAGTCGTTTCGCCCTGGTTTTGGGGGTGGGTCGTTTCGCCCTTACCTGGTGAGTCGTTTCGCCCGTGAGTCGTTTCGCCCGTGGGTCGTTTCGCCGGAATTATATTTTAAGGGAGTGACAAACGGAATGGATGAGTAAATGGACAGATGGATGAATGAATAAATGGGTGGAGTTGTGCGTTGGCAGATGGACGGATGAACGGACTGCATTTTAATATACGGCGATAGATAAGTTAATGAATGGATGGATGGAGAGTATTGGTAGCTGGACAAACGGAAATGAATGAATGAAGTGATGCTTGTGTAGATGGACGGACCGTTTCTAACGAGCACCTGAGCAGAAATATGAAAAATATAAGAATCTTTGATCAGAACATTTTTGATTGTTTTTTATTTGTTGGTAGAATTTTCCAGTATTTGAATAAGCATGTTTTCGTAATGCAAACTATTAAACCGACCAGTACGATAACACAGCCGTCCGACATAGCGCAGGTTTTCACATCTCTGAAATGACTAGTTTTATTTTTACTTTTTTATGAAAAGCTGTGGTATTTTTTCTTATCTATACTGCGAACATATATTTAGGCGGTTCTAACGAGTACCCACAACCTTTGTCTTGTAGCAGAAATAACAAAAATAATGTATACCCCAATAAACCCCAGTTTTCACCATATAAGGTGGGGTTTAGGGGGTATTCATTCCAAGGACTTGATAATATGATGCTATAGTTTCATGTTATGCTTTGTTATATATTTATAATGTAAAATATGTGTTTTGCTACGTATAAAATTATGGGAAAAATGATAAGAAAGTATAAAACGTTATGTTTCTATTCCTACCAAGGTTGAGTCACAGTAGAGTCTGTATAAAAATTAAACCAACTTTTTACACATAACACTTCGTTAATTTGTAATATTAATTATTACTCTTTAAGTGACATTTTTGTTAACTTTTACACAGACAACACTGTTTAAAAATATTTTGTTTGTTGAAATTGAGGTTTAACGTCCCCGTCAACTCAATTAACGTAATAATGTAACCAGTTATATCACGTCACTATTTGTGCAGAAAGAACAACTGATAAGTTAATAAAATATCATATTAGCAAGTCTATGCAATAACGTCCCCCTAAACCCTATTTTATACAGTGAAAAATGGGTTTTCGCATATACTTTATTTCTCTTATTTCTGATTCTATAACATAGACTATTAGACGGTTCTAATCCAAAATCTATGTTTTGAGCAGAAAGAAAAGTATGTCACATTTTTGAAATATAAACAGTCATTTTCACAACCATAAATCCCATTTTATTGCAAAGACGTGTTAACCTTATGAGAGCTCAAATATCTTTCTCAAAAAGGTGGTAGCGCAGTTGCTCAAACCTGAAGTAGAAGCCGTCAGAAGGTCGTCCAGCTGCACCAAACGAGGGCAAAACCATGTTTTCCGGAACTCCCAATACCCCCATCAAGCCCTTTACATACCAAAAACAAACATAACCTCAATCAATAGGGCTCGAAAAAAATATGGGCGAAACGACCCACGGGCGAAACGACCCAGGGCGAAACGACTCAGGGCGAAACGACCCACGGGCGAAACGACTTATGGGCGAAACGACTCACGGGCGAAACGACCCGAGACCCCTTGCGGTGTAGCGTGTCACCGCGATTGGCTATAAAAGCCAAGACCGGGTCGGACCTTTGGATACTCTGAAATTGGTACAATATAGCGACAGCCGAAAGCTCGATCGCATATATACACGACTAAGACTCGGGGTCAACTGACTAAATGCACACAACATCTTCTATAGCGAGGCCGATCCATTATGCGGGCACTGTGGCGGGGTGGAGTGTGTTCAACACTACCTCGCAGAGTGCCCCGCACACGGCCCCGCCAGAAGGGAACTAAAGGGAGAACTGACAACATTAGGATACCAAGGGGAGATAAACGCGGTTTCTCTACTCAATCTAAATTCACAGGAAATGAGGGACGCGGTCTTCAAATTCTTTGAGAAAACAAGGCGCAGACTAAATTTAATCGCATTGTACCGTAAAACACACCCGTACGAGAATACATACTTTAGGAGGCCTTCATGCGGACTGAACAAATTATTTGTCTAAATCGCGACGGAAGTAAGGGCGAGGATTGTGGCCACGTAAAATCGATTTAAGCCCCCCAGTGGAAATCTTCCACTGACCGTTCCAAGGCGGCTCTTCTGTGGCGATTTATTTATGTTGTTGTTTGTTACTTACTGTGTGTATCACTTGTGTCTTTTTATTTTTGGATGGCCATATGGCCATTTTGTGGGAAAGTAACTGTCCTTATGGCCTTCCTTTGTTTAGGTTTCCATTATGGTCTGGCCTGTTAATGTTTGTATTTCTTTCCCTTTGGTGTCTTTTATGGGTGGAGTAAGTTAATTGTATCAATTCCTGATCTTTGTTTTACTTCTACTTTAAACCAAAATCTCTAGAGAACCGAGTTCAGAACAGTAAAAATAAATATTCTAACCGCACCTTAGACGCTACCAACCAAAAAGGGCCGTAGTGATCAAAGGGCGACGTCTCACAGCGAAAAGGGGAACAAAGTCAACGATAGGCGCTGTGGTTGCGGCCTCGGCTTTGCACTTAGGAGTGCCTATCGGTGACAGCGATCCCTGGATCACTATGAGAAGACCATAGCAGAACGGGGCATGGACCCACCACAAGGAAAATCCATAGCCCCGACCCACCCTCCAGAGGGGGTGTGGCAAGCGAGAAGTTAAGACAAGGTGTAGCGTTGTGGTTGCGGTCCACTGGCTTTGCACTTATGAACGCTGCACCAAAGCCCTAGCTGACTGGGAGCCACACAGCCCGAAAGAAGACTACACGAAAGCATGCCGGGACTGGCCATGGATCCACCACAAGGAAAATCCATCGCCCAGCCCCTCCTTAGGGGGTGAGGCAAACGGGAAGTCAGAACGAGACGTAGCGCTGTGGCTGCGGTCCTTGGACTTTGCACTTAGGAGCGTCGCGTCAAAATCCTGGCTGATCGAGAGCCAGACAACCCAAAGGAGAACGGCACAACAGCACACTAGCAAACAAAGCCTCTCCTTCAGGAACGCATATAGAAAAGTGGGACAGAAATAAGAAACAAGACGCCTTATCACATCTTTTTCTTTCTTTTTTCGCAACTTTCGCTTTTGAATAAAGGATGTACATTATAAGGTTACCCAAACGGAATGACCTTGGGGCCCTCAAAAGGGCCTTTTGCATACCACCACGACTGAAAAACCGCATCTCGCCTGGTATATCATACAGCCCTCCGTACTGCCCTTGTCGCATAACATAAAAATCACCAAAAACAGCAAATTGCGCCATGACCGTAATAAAGACAGACGGTCAAGATGGCCACATATCAGTACAGACAAGGGCAATTAACTTACTAACTAGGGCATGACTTAGCGCGACCTGAAGGAAGGCTTTTAACACACACAACCAACCACGCGAAACTAAAACAACATACAGCCACACTAGGTAGGTAGATATAGCGATAGTTGTAGGATAGGAATACAGTAGAGAGGATAGTATAGAAAAGAGTGATCAAAAATCCTGGAGTTAGAAGATTTCTCAAAAAATCGATTTCAAACAATTTTATTTGTGTAAATATGAAACATTAAAAACAAGATCGCATAGGAGCGCTCGACTGCGCACGTGCGCAGGCGGACGCTTGTATGCGACCTACATGATTATATAACAATTTGCACTAACCACTTTGACTAAAGAGATTGGCAAACGTTGTCTCGGGTCCCCAAACGGCTAGGCAAGAGTACTTTTTTTCTACTATGGTGCCTTCCTACACGAAGGATGCGATAATGATATGCAAACATGGCGACACAAAATGACCCTCCTACTGTCCCACAGAATACGGCATCCTGCGTCGGGGAGGACGTCACTTTTTCTAAACTTCAAACGAAAAAGCATAAAAGGGGATTGACCTACTTTCCACATCCTCCGCGATAGCGGTCACCCACTAACTAAAATAAATACGAATTTGGGCCCGAGACGGCGGAAGCCAACACGCCATGTTACTATGTTATGTGTTGTATGTACAGAATAAACAACAACAACAACAAAAAAAAAAAAACACAAATATAATCTTCAAGCACAACCACGGCCCCCGCCCATCGGGGCTTGAAGAAATAGATGGGCTGCATGATGCTTCCACGCAGAGCTGAAACCGACCCGCACACGAGTACTGGTAAACCGCTTAGAGGATCTAAGCCTGCCCAGGCAAAGCGGTGCGAGTCGGCCCGTCAATGCTTATAAAACCCTATTGGTTTCATTGGGCGACAGGGCTTGAGATCTCATTTCATCTCAATGTCGGGTAAAAGTCCCACAAAATTGGAAGCGACGTCTCCAAAATGACCTTTACAGTTTGACGGGGACGTTAAACCTCAAATCAAACAAATCAAGCAAAACCTTGCAGGTACAAAAATTGTCCTTCCCAGCAACTGTGGGCGGATGGGCCTGTCCAAAAAAGGACAACACCACAAACGAGATCGGCAAACGTTGTCTCGGGCCTCCAAATGGCTAGGCAGTAATACACTTTCCTCCTATGGTGCCTTCCTTCACGTAGGATGCGTTAATGATATGCAAACATGGCGACTGACCCACTTATGGTCCCGCAAGTGCGGCATCCTACGTCGAGGAAGGGATTGACCTACTTTGCACATCCTCCGCGATAGAAGTCACTCACTAACAAAATAAATACGAATTCAAGCCCGAGATGGCGTAGGCCGGCACTTCATGTTATTATGTTACATATTGTATGTACAGATAAACAACAACAACAAAAAAAAACACAAAGTATAAACCACTAGCTTAATCTTGCAGGTACAAAAACTGTCCTCCCCAGCAACTGTGAGCGGGTGGGTTTGCCCTAAAACGGACAACATCACCTTTAAGGCACAAGAAAAACAAACAAAACAGGTCCGTGGCGGGGTAAGCCCATCCGCCCGCATATATACTTAAAAAAAAAACACTCAACAAGCTGGGGAAACAGACCAAACAATGTAAAAATGTACATACGTTACATAAATATACAAAAATCAAATAAAAAAAAAAAAATACCAATATCAAAATTGACCCTTTCCTGCTCTGACACGGTTCGACATATTGACAGGCAAAAAATTATAACGTCGAGTAGAAGACAAAATGGACCGACTGCAGCGGACTTACGATGGACACGGACGGACGGGGCTGGAGCCGAGCGATGGTCTCCCCATTCACCGGCAACGTGGAATGGGGATAGCACCGAACGGCTACGGTGTAGTGCCAGAATGGATTCGTTCCCTGGGACCCCACCAGCTGACGACCCGCGACACGGGGAAACTGGAAACAACAACAACAACGATCTTGGGATAGGGGTAGCCCCTATGTGCTTTTAGCGCCCGGTTACCTTACAAAATCTATCAAGTCAAGACCTTGGGATATACTAATGAGTAATACGAAAAGTTACTTAAAACGTATTTTGTAAGTAAGCTTTCGTGAAGCATGAGTCATTCATGAAGAGATTTTCGTCAATTATAAACGGAGCCAGGATCTCCTGTACTCTACACATACTAGCCCCTTGCATATAAGGCGGATGAAACAAATGGCTTCTGGGGTATTCAAAATTGTTAATTATATGTCTCCTGTATATATTAAAGACCTCATTACGTTACATAATTCTTCATATAATTTCAGGAAAGAAAATCAAGCCACCATTCCACAAGTGAAAAGCACTAGGTATGGGCTAAGGTCATTTCGTTATGAAGCCGCCCGTATATGGAACTGTCTCCCGAACGACCTGAGAAAGGCTGAGTCCTACTCGCAGTTCAGGAGGCTGCTCCACGCCTGGGACGGCGTCATATGTAAGTGTCCTTCGTGTTCTTTTTTATTTATTTTAAGCATTTCCTTGTTTTAACCCTTTTACTTCCTTTGTTTTAACTTATTTCATCAAGACCTGGTAAGCACGAGTCTTATCATGCCTCTCTTGTTGAATTTTCGTTTTTTCGCGCAAAGGTTGAATCTTTGGGTCGATGCTTTTAGAAGTCTTTCTCTAGCCCTGCCTGAAGTATGTTTTTTCTTAAAGTTTTCCAAATAGTATTTTATTTTCGTTTATATTGTTATTTTTTTTAACAATTATATAAATTTAAACCGAAGTTTAATCTGAATTACATAAGAATATATCTAGTGCTGCGATATGCCCCTAGTTCTTAGATACTCATATGGTATATGTTCTATGTTGCATGCTGTGATATATGTTTCTTCTTACTGTTGCATGTTGTGATATATGTTTCATAATTTAACTGTTGCTTTACGTAGGTTTGTCGAAGTAAAAGCCCTACAGGGCTTATGTTATAGTGTTACAAATAATCGACAAAAAATAAATATTCTATGTCTATGTCTATGATAAATGAATTTCAGTAATAAAAGCAAAATATCATTTTTTTTTCTCCCCGAGGCATTATTTCAAAATTGTTGAATATTGTTAGCATTTTAAGTTCCGCCAATACATTTGAATAGCGATGGCTGTTACAATTGACGGCCAGTGCTTTGCGCATGCGCGAGAATGACGTCATAAACGAAATCCCTAAAACTTCCTATGCAGACTTCAGTTTACTTTGCACTAGGTGCTTTACTTTTTTGAAGTGTTGCCTATCCCAATTATTACCTGACTTCTGTTTTTGGAAAAGCTTATCTCTTTTTCGTATCAGCCGTCTAATTTCCTGTGTTACACATTGTAGACTTCTTTTTGTGCCTAGTTTCTTATGGGGAATAAAGGTTTCAATCCCTCTGTGAATATAGGATTTGAAAGCCTGCCTATCTATCTATCTATCTTCTGATACTGCGTCGGTCACATTTGACCATTACCGCAGGTGTATATTGTGAATATAGGATTTGAAAGCCTGCCTATCTATCTATCTATCTTCTGATACTGCGTCGGTCACATTTGACCATTACCGCATGTGTATATTACATACACTCCAGGTTTTGCAGGATGAAAGCCTACACAGTAATCATGTAATTACGGTAGGGATCTTTAACCTGCACAGGGGATGGTTCCCCCTGCACAGGGGGGCCTCCAGTTAACGTCCCGATCCGAAGGACGGTGCACTTTATGACATTCATCAAATATTTCCGGCCAAAATATACCTAAATAAGAATAAAAAATACATAAATTGATAAAAATAAGCGCGAAAATTGTTTAAAACAACTTCGTACATGACTGAATTAGGAGCAAAATAAAATTCTAGAGCGGGGATTCGGATCGGGATCGGAAGGTGTGTTTCATCCCTGATACCGGAGTTTATTGGGTTCGGGTTATCGTCGTACCCGGTGTCGATGTAAACAAAAAAAGAAAAAAAAAGTGGCGCAGACTGTACACAGGAGCTCCTATGAGGATTGTCAGCTGTCAGTACAGTTTGAGTTTATGTAGGTAAGCCATTTCAAGCAGTTTTTATCAAGTTTTTGGTACGGGCAATCGGAGATAATTAGCGGCCCAGTGCAAATAAAATTAGCCGGTGCAAAAGATTATTTTTGTGACGGAAAATAAGTCCGGGCTGTGCTCTCTGACTTTCTTCATATGAACACATCAAAGTCTACGTCACACAAGGTCAAAGTTCAGACTCATTTATCTGATGGGCAAACCCTTCCCGTTCCATTATCTACCGTTGATGAGGCACAAACCGTTTTCTGTAATTAGAGTTGTCAAATTGTCATTCTGTCAAAACTGTTTGCCACAAACGATTTTGGGCATTAAACAGCTTCTTTTTCGCATAAATTTGGATGGAAAATATGTTGCTGTGGTTTATCCCGATTATGGATTGGCACCAAAATAAAGGAAACTCCGATAGTGAGTTATACAATTTTTTCTTCAATCAGTCCCTGCACAATAAATTTGCCTTAACGATCCTAAGATGGAGAGAACTCACTAAAAAAACTGCTGGACGTTGCGTGTTAATGCAAAATCTTAAGAATAACGTCGATTCATTCCATAGAGAAACCTCATATCCAAAATATATATGCTTTAAAAATATTTCTGTTCATTAATTAAAGCACATTGACTACATTTTGGTATGATGGTGGGTATTTTTATAACGCTTTTTATAGCGACAGTTTGTAGACTTTCTTAGGAGAGCGCGTAACATTCGGCTGCGTTAAAGGAGACGATACTCTTCAGTGTGTGCTCGATTAGCCGTCCACAAAGGACCATTTTTGGGCTGATAAAAGCCGGGATCACATTACCAGACATGTTAAGTCTCCAGAAAATCGCGGAAGACTCCCGTGAAAAGTATCTTTTCTCACGCCTCATGAATTTCAGAAGAAAAGTCATGGAAAAATGAAAATCTCCCTTTTGGGTCAAACTTTTTAAAAAATTGTGCTGGTATTTTCATGAAATCAAACCAAAAATTCCGAATTAATCCGAAAGTAAAGTAGAAGTAAAACAAAGATCAGGAATTGATACAATTAACTTACTCCACCCATAAAAGACACCATAGGGAAAGAAATACAAACATTAAGCGACCAGACCATAATGGGAACCTAAACAAAGGAAGGCCATAAGGACAGTTACTTTCCCACAAAATGGCCATATTGCCATCCAAAATTAAAAGACACAAGTGATACACACAGTAAGCAACAAACAACAACATAAATAAATCGCCACAGAAGAGCCGCCTTGGAACGGTCAGTGGAAGATTTCCACTGGGGGGCTTAAATCGATTTTACGTGGCCACAATCCTCGCCCTTACTTCTGTCGCGATTCAGACAAAGAATTTGTTCAGTCCGCATGAAGGCCTCCTAACTCATCAGTGCAACATCAGAATACTGTAAAACTGATAATATTTAGGAAGAGTGTCAGGAGCATTTTTGCTATCAAAAATGCTCCTGACAACCAGCAATATTTTTCCAATAAAAAACAAAAACTATGATATTAGTATCATTTTAGTTACCTTTTTACAAGTTTTTAGTATTTCATGGTTCTTGATACATGTTGAATGCTTTTTTTGTTATTTTTTAGTATTCAAACAAACATAATTTATATAATTTTTATTCAGATTTTTTGTTATTTTTGGAATAAATTCCAAGAATTGAATCCATCAAATTCTTGCCTATTATTTTTGTAATTGCAATTAAAGTGTGCAATGATTATTCTCCCTTACATGTAGATAATGCAGATAATCTGATAATTTGATAATTTTTCTAATTTCTTCTCTAAAAGGGAACTTATGACATGTTTTTTTTTCCATAGCACTCAAATAAAATTGTTCCTATATTTATTTGGTATTTATTTTCAGTAATAAATGAAACATTAAATTCTGTAAATACTATATGTTTTATCTCTTTTATTTTCAATCCAGTAGTTACGTTAAAATACCAAAGAAGACAAAAAATATGAAACATGTTTCAAGAAACTTAAAATACTGGGGTTACTTTACTGGGTTAAGTAACGATAATAATGCTAATATAACAGGCTTTTATTGGAAAAATATTGCTGGTTGTCAGGAGCATTTTTGACAGCAAAAATGCTCCTGACAACCGGTTACCAGTTGTCAGGATCATTTTACATAACTGGTTGTCAGGAGACGCAGCCTTATATTTAATGCACTCCTTTGCATTATCGGAGATAAATATAATTTGAAAATGCATGCAGATGGGCATTAACCAATGAAAACAGTTGTTTCTTACGTTATTAGTGTGTTTAATTCAAATGGAAAATGAAATTAAATCACACCTTTTAATTTCCTGCATTCCTTTTTCAATTTTCTTTTTTTTCTGTACAATTGGAGGTTTATATGCTGATTTAAGCATGAGGATACGTTTGGAACAACTTCTTTATCCCTTTCAGATGAACTGCAAGTAAGTATTTACTGGCGAGTAAGCAAAGTCATGGGTTTTTGCGGCTATACATTTGTAATATTTATTTTTTTAAAGTAAGAATTTAATAATGAATCTAAAAGTGTTCTAACAGCTCTCCAGATATTACTGTAACATCTATCTATCTATCTATCTATCTATCTATCTATCTATCTATCTATCTATCTATCTATCTATCTGTAACATCTGTCTATCCATACATGAGAGGTCGGCTTGTCTGATGTCTATTTTTACACTGATATTTTCATTTTTGTTTTCATGGCCAACTGTCAATAAAAATGAAAATGTCCGATTGAAACATAAATGTAAATAGGGCCTGATCTATCTATCTATCTATCTATCTATCTATCTATCTATCTATCTATCTATCTATCTATCTGTTTGCTGGACAGAGCATAAAAGATAAGATATCCCTGTGCTGTTGTATTATGTGATCTGTGAACTGGTGTTGGGGCACTGCCAAAGTCGAGGGGGGGGGGGGGGGGGCACTGGTATCGCTAGGTGTTCGCAAGAAAATGATTTTTAAAACATTTATCGGATATTTATCCATGAACAGGAGTCTAAAGAAAAAAAAAAGAGTTCAAAAAGCCCTCAAGACTGCAACATTTTCTAACCTTTCCTGAAAAAAATTCCAGGGGAGCTTGCCCCCTCACCAACCTGCGGGGTAAAGTTTGGTGCTACGATGCTCGCCAGTACTCCTGACACGCCCTGTCTCCCTCATTTTTATTTTCAAAACTTAACATATCTACATTACACTTTCCCACTCCCTTTTAATAACACGACGCTGAACAAAATTAAACATGTTCAAACTGACATTAAAACAGATAGCTCTGTCATCTATATGACTGGCAATCATTTAATCACAAGTCATTAATTTCTGTAACATAGTCCCTTAAATATCCAGGCTTCTTCACTGGCTTGGATGATCACCTCGGCATGGCATCTTCAGTTTGGGGCCTGTGGGCTCCCAGCTCAGCAGTTTCTTGACCCTAAAGATCATCTGGCGGCCGTTTGGCTTCGCCAGTTAACCCATTCTGCGGCTGTATGGGTCCATCTTCCACTATTTCGTTCTGTATCCAACGAGCTTCATCACCTGACACTACATTTCCTGGCACCTGTTCAACTTCTCTAAAACCATCTACTTCGCTTTCTATGTCCCCCTCATGCGACCCTGAAGCGTGAGGCCGATGGGCTCTCACATTGTTTGATTCATCCTTTGCCTGAGCTGTAGGTCACAAGTGAGGCCGTTGGGCTCTAACTTCCTCATCTTCAGAAACATTAACCCGATTTAGAATACCTACACACGGCACTTCAACTTGGTTTGCAACTTCATCCTCTTCACCTACTTGCCCAACACTCCCATCGTGCGTATTAAATTCAGCCTGATGATTGGCAGCGTCCCTATTCTGCCTTTCTGCGACATGAGGCATGTGGGCTCTCATTTGTCTTGTATCACTTGAATTACTCTCCATGCGAGGCCGCTGGGCTTTCGCAGACTGGGTATCCACTCTTGTTTCTCCCAATTCCTGGTGTATGAATGTCATTTGACGTGTCACCAGTAACAATTCTGATTCTGATAATTACTGGGATTAATCCTCGTGCGAGGTCAATGGGCTCTCGTAGGTTGGACAGGCAAGTGGATTTCTGTCTGTAGTAGCTCCTCAGAATCACTAACTTCTCATGCGCTTTGTGGACCATTATTTTGATTAATTCCACCAGGACCCTCTGCATTCACATTCCCATTAAATTTTATAGAACCATTTTGGTTAACCCCATCCTTACTTCCATCATTCATTTCATGCAGATAACTTTTTTTTTCAGAGATTTTCTTGTCTTAGCCATATTTACCAATGAACACAATGAGTTGAAAACGTTACTTTCAAAGTTTGACCCCTAGTCACTGCGTGATGATGCTGGCACTCCAAATTAGCAAACCACCTGGTCCATGAAAACATTAGCTACTGTTTTAGCTGAAATCTCTCTCTTAAAGCATAATTATGCAAATGGAAAATTAGTGAAGTAGTCGATCATCACCACTATATATGAATTTCCTTGCCCTGTTTTCGGTAGTGGCCCAACAAAGTCTATGCCTATCTTTCAAGGGGATAGCCACTATTTATGCTTCTCAATTCTCCTTTATTATGACGGATTGGATCTTCACTCTTTGACATACTACACATTGCTGAATAAACAATTCAATATCATTCCTCAATCCAAAACCGTGAAACCGTGCTCTTACTTTCTCAATTGTTTTCAAACCACCAAGATGGCCAGAGTAGTTATGTAGACGATGCGGGACTGGTTTAATGAGACTTCTTGGGAGCCACAACTGCAGCCTTTAACCCCCATTGTCGTACCACACTCTGTACAATACACCATCTATAACCCTGAGTCTCTTAAGCTGTGACCATATTGACCAGAGTTCGCGATCGGCACCGTCCATTGATGTTGGGGGTGGGGGCTTTGACTATCCTTTAAATTATCTATTTGACTATCCACTAAATTTGGTATAGTTACGCCTTAATTACCAAAAAATTGCTGATGCGATATTACTTTCTTTTTCTTGGGCATCCGCGGTCTGCTTTAAAGACCAACCCTGTGGTGGCCCTAATGACCAGTTATTTTGCCGTAAACCTCTGACTGTTGTACTCCAAATACATTCCTGGGTGCTGATTGCTCTTCAGCTGAAACAAAATTACTGTAGTCAGTGAGGGGAATCTCTTCCTCCTTCTCTTCGTCACACTTCCACGGAATTTCGTGAGAGACCTTCAGCGTTGCTGTGTTTTCCTTGTCTATATCAAAAGGCATGAATTCCATAATTCTTTCCAACCATCGAGTTATTGGACCTCGCAGATTCTTTGTAGTTTTCAGCCATGATAAAGTGGCATTGTCCGTTTTACTAAGAATGTTTTTCCATAGATGTACGATTCAAAGTGCTCTAGAGCCCATGCCAATGCCAACATTTCTTTCATATATACTGTATAAGTTGTGCGCTGAGCTCCTCTTAGTGCCCGTGTCGCGTATGCTATAGATCTTTCATTTCCATCTTCTTGAACTTGTGAAATAACTGCCGTTATTCCTTCTTCACTAGCATCCGTGTCAATTATGAAAGGTAAGTCATAATTTGGAAATGCCAGATCCTCTGCCGACATAAGCACATCCTTTATTTTCTGAAAGGCCTTCTGTGCCTCATTACTTCACTTATATTCTTTACCTTTCTGTTCTAAATGTCTTAAAGGTGCCGTTACTCTCGCATATTTGGGAATAAAAGTCTGGTGATACCCAGCATGTCGAAGGAATGATCGAAGTTCATGGACGTTCGACGAAGGTGGTCATTCATTGATTACCTTAATTTTCTTTGGGTCAACAGAAATAACTGCTTTTGTTACTACATGCCCTAGAAGTTCCCGTTTCTGTGGCACAATCTTACATTTTTCAGGCTTGATTTTTAAACTGTTTTTTTCCAGTCTATCTAGAAGGGCTTCTTAACGACGTCTGTGTTCTTCTGATGTACTAGCGAATACCAGATACACTACTCAGTCTACCCATGATAACCCCTTCAGAATCGCGTCCATTGTCTTCTGAAAGGTCGCAGGGACCCCAGTCAAACCAAAGTTCATCTCTTTAAACTGGTAATGACCATCTGGTGTGGTAAAAGCAGTTTTTTTCCTTGTCTGTTTCCTCCACTTCGAACTGTCAATAGCCATGGACTAAGTCGAAATGACTCAAATAGCGTGCGCCACTCAAGGATTCCAAAATATCATCAGCCCTCGGGAACGCAGAACTGTCTTTTTAGTCACTTCATTCAAGGCTCTGTAGTCCACGCAGAACATCCGTCTCCCATCATTTTTATTGACCAAGGCCACTCCCGAAGACCAGATTGATTTAGATTCTTCGACTACATCGGCTTTGAGCATATCGTTCACTTCATGTCTAATTATATCGCGCTTCACAGGTGACATTCGCCTCATTGTTGCTTTTCTAGGTTCAGCATTGCCAGTGTTTATTCTATGTTTGACGGATGAACTGTTTCCTAAATCATTTGGTCC
Source organism: Lucinisca nassula (assembly GCA_963580285.1). Classification (NCBI taxonomy): domain Eukaryota; kingdom Metazoa; phylum Mollusca; class Bivalvia; order Lucinida; family Lucinidae; genus Lucinisca; species Lucinisca nassula. The sequence goes on along the minus strand of OY757021.1, from coordinate 95,314,846 downwards.
TGTGAAATGACCTATTCATGTTTTTGAGAATACCATAAATCAAGTTTTTCTCACTTTCTGGTATATCCGGGTTGTTAATAGGAAACAGTTTAGGAAAAACTTTATAGTCTGACACACGTGAATCATTACTACTGCTCGCTGTTCTTACAGAAGTTTGACTATCAATTTGGATAAAATAGCAATGCGAAGGAATACTGGAATCAGCCATGTGGCAGCAGAGGGTATAATGGTCCCAAAGAGCTACCTTTCCATATCAGTGCCCCCAATACAAATAACTCCTAACCCATATCTTGTTTCAAACTGTCCTGATCTTTGTTTTACTTCTACTTTAACTATTCCTGAGGTTCTTTCCTTTAACAGTCCGCCAGCAACTTTGCAACTAACATTCGTTTCAGATTTGGCACGGATATTTGTATGACTAGAAAAAGAAACTCTACAAACTTCTAGGATATGTTTGTAACTCAAGTCAATTGTTTTACCCTTCACTAACAAGCGATCATTTGAAAAATCGACCATGATGACATTATTTCTGAAGAAGTCTTCCCCTAATATCAAAGGTATGTTAACATAGTCGCAAATATACACTGGCCACAGAATGTTTGTCGATCCCAATGTTAAATTAAGATCCGAAACGCCAACAACCCTCAGTTCCGATCCAGTGCATGCACCACTCACTGAAACGGATGTGTGTTTAAGTCCTGGTTGTGGTTGAATCCTGTCGAAAGCTTTCTTATTCACTTGTCACTTTAGCACACGCAATAGAAAAGGCCAATACAAAAGGCAGTGTCTGGGTTCTTGGAGATTTCAATCTTCCAAAACTGCAATGGACTGATAATACTCCTTCCCTTAAAGCAAAATGCACTCAGATCAACCTACAACATATTTTTGGACGTTCTTGATGACTTTAATCTTGTGCAGATGACAACCCACCCAACCAGACACAAGAACATATCAGACCTTTTCTTGACAACCAACCCCACCCTGATAAAAAAATGGCCTGCCACCCTGGACTAGTTGACCATGACATGGTCATTGCTGAATGTTCTGTCAAGCCCATAGCTCACAAAGTAAAATCTAGGAAAATCCACCTCTTCGACAAAACTAACTGGTCAAAATTCAAACATTTAATGAAAGATTTCCAGCTACCCAAAAAGACAAATCAGTTGAAGAGCTGGGGGCCAGCTTCACTGTTAATGCATATAAACCCTATTGGTTTCATTAAGCAGCAGGGATAAAGAGGTCATTTCATCTCGATCTTGGATAAAAGTCCCACAATATTGGAAACAACATCTCAAAAATGACCTAAATAGTGTTATTGGGGATGTTAAACCTCAGATCAAACAAACATTCAAAGACCTTCTATAAACTATGAATATGGTGTGTGGCCTCATTGAGGCGATTCTAATGAGCACAATGTACATTTAATAAACATTTTCAAGATAAACTGATAAAAATGTCTAAATCATTGCTAGAATGTTACTAGAGACTCAGCCACGGTAAACGAGCCATCAGTGTTTGGGCCAATGAAGTTCCACTGTATATTGTTTTTATACGCCCGTTTGAAAACAACGGTCGTTTGAAGTTATGCCCCCGGCGTCCGTCCGTCCGTCCATCTGTAAAACTTTTCGTTTCCGGATAACTCCTACAGTTTAGATCAGTTCAAGCTGAAACTTCATACATAGTTTGACAATGATGTGGGGCAGCGCATATTGTTTCGAGGTTACGGTCCACCAAATAATAATAGAGTTACGTCCCTTTGAATTTTTTTGTAAACTTTTCGTTTCCAGATAACTCCTCCTACAGTTTAGATCCGATCAAGCTGAAACTTCATACATAGCTAGACCATGATGTGGGGCAGCGCATATTATTTCGAGGTTACGGTCCACCAAATAATAATAGAGTTAAGCCCCTTTGAATTTTTGTAAACTTTTTGTTTCCGGATAACTCCTCCTACAGTTTAAATTCATTCAAGTTGAAACTTCATCAATAGTTTGACCATGATGTGGGGCAGTGCATATTGTTTCGAGGGTATGGTCTACCAAATTATAATAGAATTATGCACCTTTGAAATTGTTTATAAACTTTTCGTTTCCGGATGACTCCTCGAACATTTTACACCCGATTTAGCTGAAACTTCATATATAATTAGACCATGATGTTGGGCAGGGCATATTGTTTCGAGGTTATGGTCCACCAAATAATAATAGAGTTATGCCCCTTTGAAAAATTCTGTAAACATTTTGTTTCTGGATAACTCCTCTTACATTTTAGATCCGATGATGTTGAAACTTTACATACAGTAAGACCATGATATGGAACAGTGCATATTATTTTGAGTTTACAGTCTGCCAAATATTACCAGAGTTATACCCCTTTCACAGATTTTTCTAAACATATAACTTTTCTTACATTTTACATCTGATGAAGCTGAAACTGTACACATAGTAAGACCATGATGTGGAACAGTGCATATTATTTTGAGGTTACAGTCTGCTAAATACTACCAGAGTTATTCCCCTTTAAAATATTTTTCGAAACCTATTTTGTTTCCAGATAATGCCTCCCACATTTTACATCTGATGAAGCTGAAACTTTATACATAGTTAGACTATGTTGTGGAGCAGTGCATATTATTTCAAGGTTACAGTTCACCATTTATTGCCAGAGTTATGCCTATAGATATTTTTTGAGGTTATGGTCTGCCAAATATTACCATCCATAACAATTTGTTGGAGACAGGTAGTTTGAGCCATTGAGGGTTATTAATATTGCCAGGTAAGAATATATGGAGCACATATTGTTCCTTGGTTACATTCCACAAACCCAAACTTGTACAACAGTCAGTATATATGTGCTCCAACTTACTTATTGACAAGGGCATATACTGAGAGATCTGCAATAATTGCAGATCTCTCGAGCATGAGAATAAAAACACAATAGCTTTACCTGCTGGCATAAATTAGATGGCACATGGGAATCCACCTCATCTAGAACTGTACACATACTGTTTACCATGCTGTTTAGTGTTTTTGACGGAAATTCCTATTCACAAGATTAAATGTGTCCAGATTCGTAGCTGAAAGTTGACCACTTCAAAAACACAAGGGTTGAAACGGTAAAATTGTGATTGGGTATCTATACCGTAATGATCCTAAGTATTGGGACAGACAGGCCAAAGCAAACAATGCAGACCCAGATCAGACTGCTCCTTCAGGAGCAGTCTGATCAGGATCTACACTGTTAGCCATTCTGTCAGCACCTTTTTGACGGTGTACTGGATAGTGCAAAAACATTGTTTAAGTTTTAGGAGAAAAATAGAAAGTCCCTAAGGTGTCCAAACTTTAGGATTTTATGGTATTTCTTCTGTTTCAGACTAGTCCACACACTGATTAAGAAAGATGAAGCGAATTTGTACCTGTCTTGGATTTACAGGATCATTTTCAAGGATGAGGCAAGTTATGCATTTGCTTTGCCACAAAAGCTTGACCCAACGTGAAGTGAAACATACGCTTAACAGTGCTTACCACTATTCTACATCCTCGTTTAAATTAAAGCAGCCTTTGTTTGATAGAAATCAGCTGTCAGAGTGGACAGATTGGGTAAATGACCACAAAAGAGGAAAACTGACTGAGAATACAGGTCAAGATCAGCTGCATGTCCCTGTGATGGTTGAAGAGGTGAAGGAATTCTTTGGAGAACTAAAACCAAAGGTTGGTGGTGTTTTTGTTTGCATACTTCATAGGTCAAGTTGTTTATAACTAATGATGTTATTTACATGAAATAACCCATTTTGTAGCAAATGGAATCTTCCACCTAATATATAGCAGGAGTCAATTTCTAAATTTAGGGCCTCTTGTGTTTATATCTAAAATTTCAACACTCTTGCTAGTTTGCTTAGCTGAGCAGACTGGTTTGCTTTATACCTGTTCCCAAACCAACACTGGCCTCGATGTTATAAAACTTTTTTTCATGCTCAACTCACTTGAGCATGAAATTTTAAATGCTTGTAAATATTAAAATACAGATAAAATAGGTATTTTTTCTGCTTAGATCGACAGAAGCTAATATTTATCCTGCTCATAAATATTAAAATGCCAACATTTGTTGGCATTTTAATATTTATGAGCAGGACAAATTTCATACTCAGTGGAGTTGAGCATGGAAAAAACTTTTATAACCTTGAGGCCAGGTTTTCTTGAGCTGAGACTCATTTCATTGGAATTTGCTGTGCATGATCTGAAGCCCCTAACAAGGAAACCTGTTTTCAGGATTTGCATTGAGGTAGGATTTGAACCAATCTCAGTCTTTAAATTTTTTATAAAGGAATAATACTGTTAAAAAATCCTAAACATTCCGACGGTTTTAGGTCTTGCTGTGATTCTAAAATTCTAAGAAATTTGTTTCAAGGTCCAGAAAGGAGTCCAAAAGGTGCAGACAGAATGGCGAACAGCCCGTCTGTCCCAATACCCAGAATCATTACGGTAGGTATTTTACTATTCTAGCAGTGAACACTAAGGTACTGATCTGACTTTATGGATGCACAGGCTGATCTGCACCTTTGTTGTTCACAAATGGAAAAAAACAACAGGTTTTCACATGCGATGGCACATATTACTGTAAAAATCCTAAATATTTGGACACCTGAAAGACTTGCTGTAATTCTCTTAAAATTTTGACAGATTTGTTTCACAGTCCTGCAAGGACTCCAAAAAGTTGCGGGTGGAATGGCAAATAGTGTAGCCCCTGATCAGACTGCTCCTTCTGGTGCAGTCTGATCTGGGTCTACACTGTTTGCATAGTCTTATCTGTTCCAATACTTAGGATCATTACAGTAGCCCTTGTTTTATTTATTAGAATCTTCTACCTCATTTATAGGAGTCCATTGCAAAATTTAGGGGTGTCAGCTTCAGAAATTTGATTTTAAAATGGATGAACTTACTGCAAACACTGAAGGTCCTGATCAGACGCCACATTTTGCAGCTCTGATCTGGGCCTGCATGGTTTGTCCTGGGGTTTTCTGTATAAATTGGGTTAAGAAATACCTTTAGGATGCCAAGAAAATGTTGTCTGGTTATGTTGTCTGCTAAATCTACCTTTGTGGACCCTGATCAGACTGCTCCTAAAGGAATGGTTTAATCTTGGTCCGCATTGTTTGCAGCTAACCAGTTAACAACAATGCAGATGACAATTGTTATAATTTGCATCTTGAGGGTTGACCCTTGTCCTGCTGAGCCCGGATATGCCTTATCTTTGAAACAATGTAGATCCAGATCAGATGGCTTCTGAAGAAGCCATCTGATCAGGATCTTCATTGTTTGCCATCCAGTTTATGAATTTGTTACAGTAATTTGCATCAAGTAATCTGATTGGCTGATAATCAGTAGTGCGTGTGACATATTTAAATATTCAGCAGGACAAGGGTTAAGAGAGAACTTTACATGTTCCAGACTATCCTAGATATGACCTTTGGGGCTGGAGGTCACACCAAAGCTTTACTGAATCATCTACCTGACTGTAAGATCCTGGCCTTGGACAGAGATCCATATGCCTACAAGCTGGCACAGGAACTGGCAAAAGAAAGGTAACCTACATAGCATATTTTCCCTACCTAATTGGACGCCTCAACTCCTTACCATACATGTTCCCACCGGCCCCGATAGCTCAGTTGGTAGAGTGTCCTCGCCGGGGAATGGGAGGTCACGGGTTCGATCCCGGGCCGCGACATACCAAAGTCGTTAAGAATGGTACTAGCTGCTCCTCGGTTGGCACTCAGATTTACGGGGTAGAGCTAGGACTGGTCGACCCAGTGTCAGGATAATGTGACTGGCTGTGGTATCATGTAATGTGTCTCGGATATGATACTTCAGTGAGGCAGCACTATAAAAGTGAGCATTGAGCTCCCTGTCGCAACCAGACACCGTCGTGATATGACTGAAAAAATGTTGAAAGCGACGTTAAATCCGAATTCACACACACATACATGTTCCAAAGTTTAAACTATAGCAAGTCAATGGGCCATTATTGCATAGTCGAAGTGCCATTATTGCATAGTCGAATGGCCATCATTGCATACCCCCCCCCCCCCCCCCCTCCACCCCCACAAACTTTGAAAATCATGTCACAATAAAAGGACCAAAAATCCTACTTTTTTACCTCTGGTGACCCTCAGACATGCACCTGGGGCAAAATTGTTGAAAAAAAATGGCATTCGTAATAAAGTATTAAGCATTTAAATGTTGATACACACTTAGTGCACTGAGTACAGTGTAAGTCCACTCAGTGCTAAAACAGAGTACGTGCACAAACTGTATTTCTTAGCCTTTCACATTGTAAAGCAGTAAATTAAAGACACTGGGTAGGTAAAATGACACATTTTATATATTCTGCATGGTATTTACTCTCACATTCTGAAATATCAAGCAGCAGGATTCAATATTTTTGAGGTTTTAAAACAGTTGGTGCGAAAATTGGTGTAAGCGCACTTGCACTGTTTTTCGCCAACCCTTTTTCAAAACGTCAAGAGCGGAACTATTTTTTTTTAGCTAGAATCTTGAAACTCACCACGAAAACATGCCTATATAAATTTGGCCTCCTTGAACCCCACTTTTATATAGTAAAACTGGGGTTTACAGGGGTAAACATTAATTTTCTTATTTCTGCCGAGTACCCACAATCAATATTTTGAGCAGAAATAAGAAAATATTAATTTTTCATCCTAAAATTTTCATTTTTTCGGCGATAAAGTTTACAATATATTTTTATAGGCGTGTTTTCGTAATGTGTCACAGGCTATAGCCCTATGGATGAGAACTGGAGAAACATATTCAGAATTTGGTGTGACCTCCCCAACTCCCAACAATGGCTCGAGGGTGGGGATAGGGTGTATGAGCCTAAAGGGACAAAAAATATGTTTTGTACAAACATAGTCAGGTTGTATATCAAATCCAGGATCGTGAAGAGTAGAATACTGATACTCTGTGACATCTCATCTGAGTTTACACAGCTTGCTCAGGCCTGTATGTCCAAATGAATGCATTAAATACATAATCAGTTTGGCCACAGCCTTTCAGATTAGTCTTTAAACTAGCGTCCATGTGATGGACCTAAAACTCAAACCCGAACACGGTCTGGACTGGATTTGTGAGCTGGGTTTTGCAAATGTAGATCCAGTTCTGACTAACTTCAGATGCCAATGGCTGCAACATTTGATCAGGGTCTACACTGTTTGCTCGAAGCGTTGAACAAAACAGTCCATTCAGGATCATTTTCCCAACCAATACTCAGAGACAAGTGACCCACCAGTGTCATGAGTACTTCGTGTAGATTTTTCCCTAGTTCTGCTTGAACTAGTCATACCATAGACTCATACTGAGCCACAGAATATCCGTAGAAAAACATGCACTTGAACCCAGGACCTCTCACATTCCATGCAAACACTCTATCAGCTAAACTGATCCATTTTTCTTCTTTATTTAGATAAGTTCCTAAATCGCTTAAGTCCTGTCCACTTGGACTGTGAGCATTATTTGTCATGGTCTCTGAGCCTTGGCTGGACCTGCACTAACCCACCAAATGTCGCAAGGTAGGGAAAGAAAATGGCATGATGGGGCCTAGAACCATTTGACTCTCACATACTGTGTACACATTGTATTAACTGAAATAATGAGCCCAGAATGTTATTTCTTCATAAGTAGCTCATTCATTAAAATAATATTTATCTGCTTTATGTGCTTTTCAGACCCAGTAAGGTTACACCCCTGTTGGGTCGATTTTCTGACTTGGCCTTGGTGCTGAGCGAGATGGACATTCGTCCTGATAGTATAGATGGTGCTCTGTTTGATCTTGGCTCCTCCTCCATGCAGTTTGACCAATCAGAAAGGGGCTTCAGTTTAAGTAGGAATGGGCCATTGGATATGAGAATGGATGGAGACAGGTATTAGCATGATTGAATTGGTTAACTCATTTCATTTCATTTATGTAAAACAATGGAAACCATGATTGCTAAACGATTGACGGCCCATTTGGAAAACAAAGGGCACCTGGCTGACACTCAATCCGGTTTTAGACCCAACAGATCTACCACTGATCAACTAACCAGATTAGACTCTGAGATAAATATGGCCTTTATGGAAAATAAGATAGTAGCTGCCGTCTTTCTAGACCTGGAAAAAGCCTTTGACCTCATGTGGTCAACAGGAACCATCTGTAAACTGAAACAATTTGGCATAAACGGAAACATGCTCAAATGGATACACAATTTCCTCCACAATCGAAAAATTCAAGTAAGGGTGGGACAAGAAACATCAAATCAGCACAATTTAGAAAATGGCTGTCCCCAGGGCAGTGTTATTAGTCCCATCCTCTTCAATATAATCATGGTTTCATTAAAAGAGAATCTCGACCCTGAAGAAAGACTGCAGCTGTCGCAATTTGCAGACGATAGCGCAATATGGAGAAAACATTATTCACCCAGTTGCGCCGTAGATGCCCTTCAAAAAGCACTCAAAAAGATCGAATTTTGGGCTGAGGCGTGGGGGTTTAAGGTGTCCAACACTAAAACTAAAGCCATACTTTTTAGACGTAAGAAAAACATCGACACCTCCAAATTCGATCTCAAACTTTTTGGCAAAAAACTTGAATTTGTGGACAATGTAAACTTTCTAGGGATGATCCTTGATAAAGCACTTAGATGGGATGAGCACATAAAACAGCTCATCCAGAAATGTAAGAGGGACCTGAATATTCTTCGTTTGGTCACGGGCACAACTTTTGGTGCCGGTAAAAATACCCTTATCAACCTGTACAAAGCCCTCATCCTAAGTAAACTAGATTATGGCGCACAAGCCTATAACTCTGCCTCACAAGCCCAACTTAAAAAGCTCGACACAATACAAAACCAAGCCCTTCGCATTGCAACAAGGGCATTTATATCCACCCCGATTAATGCACTCGAAGTAGAATGTGGCATAAAACCACTCCATTTAAGAAGAGAGGAACTAATCCTAAAATATTGGGCACGTTCCTCGCCTTTGGGTAAAAATCTGCCTGTAAATGACCTCATTGGGGAACATGGGTGCCAAACTACTAAAAAGGCACACAAATACCGACCATATTCCGTTACAGTTCAGAAGCTCATAGCTGAGCTGAACATACCTAAGGATATCGAACCACCCCATTATAGAAACAAGTGTGACTTAAAGCACAACCCCCCCTCCTGTGCAATCAAGGACATCATTGGGAAAAAAGGGGAAAATGACATAACATTTATGAAACAAACTAGTATAAATTATATAGAAAGGGAACATAGGGGTAGATTACAGATATATACTGATGGCAGCAAAGATATTGAAAAACATACAGCAGGAGCAGCAGTTTCGGTCCCTGATGAAAACGTGAATATCGAACTCAAAACCAATCCGAGCCTGTCTATATTTACTATTGAACTGATAGCAATAGAACATGCCATTAAATGGATCATCGATAAAAACATCCCAGAGGCAGTCATACTTACAGACTCCCTCAGCTCAATACAAGCCCTACAATCTGGCCAATCAAAAACAAGACCAGATAAAATAAACAAAATACTACTACTCTTAGACTCAGCCAAAGACAAAGGCAACAATATCTACCTGGAATGGATTCCTTCCCATGTAAATATCCCAGGTAATGAAATGGCAGACTCAAATGCCAAATCAGCAATGACAAACGGTAAAAACGATCAGACCTTACCGACCAAAACAGAAATATACCCGGCAATTAACCAGGCCATTATGACAAAATGGCAAAAATTATGGGACAACCCACAAAGTAAAGGTCGCTTCTATCATAGACTAGAACCTAAGGTTAAAAATACTTCTACCCATTACAGCGGTAGACGTAGGCATGACGCGGTTTACACGCGTTTGCGACTGAACCACAGTGGGCTGGGTACCCACTGTGTATTTAATCAAAACCACATCAAATGTAATAGATGTGATAAAGATGAACAAAATAACATCAAACATATCCTTTTTCACTGTGAAGGAAATATAGAACCCAGACAGGAATTAAAAGCTGCACTGTTTATATTGGGATACAACACTTTTGATGAACAAGATCTACTTAACCCCCCACGCAACATTATGCCTCAGATAGTCGAGGCAATCATTACATTTTTGAAAGACACCGAGTTATTCGATAAAATATAGACAGCTGCAGTATAAAAGAGTAACCATGTAATACTAATCCAAGTTTATTTCTCTTCCAGCGCTGGAATCCTTTCATGCAGCGATCATTAATACTGCATGTTTCTTTCTATTACAGACACAGCCTCCAATAACCACCTGGCCCCAAACCAATAACACCATATATCCTTGCCCCCAGGGACTCGAGGGGAGATTAGATCATAAAGCAATATGAATCTCTCAATCTAATTATGCTGGGCGTGGGACTAAGGTTTCTAGGTTTCGATCAGAGAGCCAACCAATGCTGCTAACGTTAGGTTACTGACTGCGGGAGGCAATCTGGTTCCCTGTGCCTTGTTCCATAACCAGTCTTTAATTACATGTAGATGCCCAGAACTGTGTTCAGGACATCCTGAATGCATTAGGTTTGCACATCCGTATATGCCAAAGGTGCTTGTATGTAGTTTGGCGTGTGCGGATTTGTGAACCTATATATTCCTGTTCAGGCGCACTGGTCGCTATGGCTGTGTGTGCCGGAAAATGACTCATATTCATTGGTTCTCTCGATTTTGGCAGACAGTCTCATCTGTGTGTCTGGGTCGGGAGAATCAACTGAAGTAGCATATAAGTTTCTCTCTAAACAAATCATTTAAACAAAAAATTGCGCCTGGTCGTGATCACGTGCTTGCTGGGGCATGGGCTGGTTGCAACCTAGGTGAGGGACTGTCCCAATCAGACCGTGACCATGTTGTGCTTCTGGCCTGCGCCGTCGCGAACAGGTGAATTGTTTTTATTAAGAATCTAACAGTGCTGCTTATGCTGCCCAACCCATAGATATAGGCCCCATTCTCATATTTCTGCCTCTCCGTGCACCTGGGGGCCCCGGGCTGGTGCCCCTGGGGACATGATTCCCCCACTTTGGGCGGACTGGCCGTTCCCGGGGCGGTGGCCCTGGGTCCCCGGTTGCATGGGTGCGGGGGGGAACACAAAACCCACACACTCTTATACAGTGGTTACATGAGCACTGCTTCTACCTCTTACAGACCCCACCCTACATGACTTGGACTAGAACCGGTTGAACCGAAGCGGGGCGCTGTGGTTGCGGCTCATTTGCTTTGCACTTATGAGTGCTCCGCCGACGCAACACATCGGTGATAGACAAGTCTAAACTTAGGCTTATGTAACCCTAACCCTAACCCTAACCCTAGCCCTAACCCTAACCCTAACCCTAACTCCAATACATACTAATCATAATTTCTTTTGCAGGTACATTGGGATCCTTGACGGGGAATCCCACCATACCTCGTGTAGGACAGCTACCGAGAAGTCATCAGCTGGGTGCCCAGAAGGCTGCCTCGTAGAGGCCCCCTTGGGGACACCCTCCTGATGAAACCCAGAAATGTGCGAAGCGAAGACAGCATGCTGTCAGAACGGAGCATACATCTCTGGAGTAGGTCAAATACAGAACAATTTAATAGGCGGGGCAACGGTAATGACCAAATTTGATAGGGATTTGGACACAGGAAGACCCTTAAAAAAGCCTTTCAGACCGACCGTTCAACCGATATAAAAGCGAAATTGCACAATGGCTGGTTAGCCACATACTCGCCTTTGCCAAACCACATAACTTTTCACCACTAAAAGACACGCCTGTGTAAACATTATAATTCTAACCACACTGATCCTGAACAAAAGAGGGTTACAACACTACCACATACAATCAGTACTGATCCATATTGTATTACAATCCATATATCCCCAATATGATATCTTCCTTCACGGAGGATGAGATAATGATATGCAAATATGGCGGTCTGGTCCCAATTGACCCACTTACGAATTTATAAGAACTCGACATCCTACGTCGATGAAAGCATCACCTTTTCAGAAACTGGAAAGCTAAGAAGCAAAATAGGATTGACCTCCTTTCGCATCCTCCGCGATAGAAGTCAACAACTGCACACTGATTGGCTGAATTAACTACAAATTAAGAGAAAAGCAACAACCAAAACATCAACATATGACACTCCAACGCAACGAAAGTACGGGCCAGTAGTACATGGTACTACCAAGATTATCTTTGTAGAGACCTGGGGGGTAGCGACACAGCATAGGCGTGTTCTCAAGGTGGTAGAGCACGGGTACTAGGACATTTTGCAATAGCCGAAATTGGCTGGTCTAATAGTAACCCTTCCTGGCTCACTTTTGGCCGCCGTTCAAAATTCAAAATTACATGCATTATCACCCTTTAACAAGCACCGTGCCCAAGGCGTTTTCTCTACCACGGCAGGGGTGGGGGTAGAATCTAATGGAAGCCAAAACCGATAATGCATGAGTAGCTTTTTTCCTCGGTCAGACAAGGGCTGTGTACTGACACATTTTGCAGCCGGAATTGGCAACGTGTCACCACATTCTAGAGCCCGACCATTGGTCTGCATCTGCATTCAAAATTCGAACCCCGCCAGAGGACTGCCCATTTTACAGGACAAACGCTTAACATTGGGTGCGTTCTGTGCCTACATGACATCTTGAGCGGGGGACGTGGGAGGTGGGATTGACCTACTTCTCACGTCCTCCGCGAAAGAAGTCACCCGACTCCCAATCGGCTAGCTGATAACTGTCAAGCAGACAGGAGTCAGCATATTGGCAGCCTAGGGAAAAGAGCAGTACCTACAACTAATCCCAGATGGCGAACTGGGGGTAGCCCCTATGTGCCCATGGCGCCCGGTTACCTTAAAAACATCTGTCAGTCAGTCAACTCATTTCATACTCGAAACTTATAAACAGGTAATTGGCAAACAGTGTAGGCCCAGATCAGATGCCGCAGAATGCGGCATCTGATCAGGGCCTACATTGTTTGCAAAAAGTTCAGCTATTTTCAAGATAAATTTTGAAGAAAACACAACCTGACAATCCTAAATTTTGAAATAGATTCGTACTATATATAAGGAGAAAGATTCCATTACAAAAAGGTTTAACCCTTTTAGTGGTTGTACTTGGCTGAAATTTTGTGGTGGATCGACCATCAGCTTATGCAATTGCTGATGCAAATCATTATGAAAACAAGCCTATACAAATAAATTGTAAGTTTTACCACCGAAAAATAAAAATTTTAAGATGAAAAAATTTCGATATTTTTCTTATTTCTGCTCAAAACATAGATTGTGGATACTCAGAACTGCCTCGTCCAGGCGGTTCTAACAAGTAACCACAGTCTATTTTTTGAGCAGAAATAGAAATAATAATGTATACCCATGCAAACCCCTGTTTTACTATATAAAAGTGTGGTTTAATGGGCTCCAATTTATATAGGCGTGTTTTCGTGATGTAAACCTCAACCAGTGAAACTGATAGAAATAATTACAAAGTTGCTCTTCGTCATTACATCGTTTTGGATATAATAGAACCAGAAGCTTGTTGAAAAAATGTTTGACTTCCTTTTTTCTGTCCTTGTTTCTGGTTGTATGACCTTTTCAAGATTATTTCACTTATTTTGAGCTGATTGTTAATCAGAGGTGTGCAAAACCCAGGTATCCAAAGAAAAACCAACTGACCTTCCGTTACAGCACCTGGCATCTCGCGTGACCTGTTCGAGGCTTGAACCCACAGCCCAGTGATTAAGTCAGCACTTTTATCCATTATAATCTATTCATTTTGTATTGGCTATAAATATTGGTTAGCGTCTGACTGGCGACCAGGATGAAATGCCGGGGTCGGCAACATTCTTTCTTGGAGATTGATAATGAAATCTTTTCTATGGTCATTCTCTCCCTTCATCTGATTCAAGAAGGGCAGTTGTCAGTTTCTGGCAAAATAATGTGCACTGTACTGGTTAACCACGTACGTATATGCCTGCCCAGGAAAAGTGTACAAGTAAACTGACCGGCATAAAACTGACCTAAGTAGTGTTGACTGGGCCGTTAAACTCCCAATACAGACAAACAAAATAAATACTGTTTATACAGTGAACACAATTTTTTTTTATCCTAACCAAGTTTAATCAAAGCGCTGACAGGACTGGTGGGTTGATTGTCTCTGCATGTAGGCTGGAAAAAATGGTACTGTTTCATGTAACCTTTAACCCTTATCTTGCTGTTCACGACAACCCCTATCTTGGCAAACATTGTAGATTAAGATCAGATGGCTTCTGATCTGGATCTACACTGTTTGGCATTTAGTTTATGAATTTGTAGCAATAAATTACATCAAGTCATTTGATTGGTTGATAGACAGAAATGGGTGTGGCTTAAATTCAGCAAGATAAGGGTTAAGTGTCTGTACCGTAAGCAAATAGTCCTGATCAGATGCAGCATAACGAAGCTTTTTTCTGTGAATGATCATTACCTGGATTGCCTCCAAATCAGTGATAGTCATGTGGGCTTCTTTGCTTAGAAATTTTGGGTTGATGGATAAACAGTTGACCCAAAAAGAGCTTATTATGTATGAAGTTAAAAATGTTAATGACTCATGGAAACATGTTTAATTTTGTATTTATTTGTCTTTAACCTTTACCACTCTCTTGGCAAACGCAGAGAAAAAAAGATTTGACATCTCATGCAGAACGCGGCATCTGATCAGGGCCTATAATATGTTTGCTAAAACTTCAGTCATTTTTCAAATAAATTTTGAAGAAAACACAATCTGGCACCCCCAAATTGTGAAATGGACTCGTACTATATACAAGGATGAAGATTCCATTTGGTGCAAAAAGGGTTAATGGATATCTGGAGCTATGGTAGGATTTCTCGAGGGATTCGAAAACAAGTTTGAAACAGTTGTGCTAAACGAGCCATGAAAGTTTCACTTCAATTGTCAAGTTTATTGAGTCATCAGCAAACCACCACTGCACACCCGAACGAATAGTTCTACAGAGTTACAAAAAGTGTGGAACCAGATGAGGTGACTCATAAGGATTTGTTTGTTTGTTTGAATTGAGGTTTAACATCCCTGTAAACACTACTTACCGTAGGTCATTTTGGAGATGTTGCTTCCAATGTTTGGGACTTTTACCCGACACTGAGATGAAATGACATCTCAAGCCCTGCCCTCAAATGAAATTGCATTGGACGGTCTGACTCACACCACTTTGCCTGGGCAGGCTTAGTCCTAAGCGGTTTACCAGTACTCATGTGGTCAGTTTCAGCTCTGCGTGGAAGCATCATGCAGCCCATCTATTTCTCCAAGCCCCGATGGATGGGGGCAAAAGCTCATAAATTATGAACTGTCTTCTCAAAAGCTGCAGTACTTTCAACTTTGTTAATGGTTTTGTCTTTTGAAAAAAATCAACCAGCAGCAGTAGTTGTGTTCAAATTCGAAGGTGGAGGAGCCCACTTCATAAATGTAGGGACGAAAATAATAATGCTCTGCATGCTCAGTATTGTTTCAGCAGACGACATATTATTTTGCATTGTTTTTTTTTTTTTCTTATTTTTCCCAGATAACAGGATTTGACATCTCCCTGAGATGAGATGAATTTGTATGAAATGTCAAATCCTGTTATCTAGGAAAAATAAGAAAAAAATATCCAATTTTTCGCAGATGTCGAATTCTGTTTTCTGGGCAAAATAAGAAAAATATCAACATTTTGCCATCTGCTGAATTGGCCCAGAAACACGTCAAGAACAAGTTTGTTCCTATGGAGGCATGAGATGTCAAATCCTGTTTTCTGGGAAAAATAAGAAAAATATAAACAATTTGTCATCTGCTGAATTAGCCCAGAGAGTGTTAAAGGTTAAGCAAGTGTTTATACAGAGAATACCATGCCAGTTGTTTTTAATACCAAATATAGTAACCCATTGAGTACCTAAAGGGGTACCTTGGCAAACAGTCCAGCCCAGATCAGACACCGCATAACATGGCGTCTGATCAGGGCCTCCACTGTTTGCTAAAAGTTCAGCCAATTTCCTAATTAATTTTGAAGAAAACACAACCTGACACCCCTAAATTTTGAAATGAACTCCTGCTATTAATAAGGAGGAAGATTCCATGTGGTACTAAAAGGGTTAGGCATAACAGTAAATGCATGTGAATGGCAAGCTTGTCCGAGCCAATCTGCAATGTCTGGTCAAGCCTGATAAACTTGATACCAGAAGAAAGTTGTTACTAAGCAAGAAGATCAATGTTCTAACAACTAAAACATACTTGTCCCACAAGCTTGGCAAAGATTACTTCAAATAGCTTAGTTCAATGTTAGAAAGCTACCATTGCTGCCTCATTCAACCGTGACTAAAAGTAAATACACCATAACCTTTTCATAACAATGTTGTTAGAGTCCAAAGCAGAAGCCGTGTTAGTTAAACATCCATGTAAAGCGTCAGTTTTCGATATTAGCTGAATCTTTTTATGCTCCCGGAATCTAAGAGATTCGGGGGCATATAGTTTTTGGTCTGTCCGTCTGTTTGTCCGTCTGCAAAAACTTTAACATTGGGCATAACTTTTGAATGGTAATAGATAGAGCTTTCATATTTCACATGTGTATACCTTATCACAAGACCTTTCCAGTGGTACCATAATTTTTGATTTCGTGACCTTGACCTTGACCTTTGACCTATTTTTTCAAAATTTTTAAAAACATTAACATTGGCGCTGTCCGGGGGCATCAGTGTTTCACAAACACATCTTGTTTAATTATAATCTTGAAACAGTTTTGTTTGTTTGTTTGATTTGAGGTTTAACGTCCCCGTCAACACTGTAAAGGTCATTTTGGAGAGGTTGCTTCCAATTTTTTTGGGACTTTTACCCGACATTGAGATGAAATGACATCTCAAGCCCTGTGGCCCAATGAAACCAATAGGATTTATAAGCATGGACGGTCTGACTCGTGCGCTTTGCCTGGGCAGGCTTAGATCCTCTAAGCGGTTTACCAGTACTCTTGTGCGGGTCAGATTCAGCTCTGGGTGGAAGCATCATGCAGCCCATATATTTCTTCAAGCCCCAATGGGCGTGGGCCGCATCTTGAAACCGTGCCGTAAAGAGATTGTGGTATATATTTTTGCTTAAAAAAGTAAGTTTGACTCGTATGAAATTTAAGAATGCTCAGGAAAAAGTGTGGTTGGTTAAATACCCAGCTCAGCATGACCTTGATAGTGTTGTATGAGCTGTTAAGGGGAATGGATACACCTAGTAGATTTTTCTGCCATTTCTCAAAGGGAGACAACTTTTGGGACTTTCTGTTTGCTTTTCTATAAAAGCTATCCCGCAGAAAAAGGGATCTACCCTTAAATGAAAGAATTTGTTAAGAGTTGACTCCTATTGACATGGGAGCCAAATATACTTTTGCAGAAGTTGCCTTCCCTGAAAGTGTATCCATCCCCCTTAAACTCTTAAACAAACAAACGAATAAAAACAAAAGCTTTTTCCCGCCTTCTCCTTATTGTTCTGCTTACCATTATTCTGCCATGTTCTGCAGGATTCCTGGTCAACCTACAGCAGCCGATGTGGTGAATATTTTGGATGAATTTGATCTCGAAAAAATCCTCAAGAAGTATGGTGATGAGAAACGAGCCAAGAAAATAGCTCATGGCATTGTAAATGCTAGATCAGCATTTGGCAAAATCACAACAACACATCAGCTAGCTGATATTATAAGCAGTATTTTTCCGGGGTAAGATATTTTGATACCCAGTTCAAGAGAAATAACCATCTGGTCTTGAAGAAATAGATTTGGCTGCATGGTGCTTCCACACAGAGCTGAAACGGACCGAAACTAGGTACTGGTAAACTTCTAAGAAGAGCTTAGCCTGCCCAGGAAAGGACCACTCCAGATATGCACGTCACGAGCAATAACCATTTCAGTTTGTGAATATCTCTTTTTAATTTTAACATAATATTAATTTTACATGGCGCTAGAAGAAATAGATGGACTGACTGCATGATGCTTCCACGCAGAGCTGAAACCAAACGCACACAAGTGCTGGTAGAAAGCTTAGTGTATCTAAGCCTGCCCAGGCAAAGCGTTGCGTATCGGGTTGTCCATGCTAATAAACCCTATTGGTTTCATAGGGTGACTGGGCTTGAGATGTCATTTCATCTCAATGTCAGGAAAAAGTCCCACGAAATTGGAAGCAACATCTCCAAAATGACCTATACAGTGTTGGCGGGGACGTTAAACCTCAAATCAAACAAACAAAAATTTAACACAATGTTCATTATTCCATCACATAACAAAAAAATCTGCATTTTTTGTTTTTCAGTGTTCAGTGGATCATGTTGTTGTATGACATAAGAATGAAGTCAGTTTGAATCTGGTTTTTCATCAAAACAATCTTACTAATTCCTAAATCTGTTCACTTTTGCTTGTTTGACACAATCAGAAATATGAAGTAGAAAGTTGATGCTGGAACGATGATGCATCGGTTGCCATGGTTAATTGCAACTCAGTCTTGAGTCCCTCAAAAACTATTTCACTCGCTCCAGATTTTCATATATTTATGATAACCCAAGAAGGGTTGTCTTGTTTTATTTTGAAAAAAATATATATCTACAGACAAACTTCAGTGGCTTGATCACTTTAGGAACCATAAACAATTTGATCCAGATAGGGATTCTTTGAGTAGCTGAGGGTTAATTATGACACCTGATCAGGCGGGCCCAGCGGGGCTTTGAGAAGTAGATTGGGCTGCATAGTGCTTCCACGCAGAGCTGAAACCAACGGAACGAGTAAAGGTAACCCACTTAGAAGGTCTAAGCCTGCCCAGGCGATGTGATCCGAGTCAGACTGTCCATAAATTCAAGAACGCTATTGGTTTCATTGGGCGGCAGGGCTTGAGATGTCATTTTATCTCAATGTCGTTAAAAGTCCTACAAAATAGGCAGCAGCGTCTCCAAAATCACCTCAATAGTATTGACGGCGACATTTAACCTTAATTCAAACAAACAAACAAGACACCATATCAGAAAGCTGAATAGGGATTTCCTTTTGTTTGTCTTTTGTCATGCCTGGTTTTCAGTACAGTACTATGTTGTAATCCTTACTTCCCGTGGATTACCTTTTTTTAGAACATTTAAGTCGGAGTCCAGTTTTCCATCAGTCCATTTATCCATTTGTCAAGCCATAAACTTTTGTGACGATCTGGGGCCAGTTGTTCAAGGCCTCGTTAGCTGAACAAGCTCATTAATGGTCATATTGTTAACTGTTCTAACAAGCACACTATCTAAAATCTTGTTATTTTATGCTGATTTTGTTATTTTAGCATATTTGCCATATCAAATGATCAAGGTTTTAACAACTCGTTAACTAACAACATCATTGTCTTTAACAACTGGCCCCTGACCTGTAACATCCACCCTAATGTTCAAGTCCATTTCTCAAGAACTATTAGAGCTTCATTAATGATACTTGGTACACACTTGTATCTAGAGATGGCAGCTAATATATGCAAGCATCTGTATTTGACCTTGACTAACATTTCACGTTCTCCTACTTTGTGACTGTTGCCTCAACCCTAACACACCCTGGTCAAGTCCATTTTTTACGAACATTTAGAGTTTATTAATGATACTTAGTACACATTTGCATAGATCTAGGTATGGCAACTTTATTGCAAGCATCAATATTGATGTTGACCTATATTTAATGGTTCACTGACTTTGTGAACTATTGCTTCAACAGTAGTTTTTATCCTAGTGCTCATGTCCATTTCTTAAGGATTATGAGAGCATCATTGATGATACTTGCTACAAACAGGCATTGAGGGAAGACAACTTTAAAGGAAGCATTCATATTTGACCTTGACCTACATTTCATCTTTTACCGGCTTTGTGAATACTTGTCCCCCACAGGCTCGACATAACCTTTGGTGGAATGCTTGTTGGTATGGCGTGTGAACTCACTAGAATCACCATATTTCGGCAATTCTAATGAGTAAGCACAGCATAAATTACAAAGATATAGTACATACAATTTCAAGAAAAAGTAAAAAAAATTCTCCCTATGTTACATTACGATAACACACACGTGTGCATATTGCATTCTTTCATATCTCCAAAATGGTTACTTTATTGACGAATATCTGTGATAATTTTCTTATTTAAAGTAGAAGTAAAACAAAGATCAGGAATTGATACAATTGACTTACTCCACCCATAAAAGACACCAGAGGGAAAGAAATACAAACATTAAGCGACCAGACCATAATGGAAACCTAAACAAAGGAAGGCCATAAGGACAGTTACTTTCCCACAAAATGGCCATATGACCATCCAAAACCAAAAGACACAAGTGATACACACAGTAAATAACAAACAACAACATAAATAAATCGCCACAGAAGAGCCGCCTTGGAACGGTCAGTGGAAGATTTCCACTGGGGGGCTTAAATCGATTTTACGTGGCCACAATCCTCGCCCTTACTTCCGTCGCGATTTAGACAAATAATTTGTTCAGTCCGCATGAAGGCCTCCTAACTCATCAGTGCAACATCTCCGTGAACACAAAAATCAAAGAACCACAGAGGTGAGACAACGGTGAGGACTCGACAGCAAGAAACCACTGAAATGCTGGAGCAAAAGAAAACCAACAGTTAGACTCCGATGAGCCCGACCAGAGACAGAGCATCAGGCACCAACCAACATTATCTCTCTAATTTTCAATAAGCCTTTACGTTGGAGCCGTCATAGAATTTGAGGCCTGACCCACCGGCGTGCAATTAAAGAGGGAAGCAAAGTTGCCAACCGTGATTGGGTTAACTACCATGCATGCAGTCTGTCGTATAATATCCATGTTGTACCCAATCTTTTTATATCGAAGAATGATTTTACGAAATTGGGTGCTGAAGTCATTGCGGTTATATATTTTTCTGAATTTATATACTAAGTCACCATAAAATTCGGGTTCCGATAGACCTTGTTGCAGAAGAGATTTAAGTCCAATATTGAATTTTGAAATTAAATCAGAATGGCGTCTATAAAATTTTGAAAAGGCTTTGCGTAGTTTATACTCCAAACATAGGTTGTGGGTTCTTGTAAGAACTGTCTCATTGAGGCGGTTGTTATGAGTACCCACAGCCTATTACTTGGAGCAGAAATAAGAAAAATATTGTACACCCCTGTAAACCCCAGTTTTCTCTATATAAAGTGGAGTGTAGTGGGGTGTTCATTTCAAGGACTTGTTCACATGATCCCAAATATCTGAATATCTGCGGTAATGGGAATTTTTTGGTGTGTAGCCATCCAAGTTAAACTTTAGACCAGTATAGATACGAATGCAAACAGTGTAGATCTAGATAAAATGGCTTATCTACACTGCCATCCTGTAAACTTATTCACTTAACTGTGTGTAATAGAAAAGATTTATCCAAATTCAAAGGTGTAAGAGTCCATTTCAGAAATTCAGAGATAAAAGGATTAACCCTTATTCCGTTGAACACCAAAAAAAATATACTACCTTTGCTAACAGTGTAGGTCCAGATCAGCCGTCTAATCAGGATTCAAACTCACATTCTGTTTATGAATTGAAAAAGTACATTATATTTAGCAGTTTGGATCGATGATATTTATGGGCATGACCAAATTAATTTATTCAGCAGAATAAGAGTTGAATAAAATGCAGTATTATTTTTGTGTTTCAGGGCCTATGAGCGGGACAGCCTTAACAGAAATGCACATATAGCAACAAAAACCTTTCAGGCATTACGAATATTTGTAAATAATGAAATTAACGAGTTACACAATGGCCTTGAACTTGTCCATAGGTATCTCAGACCCAGTGGAATATGTGTAGCAATTTCCTTTCATTCTCTTGAAGATAGGGTAGTTAAAAGACTCTTCCATGATATAGACATGGATCTGGAGAATAATATAAGTATTCATAAGAGAGGTAAATTGTCCAGTAGCTCTACAGTGTTCACTAGAGAGGAGCTCGCTGATGTTACAAAGAAAACAAAATGGCAGCCACTTCAGAGAAAAGTACTTTTACCTAGTGATGAGGAAATCAGTCAAAATCCACGAAGCAGATCGGCTAGACTGAGAGCAGCATCTAAAGTATAACAAATGTATTGTATTTATTATGATTTTATTGAATAGAAATACACACAAAAGAAAAAAAAATGAAAGCAATATTATGCTTATTTATCATATGACGTCGCCTCTGAGAGTGTAATTACGCCATGCAATAAATTCGATAATCCACTAGTGGATTAAATATGGAAATTAGTTACATACACCCCGTAACGTTACATGTACTATGTTCTTAACGACGTCACATTTACTAATTGGCAGAATATTGACATTCTTATAAAAGAATCATGAATAAAATGCGTTTTAAATATCATATGAGAAATGGAATCTTGCATTCATGCTCAAGTATTATTGAATTTATTAAACTTGTTGAGGAAAAGTGATTAAATGCTCGGCAAAGCCTCGCATTTTATCCCTTTTCCTCAACTATTTAATAAATTCAATAATACATGAACACTCATGTAAGATCCTCTATTTAAAGGGGAGTGGGGAACACCTAGTGGATATTTCCATCATTTTTCAAAGGGATTAAACTTTCAGGACTTCCTGTTCGCTTTTCTAGATCCCCTCTCCCACGGAAAAAGGGGTCTACTCTTAAAGGAAAGAATTTGCTCCTCAGTTGCAAATCCTTTCCTTTAAGAAATGACACCTATTGACATGGGGACCCCTATTGATATGGGAAAGAAAGATACTTTTGCAGGAGTAACCTCCCCTGAAGGTGTACCCATTCCCCTTTGTTACCTTCCTCACTACAGTTGAACCCCAAAAGCTCGAATACCTTTGGCAGCATTTACCTTTGCTTGAGATAGTGGTACTTTGAACAACTGAGCATTAATCATAGTGCCAGGTCATGAGGCTTAGTGGCGCTGACGTAATGATATCTATGAGATCTTCTTGAAAATTAAGGAATGTGTTTAGGTGATTCTAATGTGTCCACACAACACACCTCACACCTTTCCAAAGCCTCCCTTAAATATTCTAAATATATGGATATCTGGACTTATCAATATTTGAGTTATTGATGACATTGTCCATTTCAATATTTAGGCATGTCAGGTTGATATTTATGGAATTTTTTTTTAAAAAATGACAACGTTTTGCAAGGTCTGATCACAAAATAGAAGTGGAGGCAATGATCAGGAATCGATACAATCAACCCAAATCTCCCGTCAGAGACACCAAAGGGAAAGACACACAAACAGGAAACAACAGACCCTAATGGAAACAAAAACAGCATAAAGCCAAAAGGACAGTTACTTTCCCACAAAATGGCCAATAGGATATCCAAAATAAAATAACACAAGCGACACAAACACCCACACAACCCCACAATACTAAGTGTCTGATCTAGGTCTGCACTGGATGCCCATGTTGGTGTCTCCCTATTAGATAAGGTAAAGGTCAGATGACAAGAGCATTAACTTTTATGTTTTTTGATTTAAGAAGCTTACCAGATATCCAAAAACAGCTTCAAAACCTTACAACTTTCCTAAACCAAATTATGCATTCGCATAGAATTTCGTTGATTTCTATCCCACAATGCATTGCTTTTCCTTTTTAGACATAACCCAGTTTATTCAAGAGCAAGCGTTGACCCCCACCCATCAGGGCTTGGAGAAATAGATTCGGCTGCATGGTGCTTCCACACACAGCTGAAACCCACTACACATGCGTACCGGTCTTAGCCTGTCCAGGCAAAGTGGTGCGAGTCGGGCCGTCCATGCACATAAACTAGTTATATTGGACGGCAGGGCTTGAGATGTCATTTAGTCTCAGTGTCAGGTAAAAGTCCCACATAATTGGAATTCACATTCCATGTTTCACCACAAAAAGGAATGTTGCTTAGGTAACCCTCTACTCAAATAGCGGAAAGGTTCGGCTCCAATAATCAAAATGGCAGCCAGAGCTAAAAATTGAAAAACATCGTAAATTTGCTTCAAACGCGAACTCTTCCTAAACCCTTTGGCCAATTTGATTTAAAATTCACAGGAATGTTGCCTAGGCGACTCCCCACCAAAATAGCTGAAATCGTCCCACACCGATGGTCACAATGACCACCAGAGGAAAAAATAGAAAAAAGTCTTTAAACCAGAAATTTAAATCCTTTAAATTGTGTCAGTTTCATTTAAACTTCACAGGTTCTGCTCCGATGAGCAAAATGGCTGCCAGAGCTAAAAACTGAAAACATAGTAAATTTGCTTCAAACGTGAACTCCTCCTAAACCCTTGTGCCAATTTGATTTTAAACTTCACAGGAATGTTGCCTGGGTGGCTTCCTACCAAAATAACTAAAAACGTTCCGCTCCAGTGAAAAGATGGCCGCAAGAGCTAAAAATACAAAAATCTTTAATAGACAACTCCTCCTGTACCCTTGAGCCAATTTCATTCAAACTTAATAGGAATTTTGCTTTGGTGACCATTTACCAAAATAGCTAAAACGGTCTGCTCCAATGAGCAATGTTGCTGCCATAGCTAAAAACAGAAAAAACAGCGTAAGTTTGCTTCAAACACGACCAGCTCCTAAAACTTTGGGCCGATTTGATTATAACTTTTCAGGATATTGCCTGGGTAGTTCCCTACCAAAGTAGCTAAAATCGTTCTGCTCAGATGAACAGGATGGCCGCCAGAGCCAAAAATAGAAAAAAAAAATATTTCAACGACAACTTGTAAACTCTTGGGACACTTTCATTCAAACTTCATAACCAAACCACTACTTTGGTGACCCTGTTCCAAAATAGCTAAAACGGTTCCGCTCCAATGAGCAAAATGGCCACCAGAGCTAAAAATAGAAAAATAAAAATAAAAAAATAACATTGTAAGTTTGCTTTCAACGCCAACTCTTCCTAAAGCCTTGTCCAATTAAATTCAAACTTCACAGGCATGTTGCCTAGTTGACTCCCTACTAAAAATCTAAAATTGCTTCACTCTGATGATCAAGATGGCCGCCAGAGCTAAAAATAGAAAAAAATCTTTAAACGACAACTCCTCCTATACCCTTGGCCAATTTCATTCACTCTTCTTAGGAATGTTGCTTAACCCTTCTCTTGCTGAATATTCATTTAAGCCACACCCATCTCTGACCTTGAACCAATCAGATTACTTGATGTAATTTATTCCTACAAATTCATAAACTGAATTTCAAACTGTGTAGATCCTGATCAGATGGCTTCTTTAGCCATCTGATCTGGATCTACACTGTTTGCAAAGATAGGGGTTGTTGTGAACAGCAGGATTAATAAGGGTTAAGTGACCCGCTACCAAAATGACTTAAACGGTTCTGCTCCAATGACCAAAAAGGCTGCCAGAGCTAAAATCAGAAAAATATTGTAAATTTGCTTCAAATGCGAACTCCTCCAAAACTCTTGGAGCAATTTGATTAAAACTTCGCAGGAATGTTACCTAGGTGGCTCCCTACCAATACAACTCAAATCTTTCTTCTCTGATGAACAAGCTGGCTGCCAGAGCTAAAAATACAAAAACGTAAATTTGCTTTAAATGTGAATTCCTCCACAACAATGTGGGCAATTTGATTCAAACTTTACGAGAATGTTGCCTAGGTGTCTTTCTGCCAAAATAGCTAAAATCATTCCGCTCCGATCAACAAGATGGCCTGATAGTAACATACAAGTCAGCTCTGTAGAAAGGAACTTTCAAAGACTTTATCATCAGAAAGAAAATAATTTGGAAGGAATGTTCCCTGGGTGAACAACTGACAAAACTGCTCAAAATAGTTTCGTTCCACTGAACATAATAGCCACCAAAATGAAATAATAAACAAGCTTTAAAATGACTTCTACTACTAAATAGGTAGACTGATTTTGAAATAATTTCACAGAAATGTTCCTTGGATCACTCTTAACAAAATAGCTCAAACCGTTCACTCCACCTTATACATGTATTACCTACCACTTTATCTGTACAATAAGGTATCAGGTAAGCGATCTTGGGCCATTATGGCCCTCTTGTTTTGCATTTGCAAACAATCAATGTGCAGATCAGCATGTGCATTCGCAAAGTGTGATCAGCACATTTATGTTTGTTGCTCGGATAGTACAATGTCTATGGTTGCTTTACCTAAACTATCATTTCAAATAAAAGTCATGTTATATACTGTGGATGCATATGATAGTTCATGTCATATATAGGGTATGACATTTAATATTATAGATAGTGCATGCATTTTTCAGTTTTTATACACACAATGGATCGGTGTATCAATTGATGCATGGTGATAGTTCATGTACAGAAGATGCTTGTGACAATTTATCTGATACAACTTGATGTGACAATAGAATGCTTATTACAATATATGCCATATTTAGTGAATGCATGTGACATTTCATGTTGTATATATTAGATACACGTTACATTTCTTGCTATATATTCTGACTGCTGCGCATTTGACAGTTCATGTCATTTATAGTGGATATATATGTGGCAATTTATATCATATGTAATACATGAATATGTGACCATTCATGCCATGAACAGTGGATGCCATCCATCTGTTGATCAGGTCACAGGTTAAGTCCCACCAGGTCCAACTATGTACTTACATGATGATTTATTTTGAGATATTTTCTGCAGTCATACTCTCCCCCTGATTCAAGATGGACAATTGTAAGTTTATGGCGAAAGAATGTGTGCTGTACTGGTTAAACCCTTATATACAAGCCAACCCAAGAAATGTGTTTAGGTAAACTGCCTGGCTCAACCATGATCTTAATAGTGTTGACTTGGGCATTAAAACTCCAAACCAAACCAAATATAGTGGATGCAAGTGGCACTTGTACATATAGTGCAGTCCAAGAGACTAACTCTAACTGTGTTTGATAACCATACATCAGGTTTCCTGTGACAAGGTTACCTTGTGAACCTGGCTGTTGGCGATTCATGAGCCCTGTGCCTGTCTTATGGGTTAACAATTGGATAGGACACAAACTAGCCTGCTTACTTATACATACCAACATCAGTCTGAGCCCCGCCAAGCGAATTTGGGTCTTCGAGCATTCCGTCATGACAAATTTTAACTGTGCATGCCCAGCCATTCAGAGGGGCCAGGGATATGGCTTTCTGTCTGAAGGTTCCTCTTGATTCACTGCTTGCATGAGCGAGCAGCGAAGGTTCTGGCGAGACTGCGCGGATGCGCAGGCTCGCCTGAACCTTCGCTGCTCGCATAGGCGATAAGTACCAAAATCGCTTGACGGGGCCCATTCTTGAAGTTTTAGCCGTAGAAACTACATGTAATACACTATTTTAGTAACAAACACTATGGTGCTTATCATTTGCAAGCTTATCTGCACCTTTGTCGTCCGCAAACTGCAAAACCAGGTTCTTATAACGTGGCTCACGTGTGGCAGAAGCTTCAAGGAGCCTTTTCTACCGTCATACTAGCAAATTGCGCAGCAAACAATATAATTAGAAAACAAACAAATATATATACAAACAAACAAGCAAATAAAATAGGCAAAGAATAATGGAATTTGAATAACATGGATGTTGACATATGAGCCATGTCAAGTCGGAGTGTGTATCCATGGAGTCTGACCAGCGTCTTTGCTGTGAGTGATATAGATGCCATGTGATCCCACTTTCTTCAATAGGAGAAGACATAAATCAGCCTACACATATACTCAGGCAGACCACAGCTTTGCAGGCTCATCATGACAATGAAATCTTCCGCCTAGTAAGTTTGGAGTCATCCATTTCCAATTATAGGGGTGTCAGGTTTGTTTTTGTCTGGGAAAATTTTACAAAAATGAATGTTCTTCAAGCAGTGTATACCTAGATCAGATGCCACATGGCGTCTGATCTGGATCTGAACCGTTTGCCAAAGTCCCAGAAAAGGGCCACTAGGCATATATGGGTTAACAAGTCCGTGTAATGAAGACCCTCTAAACGCTTAGGAGTTCATAAAGAGAAAACCGGGGTTTTACAGGGAACTCCTTATTTTCCTTATTTCTGCTCCAACTCATAGGTTCTGGGTACTTAATAGAACCGCCTAACAAGCACCCGCAACATATCTTTGGCGTTTAAATAAGAAAAATATTACAGATTTTCCACAGAAAAATAATGCTTTTGAAGATGTGAAAAATGCACTTTTTGCACATGTCCATAAAGACAAGATGTATTTTCATATACATTATTTCACCACATAACAAGTCACAGTAACACCATTCATTTTGGGATTTTCCATTGATCACTTTTTACTAGTGTCGGTAATTATTACTACAGTGAAACAGATTTCCAAAACCTTTTTTGTTTTTCCAGCACTTTAACCGAAGTGATCATTATATTAAGCTTGTACTTTTTGGTCGGACTGTTAATGATTTTAACACAGGCCCATGCTTATAAACCCTATTAGTTTCATTGGACAACCGGGCTTGAGATGTCATTTCATCTCAATGTCGGGTAAAAGTCCCGCAAAATTGGAAGCAACTGTTCCAAAATGACCTATACAGTGTTGACGAGCACTTTAAACCTCAAATCAAACAAACAAACATAATGATTTTAACACGTAATCATCTGACTGAATTTTTCGTTAAATACTTTGCTTCGAAACGGTTTATTTCATGTACCAAGTGATTCAAAACTTAAAAGGGTTTCCAATTGTAGATCTTTTTCCATAAGGGAACTAGACTATCAAGTGAGCATATGCTCACTAATACCCCCGGCCAAAGCCATCGGTAACTTTCTGGCAATTCAAAGCCATCAAGTTTGACAAAAACCTATTATGAACACAGAATTAATCTTGCAAAAGTAAGGAGAATACCATTACATCTAAATAACTCACCTGATAACTAATGAGATCTTGAACAGATGTTTTTCAAAGGGCAATAACTCTTGAAAGGAGCATAATCCGGACGAGAAAAAAAATACGTGTCGGCTAATTTTCCATGAGGAATCCATATATGAAATTTCAAAACCCTAGCATACACGGTTCTAAAGTTATGCTATGCATCACTTTTACCATACAGTACAATGGCACAAATTACCAAAATGACAAAGGGCCATAACTCACAAAGTATTTTTCGGAATTTTGTCAAAAGTTAATCAGTTCATCTACTCATCACCACCAATCTATTCACCAACTTTCAAGGCTCTAGCTCCAATAGTTTTTGAGATATCTTGGTGACAAAATTTTATAAAAAAAATATAACAAAGGGGAATAACTCTAAAGAACCTGGCCCCACAGCCCCAATTTTCTTTCCCACAATACAACTAGTTATGCATGTTGTTTGTACCAAATTTCAAGTTTCTAGGTACAGTAGTTCCTGAGAAATCTTTGACACAAAATTTAAGGTAACTCACAAAATACACATCTCAGTAGCAAATATAACAAAGGGGAATAACTCTAAAGAACCTGGCCCCACAGCCCCAATTTTCTTTCCCACAATACAACTAGTTATGCATGTTGCTTGTACCAAATTTCAAGTTTCTAGGTACAGTAGATCTTGAGAAATCTTTGACACAAAATTTAAGGTAAGTCACAAAATGCACATCTCAGTAGCAAATATAACAAAGGGGAATAACTCTAAAGAACCTGGCCCCACAGCCCCAATTTTCTTTCCCACAATACAACTAGTTATGCATGTTGTTTGTACCAAATTTCAAGTTTCTAGGTATAGTAGTTCCTGAGAAATCTTTGACACAAAAAAAAGTTTACACACACACACACAGAAAAGACGAAAACTATATACCCCCATGGCATACTCCGTATGCCGGGGGTATAATAATAATAACCAACCACTTGGTTTACCTCAACTCCTTACCAAATTTTCGAGGGTCTCCCCTCTTCATCAGGGTTATATGGACACTGCACTCTACATTTTACATGGCTTTCCAATATGGCCTTCCAATGTTTGAGACATCACTTCCATGACGCCGTACAACCTTTGGCATCATGCGGCCCATATGTTTCTTCAAGCCCCCGATGGGCGGGGGCTGTGGGGATTGTAATGTGTGTGGTAGGTACCTCTGGTGTCTTTGAAAGATATTGCCAATGTTTGTGACGTCGTGCCAAAGGTTGCATGGCGTTTTGACGCCATGATGTCATGACGACATGGAATTGATGTCTCAAACGTTGGAAGGCCATATTGGAAAGCCATGTAAAATGTACAGTGCAGTGTCCATATAACCCTGATGAAGAGGGGAGACCCTCCAAAATTTGGTAAAGAGTTAAAGAGTTTCATATAGGTAGCTGTGCGAACAATAGTGATAGTCCAATCATGAAAAAGCATCAGTATATCATGACGTAGTCTGTTGCCCTTGAAATTTTGATTAAGTAAATGAAACACTGAATGAGTCGGAGCACAGCATTTCCTACAATAAACGTATGCTCATCGAAGACCCCTGATCAGCCTGCACATCCATATAGTCTAACCAGAGACTTCTCGTGCTGCATGAAGAAGCTTTGGGCGCTAAGCTATCCTTAAAGCACACAACAAAGACTCTGATCCGACTGCGCGGATGTGCAGGCTAATTGGAGTCTTCGTTTGGTGCACATGTAAATTGTAGGAAAGGCTGTGCCCCGGCTCGTAAGAATATTATTTACAAACTAAGAACTATCAAAAATAAATTTTACACACCTGCACCAAAGACCATTACACGTCCAAAAAGAAATAATTAACCCTTACTGTGAAAAGGAATATAATATATAAATAAGCAGATGTTAATCTTATTAGCCCTCCATGTCAGCTTATGCCATAGCCTTTTGTCCGTCGTCAGTTGTCCGTCGTTAGCTTTTCACATTTGCGACATCTCCAAAACATTAAGTCAGATTAAGTTGAAATTTATGGGGGTGGGGGAGGGGGCATTGGGCAACATCTAGATTCAGATTTGCTAAAGTCTTTCCATTTCGATATCCAAGATCTGGAAATTCTTTAAATAACAGCACCTCCTGAACCAAATGTAGGATAAAGCTGAAACTTGATAGGAGATATCAGGATGACATTGAGATTAGGACTTGCTAAATTCGTTCTACTCTAATAACAAATATGCCGCCGTCGGGCACCTTGCAATTATTCAAACGACATCTTTTCCCGATCCAAAGGCTGGATCAAGCTGACATCGGGGCAACATGAAGATTCAGATTTGTTCTCGTCCGATATCAAAGATGGCCACCATGGTAACCATTTTGAGGTGGCATTGAGATTCAGAATTGCTTAATGGTTCTATCTTCTTGAAATGTTTTAGAGGACATTATACACCCTTTTCTCTGAACCAGCATCATCTCCTGATTCCTTAGTAAAACTGAGGAATTCAGAAGTCCTTTTAGAGGAATCAAGCAACATGCAAATTCAGAATTGCTACAGGCAATCTGTACTGACGTACATGTATCATGTTAGCCTCATCTAGCTAAGTGATTTCTGGCCCAGTTTGGCCTCTTGTTGATTTTATTATCTTCAGAGAAAAGGGATGACCTTTCATATGAATTCACAGTCGAGCAGAAAACACATGTATTGTCAAGCCCGATTTTTTTCTGAAAAATAAGGAAAAAGTACACATGTACTTGGAAATGCTGTTTCTATAGTGTCATGGCTGAAACCTTTGAGTTTAAAAATAGGAAGCTCACTCGAGACTCAAGTAACTAGACGAACCATATTTTGTCCTTGCATTTGGATTCTTTAAAAGTAATGTATACAACTTCAGGGAAGGCAACGCCTTTAGCAATAATTTTGCTTCCCTTTTCGGTAGGGTTCTCCTCTTAACAAGACAAAATTTTCAGCCTATTTTAGTGAATACTGGCCCATTGTTACAAGCAGTCTATTTATGGACCAAGCACTGTGATCGCCAACTTGACTGATTTTTTTGCGATTTTCAGATGCATTTTTTGTTGTTGTTTGGGCGGCAGGGCTTGAGATGTCATTTCATCTCAATATCGATGTTCAGGGGGACTTTAAACTTCAAATCAAATACTTGGTAAAACTTAAACACTTAAAAAATCCATTGGAGGATTCAACCAAGTGACCTAGTTTAGAGCCCACACATGGAAGTGTTTGTTTGGTTGACTTCAGGTTTAACATCCCCGTCAACAGCATTTAGGTCATTTTGAGTCGTTGCTTCCAAGTTTGTGGGACTTTTATCCGACACTGAGATGAAATAATGGTCGGTTTCAGCTCTGCGTGGAAGCATCACGCAGCCCAATCTATTTATCCAAGCCCCGATGGGCGGGGGCCAATCATATTGGAATTGAGAAAAATTCTCAGGAAAAGCTGCAAGCAAAGAAAATAACCATCTCGCACCATCAAAAAAAACAAATACCTGCCCAGAAGGCACAGATCATTGAGCCACGGACAACATAGAGCCAATACGCATACAAAAACTTAAGAGGAATGACCGAGTTTGGACCGTCAACAGGGATCATCTTTCGGGATTGAGAATAATCCTAGCACTCGTATGGTATATTATACACGAATATTGGGGAAAACGAGTGTTCACAATGTTTTCAGAGACCAAAAAATTTCTTCTCTTAAAGAAAAGACTTTTTCTCATAAGGCGCAAAGCCTTGTCTTTAAGAGTAAATCGCTTTTGATTAGGAAGCAAAAATAGTTTTCAAAGATTTGTCTTGGATAAAGGTGGGTCTATTCTCCTTTAGATTTGTCTCGTTAGACATTTATTTTTTGCGCGTTTACCCCCTGGAAGTAGGCATTGAGGTTATGTATATTCTATTACATATTCTGGATAGGCTTGCGTGTCATGAAAAATGACAAAGATATCTGGGTTGTTCACATTATTGACCAAGCTGTCATAACATGTCAGTCCTGTTTTCACAGGAGGCGCTTTCATACCAGATTGTCCAAGACAGTATTCACCTGTAAGCACTTTGGCCAGTATCATCCTGCGAGTTCCGTTTCCATCAGGAGAGGCGTAATTGTTAGAATAGTCCGATTTCCTTGCAAAATAAACACCTTCACCATAAGCTGTTGCTGTAATTAAAATAGGAGTTAACGTATTAAAAATTTATCGCTTACTGAATGCAGTAAAAACTGAAATTAGCCTTCAAGTGGCGTTCGCGTTTAATGGCATTTAGGTTCTACATGGCTCATTTTTAATCCCATTCACATTTGGTTTGTTTATTTGTTTGACGTGAGGTTTAACGCCCCAGGTTTAACGCCCCACCTCAACACTGTATACGTCATTTTGGAGACGATGCTTCCGGTTTTGTGGGATTTTTACCCGACATTGAGATGAAATGACATCTCAAGCTCTGTCACCCAATGAAACCAGTAGGGTCTATAAGCATGGACGGTCCGACTCGCACCGCTTTGCATGGGCAGGCTTAGATCCTCTAAGTCGTTTACAAGTACTCGTGTGCGGTCGATTTCAGCTCTGCGTGGAAGCATCATGCAGTCCATCTATTTCTTTAAACCCAAATGGGCGGGGGTGGATCACATCTCGTTCACGTCAACCCTTTGAAGTGTTCTCCCTTGACGGTAACACATTTCAAGTCTCGAAATTTAAGGCAGAGAAGAAGACCTTCTTAAATATACCCAGCTGAAGACACTGGTGAATTTGGACCGGTAAATTGCACTACCAAGTGCACTTCGGGTTTCATAACGATGACCGAAAAGTGGTTTCTTTAGTAAGCAGGAAGAAGTCGCAGGGACTAAGGTCTGGCGAATGAGGTGGATGAGAGAGCTAAACTATACTTTCCCCTTCGAAGAAGTCTTGGACAAGAACACACTTGTGAGCAGGTGCGTTGTCATGGATAAGGCACATACTTCTTGAACCAGTTGCAAATCTATGTTTTTGTGTCCAGCCCCAGCTAGCCAAATATTTAGCTTCATGTTGGGGCTATCATGGTGTCTGAGCCGCGACCCACCGGCATGCAATTAGAAAGGATAATAAAGTTGTTAACCGTGTTTGGGAACCACCACGCATAGCATGCAGATTGCTTATTGCCCTCATTGCAAATGGCTACGGTTGCAAGTGATGGAGCGGTAGGCTGCTAATACGACTCACTGAAAACAGGCTGCTTACATTGTTTATGAGAAATGGCTTAGGTTGCGATTGGCAAAGGAGTTAAAATTTGAAGAGTTGAAAGCAAAGAAGAGAAACGGTCGACCGAATGATGCTCCCCGAAGATGCGCAGTAGTAGGAAGGTAAATCAAACAAATTATTGGAAGAGTGAAATTTGGTGGTCCTATACAGTTTGCAGTTTCCCTTATTGCTCGCTATTCGCTCCCCCCATCGGGGCATGGAGAAATAGATGGGCTGCATGGTGCTTCCACGCAGAGCGCTTCCACGCAGAGCTGAAACTGACCACACCTGAGTACTGGTAAACTGCTTAGAAGCACTAAGCCTGTCCAGGCAACGTGGTGTGAATCAGACCTCCAATGCATATAAGCCTTTTGGTTCTATTGAGATGTCGTTTCATCTCAATGTCGGGTAAAAGTCCCATAAAATTGGAAACAACGTCTCCAAAATGACCAAAATGGTGTTGACGGGGACGTTAACCCCAATTATAACAAATTATGGCTCTACATTATTAAGTGTATCAAGTTTCATTTTGTACTTTTAGAGATTTGCTCCGGACAAGAGAAATTATGAGAAATGTAAGGTCCTTTGGCTGTAAGTTCAAACGCTTAAACCATGAGACTATATATAAGAAATTCCATTTTGTGTTCTCTAGTTAGTGATTTTCAACAAATAATCCAAAAATATATATGAGAAATATAAGGCACTTTGTCTACAAGACCTGTAACTTTTAAACCATGAGGCTACGAAACTCCGGGGAGCCTGGCCGCGTAAAATCGATTTAAGCCCCCAGTGGAATTCGTTTCACTGACCGTTCCAAGGTGGTTCTTCTGTCGTTTATTTTTGTTATGGTTTGTCTTTGTGTGTATCGCTTACTTGCATATTATTTTGTGTAGGATAGCCAACTGGCCATGTTGGGAAAAGTAACTGTCCCTTTGGCTTTCTGCTTTTGATGTTTCCATTAGGGTCTAGCTGTTTCCTGTTTGTGTTTCTTTCCCTTTGGTGGCTCTTTCCCTTTGGTGTAAGGAGAAATGTAAGTTCCTTCCCCCAAGGTCTGTAACTCTTAAACCGTAAGACTAAGAACCTCAGTTTTGTAAGAATGTAACACTCATGAAACAAGAGGGTCATAATGGCCCTTTATTTTTAGCTCACCAGAGCCGAAGGCTCCGGGGGAGCTTATTGGAAAGGCAATGGTCCGTCGTCGTCTGCGTCGTCGTGTGACGTCAACATTTTCAAACGACATCTTTGAAGCCACTTGGCCGATTCAGCTCAAATTACATCTGTAGCACCCTTGGGCTAGGGAAATTCAAAGTTTGTTTTTTTAATGAGAATTGGCTCATTAGTTTGGTTGCTATGGCAATTTAAAGAGTTTCCACAGGCTTATAATGGGGAAAATTGAACAAGAGGCCCTGAATCGCTCACCTTATCCATACTGTAACAAGTGGGCCCGGTACGAACAGTTATTGGCCCCAGTTCTATAATTTGCATAACCTTTGTAGAGGTCTGAAAGGTGAACCTTCATACCAAATATCAAAGACCGTAGCCGTCTGGTTTCAGACAAGACGATTTTGAAGATTTCTTTACATGAGTCTATATAAAGCCTGTGGGCCCAGGGGCGGTGCCGTTTTTTGGCCCCTGGGTTATAATTTGAACAATCTTGGTACACATCCACAAGACGAAGCTTAATGCCAAAAATGAAAGACAGTGGCCTCCTGGGTTTCAGACGAAGATTTTCGAAGGTTTTCCAAATATAAGTATGTAAAACAAGTGGGCCCCGAAATGTACCCATTTTTGGCCTCAGGGCTATAATTTGAACAATTTTGGTAGAGGTCCACTAGATGAAACTTCATACCAAATATCAAAGACCTTGGTCTTCCGGTTTAAGACAAATATTTTCAAAGGTTTTCCCTATATACAAGTGTATGTAAAACCAGTGGGCATGGGTAGGGCCCATTTTTGGCCCCATGGCTATAATTTGAAAATCTTGGTAGAGGTCTACAAGACAAAGCATCATACCAAGTATCAAAGAGTATCAAAAGTATTGCAGGAGATGATTAGTATAAGCGTTTCGCTTGTTTTCAAATCCTGTCATTGTAAATTGTACATGTACTGTTCGAATTGACTTGTCGAAATGAGATGAATAAATATTGTTTAAACCAAGTATCAAAGACCTAGGCCTTGTTATTTCAGACAAGAAGAATCTAAAAGGTTTGCCCTATATAAGTCTTATGTAAAACCAGCGGGCCCCGGGGAAGGGCCATTTTTGGCCCCAGGGCTATAATTTGAACAATCTTGATAGAGGTTCACAAGATCAAGCTTCATCTTTACGTCTTTACGTCATCTTAAGCTAGGTATTCAAGAATTTCATAAGAAGTTTGTTTTGGCCCCTGCAGACAAGGCCGCTAACAACGTCGTCGTTGTGTGACGGCTCCACTATGTTAACACGCTTAAGCAGGAGCTTGGTGGTACTAAGGCCTATGTACTTCAGCCTTTAGCTGAAGAGAGAGTTATAGTAGATAAACATATTTGTCATTCAGCCACCAAGTTTGCTGTGTGTGTTACCGAGGGCCAAGACAAGCTTCCTACGCTATACTGGCTACCAAAACTTCATAAAAGACCTTACAAAGCACGGTTTATTGCAAATTCTAGCTCTTGCACTACCACTGAACTTTCTAAATTATTAACTTCCTGTCTTACTGCTATTAAAACGCATGTGATTAAATATTGTGATAAAGTCTTTGAGAGATCAGGAAGAAATCTGTTTTGGTCTATAAAAAATTCGAATGAGGTTTTAAATAAATTGAAATCCAGACATTTTCGTGCTTCAAGTCTGTCTACTTACGATTTTTCCACTCTTTACACTACACTTCCTCATAATCTTATAAAAGAAAAGCTTAATGATTTAATTGAATGGGCTTTTCACAGAGAAGATTCTCTCTATCTTGCATGTAATGTCAGAAATGCATTTTTCACTTCTAAAGAGCATAAGAATTATACACTTTGGTCATGTCAGAAAGTGTGTGATGCCCTCACCTTTCTACTTGACAATATTTATATTAGTTTCGGTACTAAGTTATTTAGACCAATTGTGGGTATTCCGATGGGTACGAATTGCGCACCTCTTGTGGCTGATCTGTTCTTGTATTGTTATGAAAGAGACTTCATGTTGTCGCTTTCCATTGATAACAAATCTGAAATTATTGAAGCTTTTAGCTCCACTTCTAGATATTTAGATGATTTATTAAATATTGATAATACTTATTTCGATGGTTTGATCAGTCAGATTTACCCCCCAGAACTTCAATTAAATAAAGAAAATTCTTCTGATACCGAGGCCCCGTTTTTGGATTTACATCTATCTATTGTAGATGGGTTTGTTTCGTGCAAAATTTATGATAAACGCGATGACTTTGATTTTGAGATAGTAAATTTTCCTTTTTTGGATGGTGATGTTCCTCGTGCGCCATCCTATGGCGTTTATATTTCGCCATTAATTCGATTTGCTAGAGTGTGTAGTCATGTTACTGACTTCAACACTCGTAATAAATTATTAACGGCTAAACTCCTTAATCAGGGTTATCGGTACCATAAACTACGCAAAGCATTTTCAAAATTTTATAGATGCCATTCTGATTTAATTTCAAAATTCAATATTGCACTTAAATCTCTTCTGCAACATGGTCTATCGGAACCCGAATTTTATGGTGACTTAGTATATAAATTCAGAAAAATATATAACCGCAATGACTTCAGCACCCAATTTCGTAAAATCATTCTTCGATATAAAAAGATTGGGTACAACATGGATGTTATACGACAGACTGCATGCATGGCAGTTAACCCAATCACGGTTGGCAACTTTGCTTCCCTCTTTAATTGCACGCCGGTTGGTCAGGCCTCAGATTCTATGACGGCTCCAACGTAAAGGCTTATTGAGAATTAGAAAGATCTAATTCAAGGTAATGTTGGTTGGTGCCTGATGCTCTGTCTCTGGTCGGGCCCATCGGAGTCTAACTGTTGGTTTTCTTTTGCTCCAGCATTTCAGTGGTTTCTTGCTGTCGAGTCCTCACCGTTGTCTCACCTCTGTAGTTCTTTGATTTTATGTGTTCACGGAGATGTTGCACTGATGAGTTAGGAGGCCTTCATGCGGACTGAACAAATTATTTGTCTAAATCGCGACGGAAGTAAGGGCGAGGATTGTGGCCACGTAAAATCGATTTAAGCCCCCCAGTGGAAATCTTTCCAACTGACCGTTCCAAGGCGGTTCTACTGTGGCGATTTATTTATGTTGTTGTTTGTTACTTACTGTGTGTATCACTTGTGTCTTTTAATTTTGGATGGCCATATGGCCATTTTGTGGGAAAGTAACTGTCCTTATGGCCTTCCTTTGTTTAGGTTTCCATTATGGTCTGGTCGCTTAATGTTTGTATTTCTTTCCCAATGGTGTCTTTGGTGGGTGGAGTAAGTTAATTGTATCGATTCCTAATCTTTGTTTTACTTCTACTTTTCATACCAAATATCAAATTCCTGAGCCTTCCGGTTTCAGGCAAGAGATAAAAATAATTAAATAAATATTTTCCCTATATAAGTCTATGTAAAATCAGTGGGCCCCGGGGCGGAGCCATTTTTGGCTCCAAGGCTACAATTTGAACAATCTTGGTCGAGGTCCACTAGATAAAGCTTCAAACCAAATATCAATGACCTGAAGATTTTTAAAGGTTTTCTCCATTTTAGTCTATGTAAAACTAGTGGGTCCTGGGACGGGGTCATTTTTGGTCCCAGGGCTATAATTTGCAAAATCTTGGTAGAGGTCCATTAGATGAAGCTTCGTACCAATTATAAAATACGAGAAGATTTTTAAAGGCTTTCCCTATAATTGTCTAAAACCATTTGGCCCCAGGGCTATAATTTGAACAATCTTGGTAGAGATCCACTAGATAAAGCTTCATACCAAATACCTGGACATTCAGACGAGCAGATTTTTAAACTTTTTGCCTATATATGGCCATGTAAAACAGGTGGACCCCGAGAAGGGGTCATTTTTTGGCCCCAGGGCTATAATTTGAACAATCTTGGTAGAGATCCACTAGATGAAGCCTCATACCAAATGTCAAATACCCGGGCCATCTGGATTCAGACGAGAAGATTTATATAAGTCTATGTAAATCCGATGGGCATTGGTGCGGGGGCATTTTTGGCCCCAGGGCTATAATTTGAACAATCTTGGTAGAGGTCCACTAGATACAACTTCATTCCACATACCAAACATCTGGGCCTTCTGGTTTCAGACAAAAAGACTTTTCCCTATATAAGAAGGTTTCCCTATATAAAAATAGAAGTGGGAACAATGATCAGGAATCGATACAATCAACCCACAGCTCCCATCAGAGACACCAAAGGGAAAGAAACACAAACATGGAACAACAGACCTAATGGAAACATCAATAGCGGAAAGCCAAAAGGACAGTTACTTTCTCACAAAGTGGCCAAAATGACATAAGCGACACAAACACCCAAAGACAAACAATAATAAAAATAAACCGCAACAGTCTATGTAAAACTGGTTGGCCCCGGCGCGGGGGCATTTTGGGCCGCTGGGCAATAATTTGAACAATCTAGGTAGAGGGTTCATACCAAAGACCTGGGCCTTCTTGTTTCAGAGAAGATTGTTTTAAGTTTTCAGTGAAAAAAAAATCTATTTTGGCTCCTGTGACTTAGATGTGCATTGAACAACTTTGAAAGGGGATCACCTAAGGATCATTCATGTGACGTTTGGTCAAAATCCGATCAGTGGTTTAGGAGGAGATGTCGTTTGAAGAAATTGTTTACGGATGCATGCACGGACAACGGCAAGTGATCCCAAAAGCTCACCTCGTCATTACATGACAGGTCAGATGAGCTAAAATGGCATTAACAGCCAAGCCTTTGCAGATATTTAACAAAACTTTCAAAGAAATGTTCCTTAAGCAATCTACTATCTGCCATATGATTTTATGCCTACTGCTAATTTATATTGGTGCAAAAAAATACTTCAAAAATCATCTCAGAAACCATATGCTCTATGAGACTTTATGATAATATTCACCATATTTGCCTTAACTTAAAAAGATTGGGTACAACATGGATGTTATACGACAGACTGCATACATGGTAGTTAACCCAATCACCGTTTGCAACTTTGCTTCCCTCTTTAATTGCACGCCGGTGGGTCAGGCCTCAGATTCTATGACGGCTCCAACGTAAAGGCTTATTGAGAATTAGAGAGATCTAATTCAAGGTAATGTTGGTTGGTGTATGATGTTCTGTCTCTGGTCGGGCCCATCGGAGTCTAACTGTTGGTTTTCTTTTGCTCCAGCATTTCAGTGGTGTCTTGCTGTCGAGTCCTCACCGTTGTCTCACCTCTGTGGTTCTTTGATTTTTTTGTGTTCACGGAGATGTTGCACTGATGAGTTAGGAGGCTTAATGCGGACTGAACAAATTGTTTGTCTAAATTGCGACGGAAGTAAGGGCGAGGATTGTGGCCACGTTAAATCGATTTAAGCCCCCCAGTGGAAATCTTTCCACTGACCGTTCCAAGGCGGTTCTTCTGTGGCGGTTTATTTTTGTTGTTGTTTGTTACTTACTTTGTGTTTTTATTTTGGATGGCCATATGGCCATTTTGTGGGAAAGTAACTGTCCTTAAGGCCTTCCTTTGTTTAGGTTTCCATTATGGTCTGGTCGCTTAATGTTTGTGTTTCTTTCCCTTTGGTGTCTTTGATGGGTGGAGTAAGTTAATTGTATCGATTCCTGATCTTTGTTTTACTTCTACTTTTCATACCAAATATCAAATTCCTGAGCCTTCCGGTTTCAGGCAAGAGATAAAAATAATTAAATAAATATTTTCCCTATATAAGTCTATGAAATTCGACTCTTCAGTTTGGTTGCTATTGCAATGGCAATTTAGAGTTTCCATAGACTTGTAATAGAGAAATTTGAAAATTCCCATCTCTGCCAAGCCTAATCAGATATTTGGCAAAACTTTCATAGAAAGCCTCTTTACCCAGTTGTAGGCAAGAAACCCCTAAAGGGGTACCTTGGCAAACAGTGAAGACCCAGATCAGATGCCACTTTCTCAGGACCTGCACTATTTGCTAACAGAATTTTCCATAAAAAAAATAGAATAAAAAAGAAAAATATACGTACCACACCTTATATGACAAATTGATTTGTCCAACATATAGCATGGAAGAGTCCACTTTATACAATGGGTTACGCAATTTTCTATCTGCCATATGATTTATGGCCTACTGTTCATTTTTATTTGGTTGCCATTGGAAACCAAAAAACAAAGAGACGAAAAAAAAAAACAACTTAAAAATCATCTCCTCAGAAACAATATTATAGAAATATTCACAATATTTGCCTTTACAGGTGTTTTTTTTTTAAATCATCTCCTCGGAAACAATATTCTATAAATATGCTCCATATTTGCCTTTACAGGTTTTTTTATGAATTTTGGCTCTTCAGTTTGGTTGCTATGGCAAGTTTACAGTTTCTGCAGACATAATGGGGAAAATTGAAAAAATGACATTTACCCCTTTCAAGATATTTTGTCAAACTTTCATGGAAATGTTCCTTAAACAATGTTCCGTCTGCCTTATTATTTTAGGCCTATTGGTTGCCAGAGATGGGAAATTGTCAATTGTCATCTGTTGTCTTGCAACAACACAATCAAGCGACATCAGACCTCTGAAGCCACTAGACTGATTGGGTCCAAATTTTATCTGTAGCTTTCTTGGGCTCAGGGCTTCCATGGTTTATTAAAATATGTGGCTGCCCCCCTCCCCCATGTGCTCTGGTGAGCATAATGGCCCATGGGCCCCTTGTTTAGTTTTGTGGCTATCATGTTCAGTTGAGCGAAAGGTTTTTGAGGAGTTTTACGCCCCACACCTGATGATGCCGGGGGCATATAGTTTTTCCGTTTTCCGTTCGATCGTCCGTATGTAAATGCGTACGAATGTACGTCTTTCTGTACGAATGTGTGTACATACGTACGTACGTAATCCTGTTAGACGTAGGTTAAGGCATTTGCACCAGGTAGAACCTGAACTCATATTTTCCAAACCATGTGTTGGATTTGGTTCATATTTGTTATGATGTCCAATGTTTAATTCAGCAGTACCCCACCCTTGCCCTAGACCACAAGGTCAAGGTCAGGGAAACTGTTTAATGTTAAATACTAAGGTTAAGGTATTTGTACCAGGTAGAACCTTAATATTTAATACCTCATATCTTCCAAACCATTTGATGGCTTCCGTTTGTACCAGTTAGGAACTTACTATTTAACACCTCCTATCTTCCAAACCATTTGATGGCTTCCGTTCATATTTGGTATAATGATAGAT
Source organism: Lucinisca nassula (assembly GCA_963580285.1). Taxonomy (NCBI): domain Eukaryota; kingdom Metazoa; phylum Mollusca; class Bivalvia; order Lucinida; family Lucinidae; genus Lucinisca; species Lucinisca nassula. The sequence continues at coordinate 95,272,366 of OY757021.1, read as the reverse complement.
AAAGGTTCAAAGTTTTATCCAGCAATACCCCCACCGATGCCCATGACCTAAAGGTCTAGGTCACAGACTCTGAAATTTTTAATGTTAAAGACTCAGGTTAAGGTATATGTACCGGATAGAGCCTTATGATTGATTTAGTTCATATTTGGCATGATGATAGATATACATGTAGATCTAAAGTTTCATTCAGCTATACCCAGGGCACATGACCTCAAGAGCAAGGTCACAGTCTTAGAAATGCAATTTAATTTTAAAAGAGCTCATATTTTCCAAACCATATAATGGATTAAGTTTAAATTTGCTAGGGCGATAAATACAGGTCCACATGTTTATATGGCAATACCCCACACATACCTAAGACTTTAAGGTCAAGGTTTTTGTTTTTGTTTGATTTGAGGTTTAACGTCCCCGTCAACACTGTAAAGGTCATTTTGGAGACGTTGCTTCCAATTTTGTGGGACTTTTACCCGACGTTGAGATTAAATGACATCTCAAGCCCTGTCGCCCAATGAAACCAATAGGGTTTATTAGCATGGACGGTCCGCCTCGCACCGCGGTTCCTGGACAGGCTTAGATCCTCTAAGCGGTTTACCAGTACTAGTGTGCGGGCCAGATTCCGCTCTGCGTGGAAGCATCATGCAGCCCATATATTTCTTCAAGCCCCTATAGGCGGGGGCCGGTTTTAAGGTCAAGGTCAAAGACTTAGAAATTTTTTATTTTATAAGTTTTAAAAGAGCTCATATTTTCAAAACCATGTGATGGCTTAAGTTTAAATCTGCTATCGTGATAGATACATGTCCAAAGGTTTATTTGGCATTACCCATACCCGCGCGTTAGACTTCAAGGTCAAGGTCACAGATTTAGAAAATTTTAATGTTAATTTAATACTTCATATTTGCCAAACCATATGATGGATTGTGTTTATACATTACGATAACACACCCGTGCGACAGAGTGCCTATTTTCACATCTCCAAAATAACTGCTTTTCTGATGAAAATCCGTGATATTTTTCTTATTTATATTGCAAACAAAGGTTGTGGGTTCTGACGAGTACCCACAACCTATGTCTTGGAGCAGATATAAGAAAAAATAATGAATACCCCAGTAAACCCCAGTTTTCTTTATATAAAGTGGGGTTTAGTGGGGTGTTCATTTCACGGACTTGTTCACGTGATGTTTGGTACATTGATAGATACAGATACAAGGGATAGTCAACAATACCCCACCCATGCTCATGACCTCAAGGTGAAGGTCACAGATATTTTCCAAACCATATGTTGAATATGCTTCATATTTGGAATCATGCTAGACACAGCTCAAATGTTTCATTCAGTCATATTCCTGTCCCTGCCCCATAATCTCAAGGCCAATGTCGTAGACTTAGACATGTCAAAGTTTTTAAGAACTCATATTGTCTAGACATTTTGGTGGATCGAGTTCATATTTGCTATAATAAAAGTTATTTTTTCAACAGTTTAATCGACAATACCCCCGCTATGCCAATGACCTTAAGGACACTTTTCAGGTGAACTATGCTTTCTGATGACAGCTGTTGTTGCGGCAGATTTCTTTCGGGGTGAGATGGGCCCCTCAGCGGGGCATCTGTGGAACATTCCGTTGAAATTGTTTTCTTTTTGATGATGATGCTTTCAAAAGTCCCCTTTGGTAACACACAGCTGACTTGTATGTCACTATCTGGGCACCTTCTGGACACTGAAGGTCATGTCCTAGTGCACCAGGTGGAGATGAACCCTTCAGTCTAACTTATAATGTCTTGTGGTGACAGAGAGGGGAGGGGAAGAGAGAGTGAGAGAGTTCACATCACAAGCTAGACTTATGAGTCAGTGGTTCCCTTTGACAATACAGAGCTGGTGTGTATGTCACTATCAGGACACCTTGCGAATATTGAGGGTCAGGTCCTAGTGCATCAGATGGAGATGAACCGGCTCAGCCCCACCAACAATGCCTCCTGGCGAGAAAAGGCGGGCGGTTCCTAGGACTGCTGTTCACACCACATTTACCCAGTACTAATTAGCCTGTCTGACGACACCCTTTGCAGACTCTCATGTAACAAGATATGTTTGTGAAACACTAACATGTCCCAGCGCTGAGGTCTTAAAAGACCACGAAAGACAGTTTTATTTTCGAATTAGCGTACAACAGAGCAGTATACTGTTAAGTATCGGCTTAATGCAACCAGTGGTACTTGGAAGAACATAAACTTTTGTCAGACAGACAACATGCATTTAGGAAAAGGCACAGTTTTGAAACTCAGCTAAGCACAGTTATTAATGACTTGGCAAAAGTCTTGGACAAAGGGGGACAGGTGGACACATTTATTCTGGATATCGCGAAGGCCTTTGACACCCCTCCTCATGAATTACTTAAATCTAAGTTATTTGGTTATGGAATTGGGGGAAAGATCGTTAAATGGATAGATTCCTTTCTCTGCTTCAGAAAACAGCGGGTTGTTGTTAATGGTGAATCCGGAGTGGTCCGCAAGGGACCGTTCTTGGTCCGCTTTTGTTCTCCCTGTTCAGCAATTATATTTCCCCTGACATTGACTCAGAAATAAGACTGTTCGCAGGTGACTGTGTTTGTTACCGGGAAATTAGACATACAGATGACTCGTTGAAACTTCAGGCTGACATAGATAGATTAGGATGTTGGGCCCCTAAATGGGGCATGAGATTTCAGCCAGTTAAATGCAATATTATGCAGACAACCAAGAAGAGATCTAATAAAGTTGAGGCTTCTTACACCTTAGATGGAATGGTCCTCGAGAATGTGGACTCCATTAAATACCTTGGAGTGACAATCTCAGACAACTTGAGATGGAATACTCATATTAGCAACATGTGTACTAAGGCAAATAGAACGCTTGGTTTCCTGAGGCGAAATCTTCATCAGTGCCCTCAGGATGTAAAAGAGGCAGCATATAAAGGTCTTGTTCGCCCAATCTTGGAATACGGTAGTTGTATCTGGGACCCCAGTGGAGTGGTCCTTAACGATGAAATTGAGAAAGTTCAGAATAGAGCTGCTAGGTTTGTAACAGGCAATTACCGCTTTGAAACTGGGAGCATGACTGGAATACTTGTAAAATTAAAATGGGAGTCTCTCAAGAAAAGGAGAAGAGACAGTAGGCTAATCCTTTTATACAAAGGTCTAAAGGATGCTGCCAGCATTCCAACAGATGACCTTGTTCCCCCAGCTAGACACTGTAGAAATCACCATTCGTTGACGTTTCAGACCCTTACTGCCAGAACTGACATTTATAAAGAGTCGTTCTTCCCCAGAACCATTAGAGATTGGAATGCCCTTCCTGATTCGATTATTTCGACGGCTGAAGGTGCTGATGATTGTGTAGCTAAATTTACCTCTTTGGTAAGAGATAGGGACTAACTTCCCACATCACAGGTCCTGGTGTATGGATGTCATTTGACGTGTCACCAGTAACAATTTTGATACAATCACAAAGCTAAAACACCTACTCACCATTTCTACCTGCGAACCCTTTATTGAACCCCTTACTGCATATCAAGGTAATTGTATCATTTAATGAGCCATGCCAAAGGCGTCTTTCGTTCTGTATGCCCTTTGGATTTCTGATGCTAAGCTTTCTTTTCAGGATTTCATATTGCAGATAGAGTGTCCTGTTTTCAATTCGTTTTATCTACAAAATAAGACATAAATACACATAGCTGTTCAAGAAAATCAAAGCACAGAGCACTGGTGGATTGTCTCTGTGTAGGCTTGGAAAATAGTCCTGGACTCAGACTTAAACTGTTTCGTTTAACCCTTAAATTCCAGTTTTTAAGCAAAAGGTGTAGAGCCTGAACATAAGTCGCGTTCTATGGCGTCTGATCAGGATCTAAACTGTTTGCCATGTCCAACACATGATTTCAGCCCAGATTCTATAGACGCAACACTCGGACCTCACTGCGATAAAATTATCGCTGTTATTTTCTATAAATAAGTTACCTGGATTTCCTATAAACCAGTGACAGTCACGTGCATTTAGCTCTAATGAGCCACTTGCACTTTTTAACTTTGTGTCGCTTGATAAACAATCGAGCCAAAAATGCATTTGTAGCTGGCTTCCCAAATCAATCGAGTCTTATCATATAAACCAATCAAGATATGAGAATGCGTCAAAGTCATGAGAATACCTGTTTTTGCAATTCATCACGCAAACACGCCTATACAAATACATTGCCACCTTTATCTCCGAAAAAAAAAAATGAAAATTTTAAGATGAAAAATCGATATATTTTTTACTGATTTCTGCTCAAAATATAGATTGTGGGCACTCGTTAGAACCGCCTCATCGAGGCGGTTCCAATGAGTACCCACAATCTATATTTTAGAGCAGAAATAAGAAAAATGAGTATACCCCCGGAAACCCCAGTTTTACTATATAAAAGTGGGGTTCGAGGGGGTCAAAATTATTTGGCATGTTTTCTTGATGTTGCCAAAAATGATACAGATAAGCCTGTTAGTCTGGGCAGTCTGATAAACACATCTGTGCTTTTGCTCGGATTGTACTATGTCTGTATTATCTTTAACCAAATCGTTAAGGCTCTAGCCAGTCTGTTTAAGCTAAGAGGCCGGTTTATGCCTGGTCACAAACTCTTAAGACAGGATTTCTCATGACGGGTATGATACTGGTAAAAATCCTAAAAAATCGGACACCTCGAGGACTTGCTGTAATTCTTATAAACTTTTAACAAATTTGTTTCACGATCAAGCAAGGAATCGAAAAGGTGCAGACGGAATGGCAACAGTGTAGACCTTTATCAGACTGCGCCTTCAGAAGCAGTCTGATCTGGATCTGCACCGTTTGCTTAGGCCTATGTGTCTCAGTAATCTAACTGTTTGCATGAACAAACCGATGATTGCCAGGGCTGTTCTTGCTATGTAGACCAGATTAATATTATCTTTTCACATGCTACACAGAGTTGCGATTTTTTATGCTACGAATGTTTTTAAGTCGCAACTACGATTGTCTGGCCTTGGGAGTTACTATGCTCACAGGAGCACGAAGTTCTATCCATAAATAATTCACCATGTCAAAAAACAAAATGACACCAAGTTGATGCCGTCGAGTTCTAATCCTTGTTTTATCTCTGTATTCGTTTGTTATTTATGTTTCCGGAGATGTTGCACCGATGAGTTAGAATTCATTCATGCGGACTGAGCAAATTAATTGTCTAAAACGCGACAAAAGCAAGGGGCGAGCATTGTGACCACGTAAACTCGATTTAAGCCTCCCCCCCCCCCCACCCGATTTTTTGTAATGACCGTTCAAGTGCGGTGCTTCTGTTGTGGTTTAATATCATCTTCGTCTTTGCATGTATACACTGCTAACATTTTATTTTGGATGGATGTTTGGTCGTTGTTTTGGGAGGAAACTGTCATTTTGGCCTTCTACTTCTTGTAATTATGATGTTGCGTTTTGTGCATCCTTTGTATAAGCAATGTCAGAGTGTAAGGACGAGGACATCTATTTAAGCCACCAGTAAAAACTTTTTACTGACCAATTTTTAGATAACCGTTCGGCCATTTAGTGGGAAATAAATGCCCTTTTGTCTCTCCGCTTGTGACGTTTTCGTTATGGTGAAGTTTTTTGTGTTTGTGTTCTTTTCCCTTTGGTGTCTTGGATGGGAGTAGTGAGGTAATTGTGTCTATTCTTGATCATTGCCTTCACTTCTATTTAGCGCCAACCAACAATATAAATAGAAGTTATTGAGAAAAAAATAATAGAATCACAACAAAACCACCCCACGAAACCAAACTGAAGATTAAAACATTGAAATCCATCCCTCTTAACAAAGTATTAGGATTAAGGATGAAGCCATTTCATCGTACAAGCCATCGTCATCTAACCAATTTCGTCCCATACATGTAGCTATAGACAGTGAGGAAATATGAGGATAATCTGGAGATATTTTTTTTATTTCTCCATAAGAAAGTACATTTGTGGGTATTTGTTAGAATCGTCACATCTAAGCAATTCTAACAAGCACACACAATTAAAGTTTCTCGGCATAAGTTATGAAAACTACGTCTTAATAAGTTTTGTTTCCATTCCTTATCTTTCTATATTGCACTGTAAGAAGATCGACGTATATCATATAAGAAATCACAAAACAACGACTGCCGTGAGACGGCCATCAGTATATCTTATTAGCTCACCTGTCACGTAGTGACAAGGTGAGCTTTTGGGATCACTTTTTGTCCGTCGTCCGTCGTGCGTGCGTCCGCGCGTCCGTCCGTCCGTAAACAATTTCAAATAAGTATATCTCTAATACCCCATGGCCAATCTTGATCAAATTTCATGTGAATCAACATCAGGTAGGGGGGAAGGCTGCATAAGGTTTTTGGGCTGATCAGATTGGAATTCTGGTTGCCATGGCAACATATAGCTCCCATAGACTTATAAAGGGAAAATTTTTAAAAATCTTCTTCTCTAAAACCACAGGGCCCAGAGCTTAGATATTTAGCATGTAGCAAGGGCAAGTGGTCAACATCATAATTCCTGCCAATCATGCCCCTGGGTGCCAAATGGGCCACGCCCCAGGGCCCCTTAGCTCCCATAGACTCATAATGGAAAAAAAGCTTCAAAAATCTTCTTCTCTGAAACCACAGGGCCCAGAGCTTAGATATTTAGCATGTAGCAATGGCAAGTGGTCACCTACATAATTCCTACCAATCATGCCCCTGGGTTCCAAATGGGCCACGCCCCGGGCCCCTTCGCTCCCATAGACTCATAATGGAAAAAAAGCTTCAAAAATCTTCTTCTCTGAAACCACAGGGCCCAAAGCTTATATATTTAGCATGAAGTAACGGCAAGTGGTCACCTACATAATTCCTGCCAATCATGCCTGTGGGGTCCAAACGGACCACGCCCCGGGGCCCATTAGCTCCTATAGACTCATAATGGAAAAAAGCTTCAAAAGTCTTCTTCTCTGAAACCACAGGGCCCAGAGCTTAGATATTTAGCATGTAGCAAGGGTAAGTGGTCACCTACATAATTCCTGCCAATCATGCCCCTGGGGTTCCAAATGGGCCACGCCCCGGGGCCCCTTCACTCCCATAGACTCATAATGGAAAAAAGCTTAAAAAATCTTCTTCTCTGAAACCACATGGCCCAGAGCTAATATATTTAGCATGTAGTAACGGCAAGTGGTCACCTACATAATTCCTGCTAATCATGCCCCTGGGGTCCAAACGGACCACGTCCCAGGCCCCCTTAGCTTCTATAGATTCATAATGAAAAAAAAGCTTCAAAAATCTTCTTCTCTGAAACCGCAGGGCCCACAGCTTAGATATTTAGCTTGTAGGAAGGGCAACTGGTCACCTACATAATTCCTGCCAATCATGCCCCGGGCGTCCAAATGGGCCAAGCCCCAGGGCCCCTTTGCTCCCATAGACTCATAATGGAAAAAAGCTTCAAAAATCTTCTACTCTGAAACCACAGGGCCCAGAGCTTAGATATTTAGCATGTAGCAATGGCAAGTGGTAATCTATATAATTCCTGCCAATCATGCCCCTGGGGTCCAAATTGGCCACACCCCAGGCCCCTTAGCTCCTATATACTCATAATGGAAAAAAAGGTTAAAAAATCTTCTTCTCTGAAACCACAGGGCTCAGAGCTTAGATATTTAGCATGTAGCAATGGCAAGGTGTCACCTACATAATTCCTGCCTATCATGCCCCTGGGTTCCAAATGGGCCAGGACCTGGGGCCCCTTAGCTCCTATAGACTCATAATAGAAAAAAAGCTTCAAAAATCTTCTTCTCTGAAACCACAGGGCCCAGAGCTTAGATATTTAGCATGTAGCAATGGCAAGTGGTCACCTACATAATTCCTGCCAATCATGCCCATGGGTTCCAAATGGGCCACGCACCGGGGCCCATTCGCTCCCATAGACTCAAAATGGAAAAAAGGTTAAAAAATCTTCTCCTCTGAAACCACAGGGCCCAGAGCTTAGGTATTTAGCATTGAAGCAAAAGCAAGTGATCACCTACATAATTCCTGCCAATCATGCCCCTGGGGCCCAAATTTTCCACGCCCTGGGGCCCCTTAGCTCCCATTGACTCATAATTGAAAAAAGCTTCAAAAATCTTCTTCTCTGAAACCACAGGGCCCAGAGCTTAGATATTTAGCATGTAGCAACAGCAAATGGTCACCCACATAATTCCTGCCAATCATGCCCCTGTGGTCCAAATGAGCCACGTCCCGGGGCCCCTTAGCTCCTATAGACTCATAATGGAAAAAAAGCTTCAAAAATCCTTTTCTCTGAAACCACAGGGCCCAGAGCTTAGATAATTAGCATGTAGCAATGGCAAGTGGTCAACTACATAAATCCTGCCAATCATACCCCTGGGGTCCAAATGGGCCACGCCCCAGGGCCCCTTAGCTCCCCTAACCTCATAATGGAAAAAAGCTTCAAAAATCTTCTTCTCTGAAACCACAGGGCCCAGAGCTTAGATATTTAGCATGTGGCAATGACAAGTGGTCACCTACATAAATCCTGCCAATCATGCCCCTGGGGTCCAAATGGGCCACACCCTGGGACCCCCTTAGCTCCCATAGACTCATAATGGAGAGAAGCCTAAAAATCTTCTTCTCTGAAACCACAGGGCCCAGAGCTTGGATATTTAGCATGCAGCAACGGCAAGTGATCACCTACATATTTCCTGCTAATCATGCCCCTGGGGGTGTGAGACGCCAAGTTCTGCAACGGAAGGTCAGGTGGTTTTTCTCCGGGTACTCCGGTTTTCGCCCACCTCTGATTAACGATCGGCTCGATATGAGTGAAATAATCTTGAAAGGGCCGTAAAACCCAAACCAAAAAAAAAAAAAAAATGCCCCTGGGGTCCAAATGGGCCACGCCCCGGTGCCCCTTAGCTCCCATAGACTCATAATGGAAGAAAGCTTAAAAAATCTTCTTGTCAGAATCTGTGAAGCACAGAACTTAGATATTTAGTCCAAATTGGCCAAATCCTGTGGCCCCTTAACTCCTACAAACTTATATTGGAAAAAAAGCTTCAAACATCTTTGAAACCATGAAATACTGACCACAGATATTAAGTATATAGCAACACAAAATGGTCGCCTACATAAATCCTGTCAACCATGTCCTTTGGGTCAAAATTGGCCAAGCCCCAGGGCTCATTAGCTTCTATAGACTTATACTAGAAAAAAAAAATCTTCTTTTCCAAAACCATAAGGCACAGATTTGGTTTGATTTGAGGTTTTACATCCCTGTCCACACTGTATAGGTCATTTTGGAGATGTCTCTTCCAATTTTGTGGGACTTTTACCCGACATTGAGATGAAATTACATCTCAAGCCCTGTCGCCAAATGAAACCAATAGGGTTTATAAGCATGGGCAGTGCTTTGCCTGAGCTTAGATACTTAGAATGTAGCAATGTCAAGTGGTCTCCTACACTAATGATTTTCTGGTACACAGGTGAGCGATATAGGGCCATTGGGCCCTCTTGTGTTTTATATTAGGATCACTTTTGGTCTGTCATATGTGCGTAAACAATTTCTTCAAAAGACATCGTCTCCTAAACCACTGATCGGATTTTGACCAAACTTCACATGAATGATCCTTAGGTGGTCCCCTTTCAAAGTTGTTCAAATGGTTCTGGTCCGTTGCACATATAGGTCACAGGAGCCAAAAATAGATTTTTTCACCGAAAACTTAAAAAATCTTCTTCTCTGAAACTGCAAGGCCAATGTCTTTGGTATTTGGTATGAAGCTTCATCTGGTGGACCCCTACCAAGATTGTTCAAATTATAGTGCTGGGGCCAAAATGCCCCCGCCCCGTGGCCCTTTGGTTTAAGATGGGCTTATATAGGGAAAATCTTCAAAAATCTTCTTCTCTGAAACCACAAGGCCCAGGTCTTTGATTTTTGGTATGAAGCTTCATCTAGTGGACCCCTACCAAGATTGTTCGAATTATAGTGTGGGGCCAGAAATGCCCCCGCCCTGGGGCCCTTTGGTTTACATGGGCTTATATAGGGAAAATCTTTAAAAATCTTCTTCTCTGAAACTGCAAGGCCCAGGTCTTTGCTATTTGGTATGAAGCTTCATCCAGTGGACCCCTACCAAGATTGTTCAAATTATAGTGCTGGGGCCAAAAATGCCCCCGCCTCGGAGCCCTTAGGTTTTACATAGGCTTATATAGGAAAATCTTTAAAAATCTTCTTCTCTGAAACCGCAAATCCCAGGTATTTGCTATTTGGTATGAAGCTTCATCCAGTGGACCCCTATCATGATTGTTCAAAGTATAGCCCCGGGGCTTTGGTTTTACATGGGCCTTTGGTTTTACATGGGCTTATATAGGGAAATCTTTGATATTTGGTATGGAGCTTCATCTAGTGGACCTCTACCAAGATTGTTCAAAGTATAGCCCTGGGGCCACAAATGCCCCTGCCCCGGGGCCCTTTGCTTTTACATAGACTTATGTATAGATAATCTTTAAAAATCTTCTTCTCTGAAACAGCAAGACCATGGTCTTTGATATTTGGTGTGAAGCTTAATCTAGCGGACCTCTATCAAGATTGTTTAAATTATAGCCCTGAGGCCAAAAATGCCCCCACACCGGGGCCATTTGGTTTTACATAGGCTTATAAAGGGAATATCTTTAAAAAATTCTTTGAGACCACAATGCCCAGGTCTTTGATATTTGGTGTGTAGCTTCATCTAGTGGACCTTTGTCAAGATTGTTCAAATTATAGCCTTTGTTGATATTTTGTATGAAGCTTCACCTTTTAAGACCTCCTTCAACATTATGCACATTATTGCCCTGGGGTCAATAATGGCGCTCCCCGGGACCCACTTGTTACTCTATGGATCAGGTGAGCGATCCAGGGCCATCATGGCCCTCTTGTATGTTTATACTAGCCCTCTCTATTCCAATGCAATAGCATGCATATCAACATGGAGGTATGACAGCAAAATATTGACAACTATTATGGAATTAAGACGATCAACAATTAGAGTCTCATGTCAGGCCCAGCGGTGACCAACTGTTGGTTTTCTTTTGCTTCAGCATTTCAGTTATTTCATGGTGTCGGTCCCTCTCTGAATTCGTTTGATTGTAATGTTCTCGGAGATGTTGCACTGATGAGTTAGAAAAACATAAATCATCACGAAATGAAGTTGAAAAATGCGACCAGAACCGGACTCGAACCGCCGACCCATTCCTTACAAGGCAAGTGCCCTACCGACTGAGCTATACGGGCGCTGAAAACATTTTTTCAACTTCGAAGTTTTTAAACCTTCACGCGGACTGATTAAATTACTTGAAAAAGCCACGCCAGAACTACGAGCGATGGTTGTGACCACTTTGATTTTATTATAGCCCCCGTGATTTTATTTAAGCCCCCAAGTAGAATGTTTACTGATCCTTCCAAGGCAGTACTTCTGTTGGGATTACAATCTTCATTGCGTGACTTTGCAAAAACGTCCTGGTTGTATTTTTTATTCTGAAAAGCCGTTTGGCCATTTTTAGAATTTGGCTTTCTACTTGTGTTGATGTTCGAGATGTCTGTTCTCATTAATGGTGGCTTTTCCTTACTAGTCTGCATTGTTTAATACTCTCTCGTTTAGGGGTTTCTTATTAAATTAAAACACCTTACCTTATTGATCGAGTTTGGTTTACAACCTGCGCTGATAAATTCTTTCTTCACTTGATTAAACGTTGGGTCATTGGCTGCTATTTCAACCTCTTGATAATTATCCGTCGTTCCACTGATGCTCCAATCTTCAGGTATGGAGATCCCCGCTTCTAAAAAATAAGGACAAGGTTTTCGGCTACGCTCCATATAAAGCCGCGATACATTAACTGTGTATATAAAGCGTCAATAAATACAAGACTCATATTTCCATATGCGTTCTTTGTTTCCAAAAGCAACTTTAGTGGCATTAAACCCTTTCAACCCAGTAGAAAATAGAAGTGAAGGCAATGATCAGGAATCGATACAATTAACCCACAGCTCCCACCAGAGACATAAAAGGGAAAGAAACGCAAACGTGAAACAACAGACCCTAATGGAAACAGCAATAGCGAAAAGCCAAAAGGACAGTTACTTTCCCACAAAATGGCCAATTGGCTATCCAAAACAAATAATATAAGCGATACAAACACTCAAAGACAAACCATAGCAAAAATAAACCGCGATAGAAGAACCGCATTGAGAAGATCAGTGAAACGAATTTCACTGGGGGACTTAAATCGATTTTACGTGGCCACAATCCTCGCCCTTATTGCCGTCATTTCGAAAGAAATGAATATTTTAGCAAATAGTGTAGTCTACTCAAAATGTCATCAGAATATACACTTTGTGCCATTCTTGACATAAATCTCATATTGGCAACAATGTAAAAGTGCAAAGTCAATGGCGCAACAGTAGCTTTCAGAAACTCAAGGACGAATGGGTTAACTTCGTCGGGGTGAGTTAAAATACCACGAAGACATACAAAATAGAAGTGACGGCATGATCAGGAATCAATTCAATTACCTCATAACTCCTATCCAAGACATCAAAAGGAAATACAGACATAAAACAACTTTCACCATAATGAAAACGTCAAAAGCGGAAAGCCAAAAAAAAAAAAAAAAAAAACATTCCAACAAAATCGCAAAACGGCTATCCAAGTTAAAAAAGAAGATATAATCAATGCATGCATGCAAAGACGAGCTATAACAATAATAAACCGCAAAAGAAGAACAGGCTTTGAACGGCCTGCAGATTGTTTTACTTGGGTGTTTTTTTTTTTTTTTTGGGGGGGGGGGGGGTTAAATCGATTTTACGCGGCCACAATCCTCGCCCTTGGTTCTCTAACTCATCATCATCAGAGCAACATCTCCGAAAACATTAAAAAGTCAAACGAATACAGAGATAATCAACGAATAACAGAAATGCTGGAGCAAAACAAAACCAACAGTTGTGCTCCGTTTGGCGCCAATAGAGACAAAGACGGGTGCCTAACTGGTATAATTAGATAAACAGAAACGCAGTGAAACAAAGTTGATCTGACACTATGCAGCAATATCTGCCGATTACGTTGATGTTGTTCATGTTAATGGTGATGACGACTAACTAATGATGATGATGATGGTAGTGGTAGTGACGATGGTAATAATAAAGTACATGTGACTGAGTGAGTGTTAGAGTTTTACGTCCCACCAACAACTAAGGTCATACGGAGACGGGACCTCGGTTTAAAGACTCATCCGTAAGTCTGGAGAAGCCCGGGATCGATCCTGCGACCCCTTGTTTACAAGGCGAGTAGCGTAACCACTGCACCACGGAGGCTTCTATAAAGTACATGTATATCAAATAGTATTAAAGTAGTGCAACCACTGGCGATACATACATTTTAATTGGGAACTGCCTGGATGAAAATATTAAAAATGTAACATACCAGGAACAAACAGTAAAGTCTAAACTTAAAACAAACTTTGTGCATTGATACATACTCTCACTGAACTCATCCACAAAACGTCTACACGCAAAAAAAATGCGACAGAGATGTTGTATCCTAGTGGGAGTGCATGGTTGTTTGAGATTCGACTGAGCGCAGACATCAGAAAATACAGTTTTGGCTTATTGGACCTCATATAAACAGTTATATGAAAGTGAGATCATATATTAAGGGGAATGGATACGCCCAGCAGATTTTCTGAATGTCTTGAAAGTCAGCTGTTGTGCCTTCTTCTGTCAGCTTAACCTTTATAAAAAAAGGTCGACCTCTAAAAGGAACGTATTTGCCTATTCTTACCCGTTTTAGTAGACCCCTAGTGACAACGGAGACAATGTATTTAAAAGTGTCGTCTCCTGTTAAGGTGTATCCATTTCTCTTTACAAAAGTCATCAAACGGATCATGATACCTTTGTTGGCCCGTATTCGTCTATACAGTCTTCTTTTCATGTGAGGGTTGCCGACGGGATGTTCTTCGGAAGACGAAACAAGGACCTGAAATTCCTTTCCTTCATTTTTATATTTGAAATCCACACCTCTATCGAAATTCATCTCCAGCTCAAAATTGATCCTCTGAGATACATCTTTGCAAGCCTTGCCACCTATTTCAATAATACAACATATTTAGTAAACATATGAAGCAGAGACCTTGCATATACTTCTCGATAAGTCGAACGAACGACAAAACTACTTACAAAATATTGAATGCCATGTGGCCACACAACTCCTCAAATATAAAAAATGACTAAATAGAAAATCACAGAAAATGTCAGACACCCGAAACTGAGAATGCATAGAGCACAAAACGCGGTAAACTTCTCAACTCGTTCTATGGGCTTAATTCTTAAATTGGTGAATATTTTCTTGTCAGAAGAAATATACGATGGCACCGTACAAATAACCCCCATATCGTTAAGTAAAGCTTATTTCGTTTTCGATCAGAGCCTTGATTACATGGATAATGCATATGTGAACGTAAATCTTAACGTATTTTTCTGTCACATACAGAACACGGTTAAAACAAGAAATCTTTAATCGGGGCAATACGGACTGGCCGAACGGCCCCCGCCAATCGGGGCTTGGAAAAATAGATTGTGCTGCATGATGCTTCCACGCAGAGCTGAAACCAACCGCACAATAGCACTGGTAAACCACTTAGGAGGTCTAAGCGTGCCCAGGTAAAGTGTTCTGCGAGTTGGACCGTCCATGCATATAGGCCCTATTTGTTTCATTTAGTGGCAGGGCATTTCATCTCAATATCGGGTAAAAGTCCAACGAAACTAGAAGCAACGTCTCCAAAATTACCAAAATAGTGTTGACGGGGACGTCACATACAGAACATCGTTAAAACAAGAAATCTTTAATCGGGTAAATACAGACTGGCCGAACGGCCCCAGCCAATCGGGGCTTGGAAAATAGATTGTGCTGCATGATGCTTCCACGCAGAGCTAAAACCAACCGCACAATAGTACTGGTAAACCACTTAGGAGGTCTAAGCGTGCCCAGGTAAAGTGTTCTGCGAGTTGGACCGTCCATGCATATAGGCCCTATTTGTTTCATTGAGTGGCAGGGCTTGAGTGGCAGGGCATTTCATCTCAATATCGGGTAAAAGTCCAACGAAATTGAAAGCAACGTCTCCAAAATGACCAAAATAGTGTTGACGGGGATGTCAAACCTCAAATCCAAGAAACAGACTGGCCAAAACAAATGTGTTTTTTTTTCTGTTTTGTGGTATTGTTAATGCTGAAATTAGTTTATTCAGTGATGCAGATGAGCAGTCGAAAGAAATGGTAGGGTTTACGTCTGCTGTCGAAAAACATTTTAATTGTTGCTCGTGGTGGCAAAGAGATGAGCTAGGAAGCCTCCTTCTGAGCGAACAACCAACTAAATTGTGAAAACCTCGCGGAAGATGAATGTGAAGGTTGGGGCCCCGTAAAACCGGCTTAACCCCCCCACCCCGGTAATTATTATTGCCCGTCCACAGGCGGTACTTTCGTTGTGATTTTATTTGCTTTATGTTAGGTGTTGTTCATTTTGTTTTTATTTTGTTCATTTTAACACTTCTGTGTGCCTGCGTTATTTGCTCAGCATTACGATAACACACCCGTGAGGTAAAGTGGATTTTTCACATATCCAAAATGGCCACTTTTCTGATGAAAATCCGTGATATTTTTCTTATAAATACTGCAAACATAGGTTATGGGTACTCGTAAGAACCGCCTCATCGAGGCGCTTCTAACGAGTACCCACAACTTATGCTTTGAAGCAAAAATAAGAAAAATAATGTATACCCCCGTAAACCCCAGTTTTCTCTTTATGAAGTGGGGTATAGCGGAAGTCTTCCTTTCACGGACTTGTTCACGTGATGGTAAAGGTGACTGAACTGCCACTTGTTTTGGGAAGAGCTGCGAACTCGGCTTGCCGCCTGTGATGTTGTTTTTGAAAGTTGATACTTGTATCAAGTTTATATGTCATTGCAATTCTACTTCCGGTACTGGGCCGCGTTACTACACTTCCGCTGTTCGTTCGCTGCATAAAATAGTCCAAATTAAGCACTTGCCTCATTTCCTTTTCCAGCGCATTGATTTTTTAACATTTGCGCTGAAGGCGGAGTTGATTCCACAGGTGTTCTTTCCCTTTCACCCCTCAGTTGCCGAACTGGACTTTTCCAGCTTTGATACTCGGTGTATCCTTTTATATCAAGGCGGACTTGATTCCACAGGTGTTCCTTCCTTTTCACCCCTCGGTTTTCGAACTGGACATTAGCCCATATATAACTAGCGTCATTTTTATGGCATGTAAGTATTGTAGGCCAAGATCAGACGCAGCACAACTTGGCGTCTGATCTGAGTCTGCATTGTTTGCTTAAAAAAACATATATTCTTGCAAAACCTACCTTTAAGAAAACAAATCTGACAATCCTGTTCCTTACTTATTTGTTGGAAGATTCCATTGTCATATATTGGTTAAGCAAATTCAGAAGCCACTGATCAGACAACTCATTCTGTGACCTCGAATCAAACCCTTCAGTGTTATAAAAGGAAGCTTTGCATTTTTGGGTGCATATGCACTCGTTTTATAGACACTTGGGAAGACGAATCTAAGTCGAAGCGTCTCCACTGTTTAAAATGTAGAAATTAAAGGGCTCTGCTGTAACGTCTCCGAAAGCAATGTACACTTCATTTTTGGAGACCCATGACTCGCCGAAAGAAAGCAATAAGTTTTAAAGTTCATTCCCATCCAGTGCTCCAGATAAACAGCGTATTTGCGTAAATACTCAATTAATCAAAGTGCTGAGAGAACTCGTGGATCGATCGTCTCTGAATGTAAGTTTGGAGAATAGTCATGAACTGAGAATCGGACTGTTCGTTTAAGCAGGTACATTAGATCTGATCGGACACCGCATTATGTGGCGTCTGATTATGAAGGTTCTGTTTGCCAATGGTCATTGACTGTCACGAGGACAAAAACAAGCAACAGGAAATTTTTTCTTAGTCGAACCTGTTTAAACTCCTTTTTCAACCTTGTCAAAAAGATTCTTAGAGAACTGTTTAATCTACGACTACCATTTTTATCATGGTGAATATACCTCATAAATCAACTTTCATCAGTACTTTCAGTACTTTGATTATTAAGATGCGTTTCTCCGTCTTTCCCTGTGATGTATTGGATAGGCCGATCCGTTCCTGGCGAATTTACACATTTAATTTTATTTTAGTCGGATTTGGCATCGTTAG
Organism: Lucinisca nassula; assembly: GCA_963580285.1. NCBI lineage: Eukaryota > Metazoa > Mollusca > Bivalvia > Lucinida > Lucinidae > Lucinisca > Lucinisca nassula. The sequence continues at coordinate 95,255,122 of OY757021.1, read as the reverse complement.
ATTAAAGTCCCCTTTAGCTAACATGTCATCTGCTGTAAGAAATCATTGCCTTAGAGAACCATAAAATACTTGGAGGAAGATGAAAATACTATTATAGCAAAGAGTTTACAACATTAATCTCAGAGAGAATCTCCTACAAACGTTGTTAGCCATCTGGTCTCCATTCACTTCTGCTTACATCAGATCACAGGACATTGACGCCAACAGAAACCCTACGAGAGCCTTAAATTGGCAAAATTCACTTTTACTATAATAGCTTGCGAAGGATCCTTCTCACGCTTCGCTTGCTGGATTTAAGCTTATCTGAGGGCTCTCTTAGGGTTTCTGATAGAACGTCAATGCCCTGTGATTAGATCATTATACGCCACTTCACAAAATCGTGCATGGCCTAATTTAAGAACTAAAGGATGCATGGTTATCTTTCGATCATGATAAATCTTAGTTGGTTATGTCACACAGTGCATTTTGTTATGCAGATTATATCTTCCAGCCTTTTAGACATTTTCTGCAATAGTTCATATTCTGTGATATAGCTGGTGGTCCATCTCTGCACTATCTCCAATTCCTCAAAAAAAAAAAAAAAAAACAGAAAAAGAGAGAAGACAGTCGAGAAAGAAAAATCGAATTATTCAAGAATGTCATAACTTTTCAAAGGTTTACTTTGGCATTTGAGAATATATTATAGTTCAGGATACACCCTTTTATTGGCTACCATACCAATCATCCAATAAACATGAAACATCGTTGAATCTTCTCATCACTTTATCCCGACTGAGCTAGAATATTTCTACGCATTATACTAATTGTTGTATATATACAGAGCCCGTGTGATAATGGCGCCCAACGTGGGGCAGGTGAAAAAAATGCTTATCACCTTTACCCGGCCGGGGATCGAACCCGGGCCGCGGGATTGGTAAGCAAACACTCTACCGCGTCGCTATAAAAGCCGGCTTGTACCGCAAGGCAGTACAAGTGTGCTATATACCTATACCCAGTGACATTCTCCCCCTCCACATTGAAATTCGTCCTCGAATTTCTGGGAGTCCGAGAATCACGTGAAATGATACTCAAGGAGTTTTAATGCACATATGTGGGTCCCACGGTGGGTGCCAATTGTAACAGATGAAAAAAAATGCTTTTCACCTTTACCCGGCCGGGGATCGAACCCGGGCCGCCGGATTGGTAAGGAAACACTCTACCGCGTCGCTATAAAAGCCGGCTTGTACCGCAAGGCAGTACAAGTGTGCTTTATACCTATACCCTGTCCCTGTGACAGTTATTTTATTTAATAGTGAAGACGGACTAATATATGAAGTTAGCACATATAAAGGCTGTAGCTATCAATAAATGAAATATCCAAGCTTATGCTCCAAATTATACTGGAAAACCAAACAATTCAAAACAAGTCACAACCAATGTATGAACCAATTTTCAGAACTCTAGATATAACCTACTCAATGAGCTTATTACACAGAGCTTACAGATTTCTCTCTAGTCTCAGGCCCAGATCAGATGCCACAGAATGCAGCGTCTGATCAGGGCCTACACTGTTTGCAAAATTTTCAGCCATTTTCCAATAAATTAAAAAAAAAAAACACAACCTGACAAGCCTTTATTTTGAAATGGATCTGTGTTATTTATGAAGCGCATTTCATTTGGTTAAAAAGGGTTAATATGCCCCTAACGAAAATAATTATTGCAAGACTTGATTTTATTGAGGTGCATAATTCCTGACTGACCTTAGAGTTATGATTAAATAAGACAAGGACCTGAAAATGTCTGGAAGAACTGACCAATCAGCTGAATCCCCTATATTGTTTCCTACATGAGCAGACCACATACCTGATAGCACTCTGTGATGAGCTCTTGCCTACTCAATTTGCCTAGTCTAGCCACAAGGTGTTAAAAGAATATGGAATCAAAATTATCTTTTGCATTAAGATGAACATTATATAAAAGTTATGCTAGTCTTGTCTCTTCCCTCAATTTTAACGCCTATAACTGTTTCCCCTACAGTTTTGCAGGGGATATCTGATCCCATCTACGAGTATCACTCTCAGATCAAACCAGCATGGTAGAGATAAGAAATCAAGAGTTTACACAGCAAAATGAATTAGGTCTAGTGCTAACCTGCTACCAAAATCATTGCATAAATATCAGACTTAGCTTTTATGATAAAGGTCTAAACAAGGTTTCGATAGACAGCATGCCTAGTTTTTTTACCCAGTCATGGTTGATGACAATGTTTTCCTCCTCTTTAATTGCACGACGTATGAGTCATGTCTTCGAGCCCTCATCTTAAATTTATCACAGTTATTCAATTTCGGTTTGGTCAAATCTGTATGTTATTCTGTGATGAACTATTGATTTAGTTACCTTCAGGTAAACCAACCATTTTGTGTGTGTTGTAAATAAAATTGGGACATACAGTGAAGGTTGGTCTCTCTCATACACTCGATTTAAACTCCCCAGTGGTTCTTGCTACTGACCGTCCTAAGGCGATTGTTCGAATGTTGTATATTTCGAATGTATCTTTCATGGGGACTGAACATATCATTTGTCTAAATCGCGACGGAATCAAGAGCGAGGATTGTGGCCGCGTAAAATGGATTTAAGCCCCCCCCCCCCCCCCCCCCCACTCGCAGTGAAATTTTTCTGTCGCGGTTTAGTTTTGTTGTGGTTAGTCTTTGAGTGTATGTATCGCGTATGATTTTTTGTTTTGGATAGCCAATTGGCCATTTTGTGGGAAAGTAACTGTACGTTTAGGCTTTCCGCTATTGATGTTTCCATAAGTGTCTAGTTATTTAATTTTTGTTTTCATTCCCTTTGGTGTCTCTGATGGGGTGTGCGGGTTACTTGTACCGATTGCTGATTATTGCCTTCACTCTATTTTGTCGGATTTTCCGACGCGCTGTTGTTGTGGTTGTGTATAATTATTAATTTTAGTTTCAATAATTGTGCCTGTTGCACCTTGATCACCTCTTGTGGGGAAGAGGAAGCTGGTTGATGGTTGCTGTTTGTGCTTGTTTTTTTATTTATTTATTTGTTCCTCTTTTTTGTGTTCCTTTTCCTCTTGGTGCCATTGGTAGGCTTTTATCTTTGATTGTGGCTTTTCCTAGGCATCTGTTTCTATATTTTTACAGGATTTAAATATTGATTATAATTGTAATTGTGCAAAAAAAAAAATAAACATATAATTTCCCATGCTTGAATATACTTTTTGACAGGACTGATCAGCTTTATATGGATATATATCAAGTATCCTTTCCATAACAAATGCACTGAGAGTACTGGTAAGTTGATGGTCGTTGATTGATTTAAGATTTAACGTCCTATTCAACACTATTTAGGTCATTTTGGAAACGCTGTTTCCAATTTTGTGGGACTTTTAGCCAACATTGAGATGAAATGTCATCTCAAGCCCTGTCGCCGAATGAAACCAAACGATTTATATGCACTGTACGGTCTAACTCAAACCACTGCATGGACAGGCTTAGTCCTTCTAAGTGGTTTACCAGTACTCATGTGTGGTCAGTAACAGCTCTGCGTAGAAGCACCATGCAGCCCAATCTATTTCTCCAAGCCACGACGCGAATGGAGGGGGCGGGTCTATTTGCCACCGTGTGTAGGCTGGGAAAATAGTCATTGGACTGAACTTGAGACTGGGATAATAGGTAATATTGATAAGGGCCATTGTCTTGATTGGTGCTTTCTAGCGATACATAGCGGAAGGTAACTCGCTCTGATTCCCTATTACTGCACCAGCTCCATTTCTACTACAAATATGTTGTCATTTGAGATAAAGCAAATGAAATCCCGTTTTTTGATTTATATTTATCTATTTTAGACGTGTTTGTTTCAAGCAACAATGATAAACGCGATGATTTTGATCTGACATTGTAAAGTTTCCTTTCTTGGATGATGTTCCTCGTGCGGCATTCTACGCTGTTTATATTTCGCAGTTAAATCGGTTTGCTAGAGTACATATTCGTGCAACTGACTTCAGCACTCGTAATAAATTATTAATTGCTAAACTTCTTAATGATAATTAGTATAATCGGTATCATAAAATTCCCAAAGCCTTCTCTAGTTTTTATAGACGTTATTTCGATATAGTTTCGAAATTCAATGTTGGACTTAGATCTCTTCTGCAATAAGGCCTATCGGAACCTGAATGTTATGGTGACTTAGTTTATAAATGCTGAGAAATATAAGCTTGCAACGATTTCAGTACCAAGTTTCGTAAAATAATTTTTCGATATAAAAGATTGGGTACAACACTTAGGTTATACGAAAGACTGCCTGCATGGTAGTTAAACAAATCCAGTTAGATTTTTTTGCTTCCCTCTTTAATTGCAAGCCGACAGATCGGGCTACATATTCTATGACGGCTCCAGCATAGAGACTTGCTTACACCTCTGGGTAATGTCGACCGGTGCCTGACCCTCTGTCTCTGGTCGGGCCTACCGGAACCTGACTGTTGGTTTTCTTTTGCTCCAGCATTTCGTTTATTTCATGCTGTTGAGCCATATTCCTTGTTTCATCTCTGTAGTCGGTTAATTAATTTTTGTCTTCTCGGTGATATTGCACTGATGAGTTCAAAGCAATCCCTTGCTTACAAGGCAAGTGCTCTACTGACTGAGCTACCGGACACTGATGGCACTTTTACAAAGTTAATAAACAGATTTATTGATGAAGCACGGGGAACCCTTTTACAGGCGCTACAACTGCACCTAACACCGGCTGTTGTTAATAAATACATAAATCTTTAAGAAATATAAGAAATGAAGCTGAAAAATGCGAACAGAACCGGACTCGAACCGGCAACCCCTTGCTTTTAAGGCAAGTGCTCTACCCACTGAGATACCGGGCGCTAATGACATTTCTTGAACTTCGAAGTTTTATACACTTATTAAACAGCACTATTGATATTATGTATGCAGTCTGTCGTATAACCTTTAGGTTGTATCCATTTTTTATAGGGAAGAATGATTTAACGAAATAGGTTACTGATTTATACACTAAATCAACATAAAATTCACGTTCCGATTAGCCTTGTTGCAGAAGAGATTTAAGTCCAATATTGAATTTCTAACTAAATCGATATGGCGTCTATAAAACTGAGAAACACAACTTAGAATAGGCGAGGCAAAGTTTATAAAACCGATAGTCCGATAGGCATTGTGGCAGAAAAAAATTAAGTCCAATATCAAATTTCTAACTAAATCGATATGACGTCTATAAAACTTAGAAAAGGTTTTGCGAAGTTTTTGATACCAATAACTCTGATTAAGAAGTTTCGCAGTTAAACATTTATTACGGGTGTTGAAGTGCGTTCTATGACTAGATACTCTGGCAAACCAAATAGCGATATATGAACGCCACATGATGCTGCACGAGGAACATCATCATCCAAGAAAGGAAAATTTACAATCTCAAAATCATCGCGTTAATCATTAATTTTGCAAGAAAACAAACCCGTCTAAAATTTATAAACAAGAGGGCCATGATGGCCCTGGATCGCTCACCTGATCACACTGTAGAAATGACGTAGTAGGTAATATAGTCAGGTGCCTTGTCAGAAGGAACATACATGCCAAACATGAAGGCTATATCTCAAATGGTTTAAAATTATGATAAAGGAATCAAGACAAGACACCGACAAGACGACTCACCGATCTACATGTTTCCCTTAAAATTCAATGTGAAAGTTTTTTTACATCAGGCATCCTATGCGGTTGAAAATGGTCTCTGTGCATTAGTAGCATAAGTCTATAGAGCCATAAACATGCAAACATTTAATAACGTTATCCTACATTCCTTATTTCAATAAAACCGTGATAATACATCATTTTATTTTCAAAATAATGTTTTCTTTTGATCAACTATGGAGCGTGGTAGCTCAGGGGTTAGTGCACTTGCCACTGATGCTAGAGGCCCCCGGTTCGATTCCCGGCAGCGGTAATAAAATTGCGGTGTCCGAACATGCTCCACTGGCATCATTTGCAGGTATGATAAGAGCACCGTTCTTCTGATCTTGACGTTAACTGAGTCCCCCTGTGCAGGGAGAATCATCCCCTATGCAGGCTAAAGATCCCTACCGTAATTACAAGATTACTGTGTAGGCTTTCATCCTGCAAACCTGGAGTGTATGTAATGTACACCTGCGAGTAATGGTCAAATTTGACCATTTGCAGTATTATTAGAAAGAAAGAACCGGCCCCGATAGCTCAGTTGGTAGAGTGTCCGCTCCGGGGAACGGGAGGTCTGGGGTTCGACCCCGGGCCGCGACATACCAAAGTCGTTAAAAATGGTACTAGCTGCTCCTCGTATGGCACTCAGATTTACGGGGTAGAGCTAGGACTGGTCGATCCAGTGTCAGGATAATGTGACTGGGTGTGGTATCATGTAATGTGTCTGGGACATGATACTTCAGTGAGGCAGCACTATAAACGTGAGCATTGAGCTCCCTGTCGCAACCAGACACCGTCGTGATATGACTGAAAAATTGTTGAAAGCGACGTTAAACCCGAATTCACACACACACACACATTAGAAAGAAAGAAAATCTGGACTGTGAAGACAATATATAAATGTGTCGGTGATTTGTCTTCAAAAAGTGTCGGTTAACTGTCTTCAATTGTGTCGGTGAATTGTCTCCAAAAACGTGTCGGTGAGTTGTCTTGTCGGTTCCCATGATACAGTAGGTCAAAGGTCACAGTCACAGGTCAACTTTTTGTATGGGCGGGAAGCCCCTGTCACAAGGAATATATGCATGCCAAATATGAAGGGTCAACCTCAAATGGTTCAAAATTTATGTTTAAGAAGGTCAAGGTCACAGGTCAAAATGTTTTGCATGAGTGGGAAGACCTTGTCACGAGGAACCTGCATGCCATATATGAAGGCTCTGCCTTAAATGGTTCAAAAGTTATGACAAAATAAGTCAAAAGCCAAAAATTTTGAATGGATGGGAAGTCCTTGTCATAAGGAGCATAATGCCAAATATGAAGGCTCTATCTCAAACGGCTCAAAAGTTATGATAAAGTAGTTGACATGTCATGGTCTAGGTCATATATCATTTTATGTATGAATAGGAAGCCCTTGTCACTAGGAACCTACATGCCAGATATGAAGGCTCTTCAAAAGTTATGACAAAGCAGGTCAAAGGTAAAAGTTATAGGTCAAAATGTTTGTATGGTTGCGAAGACCTTGTCACAAGGAACATACATGCCAAATATGAAGGCTCTATCTCAAATGGTTCAAAAGTTATGATACAGTATTTCACAGGTCAAGGTCATAGGTAATTTTTTTGTATGAGTGAGAAGCCCTTGTCACAAGGAACCTACATACCAAATATGAAGGCTATATCTCAAACGGTTCAAAAAGTATGACAAAATAACCTACTGATCTATGTTTTATTTGACATTACCCAATATTCGAACTTCGCCCAGATGTAATTTTCAAGAAAGAATCTATGCAAGATTTATGATATCTAGACCAAAACTGTGGCCTCTAGAGTGTTCACAACGTTTTTCTATGATTTGACCTACTGACCTACTTTTTGACCAGACACCCATATTCGAACTTGACCGAGATATTGTCAAGATGATCATTCTGAGCAACTTTAATGATGATTGAACCAAAACTGTGGCCTCTAGTGTTTTCACAACGCTTTCCTATGATTTGACCTGCTTATCTTTTTTTGACCTGACATGACCCATATTCAAACTTGGCGCATATATTGTCAAGATGATCATTCTGAGCAAGCTTGATGATGATCGGACCAAAACTGTTGTCTCTAGTGTATTCGGAACGTTTTTTTTAAGATTTGACCTACTGACCTACATTAGAACTTGACCGAGATATTGTCAAGAAGATCGCTCCGAGCAATTTGATGATGATCGGACCAAAACTGTGGCCTCTAGTGTGCACAAGGCTTTTCAATGATTTGACCTACTTTTTTGACCCGACATGACCCATATTTAAACTTGACTTAGATATTGTCCAGATGATTAGTCTGAGTAAATTTGATGATAATCAGACTAAAATTGTGACATCTAGTGTTTTCACAAGGTTTTACTATGATTTGACCTACTGACCTATTTTTGACCCGACATGACCTATATTCAAACTTGACCGAGATATTGTCAAAATGATCATTCTGCGCTAGATTGTTGATCGGACGAAAACTGTGGCCTCTAGTGTGTTCACAATGTATACTGTTATTTATTCCCACAAGAATATGATATAACAAAACAATATGTACACAAATCAATCGGATAGGACCTATTATTTGACCTAATTACCAACTTTTTGACCTGACCTGACCCATATTCGAACCTGACCGAGATATTGTCATGATGATCATTCTGAGCAAGATTGGTGGAGATTGGACCAAAACTGTGGTCCTTAGTATATTCTCAAGGTCTTTCTGAGATTTGACCTACTAACCTACTTTTTGAGCGACATAAAGCATATTCGAACTTGACCAAAATGTTGTCATGGTGATTATTTTGACCAAGTTTGATAATGATTGGATCTAAACTGTGGCCTATAGAATGTTTACAAGAAAAGTTTCCGCACGCACGATGAACGACGAAAGACGACGCCGGACATATCACGGTCAAAAAAGCTCACCATGACCTTCGGTCAGGTGAGCTAAAACGGGGCTTCGTTATCAGAAGACTTTGCTTTAATTAATTGAAATTCTGAAGGGATATTTTGCCTGATCAAACCATCGAAATAGAAATGTAGGAAATGATCAGGAATCGATACAATTAGCCTACACCTCCCACCAAAACACCAAAAGGGAAGGAAACATAAACATGAAATAACTAGACCCTAATGGAAACATCAATAGCAGAAAGGCAAAAGGACAGTTACTTTCCCACAAAATGGCCAGTTGGCTATCGAAAACAAAAGGGTATAAGCGAAACACACATTCAAGGACGAATTATAACAAAAAATAAACCACGACAGAAGGACAGCCTCGGAATGGTCATTGAAAAGTATTTCACCAGAGGGGCGGGTGCTTAAATCGATTTTATGCGGCTGCTATCCGAAGGAAAACAATACAAGCGATAAACACACTCAACGAAAAACCATAACAAAAATTTACCGCGACAGAAGAACCGCGTTGAACGGTCAGTGAAACGAATTCCACTGAGGGCTAAAAGCGATTTTATATGACCGCAATCCTCACCATTACTTCCGTCGCGATTTAGACCAATAATTTGTTCAGCTAGCTTGAAGGCTTCCTGACCAATCAGTGCAACATCTCCGAGAACACAGAACCTTACAACCCCAGATATGAAACCACGGTGAAGACTCGACAGCAAGAAATACCTGAAATACTGGAGCACAAGAACACCAACACTTAGACTCTGACGTAGGCACTATCAGTATCTAATAAATCATTAGAATACCTAGACGACGAGCTGAAAGCTTAAATAACTTCAGATTGCTGTTCACAGAAAAGGGATATCATGAAGTCTCTTTCATAACAGAGCAAGAAACAAATCAGCCACAAGGGGTGTGCAATTAGTACCCATCAGAGTTTCCACAGTTTTTCTAAATAACTTAGTACCAAACCTTTTATAAATATTGTCAAGTAGAAAGGAGAGAGCTTCACACACTTTCTGACATGCACACAATGTGTAATTGTTATGTTGTTCGGAAGTGAAAAAAAAACATTATTTCTTACATTACATGCAATACAGAGGAATATCCGTATTATGAATACAGAACCGTTGGGGATAACAAGGGTGTATATGACTTTATTTATTGATACTTAAACGATGTGGCGGATCTCAGGAATACCCAAATCTATGCTTGTTTTTTTTTTTTGTTTGTTTTTTACTTGAGTTTAACGGCCCAGTCAACACTGTTTAAGATATTTTGAGCTGCTCAGTTTTCCTATCCACACTTTTCCTTGACAGGCTTATACGTACGTAGTTAACCAGTACAGTGCACATTATATCACCAGAAACTGACAACTGCCCTTCTTGAATCAGCGGAAGGGAGAGAATGGCCATCGAAACGATTTCATGATCAATCTCAATGAAAGATTTTGCCGACTCCGGCAGATATCGAACCCGCGTCCTCCTAAGCACCAGTCATACGCGCATCTGACTGAGCTACCGAGGCCGGCAAATCTACGCTTGTAGCAGAATATAATCAAAGCACTGACAGTGCTGATGGCCCTGTTGTTTGTAATCTTTAAATAGTGTTAGGCAAATTTTGCGTCTGGTTGGTATTGTTTTTAAATTCAGGCTTAAAGAATGTAGTAGTTTAAATATGGCTTGAATATACTGGGGTCACTTATGAGGCCCAATTAATCGAAACTAGCTAATTTGACCGAGAAGTTTTGTACACTCGACGGTTTAAATGTCTTTGATGTAAATCTTGTTTCCAAAGCAGAAATCTTTACAGAAAACATTAACTACAGCCGGTGCTGAGGGACTCTTTGATGACCGAAATTTTTTTCATTTTTGTCATGGTTGTGATTTATTTCGATTTTAGAAAAAAAAAAGGTTTATATTTCTTTATCATATCTGTCAAGTATTTCAACTATATAAATATATAAATGAAATATTCATGTGTACAAGAAAATCAGAAACAAAACAAGATGGCCCTGATTCGCCCACCTGAATGTCACTGTCTCTAGTACAATCTATTTTAGCTCTGGTGGCTATCTTTCTCGTCAGAGCGGAACGATTTTAGTTATTTTGTATGGTGGTCACCTAGGCAACATTCCTGTGAAGTTTGAATCAAACTGTCCCAAGGGTTTAAGAGGAGTTCGCGTTTGAAGCAAATTTACAATGTTTTCTATTTTTAGCTCTGTCGGCCATTTTGTTCATCGGAGCGGGATCGTTTTAGCTATTTAGGTAGAGGGTCATCTAAGCAATATTCCCACGAAGTTTGAATGAAATTGGCCCAAGGATGAAGGAGAAGTTGTCGTTTGATGATTTGTCTATATATTTAGCTCTGGTGGGCATCTTGTTCGTCAGAGCGAATTGATTTTAGCTATTTTGGTAGGGAGTCCCCTAGGAAACATTCCTGTGAAGCATGAATCAAATTAGCCCTAGGGTTTAGCAGAAGTTGGCGTTTGAGGCAAATTTTCGACGTTCTTTCTGTTTTTAGCTCTGGCGGCCATTCCGTTCATCAGAGCGGGATCGTTTTAGCTATTTTTGTAGAGGGTCAACTGAGCAACATTCCTCTGAGCAACATTCCTATGAAGTTTGCATGAAATTAGTCCAAGGGATCTGGAGGAGTTGTCGTTTGATTTTTTTTTATATTTTTAGGTCGGGCAGCCATCATATTCGTCAGAGTGGAACAATTTTAGCTATTTTGGTAGGGAGTTACCTACATAACATTCCTGTGAAGTTTGAATAAAATTGGCCCAAGGGTTTAGGAGGAGTTCGCATTTGACGCAAATTTACAATGTTTTACTATTTTAGCTATGGCGGCCAGTTTGCACATCAGGGTGGGATCATTTTAGCTATTTTAGTAGAGGGTCATCTAAGCAATATTCCTTTATTGGCCCAAAGTTACAGGAGGAGTTGTAATCTCAAGATTTCTTTCTATTTTCAGCTCGGGCGACCATCTTATTCGACAGAGCGGAACGATTTTAGCTATTTTGGTAGGGAGTCACCTACGTAACATTCCTGTGAAGTTTGAATCAAATTGGCAAAGGGGTTCAGGAGAAGTTCGCGTTTGAAGCAAATTCACAGTGTTTTTATATTTTAGCTATGGTGGCCAGCGGGATCATTTTTCTTTTTTTAGTGGAGGGTAATCTAAGCAACACTAATATGAAGTGTGAATGGAATTGGCCAAAGGGTACTGAGGAGTTGTCGTCTCAAGCTTGTTTTCTATTTTTAGCTCTGGTGGCTACTTTGTTCGTCAGAGCGGAACGATTCGAGCTATTTTGGTAGGGAGTCACCTACGTAACATTCCTGTGAAGTTTGAATAAAATTGGCCCAAGGGTTAAAGAGAAGTTCGCGTTTGAAGCAAATTTACGATGATTTTCTATTTTTAGCTATGGTTGCCATTTTGCTTATCAGAGCAGAACCGTTTTAGCTATTTTGGTAGTTGGTCACCTTAGCTACATTCCGTTGAAGTTTGAATGAATTGGACAAAGGAACCAGGAGGAGTTGTTGTCTCAAGATGTTTCTATTTTTAGCTCTGGCGGCCATCTTGTTTGTCGGAGCAGGAGGACTTTAGCTTTTTTGGTAGGGAGTCACCGAGGCAACATCCCTGTGAAGTTTGAACCTAATTGACCCAAGGGTTAAGGAGGAGTTCGCGTTTGAAGCAAATTTACGACTTTTCAATTTTTAGCTTTGGCGGCCATTTTGCTCCTGGAAGCAGAACCATTTTAGCTATGATAGAAGATGGCCACTTAAGCAACATTCCTATGAAGTTTGAATTAATTTGGCCAAATGGTACAGGAGGAGTTGTTGTTTGAAGATTTTTCTATTTTCACTTCTGGCGGCCATTTTGTTTTTCGAAGCGGAACGAGTTAAACTATTTTGGTATGGAGCCACCTTGGCATCATTCCTGAATCAAATTCGCCCAAAGGTATAGGAGGAGTTGTGGTTTAAAGATTTTTCTATTTTTAGCTCTGGCGGCCATTTATTTCATTGAAGCGGAACGATTTTAGCTTGTTCGGAAGAGGATCACCTAAGCAACTTTCCTGTGAAGTTTGATTGAAATTAACCCAAGGGTTTAGGAGGAGTTAGCATTTGAAGCAAATAGTTGTCGCCGCATGACACGTGACGCACGACAGTCGCGAGATGGAAACAATTGCGTCCCGGGACGAATTGTCCCGGTTTTGTGACAGTTTGGGGCGAAGCGTCTCCAGAACTAAACCTCACATTATCGCGGTAGACACGGGTTTTATCCTCATCCGCCATTTTTGGATTGGTACTCCTTAAAATCCTACTCGTTCGATTATGCATGCCCTAAAAAGCACCAGCCAGTTTTATGTCGTCAAAGAAATGCGATAAATTATTTTCTATAACAAAATACTTCTTTATTGACAGAAACACCCCACAAATGACATATGTGCATCCTTAACGGGACGAACATAATCGAACTTTGTATATTTTCTAAAACTGAGTACTTTTAACCCATTTTGTACTGAATAGGATCTGCTGCCTTATACAAGCACAAGATCATTTCAAAATTTATGGATGTCAGGTTGCATTTTCTTCAAAATTTATTTAGAAAATAGCTAAGCTGTTTGCAGAATGCGGCATTTGATCTGGACTGTTTGCCAGTTACTCGTTTTTGGGTTTCCGGTACAAAACTGGCATTTTGCAGTAAGCCAAAATCTTCTAATCGCTATTGGGCGATTGTAACTCGCCCCGCAAACAACACATTTACACATCAGCAAATTATAAAAGAATGGTGCGGATCTAACGAATACCAAAATCTATGCTTGTAGGGGAAAACATTTAAACATCAGCAAAATATAAACGAATGCACTATGTCGAACTTGCATGTTATCAAAATGGTCCTGAACCGCTCACCCGAGTGTTTGGAGTTTATCAAGCCACTTCATTTCCGAGAAGATTTTAAAAAGTTTTTACCATGGTAGCCATCTTGATCATGTGACCTGATAATGTACCCACTGCTTCTGCTGAAGAAGATTTCTGAAGGGTTTCTACCTTATATGGGCATGACGGCAATATTGGTCATATGACCAAAGTCACATTAATAAATTTGTACTTGTTTGTCCCCAAAATCTTTATGTGAAATTTGGTTGCAAATGGAGCAGTGGTTTATGTGAAAAGTTTAAATTTTCATATCTGAATGACCTTGGGCCAAGGTCAGAGCATGACAGTGACCTTTAATACTCAAGAAGTTTCATCCACTCAACTTGCTAATAGCATCTACCAATTTGCAGATCACAGGCTGCAATAGTTTCCGAAAAATTATGTGTTTTACTTTTTCTCATACCAATGCAAACAAATTTGACATTGGTGTAAAATAGGTTAAGGCTATCCAGGGGTCATTTGACGAAACTATACTTTGCTCAAGTTCCCAATGCTGCATACCAAGTTTCATGAAACTCGGCCCATTTGTTCAGGATAAGAAGATTTCTGGAGTGTTTTGAATTATATGTGCATGGTGGGCATATTGGTTATGTGACCAAATACATATAAACGAATTTTCATTTTTTGGGTGCGGTTTCTATAACATTTTATGTAAAATTTGGTCACAAACGGCCCAGATGTTCTAGCGGAAAATAAGTTTTAATCTTCGAATCTGAAAGGCCTAGGGCCAAGGTCAAGTAATGATCGTGACCTCGAATACGCATGTAGTATCATTCGTTCATTTAGCTAACTGCATCTACCAATTTACAGATCAGAGATTGCAATAGTTTCCGAAAATACATGGCTTTTTACTTCTTCCTATACCAAATAGAAGTGGAGGCAATGATCAGGAACCGATACAATCAACCCACAGCTCCCATCAGAGACACCAAAGGGAACGACGCACAAAAATGAAACAACAGACCCTAATGGGAACACCAGCAGCGGCACGCCAAAAAGACAGTTACTTTCCCACAAAATGGCCAATAGGCTATTCAAAATAAAATAAGCGACACAAACACCAAAAGACAAATCATAACAAAAATAAAACGAGACGGAAGAACAGCCTTGGAACAGTCAGCGGAAACGAATTCCACTGGGGGGGGGGGGCTTAAATCGATTTTACGTGGCCACAATCCTCGCCTTAACTGCGGTCGCAATTTGGACAAATAATTTGTTCAGTTCGCATAAGGCCTCCTAACTCAACAGTGCAACATCTCTGTAAAGTCTATGTGACCAAATTTGACCTTGGCGTAAACTAGTTCAAGATCATCCGAGAATCACCATTTGGACAAACTTTGATGAGTCCCAAATGCTACATACCAAGTTTTATGACAATCGGCCCTCTAGTTCGAGAGAAGAAGATTTTCCAAGGTTGTTTACCTTATATGGGCATGGTGGCCATATTGGGCATGCTACCAAACTCATTTTAATTAATTTCCATTTCCTTTTTCCTAAAGGTATTTATTTGAGGTTTAGTTATACAAGGCTTAGCAGTTTCAAAGGAAAATAAGTTTTAATTTTCATATCTGAATGACCTTGGGCCAAGGTCAAAGAATGTTTCAGCCACTCATTTAGCTAGATGCAGCTACCAATTTTCAGATCACAGTCGGCAATAGTTTCCGAAAAATACAGTTTTTACGATTTCCCATAATAAATGGAAGTGGAGGCAATAATCAGGAATCGATACAATCAACATCAGAGGCACCAAAGGGAAAGAAACACAAACACGAAACAAAAGACCCCCAACGGAAACACCGATAGCGGAAAGCCAAAATGACAGTTACTTTCCCACAAAATGGCCAATAGGAGATCCAAAATAAAAAAATAGCCATCGGAAGAGATGGCAAATCCCCCGACCAAAAGCCAATATGGCCTTCAGAAGATTGTTCACCAATAGAAAGTGCACCAGAATTACACCAGCAATATATCACAAAAGTATTGCAGTTATGGCCATCACAAGATTATACTGCCAGGGGAGATAACTAAAAAACCAGGGCACTCAGAAATGTGGTTCTTGGACATTACATGTCTCCTTAAGCTCATATATTTCTATACAAAGTACCATCAATATGTCTCAAAAGGTATTGGAGATATGGTGATCACAAGCTGGTCATACTGTTATATTGGAAGGGTAGATAACTCAAATACCACAGCACCAACAGTTGTGGTTCTTGCACACAGGCCTCCTAGTGGCTCACTTTGAAAATAAAGGTTTTTATATAGGTTCTTCTTACTCAAAATATAGGTTATTTACAGGTTTTTCAATAAAAATAAAGGTTAAAAAAAGAGTCTTCCAAACTAACATAAAGATTTAAAACTGAAGAAAAAATATTTGATGAATTTTTGTGCCACAATTACTCAGATAAGTTGATCTAAATTTTACAAAGTCTGAGCGAGCGAGGAAAAAAAATACAATTTCTTGACAGTTTTCATCACTTTTTATGGGTCTAAAAAGTAAAAAATAGTAGTGCATTTTGAAGAAAAGTTAGGGTTGAGTCGCAAGACGGTTCAAAAAGTGAAAAATATAGGTTTTTTCATGAAAATACAGGCTTTTTTTAGGTTTTATGAACAAAATAAAGGTTTTATAGGTTTTGCACAAAATTGTAGGTTATTATAGGTTTTATAGGTTTTGCTAGGAGGCCTGTGCACATGACATCCCAACTGTACCTTGTATACAATTGTGCCAAGTTCCTTCAATATATCGCAAAGGGTGTTGGAGTTATGGGCACCACAAGGTTATATTGCCAGGGGAGATAACTAAAAAACCAGAGCACCCAGAGTTGTAATTCTTGAGCATGACACACCTGCTGAACCTAATGTTCATCTGCATCAAGTACTACCAATATGTCTTAAAGGGTATTGGAGGTACGATGATCACAAGGTTGTCATACTGTTATATTGGAAGGGGAGATAAATCAAAAATCATAGCACCCAGAGTTGTGGTTCTTAGGCATGAAGCGCCGTCTCAACGTTGTATACAATTGTGCCAAGTGCAATCAATATATCTCAAAGGGTATTGGAGTCATGGCCATCATAAGGTTATATTGTCAGGGGAGATAATTAAACAAGAGGCCCATGGGCCACTATGCTCACCAGAGCTCAGGTGGGCAATGCCAAATTGCAGCCATGTATTTTAACATGATATCATTTTAATCTGCCAAATGAACCCCCATATCCAAATGAGCATCAATGTGGTCTCAGTATATGAAACATAAGGCGTTTTATTAAGGAGAGGGGGTGGGGCATGGACCCAATGGAGCCCTGGTTGGTATCACTAAATGTGCCTTATCACAAAGAACAAGACTATATATGGTTTAGCAGTGGGGATCTGCATGGCTGGAGATATAAGTGGAGGGGTTGGAGCATGCCCTGTCGTTCACAGGAAAGCCCAAGATTGTTGTCCCTAAATGTGTCTCATCATAAGGACCAAGTATATATATGGTTTAGGGGTGGGAATCTGAACGGTTTCCAAGATATCCTTTCATGAAGTGGAAAGGAGAGGACTGGCCCCTGCGGACACCCCTACAGTTGGTGTGCTAATAATAAGGAACAAGAATATATATGAATATGGAGTGGGGATTTGATTGGTTTCTGAAATATATGGCCTTTTATGAAGTGGAAGGGCGGGCACATTGCCTCAGCACAAAGAGACCCCCAAGTTGGTGTGACTGAACAAGTCTTATCATAAGGAACAAGAATATATATGGTTTAGGGGTGGGGATCTGAACTATTTCTGAGATATATGGCTTTCAATGAAGTCAAGCGGTGGGGCAAGGCCAGGGCATGCCCGGGGACTCACAAGCTGGTGTCAATGAATGTGCCTTATCATAAGAAAGATGAATATATATGGTTTAGGGGTGGGGCTCTGAACAGTTTCTGAGATATAAGGCCTTTTGTGAAGTGCAGGGGTGGGGCAAGGCCCAGGGAGACCCCCAGGTTGGTGTCAATGAAAGTGTCTTATCATAAGGTACAAGAATATATATGGTTTAGGGGTGGGGATCTGTAAGGTTTCCGAGATATTGTGATATTATGAAATGGAGGGGGTGGGGCATGGCCCCAGCACATCCCTGGGGACCCCCAGGTTGGTGTCACTGAATGTGTCTCATCATAATGAACAAGAACATATATGGTTTAGGGGTGGGGTTCTGAACAGTTTCTGAGATATATGGCCTTTTGTGAAGTGAAGGGGTGGGGCATGGCTCCGGCGCACCCAGGAAGACCCCCAATTTGGGGTCAATGAATGCGTCTTATCATAAGGAGCAAGAATATATATGGTTTAGGGGTGGGGATCTGTAAGGTTTCCGAGATATTGGGCCTTTTATGAAATGGAGGGGCGGGACATGGCCCCGGCGCATCCCAGGGGACCCCCAGTTTGATGTCACTGAATGCGTCTTATCATAAGGAACAAGAGTATATAGGGTTCAGGGGTGGGGATCTGAATGGTTTCCGAGATATTGGGCCTTTTATGAAGTGGAGGGGGTGGGGCATGGCCTCGGCACATCCCGGAGGACCTCCAGGTTGGTGTCACTGAATGCGTCTTATCAATAGGAACAAGAATATATATGGTTTAGGGGTGGGGATCTGTAAGGTTTCTGAGATATAAGTCATTTTATGAAGTACTGGGGGTGGGGCATGGCCCCGGCACAACCTACTGGACCCCCAGGTTGACATAAAAGCATATGGCTGAGAGAAGTTTTCTAAAGGAACATTTCTATGAAAGTTTTGTCAAAATATCTGCGAAGGCTTTGTAGTTAATGCCATTTTTCAATTTTCCCCATTATAAGTCTATGGAAAATCTAAGTTGCCATAGCAACCAAACTAAAGAGCCGAATTTCATAAAAAACACAAAACCTGTATAGGCAAATATGGTGAATATTTCCATAAACTTTCAGCCTCATAGAGCATACGGTTTCTGAGGAGATGATTTTTTAAGTATTTTTTTTCTATTTTTTGCATTTTGGTTTCCATGGCAACCATTAAAATTGAGCAGTAGGCTTAAAATCATATGGTAGATACTAGATTGCTTAAGGAACATTTCTATGAAAGTTTTGTTCCAATATCTGCAAAGGCTTGGCAGTTAATGCCATTTTTCAATTTTCCCCATTATAAGTCTATGGGAGCTCTAAGTTGCTATAGCAACCAAACTAATGGGTCGATTTTCATAAAAAACACAAACTTTCAATCCCCCAGCCCAAGGATGCTACAGATAAAATTTGGGCTGAATCGGTCCAGTGGCTTCAGAGAAGAAGATGTTTGAAAGTGTTGACGTCAGACGACGACGACGACAACGACGACGACGACGACGCCGGACAACTGCCTATCCTATAAGCTCCCCCGGAGCCTTCGGCTCTGGTGAGCTAAAAACCAGGACACCCAGAGTTGTAGTTCTTGCATGTGACACACCTGCTTAACCACATGTACAACTGTACCAAGTATCATCAATATATCTCAAAGAGTGTTGGAGATGTGGCCATCACAAGGTAGTGATTCTATATTATTGGAAGGGGAGATAACTAAAAAACCATGGCACCCAGAGTTGTGGTTCTTGAGCATGACACACCGTCTCGGCCTTGTGAACAATTGTGCCAAGAACCATCAATGAATCTCAAAGGGTATAGGAGTAATGGCCATCACAAGCTTGCGTCTACGGATGGACGGACTGACGGACGGACGGACGGACGTTCTAACAAATCCGGTTTATGGGCTTTTCCCATTATAAACTCCCATAGAGAAATTAAGCTCCTAAGCCGAAAAATAGCCCCTAATAGCCAGGTATCACCAATATATCTAAAAGGGTATTGGAATTATGGCCATCACAAGGTTGTCACTCTATTTTGTTGGAAGGGGAGATAACTCCAAAACCATGGCAACCAGAGTTGTGGTTCTTGTGCATGACACGCCGTCTCAGTCTTGTGAACAACTGTGCAAGGTACCATTAATATATCTCAAAGGGTATTGGAGTTATGGCCATCACAAAGTAGTCATTCTATTTTATTAAAAGGGGATATAATTAAAAAAGTATGGCATCCAGAGTTCTGGTTCTTGCGCATGACACGCCATCTCGGCCTTGTGAACAATTGTGCCAAGAACCATCAATGAATCTCAAAGGGTATAGGAGTTATGGCCATCACAAGGTCATCACTCTATTTTATTGGAAGGGGAGATAACTCCAAAACCATGGCAACCAGATTTGTGGTTCTTGTGCATGACACGCCGTCTCAGCCTTGTGAACAAATGTGCCAGGTACCATCAATATATCTCAAAGGGTATTGGAGTTATGGCCATCACAAAGTAGTCATTATATTTTATTAAAAGGGGAGATAACTAATAAAGTTTGGCATCCAGAGTTCTGGTTCTTGCGCATGACACGCCGTCTCGGCCTTGTGAACAATTGTGCCAAGAACCATCAATGAATCTCAAAGGGTATAGGAGTTATGGCCATCACAAGCTTGCGTCTACGGATGGACGGACTGACGGACGGACGGACGGACGTTCTAACAAATCCGGTTTATGGGCTTTTCCCATTATAAACTCCCATAGAGAAATTAAGCTCCTAAGCCGAAAAATAGCCCCTAAGCAGTAAGGTTTATGAGTTTATAGTGTTAACTTAACGGAATAAACCCATAAGGTTGGACAAAATATAACCCCTAACACTTATATGTTGGCTCGGACAGACGGACGGACAGACGGACGGACGCCAGGCTGATCGCTATATCCCCCGAACCTATTCGGTCGGGGGATAAAAATAAGCGACACAAACACCCAAAGACAAACCATGACAAAAATAAACCGCGACAGAAGAACCACCTTGGAACAGTCAGCGGAAACGAATTCAAGTGGTGGGGGGGGGGGATTAATTGATTTTACGTTGCCACAATCCTCGCCCTTACTTCCGTCGCAAATAAAAGTCTATGTTGCCAAATTTGACGTTGGCGTAAGATAGGTCAATGTCATTTGAACAAATTATAATAGGCCCGAGTCCCCAATTCTTCATACCACGTTTCATGGTAACCGGCCCATTGGTTCCGGGGGATTAGAGTTTTGAATGTCTTTGTCATATATCGGCATGGCGGCGATTTTAGTCATGCGACATGAGGCCCGCGAACAAACCTTCGATCCACGATCTCATGGGTACTCCATATGAAATTTGACTTCAATCTACCAAGATGCTTGAAAACATTGACAGACAGACAGACAACGGAGCTATGCCAAACTATAAGCTCACATATGAGCCTTCGGCTCAGTAGATTAAAAACTTACCATCCGACACCTGCCATTGTACGTGTTCGGCGATAAGACTTTCAATTTTCTTTTGTTTCCGTCTCTGAGGAAAGTCGGTTCTCAACAGGTTACAAGCATCATTCTCAGCATCAATCACCTCTCTACGAAGCCCAGCTATTGTTACTTTGCTCTTTGTTTGGTCAATATCTATTGTCACTTTCCTTGGGTTCAGTTGTTTAAGACGCCTCTCCTGTGATAGATATTGTAACCCATTTTGTATTGAATCGACACTTACTTCCGCCTTATATATAGTAAAATGTCTGCATTCAGAGCCTTTAAGGATGTTCGAAAGTGGTCTTTAGTGCTCTTCATCATTGTATAATTTATATTTTCTTTTCCTTTGGAATCAATGATTCCGTTATGGAATTTTGAAAATATCAGAGGGCCACTGATGAGGCCTGTTTGGCCGAAACTT
Organism: Lucinisca nassula; assembly: GCA_963580285.1. Lineage (NCBI taxonomy): Eukaryota > Metazoa > Mollusca > Bivalvia > Lucinida > Lucinidae > Lucinisca > Lucinisca nassula. The sequence continues at coordinate 95,233,828 of OY757021.1, read as the reverse complement.
AATAGTCGGGTCAAGAAAAACTTGTACACTCCATACTGTTCAGTTCTGTGGTGTATGTCTTGCTTCCAAAGATAACCCCTTCATAGAACATATTTAGAAAGAAAGAATAACCAAAACCTTTCAAATATTTTAAAGCAGAATTTCTCTTAATTTTAGCTTGTATTAATAGCGACATATCACTGTAATAGCAGAATACAAATGAAGATGGCTAGGCAGTGCGACAATCAGGGAACCCAAGCTAGCAATGCCAACAATTGGAAGGGCAAATAAACCATTATGTATACAGAAAATGCACAACGGAAAGCAACCAGCTCTCTCTTCCAAGAATAGGTGACTACAATATAACAATAGAGGAATGGATTTCATTTTTCTGGATTAAATCGATGTGCAAACTCCTGCAAATCACTCACAAACTGCATAAAGCCCGAAAGCTAAGATCAGGTAGAAATCTGTATTGGTCTGTAAAAATTCTAATGAAGTTTTAAATAAATTGAAATCCAGACGTTTTCGTGCTTCAAGTCTGTCTACTTTTCCACCCTCTAGACAACCCTTCCTCATAATCTTATAAAAGAAAAACTTAATGATTTAATTGAATGGACATTTCATAGGGAATGCTCCCTCTATCTTGCATGTAATGTAAGAAATGCTTTTTTCACTTCTGATGAGCATAAAAATTATACTTTATGGTCATATCAGAAAGTGTGTGAAGCCCTCACCTTTGTACTTGGCAATATTTACATACGATTTGGCACTAAGTTATCTAGACAAGTTGATGGGTTTTAATTCTGATCTATTCTTGTTTTGTTATGAAAGAGAGTCTAACTGTTGATTTTCTTTTGGTCCAGCATTTCAGTGGTTTCTTGCTGTCGAGTCCTCACTGTTTATTCATCTCTGTGGTTGTTTGATTATTTGTGTTAACGGAGATGTTCCACTGATGAGTTAGGAGGCCTTCATACGGACTGAATAAACTATTTGTCTAAATAGCGACGGAAGTAAGGGCGAGGATTGTGGTCACGTAAAATAGATTTAAGCCCCCCAGTGGAATTCGTTTCCGCTGACCGTTCCAAGGCGGTTCTTCTGTCTCGGTTTATTTTTGTTATGGTTTGTCTTTGGGTGTTTGTGTCGCTTATGTTATTTTACTTTGGATATCCTATTGGCCATTTTGTGGGAAACTAACTGTCATTTTGGCTTTCCGCCGTTGGTGTTTCCATTAGGGTCTGTTGTTTCATGTTTGTTTGTCTTTCCCTTTAGTGTGTCTGATGGGAGCTGTGGGTTGATTGTATCGATTTCTGATCATTGCCTCCACTTCTAGTTTTCATGATGTCCCTTTCTGCTGAAAGCCAATCTGATATCATTGAAGCTTTTAGCTCGACTTCTAGATATTTGGATGATTTATTAAATATTGACAATACCTATTTCGATGGTTTGATCAGTCATTTTTACCACCTCCCCCCCAGAACTTCAGTTAAATAAAGCAAATTCTTCTGATACCGTGGCCCCGTTCTTGGATTTACATCTATTTATTGTAGATGGGTTTGTTTCATGCAAAATTTATGATAAACGCGATGAATTTGATTTTGAGATTGTAAATGTTCCTTTGTTTTGATGGTGATGTTCCTCGTGCGCCATCCAAAGGCGTTTATATTTCGCAATTAATTCGATTTGCCACAGTTTGTAGTCATGTAATTGACTTCAACACTCTTAATAAATTGTTAACTGCTAAACATCTTAATCAGTATCGGTACCATAAACCACGCAAAGCCTTTTCAAAATTTTATAGACGTTATTCTGATTTAATTTCAACATTCAATATTTGACTTGAATCTCTTCTGCAACAAGGTCTATTGGAACTCAATTTTTATGGTGACTTAGTATATAAATTCAGAAAAATATATAACCGCAATGACTTCAGCATCCTATTTCGTAGAAATCATTCTTCGATATAAAAAGATTGGGTACAATATAAATGTTATACGACAGACTGCATGCATGGTAGTTAACCCAATCACGGTTGACAACTTTGCTTCCACCTTTAATTGCACGCCAGTGGGTCAGCCCTAATTCTATAACGGTTCCAGCGTAAAGGCTAACTGAGAATTAGAGAGAAACGAATTCTATGTAATGTTGGTTGGTGCCTGATGCTCTGCCTCTGGTCGGGCCCATCGGAGTCTAACTGTTGGTTTTCTTTTGCTCCAGCATTCCAGTGGTTTCTTGCTGTCGAGTCCTCACCGTTGTTTCATCTCTGTGGTTGTTTAATTTTTTTGTGTCCACGGAGATGTTGCACTGATGCGTTAAGAGGCCTTCATGCGGACTGAACAAATTATATGTCTAAATCGCGACGGAAGTAAGGATTGTGGCCATGTAAAATCGACTAAAGACCCCCAGTGGAATTCGTTTCACTGATCGTTCCATGGCGGTTCTTCTGTCCTGGTTTATTTTTGTTATGGTTTGTCATTGGGTATGTGTGTCACTTATGTTGTTTTGATTTGGATAGCCAGTTGGCCATTTTGTGGGAAAGTAACTGTCCTTTTGGCTTTCCGCTATTGATGTTTCCATGAGAGTCTGTTGTTTCCTGTTTGTGTTTCTTTCCCTTTGGTGTCTCTGATGGGAGCTGGGGGTTGAATGTATCGATTCCTGATCATTCCCTTCACTTCTATTTATACAACTTGCGAGTGTTTACCGAGTTTACACATCGATAAAATCCCCAAAAATTATAATCATTGCTTATAAATTCAAAGTTTGTCATTGAAATATTTAAAAATGCAACCAAAATGGCAAACAAAACGGTACATTTTAAGAATTCTTTCGTACGTGTAAGGATTTTTTGTTTGTTTGATTTGATGTTTAACGTCCCGCCAACGCTATGTAGGTCATTTTGGAGACGTTGCTTCCAATTTTGCTGGACTTTTACCCGACATTGAGATGAAATGACATCACAAGCCCTGTCGCCTAATGAAACCAATAGGGTTTATAAGCATGGACGGTCCGACTCGCTGCGCATTGTCTGGGCAGGCTTAGATCCGTCTAAGCGGTTTACCAGAACTCGTGTACGGGCCGGATTCAGCTCTGCGTGGAAGCATCATGCAGCCATTTATTTTCTTCAAGCACAATGGGCGGGGACTGGAACGCGTAAGGATGCACTTATCAACGGCCAGGGCGGAATGATTATTCAATTAACAGCTGCCATCTTAAAAATAAACCTTAGCTAAGAATCGTCAAGTCGTTAAATTCAATTTATTTCTCTTCAAATAGTTACGTTTTCAATAGTTCCTCATCTTTTAATCGAACGCTGTTGACGTCGCTTCGTATGAAATGACGTAACACATGGGGTTCTAAATGTGCTCTTTGACGATACGTTATATTTCTACCTACCGATGTGTAAATTACTCCTGAGATTCTATTGAAAAGTAGAAGTAAAACAAAGATCAGGAATTGATACAATTAACTTACTCCATCCATAAAAGACACCAAAGGGAAAGAAATACAAACATTAAGCGACCAGACCATAATGGAAACCTAAACAAAGGAAGGCCATATGGACAGTTACTTTCCCACAAAATGGCCACATGGCCATCCAAAATTAAAAGACACAAGTGATACACACAGTAAGTAACAAACAACAACATAAATAAATCGCCACAGAAGAGCCGCCTTGGAACGGTCAGTGGAAGATTTCCACTGGGGGGCTTAAATCGATTTTACGTGGCCACAATCCTCGCCCTTACTTCCGTCGCGATTTAGACAAATATAAAAGTATAAAACTTTTATTTCAATCAATCAAAGCGCTCGAAATGTGCATATTGGTGTAGAATTGGAATTATAAGGAAATAAAGGGAACCAATGACGGCAATGTATCAATGGAAACATCCGCTTAGCAACAGGTCATATTGAAAGAAAAAAATATGAACCAGCGCCTTGGGAAGGTCAGCAGCGATGAGAAGGCAGAGGTTAAATTTCTAAATGTCCAAAGACATATTTTGCTTGTTGGTGCTCCAACGGCATGTATTAAATTGTGGTTTCCAAAGAAGACGAGCCGGCACACGACAAAACTTCAAGTTACTAAAATAGATTTTTTAAGACACGAAACAATGCATCAAACAGAAGTGTGAGTCTAATGATATAAAACCTTAACAAACCTCATCATCATCGAGACGACGTTCATCTGTAAGAGACTCAAAGTCAATTTCCTTTGTTATGAATTCCATATTGAGCAATTTTTCAGCTTCTTGCTTTATTGTATCAAAGCGAGTGCCGGCAGTGGTCACTTGTATAAGAACAACATCATCCGCCTGACTGTGGTCCTCTGAGTTTTTCGGCTCTACATATGGTACACGTAGACCTCTTACTATTTCTGGCTCAGGAATATTCGTCACCATTGGGGCTTAAAAACGGTTAGTCAAAATAAAAGTCAGTATCAAATGAATTAGTCTACTTAGTAAAAGGTAGCGCATTCATCAGAAATCGATATAATAACCTTACACATTCCATCCAAGATACAAACAGGTAAGAAGCCCGAATATTAAGCAACGGAACTAGAGCTGTCAGTGAAACTGACTAGGGCCCCGGCAGCGCTATCAGAGGAGTAGGAAAATGTTGATGTTAAAAAAGACGTTTTTTTTTCCTTTTACCTCTAAGTATGACCTTGACCTTTGAGGTACGGACCTGGGTCTTGCGCGTGACACACTGTCACATTATGGTTAATATTTCTGCTAAGTAATATTTAAATCCATCCAAGTATAAGAAAGTTATAGATTGGACACAATAAAAAAGACGCTTTTTTGACCTTTTATCTCTAAGTATGACCTTGACCTTTGAGGTACGGCTGTGGGTCTTGCGTGTGACACTTAGTCACATTATGGTTAACATTTCTGCCAAGTAATATTTAAATCCATCCAGGAATAATAACAAAGTTATTAATTGGACACAGGAAAGACCCTTTTTTGACCTTTAACCTCTAAGTATGACCTTGACCTTTGAGGTACGGACCTGAGTCTTGCGCGCAACACTCCATCACATTATGGTTAACATTTCTGCCAAGTAATATTTAAATCCATCCAGGAATAAGAAAGTTATGGAAGATAAAAAAATTTGTGGACGGACAGACGGACAGACGGACAGACAGACAGACAGACAGACGGACGGACAGAGTGATGCCAAGTAATATTTAAATCCATCCAGGAAATAAGAAAGTTATGGAGGATAAAAAAATTTGTGGACGGACAGACGGACAGACGGACAGACAGACAGACAGACGGACGGACAGAGTGATGCCAAGTAATATTTAAATCCATCCAGGAAATAAGAAAGTTATGGAGGATAAAAAAATTTGTGGACGGACAGACGGACAGACGGACGGACAGACAGACAGACGGACGGACAGAGCGCGCAACACTCCATCACATTATGGTTAACATTTCTGCCAAGTAATATTTAAATCCATCCAGGAATAAGAAAGTTATGGAGGATAAAAAAAATTGTGGACGGACAGACGGACAGACGGACAGACAGACAGACAGACAGACAGACGGACGGACAGAGTGATGCCAAGTAATATTTAAATCCATCCAGGAAATAAGAAAGTTATGGAGGATAAAAAAATTTGTGGACGGACAGACGGACAGACGGACGGACAGACAGACAGACGGACGGACAGAGTGATTACTATAGGGCACCCACACTTTCAGTGCGGGGCCCTAATTATAATTAAACCTTTACAAGTAGAATGCCAGAAGGACAGAAATGGCCAGTCGGCTATCCAAAATTGTTAATACCCTGGAACATGCGTGCAAAGACATGCAATGGTAATGAGGAACCACAACAGAAGCACCGCCTTGGAACAGTAAAATTATTTAAATCGGTTTTATGTTGCCACAACCCTCGCGTGGTTTATACTTTACTTCTACTTTGTAATTTGTTCAGTTCGCGTGAAGTGTTAATATTCAAACTGCTACTGCAATCATTATTTGAATATGGTAAATCTTTTGTGCAAAGCAGCACCATTTCGGGTCGAATGACAAAAATACAATACTGCTGGCGTTTTACCGTCAGACACTTGATTATCGCTTGTTATGAATTACATTTATTCTTGTGCAAACAAAATATAAACCGAGTGCAATGAAAACTATTGTTTGTTTTTTTTCAATACTTACTTTGTAAACGAAAAGGAAAGCGTTCTAAAATGTGGCATTGGCAAACAGTCAAGACCCAGATAAGACACTGCAGAACGCAGCGCATAACAAGGTCTGCTTTGCACAAATTTTCGTGGGTTAAACACTGCGGTCTTAATCCAGGTTCGGTCCAACAAATCGATTTACCATTGCTTTTATTTTTTGGATAAAACTTTATTTACACTAAAATTTAAAGTGCAAAGGAATCTGTATCGGAACTGGTGAACACCTTGGCGAAGTTGTTTCTGCGACCTGCACTGTCTTCATCATATAATGGACGTTGAAAAACTAAATATATCAGCGTGTTCTGGACACCTCCGTAAAAACAGTTTATACACAAATTTCTAGCCAGGCATTCTCAACACTAGAATCCTCTAGAAAGGCGACTTGTGCTAAATTCACACAAAGTGGTATTTTGAAACAAGAACATACCTTTGGTCATCATTTTGGTTTTATTTTTTGATGATGGTTTTTCACTTCGTTTAACTGAATGTTCACTTGTGGCAAGCAGGTGTGGCACAACATTTTCGAACGCCTGAAATGTATTAAAAACAAAAAAGTCTGAATTGAAAATATTAACAAAGCCGGCATCAAAAGTGTTAACCACGTGGCATCAGCGGCGATGCAATGCCAACAGAGTTCGGCTGTATGACATAACAAGCGAAAATGCCCCTTCGGATATATGCGCCAGCGGAGACGCCAATCAACCAGTATATTCGCTCAGTATAAATATAGTAGTCTTGTATGAATGGATAATATCTTAGTCAAGGGTGGTCCACACAGTTCTCAGACAACACTGATCAGACAGCGAGTGTGCATACTAAAATCTTCGTTGAGCACACATGTTCGAGGTCGTATTTACACTTGTCGCGGCTCAAATCATCCTTGAAGTATGCTCCAAATAAAAGTAAATGCCCCTCTCTCTCTACTGCTAGATTCTGCTCTTATGATATTATTAGTACTTCGAAATATGTATGCATATGATAAAACAAATACTGTTAAAACCCAAAACACCCCAATCGTTTATAAATCCGACTCATAATTAAAAAAAATTCCTCAGTTACTTTATCACAACTGTTAAATTGCGAATAAAAATTAAAAAAGCTAGTAGTCTGAACAATTATTTCCACAGCAAGCGCAACTATGTGACACATTTCAAATCTCCTGAGTTTGAGAATGCGAGGCCAGAGACAGCCCTTCTCTAAATACTATAATTTTTTCCATCAACTGAAGTTGAAGATACTATTAGTTCCCTGAAAGTCAGAAAGCTGCAGGACTAGATAAAATACTCAAAGAATAACCCTTTGGCTAAATGTGTTTGTCCCAATATGTGGAAGGAAATGAATGTGTCAACGCCTTACAAGAAAAAACGACCAAACGATGTAAATAATCATAGACCTATTTTTGTTTTACGTGCGGAAGGTAAATGCATGGAAATGGTAACTCATAAGCAAATGTTTAATTATTTCAGCGAACACCAAGATAAAACTGCTTTACAATCGGGATTTGTACCCGGTGCTCCGACAGTTGACCAGTTGGTTGACATTTATAACACGTTTTGTTAGGTTTTAGACGAAGAAAAGGAAGCAATAGCGGTCTTTTGTAACGTAAGTAAAGTAGAAGTAAAACAATGATCAGGAATCGATACAATTAACTTACTCCACCCATCAAAGACACCAGAGGGAAAGAAACACAAACATTAAGCGACCAGACCATAATGGAAACCTAAACAAAGGAAGGCCATAAGGACAGTTACTTTCCCACAAAATGGCCATATGACCATCCAAAATAAAAAAAAACAAGTGATACACACAGTAAGTAACAAACAGCACCATAAATAAACCGCCACAGAAGAACCGCCTTGGAACGGTCAGTGGAAAGATTTCCACTGGGGGGGCTTAAATCGATTTTACCTGGCCACAATCGCCCTTTCTTCCGTCGCGATTTAGACAAATAATTTGTTCAGTCCGCATGAAGGCCTCCTAACTCATCAGTGCAACATCTCCGTGAACACAAAAAAATCGAAGAACCACAGAGGTGAAAAAAGGTGAGGACTCGACATCAAGAAACCACTGAAATGCTGGAGCAAAAGAAAACCAACAGTTAGACTCCGATGGGCCCGACCAGAGACAGAGCATCAGGTACCAACCAACATTACCAAGAATTAGATCTCTCAAATTCTCAATAAGCCTTCCTAAACATAAACAAGCGGGTATTTAATCGATCCTACTTCAGTGAATATCCAATTATCTTTCTAACAGAAAAGAAAGAGTGCTTATGTAACCGGGAAGGTTTCTACAGGGTTCGATAGAGCCAACGCACCAGTGACAGCTTCATCAACTTTAATACGAGCAACGATGATTCATGATTCTATACCTATAAAGATATATGAAAATACATCTTTAGAACATCAAAATCACAAATGATATGTAAAGTGAATATCTTTACAATACAAGGAAAATGGCGAAAGTGCAATGAAATCGACAATCTGACATTTACAAATAGTACACAAATATACCACACTCATTCATACAGCACACTGTTACATAACAATGGTACACAAATGGACAATGGATCAATGACATCTTCAAAATATACAAATTCCAGCCTTGTAAAAATACTGAAATCTATGTCATTGAGAAATACACTTATTAAACAATAAATTGCAGTGACTCACCTATAAAGATATATGAAAATACATCTTTAGAACATCAAAATCACAAATGATATGTAAAGTGAATACCTTTACAATACAAGGAAAATGGCGAAAGTGCAATGAAGCGGTACACTGCTTTATGGACAATGAATTTAAATGAGGGTTGATCAATAATTTCTGCTACAATAACTGGCAGAAATCATTAGACATTATCAAGGATATAATTCGCCAAGTTTCAATGATTCTGATAAGCGTCAGACTGCAAAAGCATAATTTCGACTCTGTTACACTTAATCTTTCTAGGGGGTGGGGTTCAAACGGACACCTATTCAAGTAAGCGTCCTACAAGGTTCTATTTCAGGCCCTCTTTTGTTTCTAATCTATAGTATTCATATTGTTTAAAACATAAGTTCAAATGATAGGTTAGTCGCGGATGATACAAGCTTTTCTTTAACAAGATCCAATTACTATAGCTAGGTTTTTTAATTTATAAGGTTGCTGAACGTTTGTTAGCGAAATTTAATGCTGCAATATCGGAATCCTTAATGGTATTATCTATGAGCTAAGTTGCGCTCAACCCGGGGCTAGGCGGCGTGAGAGATGTATAATTCGTCATTATCTCTCTTGAAGTAAACCGAGTCGGCAGTTTTGAAACTTCGGATACTATGTTCCCAAAGGATCTCCTTTTCAGATTATTTTTACTACTGATAAGGAAGCGGGTTCGATACCTGCCGGCGTCGGCAACATTCTTTCATGGAGATTGATCATAAAATCTTTTCCACGGTGATTCTCTCCCTTTCTCTGATTCAAGAAGGGCAGTTTCTGTCGAAAGAATGTGCACTGTACTAGTTTACCGCTTACGTATAAACCTGTCCAGGAAAAGTGTGGCTGGTAAACTGACCAGCTCAATAATGACCTACAAAACTTGACCGTTAAACTCCAATATAAATTTATTCGGCTTGAATACTTGCAAGTATAAATCTTTTTTCCGAAAATTGAAAATAATTAACAGAAACAAGAATAACAGTGAAAACAATGTCGGTGACAAGACAACCCCTTTATATCAGGTGTAGTAAATGCCTTCTGTGAAGGTTATGCTCTGGAAAAAAATTGAATTCACCAAAGGAATTAAAACATCGAGAGTTCTTATCTTCTAGACCAGACTAGCTAGGCCTAATAAGTCACAAGCCCCATTTGAACAAGTAAAGGGATCATCCGTAGTTTTTTTCATGCATAACAATTGCAGGATTCTTAAGAAATTGTCTGTATATCTTTGAAGGACCAGGCAAATGTTATTGCAATGAAACGAGCATGCATGATCGTCATTATTGCATTTTCTACGACGAACTGTGACCAAAACGCCCTACAACTCCATGTCACCTCTTCAGACGCGACTGTTATACTGAAAGAGCATGGCAGCCAATTCAAAACGTTGTTAAAACGACAATGTCTGTTCCGCAACATGGGGATAACGTTACGTGGCTAGAACGTGTAACGCAAACAAAGCAAAGTCCATTTTTGTTAAATTTCAACAGGGGTTTTGTTGCTTTAACACGACTTCTGGCCACGCTAAATTTGCCTAACCGGCACAAGCTATCGCCCCGTCAGCACGCCCAGTGCTTTGATACTGAGCTTTCCAAGACGGTGCGCCTGCTGTGGTTTATTATTGTTATAGTTCGTCTTTGCTTGTATGTATTGCTAATATATTTTTATTTTGGATAGCCGTTTTGGCCATGTTGTGGGAAAGTAACTGTCCTTTTGACTTTATGCGGCTGTGACGTTTTCATTGTTGCTTTATGTTGGTATTTATTTCCGAAAGGGAGGTGTGAGGTAAATTCATGGATTCCTGATCATGGTCTTCACTTCTATTTTGATCAGACACTGTGTTCTGTTGCGTCAGATCTGTGGCTATATAAGGTTTGCCAATGTCACACCCCAAAAAAGCTCTTGATAAATGATCCATTCCCCTTAAATAATTACAGGCCAATGTGGGCAAGAATCACTCACCTGGATGAGGCTGATCATACATGCATATGGTGACCATCTTGTCGAACAGATCACATTGCCTTTAGCAATCCTTAATCTGCATGCTGTCTTGATGCCTGAACAACTTGGCCTGATTTTGGATTCAGGAAGAATCAAGGATTTTAACAATTCTGAAACTCCATGTTGCACCCACTGTCTCACACTGTCTTAAAGCTTAATCAGTCTAAACGTTAATGAGCAGATGTGATTTGAAGGTTTTCAAGATGGCTGCCATGACGGCCATCTCGGCTATCAGAACACAACAATTTTAGAAATTATGAATCCCCATGCATTTCATTAAGTCCAATCTAACTTCTGACTTCATGTGGACTGAACAAATTATTTTTCTTAATCGCAACTGAAGTAAGGGCGAGAATTGTGGCCACTTAAAATCAATTTGAAATAGAAATTGAGGCAATGATCAGGAATCGATACAATCAACCCATAGCTCCCATCAGAGACACCAAAAGGAAAGAAACACAACCACGCGACAACAGACCTAATGGAAACACCAACAGCGGAAAGCCAAAAGGACAGTTACTTTCCTACAAATGGCCAATAGGCTATCCAAAATAAAATGACACAAGCGACACAAACACATAAAAACAATCCATAAAAAAAAAATTGCTCTGGAAGAACTGCCTTGGAACGGTCAGCGGAAACGAACTCCAGGGTTGGGGGGTTTAAATCGATTTTATGTGGCCACAATCCTTGCCCTTATTTCCATCGCGATTTAGACAAATAATCTGTTCAGTCCGCATGAAGGCCTCCTTACTCTTCAGTACAACATCTCCGTAAACACAAATGATCAACAACCCCAGAAATGAAACAATGGTGAGGACTCGACAGCAAGAAACCACTGAAATGCTGGTGCAAAAGAAAACCAACAGTTAGACTCCGACGGGCCCGACCAGAGATAGAGCATCAGGCATCAGCCAACATTACCTTGAATTAGATCTCTCTAATTCTCAATAAGCCTTTACACTGGAACCGTCATAGAATCTGAGGCCTGACCCACCGGCGTGCAATTAAAGAGGGAAGCAAAGTTGTCAACCGTGATTGGGTTAACTACCATGCATGCAGTCTGTCGTATAACATTTATGTTGTACCCAATCTTTTTATATCGAAGAGTGATTTTCCGAAATTCGGTACTGAAGTCATTGCGGTTATATATTTTTCTGAATTTGTATACTAAGTCACCATAAAATTCGGGTTCCGATAGACCTTGTAGCAGAAGAAATTTAATACCAAAATTGAATTTTGAAATTAAATAAGAATGACGTCTATAAAATTTTGAAAAGGCTTTGCGTAGTTTATGGTACCGATAACCCTGATTAAGAAGTGTAGCCATTAAAAATTTATTACGAGTGTTGAAGTCCGTTACATGATAAGACACTCGGGCAAATCGAATTAATTACGAAATATAAACGCCATAGGATGGCGCATGAGGAACATCACCATCCAAAAAAGGAAAATTTACAATCTCAAAATCAAAATCATCGCGTTTATCATAAATGTTGCACGAAACAAACCCATCTACAATAGATAGATGTAAATCAAAAAACGGGGCCTCGGTATCAGAAGAATTTGCTTTATTTAACTGAAGTTCTGGGGGGTAAAGTTGACTGATCAAACCATCGAAATAGGTATTATCAATATTTAATTAATCATCCAAGTATCTAGATGTGAAGCTAAAAGACCCCCACCCCCCCCCCCCCCCCCACCAGTGGAATTCGTTTCCGCTGACCGTTCCAAGGCGGTTCTTCTGCCGCGGTTTATTTTTGTTATGGTTTGTCTTTGGGTGTTTGTGCCGCTTATATTATTTTATTGTGGATAGCCTATTGGCCATTTTGTGGGAAAGTAACTGTCCTTTTGGATTTCCGCTATTGATGTTTCCATTAGGTTATGTTGTTTCATGTTTGTGTTTCTTTCCCTTTGGTGTCTCTGATGGGAGATGTGGGTTAATTTAATCGATTCCTGATCATTGCTTCCACTTCTATTTTACAGTTTGAGAGGAGATGTCTTTTGAAGAACTTCAAGATAGTTGCCATCGAGGCGGATATCAACGAAACGGTTTATCAATTCTGAATCTTGCCTCCCTACAAGTTCCAATTCAGTTTCAAATGAAGTCGCTATTGCCAAGACAACATTTTCAAAAATGAAATCGCTATCATCTGGACAACATATTCCTAAGTGTACGAGGCCCTCAATGATGGTTAACTCTTATGCCAACCAAACGCAAACTTGTCCAAGATTTCAACTCGTCCGAGATTTTATAGCTGTCCTCATTACCTACAAATTAAATGAGGATCAGATCAAAATTACAGTCACTATCTCCCGGACAACAGTTTCGTCATTATATTATGTCTATGGGAGACAAAAGGGCAAGTAAATCATCTCAATAATCCGATCTGCCCCCAATTGAACCCGTCTAAGATTTGATGGCTGTCCTCATTACCTACAAGTTTAATGAGGATCAGAACAAAAATAAAGTCGCTATTGCCCGGACAACATTATCTACCATTATAAATCTATGGGGAATAAAAGGGCAAACAACTCTCACACGAACAATCCGATCTGCCCCAAATTCGAACTCAGCCAAGATTTTATGCTGGCTGTTCTAATTACCTACACGTTTGTTGAAGATCTGATCAAGAGTGAAGTGTCTATCGCCCGGCAACATTTTCCCAATTATAAGTCTATGGGGGACTATAGGGCAAGTAACTCTCACATGAACAATCCGATCTGCCCCGAATTCTAACTTGTCCAAGATTTTATGGCTATCCTCATTACCTGCATGTCTGTTGAGGATCCGATCAAAAATAAAGTTGATATAGCTCGGACACCATTTCCCCACTTATAAGTATATGGGGGACGAAAGGGCAAGTAACTCTCACAAGACCAATCTAATCTCCCTTTTATTCGAACTCGTCCCAGAATGTATGGCTGTCCTCTCTACCTACAAGTTTGTTGACGATCAAACAAAAAATAAAGTGTCTATTGCCGGACAATATTTTCCCTATTATAAGTCTACGGGGGATGAAAGGACAAGTACCACAGACACCAATAATCCGATCTACCCCAAATTCGAACTCATCCAAGATTGTATGGCTGTCCTCATTACCTTCAAGTTTGCTGAGGATCAAATGAAAAATAAAGTGTCTATCGCCAGAACAACATTTTCGCCATTAAAAGTCTATAGGGGATGAAAGGGCAAGTAACTCTGATAGGAAGATTCTGATATGCCCCAAATTCGAACTTGACCAAGATTTTATGGCTCTACTCATTATCTGCAACTTTGAAGCTGATCCAATCAAAAATGAAGCGTTTATTGCCCGGACAAAAGTTTACCCATAATAAGTTTATGGGGGACGAAAGGGCAAGTTACTCTCACAAAAACAATCTGATTCAAAATTCGAACTCGTCAAAGATTTTGTGGCTGTCCTCATTACCTACAAGTTTGTTGAGGATCAAGTCAAAAATAAAGAGTCTATTGCCCGGACAACATTTTCCCCATAATAAGTTTATAGGGGATGGAATGGCAAGTAACCCTGACACGAACAATCCAATCTACTCCGAATTCGAACTTGTCCAAAGTTATATGGCTGTCCCCTTTATATGGATGTCCCCTTATCTACAAGTTTGAAGCTTATCAAATCAAATAATAAGTTGCTATTGGTCGGACAACAAAAAGCTAACGACGGACGGACGACGGACAAGATGCCACGGCATAAGCTGACCTGGAGCACAAGCTAATAAATGATGTTTATAACATCGTGTATGCTTGAGCATCTATTTAACCGACTAACCCAACCATCAGGGTTTTATGCAAATGACAAAAAATAATAATTTGTAAATAATTCAATTTCATTGTATTTCAAACATCAGTTATGCTTTGTTTTTCTACCAATGATTTTATTTTCAAATCACTATGTTAAGCAAATTGAGATATTTCTTGCAGTATCTAATATATATTTAAAATTACTTGTGTTGAACAATTGCGGCCAATGAAAAACAGAGATATTTTTATTTGTCTTTTTTTTAATTGACCAATAACTAGATGCTTCAAAACCGATAAATAGCACTAGCCAAAATTGACCTTTTCGGCCAACATTGATGGGCAGTGCAATATATCATTGCAATAAATGCCAACATTGATGGGCAATGCAATATATCAATGTCATAATTAGACTTGTAAACCCCAGTTTATATAAGGAATAGTTGTGTTAAGAATGGCGTTCATTTAATTACTTATTCTTGCTCCACAAGTCAGATTTGAGAAGACAATGAGATAGCTCTTACATATAGCCACAGTTTATGTTTGAAGCCAAAATAAGACAGTTATCACAGATTTTCGTCTTGAAATCCTGAGATGGTTTTCTTAATTTTGATTCCAACCAAGCCAAGAAAAGGGCCATTCTATCACATCCTGCTAAATAAATTAGTTTAACCACACCCATTTCTGATTATCGACCAATCCTGTTTGTTGATATAATGTATTCATTCAATTAAAAACCTGCATACCAGTGTAGATTCTGACCGGGTTCTACACTGTTTGAAAAGGTAGTGGTTGTCATTTTCAACAGGATATGGGTTAAAAATCTTTACAACGACCTCCCTTAAAAAAAGCATTCTTACATTTACCTAACCGTTACTTGCTGCAAGTCAAGCTTACCTGCGCAGTGACAGTATCTCTCTCATATATTACAATTACAACATCTTCTATGCCAGTGTTAGAGTTGTTTCCAAAGTAATACATTAGGGTTTTAACCATGATATTTGCCACTTCATTGGCTGGATAATGGCTTCCACCAGTACCAATCGCTGGAAATGCTATGGATCTGTACATCCGTGTATCTGTCAATCTGAGACAAGGTTCCACTATTCTTTGCACGTTCTGCAACAGAATGTTCAAAAATATGAAAATATTTTTAAAGCATGCAACCTTTTCATTATTATTTTGTCTGCAAGAGTCAAAGCCCTAACAGAGGCCTCCGTGGTGCAGTGGTTACGCTACTCGCCTTGTAAACCAGGAATCGCAGGATCGATCCCGGGCTTCTCCAGACTTTCGGATGAGTCTTTAAACCGAGGTCCCGTCTCCGTTTGACCTTAGCTGTTGGTGGGACGTAAAACTAAAAAACTCACTCACTCACTCAAAGCCCTAAGAAAGAAATTTGAAGAGCAAATGGTTTCCCCTAGAGTATATCGATACCTTTTCCGAAGGGACAATGTTTACGTGAAAGAAAATAATATACCAAGAGAGTTGTCTCCCTTGAACTGGCAGAAATTATATCGTTTTTCTTAACCTCACAGTACCTAAGAAGTAGATCTGTTCCATATGCGCGCAAACCAGTGGTAAGCACATATGGAAATATTCCTGTATAAAAAGGTGCTACAGATCGCTTCGCAAATCGATATATGGAATGAAGCTTTGCCGTAATATATGAAGGGTCTGTGCTTTGGACTACTATGGGAATTCCAGCTTGAAATGATTGCTTGAAACCCAGGGCAGAGTGGGGCGGGGAATCCGATAAAGAAACGAATGCGCATCTTGAGGTGACTTCATAAATAACATGTCGATAAACGTTCCCGCGTTAAAATATAACGATTCCATTGTTTAAGTAGTATCTTGTATCTTCTGCAAAAAAGTAGGCCGGTTAAAGAAATTTATTTTACCCCGGCTAAGAGGAAATATTTCTTCTTAGAAAAAAAAGAAAATATCAAGTAAATGTCTGGTAGAAATCATGTTATTTCTTTGTTATGCATGCAACAAAGCTTTTTAAATATTAAGTTAACATCAGAGACATTACAAAGAATGAATGCCCTGGGGATGGTTAGCAAACAATTTACTTGGTGCGACTTCGATTGCAGAGATAACCAAATCTCAGTCATCTCCCTCATTTCTAGTGCAGTGTTCAAAAACTCGTTAATGATTGTCTTACTTCATATATAGTCGTTTTAATTTGTATTTTGCTGTCATGACTCTTTATTGAGCTCGGAAACCTATATGTAGGTTCTTGAGGAAGGCTCCAGGTGGATCATATATTGTATTCCCTGCACTTTTCCATGTAACCATAGTTGACATGTACGTTTGACAGAAAACGGTTGTTTATAGCCAAAGTATTCTTGTCGTTGTGACGTCAGAGTGATTTGAAACAATCAAAATAATCCAAAAATCGATCTCTGTAAAACATGACCTGGGTCATGTGATGGATCATAAGCGAATTGTGTATACCCAAATCAGACGCCACTGAACGAAGCATCAGAGTCTACACTGTTTGCTTAAGGTACAGAGATTTAAGCACAAAACAAAACAGACCGAAACTTCCAATGCTCACAAAATGTATAATGCGGCTTAACCAAGCTTCAGACAACCAACCGGGAGTGTGACCTTCCGTAAATATTTAACCATTATCCTTCTGTTTACGACAAAACAAAAGTGAAGCCAATGACCAGGAATCGATACAATTAACCCACAGCTCGGAGACACCAAAGGGTAAAAAAACAACAACATGAAACAACTAGACCCTAATGGAAACATCAATAGCGGAAAGCCAAAAGGACAGTTACTTTCTCACATATTGACAATTGGCTATCCAAAGGAAAAATTAAAAGCAACAAACACACTAAAAGACAAATCATAACAAAAATAAACCGCGACAGAAGAACCATCTTGAACGGTCAGTGAAACGAATTCCACTGAGTGTGTGTGTGTGTGTGGGGGGGGGGGGGGTTAATTCGATTTTACGCGTCTGCAATCCTCGCCCGTACTTCCGTCGCGATTTAGACAATTATTTTTCAGTCCGCACGAAGGCCTCCTACCTCATCTCCGAGAACACAAAAACTCCACCTTTGAAAACCCAATCAGATGACTTCTGAATTACATCAAGTAATCTGATTGGGTCAAAGTTAGAAATGGGTGAGGCTAAATTCATTATGCAGCGGGATTAGGGTTAAAAATTTGTAGATCGTACTGCAGTCAGTCATTCCTTCTTCACAAAGTAGTGGACAACAAAAAAAATTAAGGAGGCTTAAGTCACAACGCTCGGGTATTTTGCGACCATCGTCGTGCGTGCAGCAAAACTGTTCAAAGCGCCCTATGTGTAAAATTTCGACAACCAAGCTGCTCTATATTAACTATTTGCAAACTTGTTATTTGTTAACGTAAGTGAAACTAGAGCTGGAGTTTTTGAAACACGATACCCCCAACTGTTGCCCCTAACGATAACACAAGTACAATGTGAATAGATGGCCAGACGGGATTTATGTTGGTTTGGAGTTCAATGGCCCAGTCAGCACTATTAAGGCCAGAATACACTTTATATAAGTTAGCAAATACTCAAAGACAAATGCTAGTAATTCTCCAATTTTGTTTGATAATCCCACATAAATGACCACTGTTGGGTATGAAAATGGTTGAAATTCGTGAAACAGGTATTGTTTTGGGTTCATTTCATTATTAAACATGTTCACCTTGGCTATAAACTTTACGAAAACAGTAACATTGCGACCTTTGAAAAAACAAATTCAGCATTAACTCATGATGAGATCAACCTAAATGGTTACATTATTACTTAAATGATTTGCTGTCATGCATATTATGGCCAGCTACTATTTACAAGTATCTGTCTGTGATTCACCATCTTTTTTGAAACAATTTATATATATTTTTACTATGTAATGCATCGGAGGGTAGGGGAACAGATTGTTTAATAAAACATAAATTAGCACTGTGACCCCTACTTTTCTTTGAATGTTCTATTCTCTAAAAACATTACCCAGAGAACACCACGTGTCTTATGAAAAATTCAATGTAGCATTTTTCTGTATGTTCCAAAATATCGAAGACAATGAATTAATTTAAAGACATTTTGGTTGATGACAAACATTGATTTTGCAAAACCTTTTCTGAGCTTGAAAAATAGGCTAATGATAGGTAGCAGTATCTTTTACTATATCATTCTGACTAAAATAAATGTTTAAAAGCTAGACAAAAGTCATTTTTGACATGCTTGTACTAACATGGTTGTTTTCTTATATTTCTGGAAACAGTCTGGAGTGATTTCCTTCATGTTCAGATTACTTAAGATTCAGCACCGTGACATATGTTTTTTTTATTTAAAATGTGGGGAGCCAGTATATAAAATTGAACATATACAGACTCTCAAACAGTTTTCAGTTTGGCAATTATTTTCCAGCACATGCCCTTAAGTCGACATGAATTAACACTTTAGACTAACAGACTAACACTTTAGACTAACAGACTAAGATCAGACGGAGTTTGTTTCCACAAAAGGTCTTAGTGATCTTGTTATGCAGGAGGTGATCTCGAGTGTATGCTCTGATGAGGTTTCAGGATACCCTGGTATACAGAAGCCACAATCTACTAATGACCAAGCAGTTCTTGGTGCAGTTTGCTTACAAGCTCTTACTATGTTTAAATACCCAAAGGCGTATGATTTATTAAAATGTTTATAAAATTACATGTATATCAAAATTTAATCAAGACAACTACACCAATCTGCCTACAATATTTCAAGAGCCTAGCCAAAGCGGTTCTTGAGATATTTTCTTACCTGGTTTTCCTATGCCAACATGTCCAAGTCCAGAAAGGGGATAATTGGGTCTAATTTTATAAATTTTTACCAAACATTAAGCAGATCAACTTCACAGTGGTTCCAAGCAGCCATCAAAATTTCAAGAGCCTGGTACTATGGTTCTTGAGATATTTCACTTACAAGCTTCTCCAGTGCCAAAATGCCAAGTCCATACAGGGACATTATTTGGCCAGTTTTCCATAAAATCATACAAAAAAAATCAATCAAGTCATCTTCACATTGGTTTAAAACAGCCTGCAAAATTTCTTGAGATATACTGTTTACAAGCTTTTCCTATGCCAAAATGTCTTAGTCCACAAAGGGGAATTATTTGGTAAATCTTTCATAAATTTATACCAAAATTTGATAAGATCATCATCATATTGGATCCCAATAGCCTGCAAAATGCCAATAGCCTATGCCGTGCGGTTCTTGAGATATTTTGATTACAAGCTTTTCCTTTACCAAAATGCACAAAGGGGTATACTTCGGTCAATTTTATATAAAATTATACCAAACCTTAAAACGTAAAATCGATTTAAGCCTCCCACTGGAATTTGTTTCTGCTGACCGTTCCCAGGCGGTTCTTCTGTCGCGGCTTATTTTTGTTATGGTTTGTCTTTGGGTGTTTGTGTCGCTTATAATATTTTATTTTGGATAGCCTATTGGCCATTTTGTGGGAAAGTAACAGTCCTTTTGGCTTTCCGCTGTTGATGTTTCCATTGGGGTCTGTTGTATTATGTTTGTGTTTCTTTCTCTTTGGTGTCTATGATGGGAGCTGTGGGTTAATTGTGTCGATTCCTGATCATGGGCTCCACTTCTACTTTTTAATCAGATCATCTCCACATTAGTTTTAAACAGCCTTCAAAATTTCTAGCCTAACCCAAGCGTTTCTTGCGAATTTTTGTTAGTCCATAAAAGGGCACAATTCAGTCAATTTTAACAACAGTATACCAATATTCTATCAAGTCATCTTCACATTAGTTCCAAACTCCGTGCAAAATTCCAATAGCTTAGCCAAAGGGATTCTTGAGATATTTTGCTTACAAGCTTTTCTCTGTGCAAAATCACCTAATTCTGCAAAGGGCCATAAGTCTGCAACAAGAAGTCTTACTGAAAAGAAAAATATAGGTCTGCTATTTTTTCATAAGCAATCCACGTATAAAATTTCAGAACCCTAGCATATATGGTTACTAACATACGATGCATCTTTTGTGCGTTACGGAAAAACGGACGGACTTACAGACGGACAGATGGACGAAAAAAAGCAAAGGCAATTTTCCCTCACAACTTCTTCAAAGTTTGGGGCATAAAATCGATTACCTTCGGACCATCAGTGTCACTCCAGTCCATCAAGGTTCGTACATGAAACAACTCTTTACACTGCAGAGATCCCTTGTCAGTAGAAATCACGTCTCCGAATTTCAGCTCTCCCTTTTGTGTGCATTCTGCTGCGATAGACTGTCCACCCGCCTGAACGAGAGCATTTGCAACTGCCCCTACTAGATTCGGAAACTGAGGTGTAGTGCACACAATTACATGTTCCTGGAATAAAGCAATATTCTACAAGAGATTGGTAATATGGCGCCCGACACCTATATCTTTCCCGTAAATGAACATGAGAAATTTTTGTTCGAGGTCAGGCTAACCGTGGCATGGGTATCGATCAGAAGCATTCGCCTTTGCTTCATCGCAGGGACTAAATTTGATTCACATTGAAATTCCGCTTTTACCACCTAAAATTTAGAAAAATTATGCTTTAAAAAGCATATTTAAAATGTTTCAGGTATATTTTCTTTGTCTTTCACCAGTGTAAGACCAACTTTGGGACTATCCAAAAGTGGTTTTAAGTCCATTTTTGAACAGTCCCAAAGGTGGTCTAAATGTAGGAATTTTACTGTTCATTTGCCTGTGGTGATGCACTGGTGGAGTTAGGAAACCATTATGCGAACCGAAAATTTTGTATTTAATGATGGGAATATTAAATGAAGCTAGGGTCAAGATTTACCGGCAGTTAAAGGCGGCAGGATTTGTGATGTCATTTCATCTCAATGTCAGATTAAAGTCCCACAAAACTGGAAGTAACGTCTCAAAACTTACCTAAATAGTGTTGACGGTGATGTAAACCTTAATTCAAACAAACGTTTTCAAGATAAATCCCCCCTAACCAATCCTGAATACAAAAAAAAAATCCGTTATTAAGACCAGATAAAATTAAGACTATTTCTGCTTTTAAATGCGTATTCAAAAGGATTCAGCTGTTCTTTATTCGTGTCTGCTACACCCAGGGTCCTCTAGTAAGAGACCATCTTTGGGACTGTTCAAAAGTGGTCTATGACCACTTTTGAACAGTCCCAAAGGTGGTCGTAATGTAGGGATTGTACTGTATATTGGTATCTGCAGCTATGGGAAGACTCTAAATAAGTTCTGAAAAGTTAGATTGTTTGGAAGCAAAGAAAAACACCAAAATAAACGAAAATAGCAGGCTCGGTTTTATCGAGTCTGTTCATGACCAGTAATGGGATGTGCAACACCGAACACGCCCTCTAGCACCGGACTAAGCAGAACTCTATTTTCAAAATGATTCTAAATTAATTCAATGATCCGATCCCAAAGGATCAGAAAATAATAAATACTTTTAAAAATCCATCTGCGGTCGAGTTACTGAAGTTTCAATGAAATAAGCTTATTACTTATACCATTGCATGCTGATTTTCTGTAAATCCGTATGTCACATGAAAGATATGCACGTGCTAAGTTTAGCTTCCAGCACAGGACACATGTATTTGTGTTTCATTGTTGATTTATGAATGGGTGCTCTGAAACCTGTCATAAATTTCCATGGAACAGAAGGCAAATGCAATGTATAGATTCTGGGTGCTCCTTAAAACCGCCTAATTTAGGTTGTTCTAAAGAGTACCCCGCTATGATTTTGAGCAAAATAAGGAAATTTATGTATATCCTTATGGGGTTAACAATAATGTTATTGGCATAGACGTGCTCACGAGAATCGGAGATGTCTGATGTTTGAAAGTAAAAGTATTGTATCAAAGAAAAGTAGAAGTAAAACAAAGATCAGGAATCGATACAATTAACTTACTCCACCCATCAAAGGCACCAAAGGGAAAGAAACACAAACATTAAGCGACCAGACCATAATGGAAACCTAAACAAAGAAAGGCCATAAGGACAGTTACTTTCCTACAAAATGGCCATATGGCCATCCAAAATAAAAATACACAAGTGATACACACAGTAAGTAACAAACAACACAATAAATAAACCGCCACAGAAGAACCGCCTTGGAACGGTCAGTGGAATGATTTCCACTGGGGGGCTTAAATCGATTTTAAGTGGCCACAATCCTCGCCCTTACTTCCGTTGAGATTTAGACAAATAATTTGTTCAGGCCGCATGAAGGCCTCCTAACTAAAAATCTACAGAAAAAAGAAACGTTCATATAATCACAGTAAAACTGAACCTGTTGTGTCTCTATCCTTCCTTTAATAATCTTTAGTTTTGTCCTCCTTGTTAAATTAATCGACATAAGTAGACCATCTGAAACATAAAGAAATCACAAGCATGTGTAATGATGCTGATCTGCATGACAGTACGAATGAAACTATCAGAGGAAAATATGATATGGTTCTTATACATGCTCAAAGTACAGTAAAATTCCGCTATTAAGATCATCTAAAATTAAGACTAATTCTGCTCTAAAAGATTGTTTAGAAGGGTGCAGTTATTCTTACTTCGTGCTTTCTGTACACAATGTCCTCCAGTCAGAGACCACCTTTGGGACTGTTCAAAAGTGGTCATAAAGACCACTTTTGAACAGTCCCAAAGGTGGTCTTAATATAGGAAGTTTACTGTATATACTGTAGGTGTTCGTTTCAACCGCCCAATAATCTATAGATATGAACAGAAATAAGAGAATCTATGCATACCATTTCTCTGTACAAAAAATGTTTTTCAAGTACATGTATGTGTTCTTTCCATTGACTTGTCAACCTGGGTCCAGTTATTAAAACTAATGACCTCGCATCGTTAAAACTTCTTAGTTAATAAATGAAAATATACTAATTTTGCGAAAGAAATATAAATACCTTTTGCTTTTGCAATCAACAAATGTCAAAGTTTAAGAACTGCGAGGTCAGTTAACCGTGAACGGGTCAAAATCTAGTCGTTTGACAATCTTTATATTGCACTCGATTCTGTAGTGTCGTTTTGGATAAATAAGTGAATTGTCTGAAAATATACGGCTCCAGTATGCCATGTGGCAGTTTTTCGTCTTAGTGGGCTATGTATATTCAACTATTCAACTGGCACGTCGGTTGACCCATTGAATACTAAACTCTGTTCAGAAAATCTGAATCATCGATTTTTCGTTTCTTTCTTTTAATACTCGTTTTAGCCCATACATCACTATGGGAAAGTTGTAGACCTCACCCTCCGCCGATTTCTCCAACAAGTCGAATGCCTCTGCGACAGCCAGGAAAGGCTGTGCTTATTTGGAGAAAATTGCAAAATCAAAATTTTCTTTCACAGACTAAGACATTCTGACAGGTTCGACACACCCTTTTAAACCATATATAGAAGTGGTTACTGCTCTTGTAAATAACAAGGGCGTCTATATTTTAATTGCACGATCACTTCATGGAAAATCATTAGCTGTGACACCACATCTGATATCGGTATAATTCATTTTGACCACTGTTGACAGCACATCGCGCTAGTGGCTCCCCGTTCCTAGTGAGCTTCTATCTAGCCATTCGAATGTAGGGTATGTCGTAATTGCATAGCTATTTATAAAGTGCATCACATGGATTTGAATATGTATTATTTTACCTGACAATCATCATCAAATGGACTTAGTTTGTGGTCTCATTTCTTTGTTTTGGAATTTTCTCCAAATAATCACAGCCTTTCCTGACAGTCGCAGAGGCATACGACTTCCTGGAGAAGTCGGCGGAGAGTCAGGTCTAAAACTTTCTCATAGTGATGTATGGGCTTAAATGAGTATTAAAAGGAAGAAACGAAAAAATCGATGATTCAGATTTTCTGAACGGAGTTTAGTGGACTTCACCATTGTTATGTGTTGAACAAGTTCATTTGTCACATAAGGGGTGCCAGGCCTATGTTTTAGTTTTTATTCTATTTTTGAAGGAAAATTCTGTTAGCAAATATTGCATTCGGCGGCGTCTGATCTCGGCCTGCACTGTTTGCCAAGGTACCCATTTAGAGGTTTACCACATGCAATGGGTTAAACGTTATGATTGGACAGGTCATTGGCGTATTTCGGGAAAAATATCAAATTCTGTTCTTTACAATAGAAATCATCTAAAGCATCAGTAGAGTGTACGGTATGCGGAAGGCTCTGGGTTCGTGTACCGATCGGTTCATGTTCTTCTTCCTCCCCTGTGACATTTCATTACGATAACAGACCCGTGCGACATAGTGCATTTTTTCACATCTCCAAAATGGCTACTTTTCTGATGAAAATCCGTGATATTTTTCTTACAAATACAGCAAACATAGGTTATGGGTGCTCGTTAGAACCGGCTCATTGAGGCGGTTCTAACGAGTACTCACATCCTATGACTTGGATCAAAAATAAGAAAACTAATGTATACCCCTGTAAACCCGTTTTCTCTATATAAAGTGGGGTATAGGGGAGGGGGTCTTCATTTCACGGACGTGTTCATGTGATGTGTTGATCAGTGTGTGTTCAGCCCTTCGTCTGAGAGCATGTAAAAGTATGAAAAATAAGTATCGCAGCCGGAATAAATAAAAGTTAAAGACTCGAGACGAAAATATTCGCGACGAATGTTTGGGAAGAATCTCATAAGGCAGGGTGGGGAAATGTAAACAGGTCGACCGTGGGACTCGGTAGCTCAGTCGGTAGAGTGAAAAGGCCCTGGGTTCGAGTCCCGGTCGACCCGGCCCTCCCCTGTGATGTAGTAGAGAGGCTGAATAACGATATGTATGATAAATAATGGGCACAGACTCGTAAATGTTTTTCCACAGACTTACATCATAGTGTAGATTATATTTTCTTGTCCTTTTGGATCATTGATTCCATTGTGGAATTTTGAAAATATCTGAGGGTCACTGATGAGGCCTAATTGGCCGAAACTAGCTAGTCTGGCCCAGAAAACATGTACACCCCATATTTTTCACTTCTGTGGTGTATTCCTTGCTTCCAAAGGATAACCCTTTTATAGAACATATTTAACTTCACTACAGCTGGTGTGTGGGAATGTGTGGCGACGGTAAAACGTCTCCCTGCCCTATATCATAGTGTAGATTATATTTTCTTGTCCTTTAGGATAAGTGATTCCATTGTGGAATTTTGAAAATATCTGAGGGTCACTGATGAGGCCTAATTTTCCGAAACTAGCTAGTCTGGCCCAGAAAACATGTACACTCCATATTTTTCACTTATGTGGTGTATTCCTTGCTTCAAAAGGATAACCCTTTTATAGAACATATTCCATTATAGCCTTTCCTAAAATTCTGACGCTCACAACACTCGTTACACGAAGGTTTAATCTAGAATTATAGTTTGGACTTAGATCTACCAATCAAAAGTAAAGAATTACCAGGTTGACCAGCATCCACATGTAGTTTCCGGTACCCCTAATCCCACAGAAAATAAACAATGAAAATTAAAAAAAATAATAATAATGTCCTATTTTGTGAGCCACAGCTTTCAAACCAGTTCATGAGACAAGTAGATTTTTTTCTTGAAAGGGGGTCTTTCATTTGTGCCCATGCATGTTTTTTCTTTAAACTTTGTATATTAATAACTCAGCATATACAACCTATAAAAATGTATTTAATAAATTATATAAATCAAAGTAGGACTCAGGAGGCCACTCTAACTGACTCCCTCCATGAGCTGGTGCCTGTCTCTAAATAAGTGCGTCTTAAATCTTATGTTTTATTTAGTTTCAAGATCTGTGCACTGGATTGAATGCAGTACTCCACAGGCATTCCTTTGATACTAAAAAACCTTTTGAATTAATTAAAGTTTACATTTTCTGAGAAAATAATTATAAAAAATCTCATTTTTTAATTAAAATTTTAGAAAATCATCAAAATTCAATCCCTAAGATGAATATGTTCTAGTCTTTGTCAAGATTTCATTTTACTAGGAAAACTTGCCATATGTATCTTCTTTAGCTATGCCAAATTTAATGAAAATCCGAAACCGGTAACACTGTAGATTTACACCTTTAATGGATGTAAGTCGTTTCTGCAAAATTTACTATTTTATTGAAATCATCCAAGAACCTTACAAAAAGGCAATTCGTAACACTTACGTAATAAAAATGAGATTATACAAATCAAAATGAATACATATTGAGCTGATCTAGCTTATGAAACTATTAAAATATCATGAATTTCTGATATTTTCCTTACATTTATACACTATGATCTATCCAAAATAGTAGATAGTAAAACACTAAATCAAAAGGTATTCTTATCAACAAATTAGGCTTAACAACATATATTGCTTTTTTATTAGCAGCAAAATTATTGTGAACATGTGCAACTTTATTTAATGGCTTTGCATAAGTCATGCTACTCAAATAGGTGTAAGGCAAGGAGATCCATTATTTTCATTTCCATACCAAGCTGGTATGCAAGGACGCAATGGACAGTGGTTTGTTGTTACTAGAAAAAATAGTTCTGTTGATAAATCCATGGCCAGATTAAGCCTTAGGTATACTCTGTCTTTATGAACGAAGGATTATTATCCTAACAAGAAAGTTACAGTAATTATTGGTCAGTATTTCCAAAAATCGAAATGTCACTGATATTGAGTTTCTGTTGCAAAAGATATCATTGATGGATGAGGCGAAGAATATTTGGTGTAAACAAAGCTATTCCATGACCTAGAGAAATTTTGCTATTAGACAGGGAGAGAAACAGTTTCCTTCATTATAGTACATCTTTTCTGCATTGGTATTGTAATTGTTGACGTTTCTTTAGTGTCTTATTTTTTCTATTTACTTTGCCAATATAGTGGTTAATTTATCGGAAGCGAGCCTTTAGTATTTTTTTCTGGTTGTAAAACTTTCAACCACTTCTTGAATGTTTCTGTTGAATACAAGTTCACTGTTTTCTTAAGCACTGTTCTTGCTTGCTTTTTGTTCATTAATAATTACCAGTACATTTCTGTGCAATGTATCTCTCAGCTTAGAAAGAGCATTGCAGTATTTGGACAGAAAAAAGCATCACAATGTATTTACTGAAATAACTTAAAATCCTATGAGTGCATTACTCATAGGATAACTACTCACAGATTGAATAATTATTATTAACAGTTTAAATGCTTCTTGATATCTTACATAATGTACTTTGTAATTACTGCAACAACTGCTGAGATAGGTAAATGAAGTGAAAGCCCTATACAAATATATAGACAACACAATCATGATCACATAAGTTTTGGAACACTGACAAATGTACGACCATGTGAATTCTAAAAGCAAATTCAAATTGCTTTGGAATACAGCTTCAGGAAGCCGTTTGATTTCGTTCATAGGGGCTATACAAAAAGATAGATTGGCTAGTGCCTATGCAGATGCAAATTCTGAAAACTTAATGTCCAGGAAAAGTAATCTCAAGTGTTATTGATTTTCCCTAGAGTAAACCTTTCTTTTTAAATTGACAGTTAGGGTTAAATAAACAAACAACAGTTTGACTTGAGAGTAATTTATCTCGAGTCGGATAACAAATCTCACAAAATCTGAAGCAACATCTAAAGTG
This sequence comes from Lucinisca nassula, assembly GCA_963580285.1. Classification (NCBI taxonomy): domain Eukaryota; kingdom Metazoa; phylum Mollusca; class Bivalvia; order Lucinida; family Lucinidae; genus Lucinisca; species Lucinisca nassula. The sequence continues at coordinate 95,205,605 of OY757021.1, read as the reverse complement.
ACTGGTATGTTGTTGATTTGAATGTTAAATATAAACATCACCTTAGCACCATTACCAAATTAGACAGAAAACTGTGCACATGATTACATGGGTGCGTTTGATGATGTTTGTCATCAAAACCTTTGCGGTATAGTTCTGTAGACAAAATAGTTTGTTCCATAGGGGGCAAATTTACCGAAATGGATGTTTAGAAATAATGCTTATAATTATGCTATGAACTACTTACACAAACCATACTATACTATAGCCATCCAAATTGAAAGCAATAGTAAAGTATTATTAAACAGCATGACCAAAACATGATAATCATATAATTTCACATTTTGCTGAATTAGGACTATCAGTATTCAGTCTGTTAAAACACAATGTTACCGGTCCTCAATTTCCATCAAAATTCATCAACATGTTCCTATGATATGTGGGTAGTTTTTATGCTGAAATGGTGTCTTGACAAAAATTGGAACATGGTAAAAATGCATATAAAATTTTAATGAATACAAAAATAGAAGCTGAAATATGGGGACACCATCAAAGAAAACTGAATGCCCAGCCACTATTACTAGACATATGAGGTCATTCATAGTATCAACTAACTCACCAATTATGGCTTTAATTCATAAAATATAGCAGCATTAGATATATGAAACTCTGAATACTGTGGACAAGTTTATATCAGAGTACTCTCTGTTGTGATAGAGACTTCATAAAATATGTAATAAATTTACTACGAAAATAAAATTTAAAAGTGAATGCATCGTAATTATAATGGTTATACCCAAGGAAATTATTGTGCATAATTTCATCAAAATCCAAGCGTGGGCAGAAACCAATGCAAATTTCCTATACCTTGAAAGACCCCCTTTGCAGAAAATATCTATTTGTCAAAGCAACTGCTTTTAATTTCACCACATCTATTATTGTCCAATCGCAGGACAGTTTACTTTCAAGATATACTCCTGATTATCCACAAAGCTTTTGACCAATAGCTGCCCTGCTTATATTTACCCGTCTGTGACCTATTACTTCACTTGTTTACCGCCAGTGTAAAACCGTACCATGTGCACACGGATGTCAATGCATAGTGCAGAGTAATGATGTTTTTGAAGAAAACAAAAATTTATTCCCTGTGTACCTAGTACACGGACTTCAGTATATGTTGGTGTAAAATGATATATTTCTGATGGGGTAAAACGGAAACTTAGATCAAATAAAATAGACCATTTCAAAGGTTATTTGATCACAAATTCAATGTTTAAATTTCTTCCAACAACAAAAATTATTCTTTACTATATATTTTTTTTATTATTTCTGTATTAAGAACAGACTTTGTTAGTGTTCTAGATACACATCGAAATTGTAGGCAATTGTAAATTTAAGCAAATACCACAAGACCCTTAAACCTTAAATATAATTGTATTCGGCATGACAGAAAGCAAAGCAAAACAAAGATAAGCACCAAAACCTATGTTTACAGTATTATACCATATATGCCTGGCGGCCCTTTCTAGGACATTGGCCAACAGTGCAGACCCAGAAAAGACGCCGCAGCACATGGCGTCTGATCTGGGTCTACACTGTTTGCTTAAAGAACATTCATGTTTGTAAAATTTGATACAAACAAAAATAAAACCTTTAATTTGAACAGGACCACTGCAGATTTATCAGATGGAAGATTCCATTGTTATATATTGGTTAAAATTGAACTTAATACAAGCCTTCTGCCAGTCCAATAGCCCAGTCGATGTTAAACCAGTATATTTTTATATACAAATGTGATTATTCTTCTTTCAACTTATCCATCAGCTGTTCCATGTCAAACCAATCCTATTGTAAACATCCACACACATTATACCATTTCCATCTTGTTCAGTTTGCAAATGCCAAAATACTTACACACTGCATGTGCATATTGCTTGTGTCAAAATACTTACTCATTCCGGTGTCATCTTCTTCAAGTATGTCTGTAAAGAGTCCCTTGTTTGAAATACATTCCTTCACGCAGACAAAACAAATACTTGTTTGAAACACAGTGAAAGTGAGGGTGAGGGTTAGGATCCTGTAAAGTTAATTTCAACCCACCAGTAATATTTACTGATCGTTCCACAGCAGAAGTAAAACAAAGATCAGGAATCTATACAATCAACTTACTCCGCCCATCAAAGACATCAAAGGGAAAGAAACACAAACATGAAGAGACCAGACCATAATGGAAACATAAACAAAGGAAGGCCATAAGGACAGTTACTTTCCCACAAAATGGCCAAATGGCCATCCAAAATAAAAAGACACAAGTGATACACACAGTTAGTAACAAACAACAACATAAATAAACCGCCACAGAAGAACCGCCTTGGAAACGTCAGTGGAAAGAATTCCACTGTGGGGCTTAAAGTCTGCGCTTTTGGTATGGTTCCTTCATGTTTTGAGTTGGTGATTCTGATTCTTTCCCTAATTATATATGTTATTACGTTGATAATTCTGATTCTTCCTCTTTTTGGTTGTTCATTTTTACTTACGTTTGTCCTTCCAGTTTAATGTTTGTCATGTTGGTGATTCTGATTCTTCCCCCCATTATGTATATTGCTCCTTTTTAGTTAGTTTTGGATATTCTGAGTCACCACCTGTTTTGGAAAGAGCTGCTGGCTCGGTTTCGACTTCTGTCCCTTGTGATATTGTGGAAAGGATTTGGGATCTGATTGTATCAGCTCCGGGTCGTTTCTCTTTCCTGTTTTATTTTTATTATTTCATTTCGTTGAAGGACAGATCACAAAATTTTAATTCACGATGGCGAAGCCAAAGAATCTGATACTCTTATCTGGTCTGTTCACGGCGGCGTAGCAGGAGTGATCGATATTCGTTGTTGTAATTGTGGTTTTACGGCCCAGTCAACAGCTTAGGTCATGTTGTGCCGGTCAGTTACCTGCACTGTTCATGGACAAAGCGGAATACGAGTACGTAATAAGATCGCCCCCTGACAGTAAATGACAACAGCCGGTGACCTCAAGCAACCTTTCATCACAAATCCTCTAAGAAGAAGTGAGGCATTAGAAGAAAAAAACAAAAAATATGATAGAGCAGAAAAAAATAAAACAGCTCATGCAACACATCACGAAAACACGCCTATATAATTCAGACCCCCTCGAACCCCACTTTTATATAGTAAAACTGGGGTTTACAGGGATGAACATTATTTTTTCGTATTTCTGCTTAAAAACATGGATTGTGGGTACTCGTTAGAACCGCCTCGAAGCGTACCTGCAATCTATGTTTTGAGCAGAAATAAGAAAAAAATCAGAATATTTAGCGGAAAATTTCCCTTTTTTCGGCGTTAAAAATTACAATATATTAGTATAGGCGTGCTTTCATAATGATAGGTCATTGTTCTACTGAAGCTTTAGCAGTAAAACGCTCCGGTTCTGAAAGCTACACAGCACCGAACCCCTAAAGAATTGATATTCGTATCTGCTTGGTAACACCACTACACAATGCTCTGTTTAAAACATGGTGGGCGTCTACTTATTTCGAAACGTGATATAGAAAGAAACCATATACAGTCGAACTTGAAAGGATCGAAACCCTTTACAGTACGAAAACACGCCTATACAAAAGCACTGTTTACTTTACCGCCGAAAAAAAGAACATTTTAAGATGAAAAATTGTGATATTTTTTATATTTCTGCACAAAATATAGATTGTTGGCACTCGTTAGAACCGCCTCGATGAGGCGGTTCTAACGGGTGCCCACAATCTATATTTTATAGCAGAAATAAGAAAAAAATAAGCTTTACCCCTTTAAATCCCAGTTTTACTATATAAAAATGGGTTTCAAAGGGGTCAAAATTATATAGGCGTGTTTTCGTGATGTAGGTCAAGAAAATTTGTTCAAGGCATGTGTAGTTCAAGCTACTGTAGAACATATTTAAAGTCACAACAGCTGATGTTTAGGAATGTGTGGCGGCCGTAAAATGTCCTACATCATAGTGTAGTGTAGTTTATATTTTCTTGTCCTTTGGGATCATTGATTCCATTGTGGAATTTTGAAAATATTTGAGGGTCACTGGTGAGACCTAATTGGCCGAAACTAGCTAGTCTGGCCCAGAAAACATAGACACACCATGTTTTCCAGTTCTGTGGTGTATTTCTTGCGTCCAAAGGATAGCCCTTTTATGGAACATATTTATCTGATTCTATACCATCGTTTGAATGTAAAATAGTATTAAATTGCTTAATGTTATATTTAAAAAGTATTTTATCTTTTCTTGTCATACATTTACTGGTATGATCTTAATAGTGAGATAGAGCGATGCGGTTCTGACAATGCTGCAAACGGAATTTATAATAAACGAAAGAATTTGAGGCTAACTGTGTTTTCAATAAGAAGTCTTATGTATCTTTTGCATATGCATTTTAACAATTATACATTTCTAAAACTGCAGATCCATGCCAGCCACTAATATCTGTTGATTTGATCCTTCTTCGACCTGTTTTGAACAAGACCAGGGACTCAATTCATCACTTGTATGCACGTATAATATAAAATGATATTTTGAGGCGCTTTTCCGAATGAGCCATAAAATGTCTGCTTAACTGTAAAACCTGAGAATATTTATCTGCTTTTTGTAAAATATATCTTTAAACAACATTGCCGCGTAGTCTAAAATGTTTTATTTAACATGGCATATAGTTAATCAAATGTGCTTAATCTAACTTAGTTCGACTTTGCTTGAGTTCATGCAATTTGATTATAAGGTGGTCAGAGAATTTAATCCTTGACGTGTTTCTAGGTTCATTTGATTTGTTCTGCGCATCCGTTATGAAATCCGCCTTCATATATAGTCAGATAACGATGGGGAGCAGCGCGTTTCACAACTCACAGCCCAAATAGTAATATATCACTCTCCCTTAGCTACTTCCCGACGTGGCTTCATCACCTAATTTTTTTTATCAAATCGAGCTAAAACGTTGAATACAAATAGAGCATGTCGAGCAGCGCATAGTATATCAAGGCCACAGTCTATCAAGTGGGCGTTGCTATTCCCTCATAAAGATTTGTCGACATGGCTTCATTTCTAAAAAAAAACTCCTCCAGATATCTGTGAAACCTATTTGAAGGTCTTTGCTTTGTCAGAATATCGTTTGGAAAGCTCAATGATATAACGCGTGTTGTACAGACGTGCTGCCCAATGTTTTTTATCTTTGTACTTTCTCGTTTATCCAACAACAAGTTCTATTAATGTCACAACTGAAAAGTCTTGGCATTTTTACCATTGTTTATCCATGGCGCCATTGGTTACTAAAGCAACTACAGTCTTTAGTACATGGTACCCATTGACATCTGATCACAAATGTTCCAGCTTTGTAATTTAAAAGCGAGTACATTTTAAACAAAAATTTGATTTATGTCTGTGTGATATAGTCTTCCTACGACTGGTCAGTGAGACTTTTTAAGTTGATCATACAGTGAAAACAAATTTGCAGTGGAAATTCAAGTCAAGCCCTTGGTGTCAGCAGAACTGATAGCCAGTGGTGTCATGGATGCATGTTACAATGACATGTAAATGGTAATCTTGAAAGGCAATGACATATCAATATCTCCGTTTGAAGAAGCCTGATTACAATCGGTATGTTTATTTTTAGATCGCCAGATATGTTTCATCCAGAATTTCACAAAAGAAGCAAAAAAGACAAGTGTTTTATCTGGTTACGACAAAATAGAATATGTTAGCTATCTCAGTAAATCATTAACAAAATACTCATAGGTTGAACTTATTGCATACATGCCAAATATTTGAAAGTGCAATGTCTTGATTAAGTATAGTTTGAATCGATTTATCTCTTTTATTATAATTCCGCTTGCACTATTGCAGTCATAAAGTTTATCATTACATGACACATAAAAATTGTCATCTGATAGCTTGGGACAGCACCGTTTCTTATTAAAGGCGTACCATGTTAATTTCATTTTGACAAGTTTGACCAAATTTATTGTACTTTCAAGTGAACAGTGTAGGACTCTCGAACCAGTCGCCACCACTGAGGCTAGATTGTTTGCTATTTGTCTCTTTCAGGGATGTTAGACATATAGTATAATTTAGAAAGCTATCACAAGCATCTAAATAACTAATCCAACATCACGCAGAAGGTTATTGTATAAATATTCAAATTAGATCGAACCCTATGTCTTGCATCCCGAATTCATTTAAATGAATTTGTTTCCTTTTCAATAAAATCGGAATAAAATTGATGGAAAAGTTACCGACCTGAAAGTTCGGAATTGCGGGGATCAAGCGGGAGTCTTGAAATTGGCGAATCTCTTGACTCTCCATCTGAGCTGTCAGATGATGCGGACATCTGTGCGGGAACTTCACTTCTTTTTCTGTTTCTTCCCCATTTCATTGACTGTGCTAAATTATCTGTTCTTTGGCCTGGTCTTCCAGACTTTGGTCGTAAACGGAAAGATGACTCTTCTGAAACAATGGAAAAAAAGAAGAATTTTCAAACCGTCAATAAATCATACGATAAATCGCGCATAATATATTGTGTGAAACGTTTCCCAAATTTTTGGTATTGTCTTGGAAATTCATGCATTTAATTTCTTTTTGGTCCAGACTTTTGTGACCTGTCGACTTCTCATTAGTACAAAAGTTTTCCTGCAACCCAAAATTAGCAATGAAATGGATAAAGCTAACAAACAAGAAAGATCTGCCAAAAAAAAATGATGGTGTTACAAATAAAAATCAAAAATGAGTTCCTTTAAGAGCAATGAAAACATTCATAAGAAAGAAGATGGGTCATACTACGTAGTTTCGGCTAATAAAGCCTCATCAGTGACCCTGTAATGATCCGGCAAAGAAAGCCAGAGGAAACATACTGCAATTTTGCAAATTCCGAATAGGCAGTCGATTCAAAGTAGAAGTAAAACAAAGATCAGGAATTGATACAATTAACTTACTCCATCCATAAAAGACACCAAAGGGAAAGAAATACAAACATTAAGCGACCAGACAAAAATGGAAACCTAAACAAAGGAATGCCATAAGGACAGTTACTTTCCCATCATGGCCATCCAAAATTAAAAGACACAAGTGATACACACAGTAAGTAACAAACAACAACATAAATAAATCGTCACAGAAGAGCCGCCTTGGAACGGTCAGTGGAAAGATTTACACTGGGGGGCTTAAATCGATTTTACATGGCCACAATCCTCGCCCTTACTTCCGTCGCGATTTAGACAAATAATTTGTTCAGTCCGCATGAAGGCCTCCTAACTCATCAGTGCAACATCTCCGTGAACACAAAAATCAAAGAACCACAGAGGTGAGACAGCGGTGAAGACTCGACAGCAAGAAACCACTGAAATGCTGGAGCAAAAGAAAACCAACAGTTAAACCCCGATGGGCCCGACCAGAGACAGAGCATCAGGCACCAACCAACATTACCTTGAATTAGATCTCTCTAATTCTCAATAAGCCTGTACGTTGGAGCCGTCATAGAATCTGAGGCCTGACCCACCGGCGTGCAATTAAAGAGGGAAGCAAAGTTGCCAACCGTGATTGGGTTAACTACCATGCATGCAGTCTGTCGTATAATATCCATGTTGTACCCAATCTTTTTATATCGAAGAATGATTTTACGAAATTGGGTGCTGAAGTCATTGCGGTTATATGTTTTTCTGAATTTATATACTAAGTCACCATAAAATTCGGGTTCCGATAGACCTTGTTGCAGAAGAGATTTAAGTCCAATATTGAATTTTGAAATTAAATCAGAATGGCGTCTATAAAATTTTGAAAAGGCTTTGCGTAGTTTATGGTACCGATAACCCTGATTAAGAAGTTTAGCCGTTAATAATTTATTACGAGTGTTGAAGTCAGTTACATGGCTACACACTCTAGCAAATCGAATTAATTGCGAAATATAAACACCATAGGATGGCGCACGAGGAACATCACCATCCAAAAATGGAAAATTTACAATCTCAAAATCAAAGTCATCGCGTTTATCATAAATTTTGCATGAAACAAACCCATCTACAATAGATAGATGTAAATCCAAAAACGGGGCCTCGGTATCAGAAGAATTTGCTTTATTTAACTGAAGTTCTGGGGGGGGGGGGGGTAAATCTGACTGATCAAACCATCGAAATAGGTATTATCAATATTTAATAAATCATCTAAATATCTAGAAGTGGAGCTAAAAGCTTCAATGATTTCAGATTGGTTATCAATGGAAAGCGACAAAATGAAGTCTCTTTCATAACAATACAAGAACAGATCAGCCACAAGAGGTGCGCAATTAGTACCCATCGGAATACCCACAATTTGTCTAAATAACTTAGTACCGAATCTAATATAAATATTGTCAAGTAGAAAGGTGAGGGCATCACACACTTTCTGACATGACCAAAGTGTATAATTCTTATGCTCTTTAGAAGTGAAAAATGCATTTCTGACATTACATGCAAGATAGAGAGAATCTTCTCTGTGAAAAGCCCATTCAATTAAATCATTAAGCTTTTCTTTTATAAGATTATGAGGAAGTGTAGTGTAAAGAGTGGAAAAATCTGACTGATATAAATCAAAATGGGGTCCAAATAATTAAAAACCTGTCTAGAATATGAGTCTAAACCAATAATTTATTTCTGATTTCTCAGAATATTCATGCTGATCTCAAAGGACCAAAAGTAAAATATAAACTGCACTATGGTTGATGTACGGGGAGATGTTTTACGGCCGCCACACGGCACAACACCAGCTGCAACTCCGTTACTGGCAACTCCGTTACGATAACACACCCGTGTGACATAGTGCATTCTTTCATATCTCCAAAATGATTACTTTTCCGACGAAAATATGTCATTGCACGACCCGCAGAAAAAGCAACCGACTGAAGTCGGTTTTTTCTAAGAGTGCCCTAAAATCACCGTGTCATTCTGTCATTCTGTCAATCTGTCAGTCTGTCAGTCTGTCATTCTGTCTGTCCGTCCGTAACCCGTTTGTGAAAATTGGTGATAGTGACTTAACCGCTTGGAATATTTAAACAATTTTTGGCATACTGATAGATATCAATGAGATCTAACCAATGAACTTACGAAATATTACATTCCATTTAGTATAGCCTCGCCGAGGCGAAAAATGTGAAAATTTTTGAACATTTTTGAACTGCTTCTCCTCGGAAACCGTTGGGCCGATTGAAGTCAAATTTCATATGGAGCCTCTATGGGATGGGGGAAACCAAAATTTGCTCATGGGGTCAAGGTCACATGACCAAAATGGCCGCCAAGCCATATATGGTTTGTCTGTCTGTCCGTCCGTAACCTGTAAGTGAAAATTGGTGATAGTGACTTAACCGCTTGGAATATTTAAACAATTTTTGGCATTCTAATAGATATCAATGAGATCTAACCAATGAACTTGCGAAATATAACATTCCATTTAGTATAGCCTCGCCGAGGCGAAAAATGTGAAAATTTTCGAACTGCTTCTCCTCGGAAACCGTTGGGCCGATTGAAGTCAAATTTCATATGGAGCCTCTATGGGATAGGGAAACCAAAATTTGCTCATGGGGTCCAGGTCACATGACCAAAATGGCCGCCAAGCCATATATGGTAAAAACCCTTCAAAAATAGTCTTCTCCAGAACCACTGGGCAGATTTCCACGAAACTTGATAAATAGCATCTGGGATGTAGGCCTATCATAAATTGCTAAAATGGTGACCCTGGGTTGACCTTGACCTTCTTTGGGTCCGTCCGTAACCCGTTTGTGAAAATTGGTAATAGTGACTTAACCGCTTGGAATATTTAAACAATTTTTGGCATACTGATATATATCAATGAGATCTAACCAATGAACTTACGAAATATTACATTCCATTTAGTATAGCCTCGCCGAGACGAAAAATGTGAAATTTTTCGAACATTTTTGAACTGCTACTCCTCGGAAAATGTTGGGCCGATTGAAGTCAAATTTCATATGGAGCCTCTATGGGATGGGGGGAACCAAAATTTGCTCATGGGGTCAAGGTCACGTGACCAAAATGGCCGCCAAGCCATATATGGTTTGTCTGTCTGTCCGTCCGTAACCCGTTTGTGAAAATTGGTGATAGTGACTTAACCGCTTGGAATATTTAAACAATTTTTGGCATACTGATAGATATCAATGATATCTAACCAATGAACTTGCGAAATATTACATTCCATTTAGTATAGCTTCGCCGAGGCGAAAAATTTTCGAACTGCTTCTCCTCGGAAACCGTTGGGCCGATTGAAATCAAATTTCATATGGAGCCTCTATGGGATGGGGGAAACCAAAAATTGCTCATGGGGTCCAGGACACATGACCATAATGGCCGCCAAGCCATATATGGTCCGTCTATCTGTCCGTCCGTAACCCGTTTGTGAAAATTGGTGATAGTGACTTAACCGCTTGGAATATTTAAACAATTTTTGGCATACTGATAAATATCAATGATATCTTATCAATGAACTTGCGAAATATTACATTCCATTTAGTACAGCCTCGCCGAGGCGAAAAATGTGAAAATTTTCGAACTGCTTCTCCTCGGAAATCGTTGGGCCGATTGAAGTCAAATTTAATATGGAGCCTCTACGGGATGGAGGAAACCAAAATTTCCTCATGGGGTCCAGGTCACATGACCAAAATGGCCGCCAAGCAATATTTGGTAAAAACCCTTCAAAAATAGTCTTCTCCAGAACCACTGTGCAGATTTCCATGAAACTTGATAAATAGCATCTGGAACGTAGGCCCATCATAAATTGCTAAAATGGTGACCCTGGGTTGACCTTGACCTTCTTTGTGCCTATGTCAAACTTTGACACATATGCTTTTGTGTTGGATTTTATCCTGCAAACGATTCAGAATACAGTACTAAAGTATAAGATATATTTTTGCTCCTTACGATAAGGCGCATTTATTGGGGGAACCGTTTTATGTCCAGGTCACATGACCAAAATGGCCGCCATACCCAAATATGGTAACACTCATAAAGCTAAAAGCATCCGGCGGGTCGTGCACTTCAGCTGAAGCACTGGTTTTTCTTAATTTTACACAAAACAAAGGTTGTTTTGTTTCTTTGATTTGAGGTTTAACGTCCCCGTCAATACTGTGAAGGTCATTTTGGAGACGTTGCTTCCAATTTTGTGCGACTTTTACCCGACATTGAGATGAAATGACACCTCAAGCCCTGCCGCCCAATGAAACCAATAGGGTTTATTAGCATTAGGTTTACTCGAACCGCATTGCCTGGGCAGGCTTAGGTCCTCTAAGCGGTTTCCCAGTGTTCGTGTGCGTGTCGGTTTCAGCTCTGCGTGGAAGCATCAAGCAGCACATCTATTTCTTCAAGCCCCGATGGGCGGGGGCTTCAAAACATAGGTTGAGGGTGCTTGTTAGAATCGCCTCATTGAGGCGGTTCTAACGAGTACCCATAACATATATCTTGGAGCAGTAATCAAGAAAATAATGTATACCCCCGTAAACCTCGTTTTCTCTCTATATAATCGGGTTTAGAGAGCTATTCATTTCAAGGACTTGTTAACGTGATGCTGACATTAGCCACCGCACGACAAAACCTACTATAAGACCTGTGCGACCTGAAAAGACTCAAATCGGCCTGTACAACCAAACAAAATGACAAGCGTTTTCGTTTAACTCTCTTTGAATAGCCAAAATAGCAGTGAAGGCAATGATCAGGAATCGATACAATTAACCCACAGCTCCCAGCAGTGACACCAAAGGGAAAGAAGCCTGCACAGGGAAGTGCTCGAATGCCATAAATGATATTCATTCGCCCTTTTTAAACCGCTAGTACAGGTTGACAAGTCTCATTAGCAATAATATGAAAATCGTCGTGGGGCAAACAACTTAGGCAAAATAGATATGAAATCCTTAATCTGAACGTTGTACACTCTCGTAGTCAACAACATGTCTATTAAAATTATGGTCTCAAATTTATCTTTCAAGACAGAATAAAAACTATAAAAAGGGCAACAAAAACGCATTACAGATACACAAATGCATGCCTGATAAGCATCCATTACTCGACTCCTTCCTAAACTCGATTCAAAGTTTATATTCCGTCGGGTAGCATTCGTGCAGTTAAATCATGTTACAAATTATACCACATTTTTTAAATTAATAAGTCCTTGAAATGAAAATCCACAGAAACGCGACTTATGGGTTTAAAATCTCCCTGTCCTCCATCACAGTGTGGGTTATATTGGGAGCATTGCTTAAACTGGGGAATTTGAAAAATAACTGAGGGTCGATGATGAGGCCTAATTGGCCGAAACAAGCTGGGTAGAGTTGCATAAGGCGAGCGCTTCAAAGTATAAGCAACGGGACAACACAAAAAGCGCTTCGTAGCGATTCGTAACAGTGTTTGGAGTTGCCTCATTCTACGTTGCATAGCAACCAGGCGAAACAAAATGGCAGCGCCCGATGTCGCGAAGTATTGAGTGTCTATTTTAAGCCATTCATTACTTTTTTCTTATCAATTTTAGCAGAAATGACAACAGAAAACAAGAACAATCATTGAAGCAAGCACCGCATCTTTTTCTCTTGGAAATTTTCGGGTTTGAAAACCGTTCTGTTTTGGCAGCCATTTTATAAAGCGCCTCAATCGAGCGGAGCGTTGCATTGAACGGACAAAGCGCTATAAAAAGCGCTCGCCTTATGCAACTCTCCCCTGGTGTGGCCCAGCCAAAAAACAAGAGGCCCATGGGCCACAATGCTCACCAGAGCTCAGGGGGCCACAGCCCACTGGCAGCAATGTATTTTAATTAACCATGGAAGCCCTGCTCCCAAGGCTGCTACAGATAAAATTTCGACCCAATCAGACTAGTGGCTTCAGAGGTCTGATGTCGCTTGAAGACAACAGATGACAATTTCCCACCTGTGGCAATAGGCCAAAAAGAACAATATTAAAGGAACATTTCTATGAAAGTTTGACAAAATATTTTGAGAGGCATTAATGTCATTTTTCAATTTTCCCCATTATAAGTCAATGGAAACTCTTAACTTGCCATAGCAAACAAACCAAAGGGCCAAATTTCATAAACCAGAGCTCAGGTGGGCACTGCCCAATGGGGCCCTGATTGGTGTCACTAAATGGGTCTTATAAAAAGGAACAGAGACATATATGGTTTAGCGGTGGGGATATGTATGGTTCCTGAGACGTAAGGCCTTTTAAGCAATGGAGGGATTCGGGCATGGCAGATCCCAGAAAAGCCATAGATTGTTGTCACTGAATATGTCTTATCATAAAGATCAAGAATATATATGGTTAAATGGTGGGGATCTGAACGGTTTCTGAGATATGAGGCCCTTTTATGAAGTGGAAGGGAGAGAAATGGCCCCTGCGGACCCCCCAAGAAAGGGTTGACTGAATGTGTCTAATAACAATGAACAAGAATATATGTGATTATAGGATGGGGATTTGAATGGTTTCTGAGATATATGGCCTATTATTAAGTGGAGTCTTATCATCAGGAACAAGAATATATATGGTTTAGGGGTGGGGATCTGAACGGTTTCTGAGATATATGGATTTTAATGAAGGGGTGGGGCATGGCCCGTGGAACCCCGGGGGGACGCCCATGCTGGTGTCACTGTTTGCCTCTTATCATAAGGAACAAGAATATATATGGTTTAGGGGTGGGCTCTGAACAGTTTCTCAGATATATGGTCTTTTGTGAAGTCGAGGGGTGGAGTGTGGCCCGGGCACAACCTGGGGGACCCCTAGGTTGGTGTCACTGAATGTGTCTTATCATCAGGAACAATATATATGGTTTTGGGGTGGGGATCTGTAAGGTTTCTGGAATATTTAGCCTTTTATGAAGTGGAGGGGGTTGGGCATGGCCCCCCGCAAATCCCGGGGGACCCCAAAGTTGGTGCCACTGAATGCGACTTATCATAAGGAACGAGAATATATATGGTTTAGGGGTGGGGATCTGTAAGGTTACTGGGATAGTGGGCCTTTTAAGAAGTGGAGGGGGTGGGGCATGGCCCCGGCACATCCCAGGGGACCCCCAGGTTGGTGTCACTGAGTCATCTTATCATAAGAAACAAAAGTATCTATGGTTTTGGGGTGGGGATCTCAATGGTTTCTGAGACAAATGGCATTTTATGAAGTGGAGGGGGTGGGGCATGTCCCCGGCACATCCCGGGGGACCCCCAGGTTGGTGTCACTTAATGCATCTTAACATAAGGAACAAGAATTAATATAGTTTATGGGTGGGGATCTGAATGGTTTCTGAGATAAAAGGCATTTTATGAAATAGAGGGGGCAGGACAGGGCATGTCCCCGGCACATCCCGGGGGACCCCAGGTTGGTGTCACTTAATGCATCTTATCATAAGGAACAAGAATATATATGGTTTAGGGGTTGGGATCTGTAAGGTATCTGAGATATAAGGCATTTTATGGAGTGGAGAGGGCGGGGCATGGCCCCGGCACAACCTAGGGGACCCCCAGGTTGACATAAAAGCATTATGGCTGAGAGAAGTTTACTCAAGGAACATGTCCATGTAAGTTTTGTCAAAATATCTGCAATGACTTGGCAGTAAATGCCATTTTTCAGTTTTCCCCATTATAAGTCAATGGAAACTCTAAGTTGCCATAGCAACAAAACTAAAAGGCCAAATTTCATAAAAAACACAAAACCTGTAAAGGCAAATATGGTGAATATTTTCATAAAGTCTCAGCCTCCTAGAGCATATGGTTTCTGAGGAGATGATTTTTTAAGTATTTTTTTTCTATTTTTTGCATTTTGGTTTCCATGGCAACCAATAAAAATGAACAGAAGGCCTAAAATCATACGGCAGATAGTACATTGCCTATGGAACATTTCTATGCAAGTTTTGTCAAAATATCTGCAGAGACTTGGCAGTAAATGCCATTTTTCAATTTTCCCCATTATAAGTCTATGGAAACAACAAGTTGCCATAGCAACCAAACTAATAAGCCGATTTTCATAAAAAACACAAACTTTCAAACCCCCAGCCCAAGGATACGACATACGACAGACGACTACGGACAAACGACTACGGACAGACGACGACGACGGACAACTGCCTATCCTATAAGCTCCCCCGGAGCCTTCGGCTCTGGTGAGCTAAAAACTAGTACACTTCACCGTTTTCAATTCTGTGTTGTAGCCCTTGCTTCAAAAGGATTACTTATTTATAGAACATTTCACTCACATAGAATATTTGTGCTGAGGGAGTGGAAGTATTGCGGCCTTAAATCCCCCCCTGCTTTATCCTTGTGTTTATTACACTTTTGGATCATTGCTTCCATAGGGACTTTGTAAAATAACTGTGGATCACTAATGAGGATGCCTCATTGGCCGAGACTAGATAGTCTGGCCCATAAAAAGTGTACACTTCACAGTTTTCAGTTCTATTTTGTAGTCCTTGCATCAAAAAGATTGCATTCTTATAGTATTTAACTTCACCACAGCTGGTGCTTTGAGAATTAAATATGTGGCTGCCTCAAAAAGTCTGCTTGTCTTTTACCACAGTATGTGTTATACGTTCTAGTCCTTTTAGATCCTTGATTCCATTGTGGCCTTTTAAAAATAACTGACGGTCACTGATGAGGCATGACTGGAACTTGCTACTCTGGCCCAGAAAAGACTTGTGTGGCGACCATAAAACGTCTGCCTGCCCTACATCATAGTGTAATTTATATTTTCCTGTCCTTTGGGATCATTTATTTCATTGTGCAATTTTGAAAATACTTGAGGGTCAATGATGAGACCTAACTGGCCGAAACTAGCTAGTCTGGCCCAGAAAACATGCACACTTCTTATTTTCCAGTTCTGTGGTGAATTCCTTGCTTCCAAAGGATAACCATTTTATAGAACATATTTAATGTCACGACAGCTGATGTCTGGGAATGTGTGGCGGCTGTAAAACGTCTGCCTGCCCTACATCATTGTGTAGTTTATATTTTCTTGTCCTTTGTGATCATTGATTCCATTGTAGAATTTTGAAAATACTTGAGGGTCATTGATGAGGCCTAATTGGCCGAGCTAGCTAGTCTGGTCCTGAAAACATGCACACTTCTTATTTTCCAGTTCTGTGGTGAATTTCTTGCTTCCAAAGGATAACCCTTTTATAGAACATATTAAACGTCACTACAACTGGTGTCTGGGAATGTGTGGCGACCGTAAAACGTATCCCTGCCCTACATCATTGTGTAGTTTATATTTATTTGTCCTTTGGGATCAATGATTCCATTGTGGAATTTTAAAAATACTTGAGGGTCACTGATGAGGCATAATTGGCCGAAACCAGCTAGTCTGGCCAAGAAAAAAATGCACACTTCTTATTTTCCAGTTCTGTGGTGAATTCCTTGCTTCCAAAGCATAACCCTTTTATAGAACATATTAAACGTCACTACAGGTGTTGTCTGGGAATGTGTGGCGGCCTTAAAAAGTCTCCCTGCCTACATCATTGTGTAGTTTATATTTTCTTGTCCTTTGAGATTATTGATTCCATTGTAGAATTTTGAAAATACTTGATGGTCACTAATGAGGCATAATTGACCGAAACTAGCTAGTCTGGCCCAGAAAACATGCACACTTCCTATTTTCCAGTTCTGTGGTGAATTCCATGCTTCCAAAGGATAACCCTTTTATAGAACATATTGTAAAGTTTTCAGTTCTATGTTGTTATCCTTGCTTCCAGAAGATTGTCGTTTTATAGAACATTTATATAGAAAAAGTCGGTGTAACAAGAGTTCACATTGTTTTCCGCATTATACCTCAAAGAATATATGTTTTGGGAAAATTCAAAATAATAGAGGAGATAATATTATTTTTAATTGTATTATTATATTTCCTTTTCCAACAATATACTAGAAATTGATACGTACGATTTTAGTCGTCTGCTAGTTATCAAATGTTCATGCTTAGAATTTAGACCGTATGTTCTGATTTTATTGGACATTGGGAATAATGAAGGTCTCCAAAATTAGATTTTGCAGATAAATAATTTCTGAATAGTTAGATCTTTGGAATGGGTTTAATGGTATGTTGAATGGCTATAGACATGCTGTCCTTTTGCAGCACCTCATATAAAGAGACACATTTAAATAATCGACTTGTTTCGTGTTCACAGTTCAATAAAACAGGCCCTGCAACTTTCATATCTGGATTTCTCTAATCCTCAGAGTATACTGCGTACAGGAAGAGATCCTTTTATTCTGGAAAACAAATCAAGTTGAAAAATGGTTTGAATGAATTCTGCAAGAAGTTTTGTGTCTTAAATTTGCTCGAATGGTATTTTTTACATTTATATTTACAATTACTTATTTAAATACTACTACAATGGTCTACACATTTAACACAAACTATATTTACTTGTTTGCACTGTCGTACGGGAGTCGGTTATTTTCAGTTGACGCTTGTGCTGGAAAATGAACCATGCTTTCCCTAAAACTTTCTTGACAGCATTCTCAAAATGTGTCACTATATCTTGTCTGTTGTCGCATAGGTAGATCTCCTTAACTGTTGAATCTGGATTCTAAATAAGAATATGAGAAAATACTTGATGTAATTTATTGCTACAATTTCATAAACTGAATGCCAAACAGTGTAGATCCTGATCAGATGGCTGCTGATCTCGATCTACACTGTTTGCAAAGATATGGGTTGTTGTGAACTGAACAGCAAGATAAGGGTTAAAGAAAGAATAAACAAAGTTAGATAAGAGAGCCACTGCAAACTTAAAACAAGAGGCCCATGGGCCACTACGCTCACCAGAGGTCATGTGGTTTATACCATATACAGGCATTGTGCTCATCTTGGTCATGTGACAACAAAAGGCCACCATGCAATCAGTAAAATCCACTGTCTTGCCATTTTTCCATACAACTGTCTATGTGACCAAATTTGTTCGTGATGTGAAAACAGGTCAATGTCAACGAAAGGTCATCATTTGAACAAAGGTGGTAGGGTCTCAGCCCCCGATGCAGCATACCAAGTTTCAAGGTCATCGGCCATTTGGTTCCTGAGAAGAAGAGTTTTTTTTTTAAGGTTTTTACCATATAAGGGCATGGCAGCCATATTGGTCATGAGACCCAGTCCTTACGACCCCTTCCCATAGAAGCTCCACATATTATTTGGTTTCAATCAACATAGCAGTTTGAGTAGAGAAGAATATTAAAATACTGAATCTGTGCCATCCAGGACAAAAGTCAGCAAATGACCTTGACCTTTGGAGTTGAAAAACTTCCATTCAGCTGATTTCAAATATTATTTCTGATGCCACAGATTACCATGCAATCAGAAAAATCCACTGTTTTGCCCTTTTTCCATACATATGTCCAAGTGACCATATTTGACCTTGACGTAAAAGAGGTCAAGGTCAACCAAAGGTCATCATTTGAACAAACTTGGTAGGGCCCGAGTCCCAGATGCTGCATACCAAGTTTCAAAAACATCGGCCATTCGGTTCTTGAGAAGAAGATTTTTAAAGGTTTTTACCATATATGGGCATGGCGGCCATATTGGTCATGTGACCCAGTCCTCACCAACAAACTTTCCTCTCCACTTCCCACAGAGGCTCCACATGTAATTGGTTTCAATCGACCCAGCAGTTTAAGTTGAGAAGAAGATAAAATACTGAATCTGAGCCTTCCCGGACAAAGGACATTAAATGACCTTGACCTTCAGAACTGACAAAATTCCATTCAGCTTAGTGCAAATATCATTTCGGATGCCACTAGCTACCATGCAATCAGAAAAATCCACTGTTTTCCCTTTTTTCCATACAAATGTCTAAGTGACCATATTTGACCTTGACGTAAAACAGGTCAAGGTCAACCAAAGGTCATCATTTGAACAAACTTGATAGGACCCGAGTTCCCGATGCTGCATACCAAGTTTCAAGAACATCGGTCATTCGGTTCTTGAGAAGAAGATTTTTAAAGGTTTTTACCATATATGGGCATGGTGGCCATATTGGTCATGTAACCCAGTCCTCACCAACAAACTTTCCTCTCCACTTCCCACAGAGGCTCCACATGTAATTGGTTTCAATCGACCCAGCAGTTTAAGTTGAGAAGAAGATAAAATACTGAATCTGAGCCTTCCCGGACAAAGGACATTAAATGACCTTGACCTTCAGAACTGACAAAATTCCATTCAGCTTAGTGCAAATATCATTTCGGATGCCACTAGCTACCATGCAATCAGAAAAATCAACTGTTTTCCCTTTTTTCCATACAAATGTCTAAGTGACCATATTTGACCTTGACGTAAAACAGGTCAAGGTCAACCAAAGGTCATCATTTGAACAAACTTGATAGGACCCGAGTCCCCGATGCTGCATACCAAGTTTCAAGAACATCGGCCATTCGGTTCTGGAGAAGAAGATTTTTGAAGGTTTTTACCATATATGGGCATGGCGGCCATATTGGTTATGTGACCCAGTCCTCACGAACAAACTTTCTTTCCCCCTTCCCGCAGAGGCTCCACATGTAATTTATTCATCTGGCCAAGTAGTTTCAGAGGAGATGTTGTTTGAAAATGGTGACGACGACGACGACGACGTCGACGACGACGGACGACGGACCAATGCCTATACTATAAGCTCCCCTGGAGCCCTCGGCTCTGGTGAGCTAAAAAACGAATATAATAATGTATTTATGATAAAATGTGCTTGTGACAACAAGAAGAACTCTGTATTAACAACCTGATGCCGACGTCTGATCAGAACGTCCGTTATTCGATATTTATCACTGACGATTGACTCGACGGCCCCCGCCCAATGGGGCTTGAAGAAACAAATGGGCTGCACGATGCTTCCACGTAGAGCTGAATCCGACCGCATGCGAGTACTGGTAAACCACTTAGAGCATCTAAGTCTGCCCAGGCAAAGCGGTGCGAGTCGGAACGTCCATGTTTATAAACCCTATTGGTTTCATTGGGCGACAGGGCTTGAGATGTCATTTCATCTCAATGTCGGGTTAAAGTCCCACAAAATTGGAAGCAACGTCTCCAAAATGACCTATATAGTGTTCACGGGGACGTTAAACATCAAATCAAACAAACAAACGATTGGCTCGAACAGAACAACAACATCTGCTCCGATTTCATAAACATTTCCTAATGCTCAACACATCTGAGCATGAAATTTACATTGCTCATAAATATCAAAACGCTGGTATCTTATGCTTTGTTCATGCTTTAATGCTTACCGGCTGAAAACTTTACCCTTTTCTTACGGTACAAGAAATAGTCTAAGGCTCCGCCCGGGACCATTGTGTCAGCCTACGCTCAAAGACAATCGACTCAGCAGTACTGTCAGTGTTTTGATAATGTGAACCGCCCCAAAGCAATAATGGATATTGAAGCATGCGCCCAGCGAAGCATAAGGCATCTGCGCAATCTGTCCACAGAAGCAAAGCTTTCGTCATGCAGCCAGTAAAGATTTTATTCTGACTAAGTGTGTGTGTATATATAGAGGATCTTACATGAGTGTTCATGTATAATTGAATTTATTAAACGAGTTGAGGAAAAGGGATAAAATGCGAGGCTTTGCCGAGCATTTTATCAATTTTTCTCAATAAGTTTAATAAATTCAATAATACATGAGCACTCATGTAAGATCCTCTATATATACACAAGATTCTATTTATCATATGACATTAAAAACGTATTTTATTCACGATTGTTTACAAAAATGTCAATATTCCGCCATCAGTAAACGCGACGTCGTTCATGTAACGTTACGGGACGTATCTAGCTAATTTGCATATTTAATCCACTAGTGGATTATCGAAAATATTACATAGAGGTTATTATATGGTAAAGGTGTCCTTCTAAGTCATATTAGCACTGGTATGTCATATTGGCCCGAGGGCTTTAGCCAATATCATAACCTCTTTATTACATCATTTATATAGCATAGTTACAATGCAACTTGAAGAAATGAAGGCAAAGAGAATATTTACATTTTAAAGGTTGAGGCCGGGAACGTTTCATCGAGTGTGTTGAGAATATATTTTCGGTATCCACCGAAAAAAAAAAGAAATTCCTTTTAAATTATATAACTGATTAGTAGGCCTACACTAACCATGCTCACGGTAATACAGTAACATAGTAGTGCGCAGCAAATTACGTCACAAGTGACGGCGCAACTCTAAGTTTCAAAACAAAACCAAATCGCCATTTTAAATAGCGAATTTCTGCAGTTCAAAGAATGTTTTTTAAGGTATTTTACAGAATGTTTTGTGCTTATTTGAAGACCATTTTAATTTTAAAGGCTCTTAGTGTCATTCATCAAGCTACTGCATAATCGATTCCCTGTGTAGCAGTCGGTCGCGGTGGTTGTTTATGATAAAATACAAGACAATTTTGGGGGACATTTTCCCTCCCTCAGATTTCTTCCGCACATTTCCAGCTCCTCATAAGTGAAGGGATCTGTTCGTTTAAGGTTGTTGGCAAGACCTTATTGTTTCAAATGTTGGGACACCCCTGCTGTGCTTGAAAGCAACGTCCTTCACAATGCTTCCCAATCGTGTGTGAACTTCTTTTAAAAAGTATTTTGTTTTTCATTTTTCATGCTTGCCACGAAATATCAGCAAAATCTATTGTTATCACTGTCTTCTATCGCTCTGTCTAGGTCCAGAAGTCGGGTTGACATTGCTTCAAGTGAGATTTTTCTGCGGCCATTTTGAAGCGTATAGAGTACGGCATTAATGTTCTATTGCTAAAGTAACAGAGTGGAGCAGTGCCAATATGGAAAGGCAGTGCCACAAATCCATATTATATGGATTTTTGGCCCCGCCGCATGACTGTGCCATGAAAATAGCGAAAAATGAGCCTGTATTGAAAGATTCTAATGTAATTTTCCTATAGTAGGTATGTAATAAATGGCGTTTTTTTTTTCACTCTCAGACGCGACGTCATATGATAAAATGATTTTAGTCTTCGCACAGACACCTTTTCGTTTGTCGCGGCCCATGTACGAAGAAAGCCGGACAAGCAACCGTGAAGTGGTAATATCCATGTTTATTTACCTGTGATACGAATGAACAGATCGCTTCAACAATATGTTCCGTTGCCAAATCGTTCGGATATCCAAATAACCCGCAACTAAGCGCGGGAATCATCACTGATAGATACTTCTTCTTGGCAACCAAACGTAGTGTTTTAAAAATGCCTGTCTGAAGCAGGGCTTTTTCATTTTCGTTTCCTCCTTTCCACATCGGACCAACTACATGTAAGATTTCCCGGCAATTTAAGTTACCAGCACTTGTGAAAACAGCATCGCCATCTGCCAACTTGCCGTTACTCTGTAAAATTCTACTGCATTCATCTTGAACAGATGGTCCAGCTAGAATGATAGAAAGACGACATTTGTTATAACGATAGAAGCCAAATAAGGAGTAGCATTACAGAAAATCAAGGGTAATCTGCCCTTATTGATTGATTGTGTTAGGGTATATCAACACGTCGACACTTGTTTGTCATTTTGTGTTGTCTCCCGGAGATTGGGAGAAAAAAGACAGTAGGGGAGAGGAGGGTGACGATTAGAAGGGAATGAGGAAAATGAACGGAAGTGTAGAAACTAAAAGAATAACACCTTACCAGCTGCAAGGACAGCAGGACTTGCCCAACTGAAAGTTGGACGCCCCAGTGACGCAAGATACACAACAACTTTGCCTCACCTAACCACTCCATTTTTCTCATTAACATCACGAAAACACGTCTATTTAATTTTGACCCCCTGAACCCCACTTTTATTTACTAAAACTGGGGTTTACAATGGTTTTGTTTGTATTGGAGTTTAACGGCCCCGTCAACACTAGTTAGATCATTTTTGAGCCGGTCAGTTTACCTATCCACACTTTTCCTGGGCAGGCTTATACGTAAGCGGTTAACCAGTACAGTGCACATTCTTTCGCCAGAAACTGACAACTACCCTTCTTGAATCAGCGGAAGGGAGAAAATGACCGTAGAAAATGTTTCATGATCAAACCTTATTTTTCTTATTTATGCTCTTAAATACAGATTGTGGGTACTCGTTAGAACCGCCTTAACAAGGCGGTTCTAACGAGTACCCACAATCTATATTTACAACAGAAATAAGGAAAATTGTACAATTTTTCTTCTTAAAATTGTAGCTTTTTTTCGGCGGTAAAGTTTACAATGTATTTGTATAGGCGTGTTTTCTTAAATGATAAATCCAAAAACACAAATGTTGTGAGCAATTTCAAAAATATCCACAACATTATTTCTGGGAGTGTTGAAATGCTTTTGTCTATCTCTATTAATCTCATCTTGAGCAAAGAATCATCTTGAAATAATCTTTTGACGACTTGTGTCGTTATGTCAAATGGCAATATAAAGAAGGCTGTATGTATAAATCAACATTTATTTTACTCATTTTCTTAAACAGAACATTATTTAAGAACTTTTTATAAGCGTACCAATAGGAAAAGTTGCTAGTTTGCACAGAAAACCACCAAAGACGCAAAGCCAGTTTGCTCATTAGACAAGAGTCTCTTGGAGCACCTACGAGTCCTGGTGTATTCATAGGGCAAAAGGTGGCGACCAATCTGCATGCGCGCGCACATTTATTTTCAGTCTTCACATGTTGCATAACTATATTATACGTCGTGTTTCGGATGCACAGGCTCCTATTAACATATATCATTATCAATACACGCCTATTCAAATATATTGAATTTGTTTCAACCAACATGACCAAAAATGAAAATTTTCAGGTAAAAATCATTTTTTTTTCTTCTTAAAGTACTCGTTAGGACCGCCTCGGCGTGACGGTTCTAACGAGTACCCGACACCGACTGTTTTTAGCAGAAATAAGAACAAGTCGCCCAGCAGGCAGCGATCGCTCACCTGAGAAATAGCACAGGTTGTCAGATTCAAGGCAAATTCGAACTCGTCTGAGATAGTATGCTTGTCTTTGTTTACTAAAAGTTTCAAAAAGATCCGATCGAAAACAGCTGAGAAAAGGTGGACACCATTTTTTGCTCATATTTATACTGAAGGGCAGGTAACTCCAACGCTATTGGTCCACCAGACCCAAAGTTGTCAATCTCTGTTTGTATTATGTATCATTGAAATTGTGTTTTCCCAAGGAAAGCTTCAGACGTCCCGAGGCCCGAATGAACAGCTCTCAAGTGCTAGTATCAACTACAGTGATAATATAGACAAATCATCGCAAACGCAAGATAAACTCATGATCCAATGCAGAACTTATACAGAAAATTTCAAGTAGCGAAGTGCAGTCCAAAAGTAGCTTATTACGTGGAATACAGTATTGCGTGCTATTTTAGATGTATCAATACGAAACATTTTGATAGGACAATTTCTGCACGTGATGACTCGCCACCATGCTAGAGTTAACCCTTTTCCCCCATGGCGTACCGTACACACTAAGTTGATAAAAATAATGTTACCGGGGAAATTGGAAGGAGTACAGAAACCAAACCTTTGCAAATAATCTCCTCTGGAACAGAAACGCCGAAACTTGGTATGCTGCCTTAAAGTCTCTGACCATGTCAGATTTATTCAAACGATAACACTTGTATGACCCTGACCTGTTTGACCTCAGATCGGTCACGTAGGCATTTGAGTGCAAAAATGGCAGGACAGTGGATATTTCTGAAGCTATTTTTCAGAAGGCAACATCAACACATGCAGTTTCAATTTCACTTTCAACTGCAGCTGTTGTTAAGTGCCGTGTGGTAACGCCAGAACATTTCCCCATATGTTTATATTTCAGTTTTGAAGAAACGTGATCAGTGTGCCAATTATGATGTCTGTGAAAACAAATGGACTACTGCCCAAGTACATCCTGTATGCCAAAATCAGTCTTGCGACGTACAGTACTACCTACCCCTGGGTCGATTGTTTGTCAATCGACCAAAGTTACTTTACAGTCATTGTTGATGTTCACGTGATGATAACGAATTTATGGTAAATCCAGGTAACGATTATTTATATAAAAAGCCGCGAGGAATATCACTGTCAGAGTGTTGCGTAAGAGGAATAACTGGAATCTTGTGTTGGGTTTGGAAAACAGTGCAGATTCTGATCAAATGCAGCATAATGCGGCGCCTGATCAGGGTCTACACTATTTGCTTACAGTACAGGAATTTAAGTGTTTAACGAAATAGGCTAAGTCGCCGTGCAGGACCATTAATCAGCCCATTACGAAAACACGCCTATACCAATACATTGTAACCTTTTTCGCCGAAAAAATGAAAAATTTAAGCTGAAAAAGTGTGATATTTTTCTTATTTCTGCTCAAAATATACAGTGTTGGTACCCGTTAGAACCGCCTCATCCAGGCGGTTCTTACGAGTACCCACACTCTATATTTTAGAGCAGAAATAAGAAAAATAAGGTTTACCCCTGTAAACCCCAGTTTCACAATATAAAAGTGGGGTACAAGGGGGCAAAATTATATAGGCGTGTTTTCGTGATGCCACACTCACAGACAAACGACCCACAATTCCTCTTAGTGCATGGTTAAAAATCTTAATAAAGCCCATGCCTATTGTTTACCCGTTAAAAAGAAGCGGATTTAGTTTTATCCAATTGAGCCCCGCCAAGCGAATTTGTGCCTTCGAGCATTCCGTCATGACAGATTTTAACTGCGCATGCCCAGCCATTCAGAAGAGCCAGGGATATGGCTTTCTGTCTGAAGGTTCCTCTTGATTCGCTGCTTGTATGAGCGAGCAGCGAAGGTTCTGGCGAGACTGCGCGGATGCGCAGGTTCGCCTGAACCTTCGCTGCTCGCATAGACGATAAGTACCAAAATCGCTTGACGGGGCCCAATTAATGTTTTCCATATGCTTTGAATTATATTGGACTTAAGTTATCTTATATTGAATGAACCAACCTGTTCACAAAAAAGGTACATGAAATAATGTAGTAATATTAATTTACAACTGTCATGCTGATGGCGAGCCGTAAGGCCTTTTTTAAGAAGCAATCCTTGTACAAAGCTACAGGTGATTTGCGTTGCATAATGGAAAATTGCATACCGCTAACTTTGAATGCGTTTTCAGTATACATTAAACTCGCAATTGTCTGATGTAAATACGATGTATGCAGTCTAATCTGCTGCACATGTTGAAACAAGGCTTTCCCAACTACGAATGGTCGTGAATAAACCATGGAATCACCAATCCAATCTAAAAGCCTTCAGATCGGAATTGGAAGCCCAAAATAATAAACTATCCAAGCAACGGCCACCAAGCTATGGATCAGTCTGCGAGGATGCGCAGGCTGATCTCTATCTTTATTGTTCGCCAATGGCAAAACAGATTTTTTCACGATATGGCTCTTTATTGTCGGAATTCACAGAATGTTTACCTGCATCCGAAATGGCTTTGGCCAGTCCTCCTTTCATTTCCAATTCACCATTTGCAGCGTTCACAATCACATCAGTATCTTGAAAGGTCATGTCGCATCTGATAATTTGGACGGCGGTTCCGTCTTTTGATACAGCAACAAGTGGCACACCTGAATCTGCTAAGGTGTCTCCTATTTCTGGCTGCATCAGACACTGATGATTTTCTGCTAAGGTTTGCAATGTGTCAAGACGTGCAATGCTGTT
Organism: Lucinisca nassula; assembly: GCA_963580285.1. Classification (NCBI taxonomy): domain Eukaryota; kingdom Metazoa; phylum Mollusca; class Bivalvia; order Lucinida; family Lucinidae; genus Lucinisca; species Lucinisca nassula. The sequence continues at coordinate 95,178,981 of OY757021.1, read as the reverse complement.
AGCTAACCATGGTCTCTCTAAGATGAACCAGAATGTTGATATCATTGCTGTTTCTTTCTCCAAAACTCGCTTTCTTTGTTCTATTTCTTCCAGTTTTCCTTCTATATAAACTTCGCCCGTCAGACTGTTGTTTTTGTCTTTTAAAAATGTACAATAGTTTCTACAATTAAAATTCTGGCTGTATGCATCCATGTAACTGACAATGTTTCGCTGATAGTATGCATAACTGTTAGCAATTTTATTTTCGTTCAAAAGTTGTAACAATTTATCCTTGGCATTTTGCACTGATGAAGTTGTGCCAATACATTTCAACTCAGTTCCAGCTATAGATAAAACGACAGCGTTGTTAAACATTTGTTCAATGTCTCTTAATACTTTATCTATGTTTTCAACTTTTTGTAAAGGCTCTACCAAACTGTCTGGTATGCTAAATCTGTCTTCTATCACAATAGAATTGAGGCATGTTTTTAGAACATTTTCTTTTTGTCTGAGTGACTTCGAAGATTCCGCATACACAAAAAATTCACAAAACGACTCCCTTATTACGAATTTCTGCTCGATATTTTGTTTAGTAAGTTCTGTCTCCAACAGTTGCCGTCCAATTTTACTTTTTAAAACTTCCACTCTCGCATCACCAAGTCTCATGACCACTTTCTCCACCTTAGTGAGATGATCCAAGATTCCCGTTTTCATACTGCTAACTTCAGATACCGGTCCTTTCAAAATAAGTGTTTTTTGCTTTATATCTAAGGTACAACTTGTTCTGGGATTGCTTGATTCCAGTTTGTTTAGTTTGCCAGATTCATCAAGCATTTTGTACTTTAAGACATCGACTTCAAATTTTTCAACCACAGAGTCCTCAGGTATCTGAAAACTTTCAATTTTGTATTTGAGTCCTGATAACACTTCTTGATCTGATGTCAGTACTTCAATACTTCTTTTATTTCTGTCTTCCATAAACACAAATTCCTTTGACTTCTTCTCTTCATTTAGCACTTTAAGAACACTTTCCCACAACTTCATATCAACCGTAGTTTCCCATATCAGAATTCTTGAAAGAAATGCATCAACGGCTTTTCGAGCATTGTCTTTCCATGATACAAGTTTCTGATATTCATTCAATGGGATTTCACATTTTAATACAATTTGATTTTCCATGTCTTCACTGTCTGCTTCATTTTCATCTTCAAATTCTGGTTGTTCGACACATGGGTAGATCACGCGTACTTTCCATTTATGCATATACTTTTCAAATCGTCGTTTACCAACTGTCGTCATATAGCTGCAAATAAATAAAAAAAATACTATTCTGCTTTGGCCCGGAACAAAATTGTTCACTCCACGGGTTTCTGTTGAGCGTTGAAATCATTGCTTCAAAGGATTACCATTTAATAGAGGTCATGACAACGATATAAACAAACCCTTATTGTATGAGGAGCTGTGCGACCAGCAAAGATTCAGACCAGCCTGTGTATAAGCTCAGTCTGATGAGTACCTGCATGATGCTTCCAGGCAGAGCTGAATCCGGCCAGCACACTAGTACAGGTAAACCGCTCAGAGGATCTAAGCCTGTCCAGGAACTGCGGTGCGAGGCGGACCGTCCATGCTAATAAACCCTATTGGTTTCATTGGGCGACAGGGGTTGAGATGTCTTTTCTTCTCAATGCCGGGTAAAAGTCCCACAAAATTGGAAGCAACGTCTCCAAAATGACCTTTACAGTGTTGACGGGGACGTTAAACCTCAAATCAAACAAACAAAACCTTCATAAGCTTTTGATGGCTACTGGGGTATCCCAAAAGGACAATAAACGATCGCTCTGGCCAGACTGGCTTTAAACATAGCCTGATCTGAGTCCACGCTTGCCATACAGAGCATATTGTGGTTTTGTCCTGCTCTGATTTTTATGATTCTGTTGCATGAAAATAACTACAGTGTTTCAAAAGAATCCTACTCTATACTCTAAGCAGTCGAAATGGGTCATAATCCCGCCAAACGAATCCCAACTAGAACTGTCGGAGGATCTGACTATAGCCCCGATATAGCGCTATCAGAAAAGAAAAATACAAGAAAAAATGTTTTCAGCTTTCAGCCTCTAATTAAAGGTGGTAAAAAGGATTGAAATCTGCACCTCGACTCATCGTGCTTTACATTTGCTTAACAGTTGCGAGAAAATATCTGACAAAGTTTCAGAGTTATGGAACGGACACGAATTATTACTATACTGAGTTTATTCCAAGTGCCATTTTTCAATGTTCAAAGGGCAATAACGCCAAAAGTAGGCAATCCCGAGTTATGTTCCATGCGCTCTGCACATCGTCTTATAGTGATTTACATTTGTTCGAAGTTTCATGAAAATACCTCAAACGGTTTTTAGCTCACCTGTCACGTAGTGACAAAGTGAGCTTTTGTGATCACATTTTGTCCGTCGTCCGCCGTGCGTGCGTGCGTCCGTGCGAGCATACGTCCGTAAACAATTTCAAGTAAGTATATCTCCAATGCCCCATGGCCAATCTTGATCAAATTTCATGTGAAGTATCATCAGGTAGGGGAAAAGGTTGCATAAGGTTTTTAGGCTCATCAGATTGGAATTCTGGATGCCATGGCAACATATAGCTCCCATAGACTTATAATGGGAAAAATTTAAAAAATCTTTTTCTCTGAAACCACAGGGCCCAGAGCTTATATAATTAGCTTGTAACAATGTCAAGGTGGTCTCCTACATCCAATCATGCCCCTTGGGTCCAAATTGGCCATACCCCGTGGCCCCTTAGCACCCATAGACTCAAAATGGAAAAAAAAGCTTCTTCTCTGAAACCACAGGGCCCAGAGTTTAGATATTTAGCATGTAGTAATTGCAGCAAGTGGTCACCTACATAATTCCTGCCAATCATGCCCATGGGGTCCAAACGGGCCATGCCCCGTGGCTCCTTAGCCCCCATAGACTCATAATGGAAAAAAAAGCCTCAAAAATCTTCTTCTATGAAACCTCAGGGCCCAGGGTTTAGATATTTAGCATGTAGCAGTTGCAGCAAGTGATCACCTACATAATTCCTGCCAATCATGCCCCTGGGGTCCAAATGGGCCATGCCCCGGGGCCCCTTATCTCCCATAGACTCATAATGGAAAAAAAGCTTCAAAAATCTTCGTCTTTAAAACCGCAGGGCCCAGCGCTGAGATATTTAGCATGTAGCAACGGCCAGTGGTCAGCTACATAAATCCTAACAATCATGCCCGGGGTCCAAATGGGCCACGCCCCGGGGCCCCTTAGCTCCCATAGACTCAAAATGGAAAAAAGCTTCAAAAATCTTCTACTCTGAAACCGCAGCGCCCAGAGCTTAGATATTTAGCATGTAGAAACGGCAATAGGTCACCTACATAAATCCTGCCAATCATGCCCCTTTGGTCCAAATGGGCCACGCCACTGGGCCCCTTAGCTCCCATAGACTCATAATGGAAAAATAAAGCTTCAAAATCATCTTCTCTGAAACCACAGGGCTCAGAGCTTAGATGTTTAGCATGTAGCAACGGGAAGTGGTAAGCTACATAAATGCTGCAATCATGCCCAAAAGTCCAAATGGACCACGCCCCGGGACCCTCTTAGCTCCCATAGACTCATAATGGAAAAAAGCTTCAAAAATCATCTTCTCTAAAACTACAGGGCCCAGAACTTAGATATTTAGCATGTAACAACGGCAAATGGTCACCTACATAATTCCTGCCAATCATGCCCCTGGGGTCCAAATGGGCCATGTCCCGGGGCCCCTTAGCTCCCATAGACTCACAATGGAAAAAGCGTCAAAAAATATTCTTCTCTGAAAGCTTAGATATTTAGCATGTAGCAACGACAAGAGGCCACCTACATAAATCCTGCCAATCATGTCCCTGGGGTCCAAATGGGCCAAGCCCCGGGGCCCCTTAGCTCCCATAGACTCATAATGGAAAAAAAAGCTTCAAAAATCTTTTTCTCTGAAACCACAGGGCCCAGAGCTTAGATATTTAGCATGTGGCAACGGCAATTGGTCACCTACATAAATCCTACTAATCATGCTCCTGGGGTCCAGATGGGCCACGCCCCGGGGTCCCTTAGCTCCCATAGACTCATAATGGAAAAAAAGCTTCAAAAATCTTCTCAGAAACACGGGGCCCAGAGCTTAGATATTTAGCATGTCGCAATGGCAAGTGGTCACCTATATAAATCCTTACAATCATGTCCCTGGGGTCCAAATGGGCCACGCCCTGGGACCCCCTTAGCTCCCATAGACTCATAATGGAAAAACGCTTCAAAAATCTTCTGCTCTGAAACCACAGGGCCCAGAGCTTAGATATTTAGCTTGTAACAATTTCAAGTGGCCACCTACATAAATCCTGCAAATCATGCCCCTGGGGTCCAAATTGACCATACCCCGGGGCCCCATAGACTTATAATGGAAAAAAAGCTTCAAAAATCTTCTCTGAAACCATAGGGCCCAGAGCATAGATATTTACCATGTAGCAAGGGCAAGTGGTCACCTTCATAAATCCTGCCAATCATGCCCCTGGGTTCCAAATGGGCCACGTCAAAAATCTTCTCCTCTGAAACCACAGGGCCCAGAGCTTAGATATTTAGTATGTAGCAATTGCAAGTGGTCAACTAAATAAATCCTGCCAATCATACCCCTGGGGTCCAAACTGGCCATACCCCAGAGCCCCTTAGCTCCCATAGACTCCTAATGGAACAAAGCTTAAAAAATCTTCTTCTCTGAATCCACAGGGCACAGAGCTTAGATATTTAGCATGTAGCAACGGCAAGTGGTCACTTACATAAATCCTGCCAATCATGCCCCTCGGGTCCAAATGGGCCACGCCCCGGGCCCCATAGACTCATAATGGAAAAAAGCTTCAAAAATCTGCTTCTCTTAAACTGTGAAGCACAGAACTAAGATATTTAGTAACTAGCAACATAAAATAGTCACCAACATAAATCCTGCTAACCCTGCCCCTGGGGTCAAGACTGGCCACGCCCATGCTCATCAGCTCCTATAGACTTATAATGGAAGAAACTTAAAAAAATCTTCTTCTATGAAGCCACAAGGCCCAGAGCTTAGATATTTAGTCTGTAGCAACGTCAAGTGGTCACCGACATAAATCCTGCCAATTATGCCCCTGGGATCCAAACTGGCCACACCCCAGGGCTCTTGAGCTCCCATAGACTTAAAATTGAAAAAACTTAAAAAATCTTCTTCTCTGAAACCAAGAGCATGTAGCATCGTCAAGTCGTCACCTACATAAATCCTGCCAACCATGCTCTTGGGGTCAAAATTGGTCACGCCCATTGGCCCATTAGCTCCCATAGACTTATGATGAAAAAAAAAAAACTTCAAAAATCTTCTCCTCTGAAACCATAAGTCCCAGAGGTTAGATATTTAGTATGTAGTGACATTAAAAGATCACCTTAATAAATCCTGCCAAAAACGCCCCTTGGGTCAAAATTGGCCACGCCCATGGACCCATTGCCTACCATAGACTTGAAATGTACAACTTAAAATGAAAAACAAACTTCCAAAATCTTCTTCTGAAAACATAAGGCCGAGAGCTTAGGTATTTAGCATGTAGCAACATCGAGTGGTCGCCTACATGAATCCTGCCAATCATGCCCCTAGGGTCTAAATTGGCCAAATCCTGTGACCCCTTAACTCCAATAAACTAATAATGGAATAATGGAAAATAAGCTTCGAAAATCTTCTTTTCTGAAACCATGAAGTACAGACCTTAGATATTTAGTATATAGCAACATAAAATGGTCACCCATATAAATCATGCCAACCATGCCCTTTGGGTCAAAGTTTGTCATGCCCCAGGGCTCATTAGCTCCGAAACCATGAGGCCCAGAGCTTAGATATTAAGTATGTAGCAATGTCGAGTGGTCTCCTAATTAAATCCTGCCAACCATGGCCCTGGAGTCTGGATTGGATATTCGCCAGGGCTCCTTAACTCCAATAGACTTACAATGGATCAAGTTCAAAAATCTTCTTTTCTGAAACTTCAGGGCCCCGATTTTTGATTGGTTTGAGGTTTAACATCCCCGTCAACACTGTGTTGGTCATTTTGGAGACTTTGCTTCCAGATTTGTGGGACTTTTACCCTACACTGAGATGAAATGACATCTTAAGCTCTGCTGCCCTATGAAACCAATAGGGTTTAAATGCACAGACGGTTCAACTGACACCACTTTTCCAGGGCAGGCTTAGAACCTCCAAGCTGTTTACCAGTACTCATCTGCGTTTGGTTCCAGCTCTGCGTGGAAGCAACGTGTAGCTCAATCTATTTCTTCAGGCCCCGATGGGTATTCTAAACATCACTCATGATTTTTTGGTACACAGGTGAGCGCTACAGGGCCAGTTGGCCCTCTTGTTAAGTTATGGAGCTGACAAGGTTAAAATTGCCATCTTTCAATGTTCAAAAGGCAATAACTCCAAAAGTAGGCAATCCAGAGTTATGGTCCATGTGCTCTGCACATCGTCTCATAGAGATTTACATTTATGTAAAGTTTCATGAAAATACCTCGAACAGTTTTTTAGTTATCATGAATAAAGGAATTATGGTTGCCATTTTTCAATGTTCAAAGGACAATAACTCCAAAAGTAAGCAATCCAGAGTTATGGTTCATGCGCTCTGCACATCGTCTCATAGTGCGTTACATTTGTGTGAAGTTTCATGAAAATACCTGAAACGGTTTTGGAGTTAGCATTAATAACGGAATTACAGAATTACGGAATCACAGCTGAACAAGGCAAATCCAATATAGCCCCCATTTTTTCAAAGCGGGCTATAATTAAAACCTTTATATCATAGCAAATAATAACGTGAATCCGATAATAGGTATATAAGAAGTTGCAGATACAATATTTAGGACAAGTATGCACGTACTGAGTAATTTTCACACACATGAAGGTACCTTATATTACTTTTACTTGCTGATTTACTGCATTTAACCCCTCAAATTTACGAAATTGGAAAACATTCAGGAAACACAATCCTGTCAAAAATATTTTACCTCCCTTAGTAATAGAGGTCTACTCATAAGGGAAAGATATTCCCAGATCATCACCATTATTCTCAACTATTTTGGTATATGATTTACCCTCAGTGGGTTGAGCCACCCTTGTATCGCACTAATTTTGTAGTCTCAAAGGTATTCGACCCACTGGATTTCGAGCTTAAACTCATCACGAAAACACGCCTATATAATTTTGACCCCCTTGAACCCAACTTTTATATAGTAAAACTGGGGTTTACAGAGGTAAATCTTATTTTTCTTATTACTGTCCTAAAATAGAGACTGTGGGTACTCGTTAGAACCGCCTCGATGAGGCGGTTCTAACGAGTACACACAGACTATATTTGCAGCAGAAATAAGAAAATATCACAATTTTTCATCTTTAAATGTTAATTTTTTCGGCGATAAAGGTTACAATGTATTTGTATAGGCGTGTTTTCGTAATGTGATGACAACATCAATTTCGCTTGTGCGACTATGTAACCAAAACAGAAGTCAAGGCAATTATTAGAAAAAGATACAACGACCCCACACCTCCCATCAGAGACAGCAAAGGAAAATCTCATCGAGGCGGTTCTAACGAGCATCCACAATCTATGTTTTGAGCAGAAATAAGAAAAAAATCGAAAGTTTTCATCTGAAAATTTTCATTTTTCGGTGGTAAAATTTACAATGTATTTGTATAGGCGTGTTTGCGTAATGTACAGTGGCCACAATCCCCGCTCTTGGTTTTATCGTGGTTAAGACAAATACTTTGTTCTGAATCATTTGAGCCCCGCCATGCGAATTCGTGTCTTCAAGCATTCCGTCATGACAAATTCTAACTGCGCATGCTCAGCCATTCAGAGGGACCAGGGATATGGCTTTATGTCTGAAGGTTCCTCTTGAATCACTGCTTGTATGAGCGAGCAGCGAAGGTTCTGGCGAGACTGCGCGGATGCGCAGGCTCGCCTGAACCTTCGCTGCTCGCATAGGCGATAAGTACCAGTAATCGCTTGATGGGGCCATTTCTCGTACATTAGTTGAATTTGAAAAACAACAGCGAATTGAAATGAAACAAATATACTTCATCTTTTTCTTGTCATTGAGCTGAATCTCTAGATCGCTTGTGTCAAATCTTGGCTTGTGTCCATGATTTCCTGTGGGACCAAGCTGGTCGTAGTACGGCAGGACAGTAACTATAGAGTTGTCCAGTCTATGTTGTCTTTCTTGCCAAACTGCTCTGGCATCTGTTGCATGTAATATAAAGAAGTATGTTGGTATCCAACCATATCTGGTCTTTATTTGTTTGTTTGATTTGAGGTTTAACGTCCCCATCAACACTGTAAAGGTCATTTTGGAGACGTTGCTTCCAATTTTGCGGGACTTTTACCCTACATTGAGATGAAATGACATCTCAAGCCCTGTCGCCCAATGAAACCAATAGGGTTAATTAGCATGGACGGTCCGACTCGCACCGCGGTTCCTGGACAGGCTTAGATCCTCTAAGCGGTTTACCAGTACTAGTGTGCGGGTCGGATTCAGCTCTGCGAGGAAGCATCATGTAGCCCATATATTTCTTCAAGCCCCTATGGGCGGGGGCCGCTATATCTGGTCTGAGGCTACACATGAGGCAAGGGCCCGTAGCATTTCAGAATTAACCCATATATGACAATGGAATCTTCCAAATGATAAGTTTGGAGTGTGCCGTCTCCAATTATAGGGGTGTCGGTTTGTTTTGTTTGTGGTAAGTTTTACAAAAATGTATCTTCTTGTAGCAAACACTGTAGATCTAGATCAGACGCCGCGTTCGGCGGCGTCTGATCTTGGTCTACACTGTTTGCCATCGTCCCAAAAAAAGGACGCTATGCATAAATGAGTTAATGCCCTTCAAATGTACGGATGCAACTAAAAGGAATAGACGCCAGGCTACTTTATTGCATAAAGCTAACTAAAGGTCGCCCTTACATATCTGCAACCAGCACAGGCTCGTGCGAGGCTGCGCTTATGCGTCGAGGCGGCTCTAACGGGTACCGACAATGTATGTTTTGAACTGAAATAGGAAAAATATCAGAATTTTTCATCTTAAAAGTTTCGTTTTTTTCGTCGGTAAAGTTACCAATGTTATTGTATAGGCGCGTTTTCGTAATGTACAGACAAATTATCGAAATATATCGGTCAAGATTGCGAGCATAGTTGTAGGTGCTGATAAACAAAGCGTCGACAATCAGATCCTAAACATGAAGCATTGGATTGCATAAGAACTTCGTGATCAAATCATCTTAACATGGATCCAGTTGGTTTTATTGCAATAGCAATTTTGGGCTTAGATAGACGTTTAAAACACAAACATTTTCTTCTAAGCCAGATGTGTCTAAGTCTTCTAGGTTTCGTTGTGCGAATGACAGAAGATCTAAAATAAAACAACAGCCAAAACACAAATAAAATTGCCAATATAGATTTTGTACTATATTATCATGTAATCTATTGTATTGTATTGTATCGTATTGTATTGTACTGTAATTGTTTTGTAATGTAATTGACCACTAGCATATCGAAACCAATCAGCAAAGATGAATGCACAGTGACTCGGCCGGTAATCAGATCCGAAAAAAAATGTGGCAATAAATTAATCTTGTGATAAATATGAATATTTACATTTTCAGAGCTTTGACGGAATAAAATCGACGTAATATTGTTCATACTTAAATATTTACATTTCCAGTGTAAAGGCTAATCTAAACCTATCGAAATCAATGTAGTTCATACTTCAATGAACGCATCGAGTTACATGATTTTCAGTGATGTCAAGTGACGTCAGTCTAAACCGTGATTTTCTACGGGCGTTGGCAACGTCAACGCTGTTCCACTCTTTGTAAAAAAGTGTGTGTAAATGTTTTTCAGCTTTAAAAGTTTGCCCTATAAGCCATTTTTGCCCAGTGATCAGGGGCAAAAAATGTAAATATAAAAACTGAACTTATTTTTATTGCTTTTCATGAAAGTATGAACGACAGCGGGTCGCTAGCAAGGTTCATTTACTTTGCACGCGACACATCTCGTACTTTCATGAACAGAAGGAAAATAAAATTCATTTCTTAAATCAATACATTGCCTCACGCGACGTCAGTGACGTCAAAATAAACAATGGTTCTCTTAGATATGATTGGGAGCTGGCGACGTTATGACACAAACAACGCCATTCATGTCAGTAGGAAAATGTGTCTAATTGCTTTTTTGTTTCAATTTCAGCCAACAATCCAGATCTTTTCGACAAATAATGGGTGGAAAAAGATGTAAATATAAGTAATAAAGTTAATTCATCTAATATCCATTGAAGTATGAACAACATCGTGTCACGAGCAAAGTTTAAGTTTATCCCTTATTACATGTCTTAAATGAATCATCTTAATGCGAGTTCTAACTGGCCACATGTCAATAAATATTTTGAAGGTTAGGCACAGTGTTTAAAGCAAAAACATTTTCTTCCATGTGGTTTTCAAAGTTTTGCCGAGGCTCTAACGAGCACCGTAATCTATGTTTTGAGCAAATATCACTTCTTTTGGAACCGTGAAGGAAAGCATTGGAACTTATCTCATGTACTCACCACTTCGATGTTTGTATGTTATGACCCAACATCCGGGAATGTCATCCTGTTTTATTTTTTCTCGAATAATACCTCCTCCGCATGCGCTTTTATTGGAGAAGTATGTTTCTAAGTCATCGGTGTCATCAGGTACGTCAAGCACTTGTACTTTACATGTTTCTTTGATTATTTCCACAGAGTCCCATGGTACAGATTCTGTCTCTGATAAGTTTCTGATACCTTAAAAATATATTAAGTTTAAAGTGTATACATGTGTGTTCGGGCGGAGCAGCATTGGCACAGCACAGTGAATGCACAAACAACTTCCCAGCCAGCGAAGAATTACTTGTGAACGTCGAACGAACATGGATACAATTAAGGCTGACACGATTAATCGTATAATCGATTAATCGATCGATAAATTCCACAAAAATGATTATCATTTCTGATTTGCTTTTAATCGATTACTTGATAGGTACAATTTACTACCCAAAGTCATGCATAAAATAGCTGGATGAGTTGCAAACAGTGAAGACCCTGATGAGACGCCGCATTATGCGGCGTCTCATCTGGGTCTTCACTGTTTGCTCAGGCCTGTCTGTTCAAATATATATATGGTTAAGTGCAACATGTGGTAAGAGTCATGCTCAGACAGAAAGCCAGACAGATAAAATAATGACAAAAATCTTAGCGATTACTAATCGATTATCGATCGCAAAGACAGGACTGATAATCGATTATCTTTTCAGCTCCGATTAGCCAGCCCTAGATACAATATCGACGGTGGCCCGACGTTGGCCCGCCGTTTTGTACTGACTGGTACGCTTGATTATCGATCCTGGTCTTTTATATCTGACATTGCAGTTGACCGCACTTCGAACTCTATGTCGGCCCATCCTTGATCTGTGTAAGCGTTTACGTTTGGACGTCTGTGACCTAACCTTTTTTAGTTTGTAGCAACATGCAAAGTGCAATAAGTCAAATATTAACTATTACAAAACTACAACATCCACACCTAGCATGTTTAGAAAAATACCCTTATATCAAAGGTCTGTAACTTTCTTATTTGCAAAACTATGTTCACCAAATTTACCAAAAATTTAGCGCCATTACGTGGCGTGACATACGTGACGTCATTAATTATTGTGGTACCGTTTGAAGTTCAGACTATCATTCTGTTTTAACGGTGGGTAAAATGACGATGGGACTGAGATCAATGATAATATTTTGTGTTTTAAATGGAATTACAAGTTAACAGCTTTCTATCAATCTATCTATCTATCTATCTATCTATCTATCTATCTATCTATCAATCTATCTATCAACATGTATCTATCCCCATCTACATCTTAACCCCCGAACACGACTTCAGATGGATTCCCGTAACCGAGATATGAAGGGGTTAGTTGAGATAAAAGTAGAGGAATGTTGGTGAGATGAGTTTGTACAGTGTGATCGAGAATGTTAATGTGTAAAAAGATAAGATACTGGCGTTTACGGTGTTGAGTGGACTACCTGGCAAACAACTGTACTGAACTGTGCCAGGGTTAGAAGAACACTTATGTTGCTTGATAGGGCATTCGAGTGGACGTTATTCCGCGGGAAAAATGGGAACTTATAGACTTGTAGTAGTCTTTCATTGCTGTGACCCGGTGGCATGCGATTCAAATGTAAGAAAATATATACTGTATCTGTATGGGTTGCATTAAGCTACGATTTCCTCAAGGAGGATCAGTCAGTTTTTCTGTATGACAGATGGCGCGGTTTGAATGAATTCACAATCCCGTCCATTGTTTGTGAATGTTCCTTAGTTTCTGAATATTTTCATGAGTGCACATATTTGACAAAAAAAGTTTGAATGCAAATTATTCGTACTCCCATTGTCTTTTCAGTTTTCGAGAAATATAGAGCTTGCTAATCAAATAAAAGATAAGGAAGCTGACTTGTCAAATAAAATATCAGGAAACTGGCTTGTCAAATAAAAATTCAGGAAGCTGACTAGTCAAGTAAAGTATCAGAAAACTGGCTTGTCAAATAAAAGATCAGGAAGCTAGCTTGTCAAATGAAAGATTAAAACGCTGACTTGTCAAGTAAGGATCAGGAAGCTAGATTGTCAAATGAGAGATTAAAACGCTGACTTGTCTAATAAAGGATCAGAAAGCTAGCTTGCCAAATGAAAGATTAAAACGCTGACTTGTCAAGTAAGGATCAGGAAGCTAGCTTGTCAAATGAGAGATTAAAACGCTGACTTGTCTAATAAAGGATCAGAAAGCTAGCTTGTCAAATGAAAGATTAAAACGCTGACTTGTCTTATAAAGGATCAGGAAGCTAGCTTGTCAAATGAGAGATTAAAACGCTGACTTGTCTAATAAAGGATCAGGAAGCTAGCTTGTCAAATGACAGATTAAAACGCTAGCTTGTCTAATAAAGGATCAGGAAGCTAGCTTGTCAAATGATAGATTTAAACGCTGACTTGTCGAATAAAGGATAAGGAAGCTAGCTTGTCAAATGAGAGATTAAAACGCTGACTTGTCGAATAAAGGATCAGGAAGCTAGCTTGTCAAATGAGAGATTAAAACGCTAGCTTGTCTAATAAAGGATCAAGAAGCTAGCTTGTCAAATGATAGATTTAAACGCTGACTTGTCTAGTAAGGATCAGGAAGCTGGCTTGTCAAATGAACGATTACAATGCTGACTTGTCTAATAAAGGATCAGGAAGCTAGGTTGTCGAATAAGAGATTAAAACGCTGACTTGTCTAGTGAGGATCAGGAAGGTAGCTTGTCAAATGAGAGATTAAAATGCTGACTTGTCTAGTAAGGATCAGGAAGCTAGCTTGTCAAATGAGAGATTAAACCGCTGACTTGTCTAATAAAGGATCAGGAAGCTAGCTTGTCAAATGAGAGATTAAAACGCTAGCTTGTCTAATAAAGGATCAGGAAGCTAGCTTGTCAAATGAGTGATTAAACGCTGACTTGTCTAATAAAGGATCAGGAAGCTAGCTTGTCAAATGAGAGATTAAAACGCTGACTTGTTTAATAAAGGATCAAGAAGGTAGCTTGTCAAATGATAGATTAAAACGCTGACTTGTCTAATGAAGGATCAGGAAGCTAGCTTGTCAAATGAGAGATTAAAATGCTGACTTGTCTAATAAAGGATCAGAAAGCTAGCTTGTCAAATGAAAGATTAAAACGCTGACTTGTCGAATAAAGGATAAGGAAGCTAGCTTGTCAAATGAGAGATTAAAACGCTGACTTGTCTAATAAAGGATCAGGAAGCTAGCTTGTCAAATGAGAGATTAAAAGGCTGACTTGTCTAATAAAGGATCAGGAAGCTAGCTTGTTAAATGACAGATTAAAACGCTTACTTGTCTAATAAAGGATCAGGAAGCTAGCTTGTCAAATGAGAGATTAAAACGCTGACTTGACTAATAAAGTATCAGGAAGCTAGCTTGTCAAATGAGAGATTAAAACGCTGACTTGTCTAATAAAGGATCAGGAAGCTAGCTTGTCAAATGAGAGATTAAAACGCTGACTTGACTAATAAAGTATCAGGAAGCTAGCGTGTCAAATGAGAGATTAAAACGCTGACTTGTCTAATAAAGGATCAGGAAGCTAGCTTGTCAAATGAGAGATTAAAACGCTGACTTGTCTAATAAAGGATCAGGAAGCTAGCTTGTCAAATGAGAGATTAAAACGCTGACTTGTCTAATAAGGGATCAGGAAGCTAGCATGTCAAATGAGAGATTAAAACGCTGACTTGTCTAATAAAGGATCAGGAAGGTAGCTTGTCAAATGAGAGATTAAAACGCTAGCTTGTCTAATGAAGGATCAGGAAGCTGGCTAGCAAAATGAATGATCAGAAAAACAGGCTTGTTAAATAAAGGGCCCGTTTCACAAAAAGCGATGTTTTCTTGTTTGTGTTTGTTTGTTTGTTTGTTTGTTTGTTTGTTGTTTTTACTTCGTATTTTTATTTCATTTTATTTTGTTGATGTTGTTGTTGTTATTGTTGTTATTGTTGTTGTTTTGCTTCGGCCGTTGATTAAGTATTGATTTAGTAATTGAATATCAATTTTTTACGTTATGCCTCCTGGCCTGAGTTACTAACATTGGTTAGAACTACCCGTGTCCCGAACTTATTACATAATAACAAGAGGGCCATGATAGCCCTGTATCGCTCACCTGAGTATCATAATACTTAAGGAGAATATGACTTAAAATTAACAAGAGAAACAAAGTCTGAACAAGATTCACCTAGAAATCATTAATTAAGACAAACGTTTTGAACAAGATTCATGATGATCACTTCAAACATATTAAGTCAAGAGTTTTAACAAGTTTTTCTTTTGATTTGGCCTGGTGACCTAGTTTCTGACTGAAGTGACCCAGTTTCGGACTAGATCTCGAAATCATCAAGACAACATTATGAGCAATATACATGATGGTAACTTCATAACTGTGACCTTTGAATTGTTAACAAGATTCTGGTGACCTAAGTTTTAGTCCCACGTGACCCAGTTTCGAACTGGAACTAGACATAAACAAGACAAACATTTTGAGCACGTACTATTTATGATGATAGCTTCATTAATGTGACTTCTCGTGTGTTAACAGGGTTTCTTTAATAAGGTTCAGTGACGTAATTTTAACCCAAAATGAACTAGTTTTGAACTAGAAATCATCAAGACAAACATCTAGAGCAAAACTATTGATAACGATAACTTAAATGTGACCTCTAGAGTGCTAGCAAAGTAGAAGAAAAACAAAGATCAGGAATTGATACAATTAACTTACTCCACCCATAAAAGACACCAAAGGGAAAGAAATACAAACATTAAGCGACCAGACCATAATGGAAACCTAAACAAAGGAAGGCCATAAGGACAGTTACTTTCCCACAAAATGGCCATATGGCCATCCAAAATTAAAAGACACAAGTGATACACACACTAAGTAACAAACAACAACATAAATAAATCGCCACAGAAGAGCCGCCTTGGAACGGTCAGTGGAAGATTTCCACTGGGGGGCTTAAATCGATTTTACGTGGCCACAATCCTCGCCCTTACTTCCGTCGCGATTTAGACAAATAATTTGTTCAGTCCGCATGAAGGCCTCCTAACTCATCAGTGCAACATCTCCGTGAACACAAAAATCAAAGAACCACAGAGGTGAAACAACGGTGAGGACTCGACAGCAAGAAACCACTGAAATGCTGGAGCGAAAGAAAACCAACAGTTAGACTCCGATGGGCCCGACCAGAGACAGAGCATCAGGCACCAACCAACATTACCTTGAATTAGATCTCTCTAATTCTCAATAAGCCTTTACGTTGGAGCCGTCATAGAATCTGAGGCCTGACCCACCGGCGTGCAATTAAAGAGGGAAGCAAAGTTGCCAACCGTGATTGGGTTAACTACCATGCATGCAGTCTGTCGTATAATATCCATGTTGTACCCAATCTTTTTATATCGAAGAATGATTTTACGAAATTGGGTGCTGAAGTCATTGCGGTTATATATTTTTCTGAATTTATATACTAAGTCACCATAAAATTCGGGTTCCGATAGACCTTGTTGCAGAAGAGATTTAAGTCCAATATTGAATTTTGAAATTAAATCAGAATGGCGTCTATAAAATTTTGAAAAGGCTTTGCGTAGTTTATGGTACCGATAACCTTGATTAAGGAGTTTAGCCGTCAATAATTTATTACGAGTGTTGAAGTCAGTTACATGACTACACACTCTAGCAAATCGAATTAATTGCGAAATATAAACGCCATAGGATGGCGCACGAGGAACATCACCATCCAAAAAAGGAAAATTTACAATCTCAAAATCAAAGTCATCGCGTTTATCATAAATTTTGCACGAAACAAATCCATCTACAATAGATAGATGTAAATCCAAAAACGGGGCCTCAGTATCAGAAGAATTTGCTTTATTTAACTGAAGTTCTAGGGGGTAAATCTGACTGATCAAACCATCAAAATAGGTATTATCAATATTTAATAAATCATCTAAATATCTAGAAGTGGAGCTAAAAGCTTCAATAATTTCAGATTGGTTATCAATGGAAAGCGACAAAATGAAGTCTCTTTCATAACAATACAAGAACAGATCAGCCACAAGAGGTGCGCAATTAGTACCCATCGGAATACCCACAATTTGTCTAAATAACTTAGTACCGAATCTAATATAAATATTGTCAAGTAGAAAGGTGAGGGCATCACACACTTTCTGACATGACCAAAGTGTATAATTCTTATGCTCTTTAGAAGTGAAAAATGCATTTCTGACATTACATGCAAGATAGAGAGAATCTTCTCTGTGAAAAGCCCATTCAATTAAATCATTAAGCTTTTCTTTTATAAGATTATGAGGAAGTGTAGTGTAAAGAGTGGAAAAATCGTAAGTAGACAGACTAGAAGCACGAAAATGTCTGGATTTCAATTTATTTAAAACCTCATTCGAATTTTTTATAGACCAAAACAGATTTCTTCCTGATCTTTCAAAGACTTTATCACAATATTTAATTACATGCGTTTTAATAGCAGTAAGACAGGAAGTTAATAATTTAGAAAGTTCAGTGGTAGTGCAAGAGCTAGAATTTGCAATAAACCGTGCTTTGTAAGGTCTTTTATGAAGTTTTGGTAACCAGTATAGCGTAGGAAGCTTGTCTTGGCCTTCGTTAACACACACAGCAAACTTGGTGGCTGAAAGACAAACATGTTTATCTACTATAGCTCTCTCTTCAGCTAAAGGCTGAAGTTCATAGGCCTTAGTACCACCAAGCTCCTGCTTAAGCGTGTTAACATAGTGGAGCCGTCACACAACGACGACGTTGTTAGCGGCCTTGTCTGCAGGGGCCAAAACAAACTTCTTATGAAATTCTTGAATACCTAGTTTAAGATGACGTAAAGACGTCTTGGGCTTAGGAGGTAATAAGTTAGTATTTTGAGAATAGAAAGAAATGCGTTTATTCACTAGTTTTAAAATGCTAAGTTTCCAGTCCTTAAGGGCTTTATGCTCAACATACTCTCGCTTACACCATCGATTACCGAATTCATTCAAGGAAGCAGCGATTTCATCTCTACATTTACTGAAATCAATTTTAGAAGGAAACCGATATTTCGGTCCTTTAGAAATTATATTCCTTATCCTAGAATCAGGAATAATTTTCAAATTGCCAGTAATTACATGACCAGCAGCAGGATAGCAATACTTTGAGTTTTTACAATCACATGAATCAGGAGTATTAGTATCAATATCAAGATCTGAAACCAGTTTATTGAAATTAAAAATGATAGATCTAACAGGTTTGTTATATTTATAGCAAATTATAGGTGTTTCAGTATTTTGAAAATAAACAGGAATGGAAGAAAGCACCGATCTCTCACGGAAGATACTGGGCAAATCTATAAAATCCATACCCTTATTAATGAAGGATATTTTGAAGAAATGGCATTTAATTTGACCTGGTGACCTAGTTTTTGACTCCAATTAAGTGACCCAGTGTCAAACTTGACATAGATTTCATGGAGGCAAACTTTCTGAGCAAGTTTAATCACAATTGGGTCAACTGTGACCTCTAGAGTGTTAACAAGCTTTTCATGTCAACACGATTTTCATCTAATTTGACCTGGTGACCTAGTTTTCAACCCAAAGTGACCCAATAACGAACCTGACCTAGATTTAATAGAGGCAAACATTCTGAGCAAGTTTCATTAAAGTTGGGGCAAACTGTGACTTCTAGGGTGTTAACAATATTTTAACAGCCTCGACAGCTCAGTGGTTAGTGCGTTCGACTTATGATCGAGAAGTTGTGCGTTCGAATCCGGCCCCCGAAAGTGAGGTGCTTCCTTGGACAAGAAACGTAATACTATTGCCCAACTCCACCCAGGCGTAAATGGGTAGCAATAGTCTGGACGTAACTGACTCTCTCTCTCTCTCTCTCTCTCTCTCTCTCTCTCTCTCTCTCTCTCTCTCTCTCTCGTGTGCGTGATAAAACCCGCAATGAGTGTTCGAGAGCGATTCAAATGAGCGCGTCGCTTTCATCGCAATGGAACTAAAATAAATTACAATAACAAACAAGGTTTTCCTTTGACCTGGTGACCTAGGTTTTGATCAAAAGTGATCCAATATTAAACTTGACCTAGATTCCATAGAGGCAAACATTCTGAGGAAGTTTCATCGAAATTGCGTCAAAACTGTGAACCCCTGGAATGTTAATAAGATTTTCATGATATTTCACCTACGACCTAGGTTTAAACCTCAAGTAACCCATTATTATATTCGACCTAGATTTTATAGAGGCAAACGTTCTGCGCAAGTTTCATCAAATTTGGGTCAAAAATAGAAGTTGAGGCAATGATCAGGAATCGATACAATCAACCCACAGCTCCCATCAGAGACACCAAAGGGAAAGACACGCAAACATGAAACAACAGACCCTAATGGAAACACCAAAGCGGAAAGCCAAAAGGCCAGTTACTTTCCCACAAAATGGCCAATAGGCTATCCAAAATAAAATAACATAAACGACACAAACACCCAAAGACAAACCATAACAAAAATAAACCGCGACAAAAGAACCGCCTTGGAACGGTCAGCGGAAACGAATTCAACTGGGGGTTTAAATCGATTTTACGTGGCCACAATCATCACCCTTACTTCTATCGCGATTTGGACAAATAATTTGTCCAGTCCGCATGAAGGCCTCCTAACTCATCAGTGCAACACCTCCGTGAAAACAAAAAATCAAACAACCACAGAGATGAAACAACGGTGAGGACTCTACAGCAAGAAACCACTAAAATGCCGGAGCAAAAGAAAAGCAACAGTTAGTTTCCGATGGGTCCAACCAGAGACGGAGCATCAGGCACCAAACAACGTTACATTGAATTAGATCGCTCTAATTCTCAGTAAGCCTTTACGCTGGAACCATCATAGAATCTGAGGCCTGACCCACCGGCGTGCAATAAAAGAGGGAAGCAAAGTTGTCAACCGTGATTAAGTTAACCACCATGCATGCAGTCTTTCGTATAACATGTATGTTGTACCAAGTCTTTTTATATCGAAGAATGATTTTACGGAATTGGGTGTTGAAGTCATTGCGGTTATATATTTTTCAGAATTTATATACCAAGTCACCATAAAATTCGAGTTCCGATAGACCTTGTTGCAGAAGAGGTTTAAGACCAATACTGAATTTTGAAACTAAATCAGAATGACGTCTATAAAATTTTGAAAAGGCTTTGCGTAGTTTATGGTACCGATAACCCTGATGAAGAAGTTTAGCCGTTAACAAGCTATTACGAGTGTTGAAGTCGGTTACATGACTACACACTCTGGCAGTCTATGGGAGCTAATAGGCCCATGGGCGTGGCCAATTTTGACCCAAGGAGCATGGTTTGCAAGATTTATGTAGGTGACCACTTGACGTTGCTACATGCTATATATTTAAGCTCTGGGCCCTGTGGTTTCAGAGAAGAAGATTTTTTTTTTTTCAAATTGTAAGTCTATAGGAGCTAAAGAACCCTGGGGTGTGGCCAATTTGGATTCCAGGGGCATAATTGACAGGATTTATGTCGATGACCACTTGACGTTGCTACATACTAAATATCTAAGCTCTGGGCCTTATGGTTTCAGAGATGAAGATTTTTGAAGTTTTTTCCACTATAAGTCTATAGGAGCCGATGAGCAAACTGTTACCTCTATAGTGTTAACAATGTTTTCCTTTGATATGACCTGGTGACCAAGTTTTTTGAGCCCAAGTGACCCAGTATCGAATCAAGGCGGTTCCTCTGTCGCAGTTTCTTTTTGTTTTTTGTTTTTTTTTTATCGTGTGTATCGCTTATATTCATTTTTTGGATAGCCAATTGACCATTTTGTGAGAAAGTAACTGTCCATTTGGCTTTCTGCTATTGATGTTTCCATTAGGGTCTTTTTTTTTCATGTTTGTGCATCTTTATCTTTTGTGTCTCGGACGGGAGCTGCTGTTTAATTGTATCGATCATTACCTTCCTCTCTATTTTGACCTAGATTTTATAGAGGCAAACATTCTGAGCCAGTTTCATCAAAATTGGGTCAAAACTATGACCGCTAGCGTGTAACAAACCATATTTGGCTTTGACCTGGTGACCTACTTTTTTACCCGAAGTAACCCAGTTTAAATCTGAGCTAGATTTCACAGAGGCAAACATTCTGAGCAAGTTTCATCCAAAGTAGGCCCAAAATGTGAAATCTAGGCTGTTAACAAGTTTTTCTTTGATTTGACCTGGTGGCCTAGTTTTGCTGTGGTTCCTCCATGTTTTGTGTTTTTGGGTCTGATTCTTTCCCTAATCATATATGGTGTTACTTTGATGATTCTGATTCTTCCCGCCTGTTTGGTTGTTCATTTTTAGTTACATATGTCCTTCCAGTTCAATGTTTGACATGTTGGTGATTCTGATTCTTTCCCCCATTATGTATATTGCTCCTTTCTAGTTAGGTTTAGATATTCTGAGTCACCACCTGTTTAGGAAAGAGCTGCTGGCTCGGTTTATCTGTTGTCCGTCTTGTTTACTGTCGTGATTCCATGTCTCGACTTCTTTCCCTAGTGATATTATAGGAAGGATTTGGGATCTAGTTCCTGGTCGATTCTCTGTTCAATTTTGACTCCAAGCGATCCATTATCAAACTTGACCTGGATTTTATAGACGCAAGCATTCTGAGCAAGTTTCATTTAAATTGGGTCAAATGTGTAAACAAAGTTTTAATGAGATTTGACCTGGCGACCTAGTTTTTGACCCAAAGTGACCCAGTATCGAACTGGGATAGATATTTTGGATGACTTCTAGATATTTTGATGATTTATTAAACATTGACGATACCTATTTCGATGGTTTGATCAGTCAAATTTACCACCCAAAACTTCAATTAAATAAAGCAAATACTTCTGATACCGAAGACACGTTTTTGGATTTACATCTGTCTATTGTAGATGGGCTTGTTTCTTGCATCATTTATGATAAACGCGATGATTTAGATTTTGAGATTGTAAATTTTCCTTTATTGGATGGTGATGTTTCTCATTCGCTATCCTATGGCGTTTATATTTAGCAACTGATTTTGTCAGAGTGTGTAGTCATGTAACTGACTTCCTCACTCGTAATAAATTGTTAACTGCTAAACTTCTTAATCAGGGTGATCGGTACCATAAACTACGCAAAGCCTTTTCAAAATTTTATATCCAGAGGTCATTCTGATTTAATTTCAAAATTCAATATTGAACTTAAATCTCTTCTGTAACAAGGTCTATCGGAAACCAAATTTTATGGTGACTTAGTATATAAATTCTGAAAAATATATAACCCCAATGACTAACGCCCCCACTTTCGTGAAATCATTCTTCGATATAAAATGATTCGGTACAACATAAATGTTAAACGACAGACTGCATGTATGGCTGTAAACCCTATCACCGTCGACAACTGTGCTTCCCACTTTAATTATACGCATGTGGGTCAGGCCTCACATTCTATGATGATTCCAGAGTAAAGGCTTACTGAGAATTAGAGAGAATCTAATTCTATGTAATGTTGGTTGGTGCCTGATGCTCTGTCTCTGGTCAGCCCATCGAAGTCTAACTGTTGGTTTTCTTTTGCTCCAGTGGTTTCTTGCTGTCAATTCCTCACCGCTGTTTCATCTCTGTGGGTGTTTCATTGTTGTGTTCACGGAGATGTTGCACTGATGAGTTAGGAGGCCTTCATGCAGAATGAACAAATTATCTGTCTAAATCGCGACGGAAGTAAGGACGAGGATTGTGGCCGCGTAAAATCGATTTAAGGCCCCCAGTGTAATTCGTTTCACTGTCCGTTCCAGGGCGGTTCTTCTGTCGCGGTTTAGTTTTGTTATGGTTTGCCTTTGAGTGTATGTATCGCTTATATTATTTTGTTTATCTCTCGGAGATATTGCACTGATTAGTTA
Source organism: Lucinisca nassula (assembly GCA_963580285.1). NCBI lineage: Eukaryota > Metazoa > Mollusca > Bivalvia > Lucinida > Lucinidae > Lucinisca > Lucinisca nassula. Next base: position 95,156,416 of record OY757021.1, on the reverse strand, counting down.
GGAGGCCTTCATGCGGACTGAACAAATTATTTATCTAAATCGCGACGGAAGTGGGTGTGAGGATTGTGGCCGCGTAAAATCGATTTAAGCCCCCAGTGAAATTCGTTTTATTTTTGTTATGGTTTGTCTTTGAGCGTGTGTATTGCTTATATTTTTTTTGTTTTGGATAGCCAATTGGCCATTTCGTGGGAAAGTAACTGTCCTTTTGGCTTTCCGCTATTGATGTTTCCATTGTCGTCTGTTGTTTCATGTTTTTGTTTCTTTCCCTTTGGTGTCTCTGATGGGAGTTGTGGGTTAATTGTATCTATTCCTGATCATTGTCTTCACTTCTATTTTGATCTAGGTTTCATAGAGGCAAACATTCTGAACAATTCTATTAAAATTTGATCAAAACTGTACCCTCTAGAGTGTTAACAAAGTCATCCTTTGATTTGACCTTGTGACTTAGTTTTTGACATAAAGGGACCCAGTATCAGATTTGTCCCAGATTTCGTAGAGGTCAAAACTGTGACCTCTAGAGTGTTAACAAGATTTTCATGAGATTTGTTTTGTGACCTAGTTTTTTACCCCAAATGACCCAGTTTCAAACTTGGCCTAGATCACATCGAGGCAAACATTCTGAGCAAGTTTCATTGAAATTGGGTCAAAATGTGACCTCTAGGGTGTTAATAATTTTTTCATGTGATTTGACCTCGTGACCTAGGTTTTGACCTCATGTGAAACAGTATCAAACTTGACCTGGATTTCAGAGGAGTAAACATTCTGAGCAAGTTTCATCAAAATTGGGTCAAAACTGTGACCTCTAGACTGTTAAAAATGTTTTCTTTTTTATTTTACCCCAAGTGACCCAGTATCGAACTTGACCTAGATTTCATAGATTTTACCATTCTGAGCAAGCTTCATTAAAACTGGGTCAAAACTGTGACTCCTAGAGTGTTAACATGGGTTTCCGATGATTTAACCAGGTGACCTAGGTTTTGGCCCCCTAGAATCCAGTATTGAATATGACCTAGATTTCATTAAGGCAAGTTTCATACAAAGTGAGTCAAAACTGTGACCTCTAGAATGTAAACAAGGGTTTCCTTTGATTTGACCTGGTGACCTAGGTTTTGACCCCAAGTAACCCAGTATCGAATATATAAGTACAATTTACTACCCCATGTAGACCCTGCTCTGCGGCGTCTCATCTGGTTCTATACAGTTTGCTCAGGTCTACCTGTCCAAATAAATACTTGTATGGTTAGAGTGATGCTCAGACAGAAAGCCACCGAATAAATACAGTAATATAAGTATAAGTAGTATAAGTATAATAAGTAAGAGTGATTCTCAGACAGGTAGACAGAAAGGCAATGTTTGACCGAATCTTCAGTGATTATTAGTAGATTATCGATCATATCGGCAGGACTGATAATTGATTATCTTTTGAGTTCTGATAAGCCCGCCTACTTTAAAGGATCTTTAGATGGATTTGTTCAGCCTAAGTGGATGCCAAGGGTGAGTCTTATCTACACTTTGCTACCATGTCGGATGGCATATTTTCTGTTGTCGTAAACTCTGTATAACACTGTTCATTATAACATGATTTGGGATACAGCACAGCACCAAAAATATATAAATTATGAATTACAGAAAAATTACCATGAATGGTCTTTTTATATAACCTATACAATTTAGTTTGCATATTACACGGTTGCTTAACTGACGTCAACAATAGTGTCCTAAAGAGGTCGTGGTGTATAAAAGTTGGTATTGGAAAGAAATAACACATTGCATATAGGACATGCGTGATTTGCTAATGACTGCCTTTATAAGCAGAAATGAAGTTTCAAAAACTGCTTACGCCCTATTGCGTATCCGTGAGCGTTATCAACGTGCGGTCCCGGTGATTGGTAATCATCGATCCCAGTTTTTTTGTGAATACTTTATACTGCCACTGATTTCTTTCCGCTCATTCCAGAAGAGTGGTTGCAGTTATTGGCAAACGAATGGGCATTAGACTGATTAACAACTCAAAAGGACTAAACATGTACTGGACAGGACTTATCCCGCTGAGCATGACAACCCCTACCTTTGCAAACAGTGTTGATCCAGATCAGATGGCCATCTGATCAGGATCTACACTGTTTGTCATGTAGTTTATGAACTGATCATGTAATTTGATTGGTTGATAGACAGAAATTGGTGCGTTTAAGTTAATTTATTCAACAGAATAAGGGTTATATAGTGCTAGTTATGATACGTAAAATCCAAAACTAACAAATGAACTTACATGCTTTGGGGATTTTTTTCCTGAACTCAGCTAATACAATAGTTGGGTCTGTCCCATATTGAATTCTGCAAGGCTCTGTTTTCAGTTTCGAACCTATCTGGATGTGATCCGGTACAGCTTCGTCTGTCTTGAAGTTCCTGAACATCAATGTATGTCCAGGATCTGAAAATATGAAGTATTCAGCAGACATGGTTACACCTTCATGAAAGGCTACTGTTTCAAAACATTTCTGTTACCTTATCAAAAGGGATCTACTTTTAGAGGAAAAATATTATTCTTTAATAGTAGACTTTCAGAGAGCACGGCTTTGTTTAGAGAGAGAGAGAGAGAGAGAGAGAGAGAGAGAGAGAGAGAGAGAGAGAGAGAGAGAGAGAGAGAGAGAGAGAGACTCAGATCTGACTATGTAAGAGTTTTTTCGATATCTGATTTGGGTCAGAAATTTACAAAAATAAAATGATGAAATACGTATATATGCAATTTTTAATGTGTCGGGCAGGAAGTCCAAAATGTTATCAGGTTTTGACAGCTATGGTTAAATATTTAGAAGAGACAAATTAAAATAAGATTAAAATACATGTACGTTATTGACGGTGTGGAAAATTCTTTGACTGACTGTGGAGTTAAATTATCCACTCAACACTTTAAAGTCATGTCGAGCCGGTCGTTGATTTAACGCTCTGCATGCTGGGTATTTTTTTTTTTTTTTTTTGCAGCAGACGGCATTTTGGATTAATTTTTCTAATTTTCCCAGAAAATAGGAATCGACATCTCATGCAAATAGGAGACATTCTGCATGCAATGTCAAGATAGAAGTGAAGGCAATGATCAGGAATGGATACAATTAACCCGCAGCACACATCGGAGACATCAAAGGGAAAGAAGCACAGACGTGAAACAACTAGACCCTAATGGAAGCATCAATAGCGGAAAGCCAAAAGGACAGTTACAGTTACTTTCCCACAAAATGGCCAATTGGCTATCCAGAACAAAATAATATAAGCGATACACACACTCAAAGACAAACTATAACAAAAATAAACCGTGACAGAAGAAACGCCTTGGAACGGTCAGTGAAACGAATTCCACTAGGGGGCTTAAATCGATATAACGTGGCCACAATTCTAGCCCTTATTTCCGCGATTTAGACAAATAATTTGTTCAGTCCGCATGAAGGCCTCCTAATTCATCAGTGCAACATCTCCGTGAGTCCTGTTTGCTGGGAAAAATATGAAAAATATCAACAATTTGTCGTCTGCTTAATTAGCCTGGAAAGCGGTAAAGGTTAATTACACAATTACTGAGACGAGCTCAGTCAGCCATTCAAAGCATCGTTTGCTTCATGAGCGAGCTCGTTAGCAGTCGAACTGTTCTAGTAAGTAAAATATCTTACAATCTGGTATATTTGCTGAAAAATGTTTTTGCAAAAGCTATTCACATTTTTGCATATAAGGCATATTGGTCATAATAAATTATCATTAAACGATAGGTTAACTGATGCCAATGGTAGTTTTTAACAACTGGCCTTTGGCCCTATGGGGTGCTGTTTAACTATTTAATCCATATTTATAGATATCAATAATTCGAATTATGGATATCCATAATTCGAATTATGGATAGCTATAAATTGACCGAATAATTCGAATTTAAGATATCCATAATTCAAATTATGGATATCCATAAATCGAACTGAATTATGCATATCCATAAATCGAATTATGGATATCTTAATCCCAATTATGGCTATCCATAAATAATTATTGATATCCATAAATAATTATGGATATCCATAATTCAAATTATAGATATCCATAAATAATTATGGATATCTATAAATAGGGAATAAATAGTAAAAGGGCGCCCCATATGGTCCAACTAAACTAAATTTTACTGTAAACATACATTGTTTTCGCCAGAAACAGAAAACTGCCTTCCAAATGGGAAACAATGGTCGTAGAAGGTCTTTAATGATCAGTCTATAAACCGGTGAGTCACAGTGCTTCGCCAAACCGATTAGGCATAATGCGTCGTTGTGTGGAGTAAATCGAGCAATGGTCATGGTAGACGCAAGTGTAGAAGGTGGAACGAACAAAGAAGTAAACGAACGGACGGAAATCCGGACTCTTATAATAATCGCAACATGATTATAAGAATCTTATATCAGTATGACGGGTGGATGGAAAAATCCGCCCCGAGGGTCATTGTCCGGCATCACGAGGCTTGCTAACAATGGGACCATTAAACGGCGGTTTTCTTTGCGTCACGCTCTTCCATCCTGGGGCCAGTTTCATCAAAGCATTTGCGACGTATTTTCGTCTTAAAAAGATCGTACGAAGTTCTTACGACAAAAATCCTGTTTCATCAAATGCTCAAAATCTGCGATGTTCGCACATTTTGTCGTATTTCTGAGATAAATATTTAGACGTCGCGCATTGAAATTTTCGTCTTATCACAGCCATAGCTGAAGAAGATGACGCGCGGCATAGGTTAAATTGTTAAAAGGATGGTACGCAACATTTCATTTTGTTTATACCTTCGCAGATAACGCCCATTACTTATACAAGCCCATGCAATAAAGATCCCTCGAAACTACCCCCTTGTTATAATCTTTAGGTTTTGGGTGGGGGTTTCTTAGTGTTTTTTTTTTTTTTTTTTTTTTTTTTGAAAAATTGAGATTGAGGGTACTCGTTAGAAGCGCATCGTTGTGGTTGTGCTTACGAGTACCCACAATCTATATTTCATGGTATAACCTAGATTTGACGTTCGCTTTCGCCCATCGGGTTTGGCCTGCATAGTGCTTCCGCGCAGAGCTGAAACTGACCAACATTACGAAAACATGCCTATACAAATACATTGTAACATCTATAGCCGAAAAAATAGAGAAAATTGTCAGCTAAAAATTGTGGATTTTTTCTTATTTCTGCTCAATCGAGACGTGATAACGAATACCCACGAGCTATACTTTAGAGCAGAAACAAGAAAAATAAAGTTTACCACTGTAAACCCCAGTTGTACTATATAAAAGTGGGGTTCAAGGCGTTTAAATTTATACAGGCGTGATTTCCTGATGATTTGATTACTGGTTTGCCGTTAAGAATGTAACAGCCTAGCCAAGAAAAGTGCTGCGAGTGGGACCGCTCCTTAAACCCTTGCGGTTTCTTTGGTCGATGGGGCTTAAGATGTCATTCCATTTCAAAGTCGGGTAAAAGCCCCACAAAATCAGAAGTAGCGTCTCCAAAATGACCTATATACATGCACAAACAGATTACGGGGGCTTAACAGCAAAATAACCTAATCTGCGATTAGACTTGTGAATAAAACGAAGACTCAGTGTACCTAAAATCGACACATCGAACTAGAATTGTCAATATGACACAGATGCCTCCGCCCGGGGACAATCCTCACCAAATAAATAAATAAATAAAGACAGCATTTCTAGCTTGGAAAACTGTCCCTGAGGATATCGGCGTAGGTGGGGGTAATGTCGTTTGAATCTTAGAAAATGTGTGTATCATCATACCAAATATGAACAAAATCCATAAGCAATAAATTACTAAATCTGTGACATTGTCCTTGAGTTTTGGTTTTAAGGCCTCTTTTATTTCGAGCCTATCATTAATCAGATGTGGGCGAAAACTAAACGGAGTAGCCGGAGAAACGACCTGTATCTTTCATCATACCAAATACGAACGGAACCCATGATATGGATAGGGAAATGTGAGCTCCTATTTAAACGTTGACATTAAAATATTCTGAGTCCATGAACTTGACCTTGAGGTCATGGGCATGGGCGCGGGTGTGCTGAATAAAACTTTTAATGAGTATCGATCATCGTACTAAATATGAACCAAATCCATTATATGGTTTTAAAAAATATGCGCTCTTAAGTAATTTCTACATTTAAAGTTTTCTAATATGCCTTGACCTAGAGGTTATAGGTTTGGGCAAGTGTATTGCTGAATAAACCTATACCTATCATCACATTTCCATCATATGATCTGGAAAATATGAGCTCATAAAAGTTTAGGTTCTTCCTGGTACAATGTCTTAACCTGAGGTCAAAGGATCACGTACGTACACCCCATACGGAAGGACGTACGTACATGTGTTTACACTCGTATGTACGAAAAGCTTCACAGCATCATGCAGATGGCACGTGTGGGGGTGGGGGTCATAGTCTTGCGTACTTTTATTTCGTCTATATTTTGCAGGCGATTGTATAATTGTGTATACATGTATGTAGCTATAGAACTTCGTTCCAAGTCAGGTTCTTTGTAATTTAAAATCAGTGTTGTTGTAGAATCTATGTTGCAAATGAAATGAATTTATTTTTCATTGAAAGCAAAATCCGCTGGACGGCCTGACAGACGGCAATCAATGAATAATATTTGCTAAGACAATTGCCAACAACAATCCGGATCTGAAAACTGGCATACGTTATACACGAAAACTTTCAGAGGCTTTTGATTTGTTTGATTTGAGATTTAATGTCCCCGTCAACACTGTAATGTTCATTTTGGAGACGTTGTTTCCAATTTTGTGGGACTATTACCCGACATTGAGATGAAATGACATCTCAAGCTCTGCCCCAATGAAACCAATAGGGTTTATAAGCATGGAAGGGCCGACTCGCACCGCATTGCCTTGGCAGGCTTAGTTGTCTGATTTGCCGCAACTAGCTAGTCTGGCCCAGAAAACATGGACACTCCATATTATCCAGTTTTGTGGTGTATTCATTGCTTCCAAAGGACAATCCTTTTATATTTAACGTCACTACAACTTATGTGTGGAAAAGTGTGGCGGCCGCAAAAAGTCTCCCTGCCCAACATCATAGTGTAGTTTATATTATCTTGTCCTTTGGGTTCAATGATTCCATTGCGGAATTTTGAAAATATTTTGAGAGTCACTGATGAGGCTTAATTGTCCAAAACTATTCAAGTCTGGCGCAGGAAACATGGACACTCCATATTTTCCAGTTATGTGGTGTATTCCTTGCTTCCACAGGATAACCCTTTTATAGAACATATTAGATCCTCGAAGCGGTTTACCAGTACTCGTGTGCGGGTCGGTTTCAGCTCTGCGTGGAAGCATCATGCAGCCCATATATTTCACGTTACGTTATAAGCGGCGTCTTTGTTAAACAACGTCATGCATTGACCTTTTGTGTTCAAATCGTGCGTAAACTACTGTGTTTTAAGTTCATAAGATAAATTGAATCTTGTATTCATGCCCTTGCATTACTGGATTTATTAAGGTAATAAAATGCTCAGCGAGGTCTCACCGTGATGTCATTCCTTTTCCTCAACTAATATTATAAACTCAACGATATACGTGCACTCATGGAAGAGGCCCGCCCGCATTAACTGACAAACATGCTTGTGAAAGGTTCATTATAACGTTAAATCAACGCTTATCTGACGTCACGACGTCCACAAACAGCCCAACTCGCCAGTGGTTAAGAGGGAAGGGGTCCAGACAATTAACATCTGTTTCTTACGAGGACTGTTCAAATATGAATGCAAGTAAAACGTTTTCTCATGCACTAATGCGAAAATCACCTGGAAATAAATATCACAGCGTAGAAAAACATTTTACCTATACATTGATACCAAACCTGTTTAAATCCGTCCAGTTTAGCCATGTATATCGTTCGATAAACACTGTCTACTCTTGTATACTAATACAAAACATGGTTGGAAGAAGGTCAGAGTACGCCGTTGAAATACGGTCCTATATTAAGAATCGTTGTATTATTTGTATACGGTGCAAAGGCATTTTGGATGAAATATGTTCGGTTTATGGGCATAATGAAATGTCTTTTCCGACAGTTTTTCGTTGGTTTAAGAAATCCAGCTGTGGGCTAGGCTCAACAGAAGATGCACCACATGATCGTCGGCCGAAAAGAGCAACATCTGCCAAGATGGTTGCTAGAGTGAAAGAAATAGTTGCTACCGATGCACGATACACCACTAGGCAAATAGCTAGTATGGTTGGCATCGAATTAGGAGCAGCTCAAACAATTCTGAAACGGGATTTGAAAACGAGAAAGATCTGCGCTAGATGGATTCCCCATCTGTTGACAGATGAGCAGAAAAAGACACGCTTTCAGTGCGCCAAGAAGTTGCTTAAAAAGTTTCCAAATTACAATGCACGGTCTTTCGCTAATGTCGTCACAGGTGACAAGACATGGGTTCACTTTTTTTAGCCAAAACGAAAGATTCAGATCAAAATATGGGCAACAAAGTATTGCAAAAGAGCATGCATTGCAAAGCGGACCAATAGCGCCAAGAAGGTAATATATGCCATATTCTTTTCAAATCAGGGCCCTGCTATTCAGGTTGCTGTGCCTAAAGGCAAATCTGTAAATGCGAAGTCAAGAATAAAGTTCTTCGAAAATTGAAGAAATATTTCAAAGAACGAAGATCCGCAACTGGTTTGGCCAATGTCAGATTGCTACATGACAACGCGTCATCGCACAAGGCGTTCATTGTGCAAGACTATCTGAAGCAGGAAAAGGTTGAACTCCCTAACCCCCGTATTCCCCTGACCTTGTCCCGTGTTACTTTTTTTTTTTGTTCCCGCGGCTGAAAAAATACCATTCTGATCGAAAATTTGTACAGCACAAACACCTCGGTTCTGCAATATTCCAGTGTCTTCATAGTATTACTCGAAAAAACTACCAAATGCATTCAATGATTGGATCAGAAGACTGATAGTTTGTATATCTGTTAAAGGGGAATACTTTGAGTGGACAAAATAAATTTTTCATCGAAATCTATCACGGAATCATTGTCATGTGCTTACATGCAATCATATTTGAACCGTCCTCGTACAACAATGAAATGGCAACACAAGTTTGAAGCAACATAGAATCAACGTTGATTCAATGTTGTTTGTATTGAATATTCATCTAGGTTCACAGGAACAATAATTTTAAAGCGTGTAATCTACCTTACACGGCTATTTCAAGACGGCACGTGATCACACATGTGACAATTAGTGGCCCTGTTTAAGCGCATATTCAAAATTACGACTTATTTTAGTGAAACGCAAATTTAGCTCGTACGAACACTTTGCGATGTTTTGATGAAACTGACGTGCGCAGTTCTTTCAAAAGTGCGTACGAGCAATTTAAGATTAATCGTACGATGTTTATTGATGAAACTGGCCCCAGGAGGTTTTTGCAGAACAAATCAGAGTTATTTTCCATTGCCTAAATAGGCGTTCTGTGTTGTGTTTACTAGCTGGAAAGACTGACAGTTAACGGACAAAGATTTGCTTACATTCTTGTGCTGGTGCCCTGTCAGCAGGAAACATCTGTATACCACATATATCCCCATGAAAGACTTCCATCACGAGATACAGCTTCTTTGTGCAGTCAAGTGGAAAATCTTCAGACACAGTTTCTGTTGCTGATGACAATGTTAAATTATGAGAAACTTTATGTGCAACTTTGTTGATTGTAACTCTAATTGTTTCGTTGAAGCAGTATGACGAAATGGAACCATTAACAAACCACACGTTTTGCTCTTGCAAATTATCTGCAAAACAAAATACATAAATACCGTGAATAAAGTTAAGATTTTCTGCCTAAAATATGGACAAACGCATGCGGAAACTGTCGCATTAACAAATCCGTGTAATATATACATATGCCAACCCCAATTTTTGTAAAACTAGGGATCTGGAAGAGTATACATTATTTCACATTTGTGCTTCATGACATGGATTGTAAATAGAGGTTATTATATACGCAGAAAATGTCCCATTTACTTTGTACAGAAGTTACCGGTCAATATTTTTCCATATTGCCCATAGTCAAGTTCATATTGCCTGTAGTTAAGCAGTCACGTTCACAATAGAACTACTTTCAAATTCGTCCATTTCGATACTAAAATTCGGCAGCCAGTTTGTCGTGGGTATCGACTGAAAGAACGTAAAACAAAACGAAAATAGGCTGCGACAAGGTGCATAAACCGCATTTTATGCTAGCAAATGTGACCTACCTGCAATCTGTCAAGATATTCAATACGAATTACTTTTAGGAAAACAAGAGTATTTTGAAATAAACAGAACGAACACTTCGGTAAAAATGGCGTCCTGCGTTGGGAAACGTCAATGTTTTTAATGACGTCACATGAACAAACATTAACGCTGTCTTCACTTAGTTTATACTAATTTATTTTAGTTCGATTGCGATGAAAGCTCCAAGCTTATTGAATCGCTCTCGAACACTCATTCCGGATGATATCACGCACTAGAGAGAGAGGCAGTGACTTTTACACCACTGCTACCCATTTACACCTGGGTGGAGTGGGGCTGTGTCATACTGTCTTGCCCAAGGACACACCTCGCTAGCTCCGGTGGCCGGATTCGAACCCACAAACTCTCGATCACAAGTCGAACGCGCTAACCACTGAGCTATTGAGGCTGAACTTTTTGTGCCATTGGGCGTGGATTTTTCATTGTGTATGAAGAAACTTAACGACATGCAAATTTACCATTTTAAACCACTTAAGGTTCCTCAATACAGTTATTTCACTACATTTGGGGTACTGAAAAAATCATATTTGCAAATAATTACCCAAAAAGATTTTTCACCAGATGGTAGTCCATGTAAATGTAAGAATATGAAAGCCAAAGATTTTTATTCGAAAGTCACAGTTTTAGTAAATTATTGCATTTTTCCTTGGTTTTGCAAAAAAATGATATCTAAATTCACAGAACCACACTGTGTAAAATACTATCATAGAAATGTGGCTCAAGGTTGCCTTTAGGCACTGCAACAGAGGAATTTCAAATAAAATACCTAAATAGAACTGAAAATTAATGATTCCCAAAAATTCAAAAAATGTAATTATCTCACCTGGTACTATTTTAAATTCAGTGTATGGTAGCTAAAAAGGACCAGTTCTACCAATTTGGCAACAAGCTCATTGAGGTTGAGGTGTTGAAATCTCTTGCATTTAGCTTGTAAAATGATTGCTCTTCTTCGGTGCTTTTAGTACTTCATTTTATATATTTCATTCATGCAGTTTATAACAATGTATGCAATCACTGCACAAAAGTTTCAGTGTGTTACTGATTGTGTTTACAGGATGGGTGCTTTGATATTGGATAAATCAAAACCAAATAATTGAAAATAAGATAAGCCAACAGTTTATCCCCATATTTGAACTGAAGGACTGATAGCAGCCTGTTCAGCACCAGAAACTTTGTCCAAAAGGCTTCTGATCACAGCCAATAACTGCAATGGTATAGAAATTATTTTTACCCATTGATTTGTTACATTGGTTCACATGAGCCACCATAAACAAATAATTGATTTTTGCACAGGTGTACTTCTGGACAACACAAAGTTTATATTTATCTAATCCAATTAATGATCTGTTATGTCACCTACTTACCAATGTGTAGCCTGGTAAAAACTCATAGAAGCCCAATGCATTTAATATGTTTTGATGAAATTTTTTTCAAAAATCTGATTTTCTCAATTTGTTTACAAGAAGCTGGGCCGAACAACACCAACCTGGAAAACGTTACACATAAAAATAGTTCGGAAATGAATGCATACTTTACATAAATTAACGAACAAATTATGTAAGAAAGTACGTGAAATTAGTTGCAATACAGTTTCAAAAATGAATATTATGTTTTAAATTAAAAACAATGGTGTACTATTGTAATTTTTGGAAATTAGTTCCAAGGCGTATGAATACGTTTGTTCCTTGGCAAGATGGATGTCTCTTTGAATTTGACAGCTACAGTAATTTATCAGTCTTGACATGCTTCCAAGATAGGCGATGTCATAATGCTATAAGCAGGAAGAAGGCTATAAAGCTGAATTTTCAAGGTATATTCATTGTTGATGGGCAAAATAGAATGTGGAAGGGCATAACTGATGGAATCTGATCAGTTCAGAGTTACCGCAAAAAAGGAAGATGGCGGCGCCCATGAAGAAAAACATGTCAAAAAAAAATCTGGTTTTCAATTCAGGTAGGCTTTTTGATAGAAAGCTTTGTCCGAGTCGCTAGTATTTGTTGTGAACTATTGATCTGCAGCTGTTTTAGTAACTTTTAAAAAGTCTAGAAGAGGTTTTCATTTTTTTCCTGGTGAAAGTGAAAAATACAGAAATGCATTTATTTTCAAAGGCACTGAGATGTTGCTAATGCAAGTAAGTACTTGTTGTAATAACCTTTAGCACCTCCAAACATTCTTCTTCTAGGACAGGCATTTTAAAAGGAAATCAGGATCATATTTTTGGAATAAATAACATGCAAATCTGACACCTATATTTTTCTTGTGCAAATGTATTGAGGAACCTTAAAGATTTATTAATCTCATTTTACGTTCAGATTTGTATACCAGGCAGTCCTGAATTCTGGCAGACAGTCCAAGTTATGGGTATATAACAAAAAGGTTATTGACTTTATATTGTGAATATTCGGCACTAGTTCATATGGCGAAGACGCACTCGCAAGCTCGTGCGTCCTTCGCCAAATGAATTCGTTCCGAATATTTCACAATATATAGTCAATAAGCTATAAATCTTACATGAGTGATCATGTATTATTGAATTTATTAAACGAGTTGAGGAAAAGGGATAAAATGCGAGGCTTTGCCGAGCATTTTATCCCTTTTCCTCAACGAGTTTAATAAATTCAATAATAAATGAGCACGAATGCAAGATTCTATTTATCATATGACATTTTAATCGCATTTTATTCACGATTGTTTACAAAAATGTCAACATTCCGCCATTCGTAAACACGACGTCGTTAATGACGCCGTACATGTAACGTTACGGCTTGAAGAAATATATGGGCTGCATGATGCTTCCATGCTTGACGGGGACGTTAAACCTCAAATCAAACAAACAAACAAATCTACCTAATTTGCATATTTAATCCACCAGTGGATTATCGAAAATATTACATGACGTTATTACACTCTCAGACGCGACGTCATATAAATGCTGGTTCGAATCGTCTACGTGAGCACCTGCAATCTATAATAGCCTGTTTTGTTCGTTTGTATTGCAGTTTAACGGCCCAGTCAACACTTTTTTAGGTCATTTTTGAGCCGGACAGTTTACCTATCCACACTTTCCTAAACAGGCTTATACGTAAGCGGTTTACCAGTACAGTGCACTTTCTTTCGCCAGAAACTGACAATTGCCCTTCCTGAATCAGCGGAAGGGAGAGAATGACCGTAGAAAAGATTTCATGATCAATCTCCACGAAATAATGTTGCCGGCCCCGGCAGGTATCGAACCCGCGTCCTCCTGATCATCAGTCAGACGCGCATCCGACTGAGATACCGAGGCCGGTAATTGCCTGTTTATAGATAAGAAAAATATCAGAAAAAAATGAACTTTTCGTTGATATAAATGAAAGCTTTATCTGCTATGTCCCCATTGAAAGTTTTCTTACTTTTACTGTATTAAAAACATGTAAAAGGTTGAAATTCACTCAAATGCAAAAGCGGAATATACAAAACTCGAACTCTTAATTTGGAGAAACCATTTGTTATACCAATTTACTCATTCTTACGAGCTCGTTTAGCTGGAAACCTGTAAAATGAACAAAGGCAAACAATGCAGACCTAGATCAGACGCCGCATATGGCATATTACACTGTTTGTTAACAGGGTTTTCCGTCAAAAGATAATCGATCAAAAAAAGTAGATCAGACACCCTCAAATGGCGAATCACCTTGTCAAACATATAACAACAGAATAGTTTTTGTTTGATTTGAGGTTTAACGTGACCGTCAACACTGTAAAGGTCATTTTGGAGACGTTGCTTCCAATTTTGTGGGACTTTTACCCGACACTGAGATGAAATGACATCTCAAGCCCTGTCGCCCAATGAAACCAATAGGGTTTATTAGCATGGGCGGTCCGCCTCGCACCGCGGTTCCTGGACAGGCTTAGATCCTCTAAGCGGTTTACCAGTGCTAGTGTTCGGGCCGGATTCAGCTCTGCGTGGAAGCATCATTCAGCCCATATATTTCTTCAAGCCCCTATTGGCGGGGGCGACAACAGAATAGTCCACCGGTATACAATTGGCATCGGTTATTCTATACATAAAGAAAGCATATATAGAAAATGTTCTTGCATGAAATCGTTTGAGGCTATGTTTGAATGGGCCAGAAGCAGTGTTCAGACAACAAAACCCATGTTCAAATCATGAACTTCTCGTGCTGTTTGAACATGGATTTTGAACTTTTGATATCACAAGATGGGCATTGCTTTGTTTACATTACTTTGAGGGGTATAACATTGTCACTCTGAACGTACCATTTTAAAATTTATTACGACACCAGGACGTCATTGCGGAACTGAGTTGGTTTTAAGATCGCATTTGATGAGTTTTGGAGTTTTGTTTTTTATAGTCACAATTTGCAGTTAGAACCGTAAGTTATGCAAAACTAACGATCAGGAATAACGATCACCCATGGTTATTTCGTTGCAATTACATTTTCCCCGGGCCCCGCGGAAGATATTTGAACACACGGCCACGCAGCTTCGTGTTTAAACAGCTTCCTCGGGACCCGGCAAATGTTAATGCATGAAAAACCATGGCTGATCCCTTTATTACACTACATGTATCTGACGATAAAACAAATTCGAATGTGTAAAAGGATTAAATAAAGGATTTTGATAATAATCAGTATTATCGCCAGACTCTTTTAAAATTTTACGCATTTCTCCTATAGGCTTGGTTACCGAACGGGAGCCAGGTGATTAGCGCTTAATCCACCACCTGTCATACCCAGCTGGGGATGCTGTAAACGACTTTATTGACCCTCAACTTCGTTCAGTTCAGTACACTAGCTTTGATGAGGCTATTCATATGGTCCAGAACCCTGGGGGTTGGCTGCTTGTTAGGCAAGTCAGATATCAAGTCAGCGTTTAGGCTCCTACCGGTATCAGTTCTTGATTTTGATCAACTTGGCTTCAAATTCGATGCCAGATATTACTCTGATAAGGCTATGCCTTTTGGTTGTAGTATTGCATGTAAGACTTGGGAACTTTTTGCATCATTTCAAAACATAGCATAGCAAAACAAGCACCTGTAGGTAAACCCATCCATTATCTGGATGACTGTCTCTTTGGGTGCAAAAAGGGAACCAACAAATGCGCAAGCATCGTGGGATTATTTCATGATAAGATGGCAATTTGAGGGTCCCTATAGTACCGGAGAAGACTGAGGGCCCCAAAGCAAAGATCTGTTTTTGGATTCTAGAAATTGACTCTGAGGAAATGGTCATCCGCATTCCGAAGCCCAAAATCACTGAGATTACTCAGAAAATCGAAGACCTTCTGGGTCGCGCAAAGTATACGCAAAAACAAATGCAGCCCTGTTTGGTTTTCTTAACTTTGCATGCAGAACAATCACACCGGGCCGACCTTATGTAGAAGGGTTATCAATGCAACATGTGGTTTGACCAAGCCACATCATCATTTCCGCAATACCGCTGAAATGAAAAAGGATCTTACATTCTGGCTTGCATTCTTCAAAGTAGAAGTGCAGGCAATGATCAGGAATCGATACAATTAACCCACAGCTCCCATCAGAGACACAAAAGGGAAAGAAACACCAACATGAAACAACAGACCCTAATGGAAACATCAACAGCGGAAAGCCAAAAGGACAGTTACTTTCCCACAAAATGGCCAATAGACTATCCAAAATAAAATAATAAAAGCGACACAAACACCCAAAGACAAACCATAACAAAAAATAAACAGCGACAGAAGAACCGCCTTGGAACGGTCAGCGGAAACGAATTCCACTGGAGTGTGGGGGGTGCTTAAATCTATTTTACGTGGCCACAATGCTCGCCCTTACTTCCTTCGCGATTAAGACAAATAATTTGTTCAGTCCGCATGAAGGCCTCCCAACTCATCAGTGCAACATCTCCGTGAACACAAAAATCAAAGACTTCAAAGGTATTTCAGTTTTTCACGATAAGTTTTGGACTTCAAGTGATGACATTCAGCTGTTCACTGACAGTGCTGGCGGAGTCGATCTTGGCTTCGGGGCTTTCTTTGCAGGAAAGTGGTCACACTATAGCGTAGCTATATTCCTTTGACTCGTAATCGTATAGTGTTTCCTTAATTATAAAATATAACTAAAGTCATATTTCAGTTTTAACAGCTTTATTAGGCAGGCACCTCATACGAGTGCACAACTCCTAAACCAGACTAACGGGATTCAAGCTGATCAAATAGACATCTGAAGTCTTGGTCAGAAAGCCCAGTATTTATAATCACTACAAAAATCTAACGTAATATCCCTCTCTCAATGCATCATGCTTGTTATCACAACTCTTGCCAAAATCTCTTCTAACTATAAGCTATCTGTCATGATTTTGATGATTGCACTAATATTATGATCTTTAAAATGCAAGTTTATCAGCTTTCCAAAGTACTTCACATCAACACCTGCTTAAATAACCTTTAAAAGGAAATGTCAGAGTCTTTGGAGCACCTTCTTCGGAACTCGGAGTCTTTCTTGGCAGCCAGTCCGTCTGATAACTCGAAGCTAGTTTATAGAAATGCTCTTTCAGCTTTGCACAATTTCAGAGTTGCTTACAAGCTCCCTAGTATCTGGCCTTCTCCAGTGAATCATCTCCCTCTTTCCATATCATACTGCTTCGAAATGGGATATGCTTCGACAACAATAATAACATATTTTGCAATACTTGGTTTTTTTCATAAATTACATGGCCTGGAAGACTCTTCAGCTTCTTTCATTGTTAAAAGGCTGTTGGAAGGCTGTAGGAGATTAAGACATAGCCATGATGTTCGCGCCCCATCACAGAATCCATTTGGACACCAGGGGGATTCCCACTGATGCTATAAAACAACTGGGCCGTTGGAAATATCCGGGGGTGGAGAGGTATATTCGCCTACACGTATAAGGTGCTTTGGTATCTGATAACGTATTCTATTAATCACTCACAGATACGTATATCTAGTTATTATGCGATTCATTGCTGTCTCATTTAGAAGACGATTTGACCATACTGCACACCTCTACAAACCTGGGCCTGGTTGAAACCATTCTTTGGCAAGGAAAACGCGATATGCATTGGTGAGAACTATTACCAAAGTTCCAATGTATAATGCTCTTTAACCCACCCCCTACTATGATTGTTATTCACCTTGGTGGGAATGACCTAGTTACCATTAAACAGACAAAGCGCAACAAAGTTATCAAAAGGGATCTCAAGAACATTACTTCCGTTTTTCAAGCAGTTAAAATTGTATTGTCTGATATCTGTCCAATGAAGTCCTGGCGTGGCATTGCAATCACCCCAGCTAACTTGGCAACAATGAATGAAAAAAGAAAGAGGAGTAGTAGTAAATAGTAACTCCTGCTGGACAGACGATATCATACTGCTTCGAAATGGGATATGCTTCGACAACAATAATAACATATTTTGCAATACTTGGTTTTTTTCATAAATTACATGGCCTGGAAGACTCTTCAGCTTCTTTCATTGTTAAAAGGCTGTTGGAAGGCTGTAGGAGATTAAGACATAGCCATGATGTTCGCGCCCCATCACAGAATCCATTTGGACACCAGGGGGATTCCCACTGATGCTATAAAACAACTGGGCCGTTGGAAATATCCGGGGGTGGAGAGGTATATTCGCCTACACGTATAAGGTGCTTTGGTATCTGATAACGTATTCTATTAATCACTCACAGATACGTATATCTAGTTATTATGCGATTCATTGCTGTCTCATTTAGAAGACGATTTGACCATACTGCACACCTCTACAAACCTGGGCCTGGTTGAAACCATTCTTTGGCAAGGAAAACGCGATATGCATTGGTGAGAACTATTACCAAAGTTCCAATGTATAATGCTCTTTAACCCACCCCCTACTATGATTGTTATTCACCTTGGTGGGAATGACCTAGTTACCATTAAACAGACAAAGCGCAACAAAGTTATCAAAAGGGATCTCAAGAACATTACTTCCGTTTTTCAAGCAGTTAAAATTGTATTGTCTGATATCTGTCCAATGAAGTCCTGGCGTGGCATTGCAATCACCCCAGCTAACTTGGCAACAATGAATGAAAAAAGAAAGAGGAGTAGTAGTAAATAGTAACTCCTGCTGGACAGACGATTCATATGAATCTTCTGCTGGACAGACGATTCACAGGAAACTCCTGCTGGACAGACGATTCACAGGAAACTTCTGCTGGATAGACGATTCACAGGAAACTCCTGCTGGACAGACGATTCACATGAAACTTCTGCTGGACAGACGATTCACATGAAACTTCTGCTGGACATACAATTCACAGGAAACTTCTGCTGGACAGATGATTCACAGGGAACTCCTGCTGGACATACGATTCACAGGAAACTTCTGCTGGACAGACGATTCACATGAAACTCCTGCTGGACAGACGATTCACATGAAACTTCTGCTGGACAGACGATTCACAGGAAACTTCTGCTGGACATACGATTCACAGGAAACTTCTGCTGGACAGACGATTCACAGGAAACTTCTGCTGGACATACGATTCACATGAAACTTCTGCTGGACATACGATTCACATGAAACTTCTGCTGGACATACGTTTCACATGAAACTTCTGCTGGACAGACGATTCACAGGAAACTTCTGCTGGACATACGTTTCACATGAAACTTCTGCTGGACAGATGATTCACAGGAAACTTCTGCTGGACAGACGATTCACAGGAAACTTCTGCTGGACAGACGATTCACATGAAACTCCTGCTGGACAGACGATTCACATGAAACTTCTGCTGGACAGACGATTCACAGGAAACTTCTGCTGGACATACGATTCACATGAAACTTCTGCTGGACAGACGATTCACATGAAACTTCTGCTGGACATACGATTCACAGGAAACTTCTGCTGGACAGACGATTCACATGAAACTTCTGCTGAACAGACGATTCACATGATACTTCGGCTGAACAGACGATTCACATGAAACTTCTGCGGGACAGACGATTTACTTGAAACTTCTGCGGGACAGACGATTCACATGAAACTTCTGCGGGACAGACGATTCACAGGAAACTTCTGCTGGACATACGATTCACATGAAATATCAAGCTATATTTGGGTTATAAGTTAACGCAGTGTATACTAATGGACTCTTCCATTGCTATATGTTGGACAAGTTCATTTGTCATATAAGGGGCGTCTGAGGCATATTTTTCGTTTTTATTCAATTTTTGATGAAAACTTTTTTAGCAAGTAATGCAGGCCCTGATCAGACGCGGCGTCTGATCTGGGCCTGCACTCTTTGGCAAGGTGCCCCCTTTAGGGGTTTGCCGCATGCAATTGCTTTAATACTACAAATTTCATCGAGGTTTTAATCTTTCTACAGTAAGATCTTCCATCTTTGGATTTTGGGCAAATCCATTCCTTAAAATATGGGGTTTAGTCAATAGTTATCAACATGATGGCAGTAACTGTAGATCCGGATGAGATGCTCTTTTTGGACCATCTCATCTGGGTGCACACGCCTCCGCCCATCGGGGCTTAAGGAAATATTTGGGCTGCATGATGCTTCCACGCAGAGCTGAAACCGACCGCCCACGAGTACTGGTAAACGGCTTAGAGGATCTAAGCTTGCCCAGGCAAAGCGGTGCGAGTAGGACCGTCCATTCTTATAAACCCTATTGGTTTCATTGGACGACAAGGCTTGAGATGTCATTTCATCTTAATCCACAAAATTGGAAGCAACGTCTCCAAAATGACCTATACAGTGTTGACGGGGACGTAAAACATCAAATTAAACAAACAAACATGACAGTTTATTACCTGTGTAAATAGACAACTCATTCAGGTACTCTGGTAAGACTGAGACAACGCCTAACCGGAAGAAGCCATACTTTTTGCTGCAACAATTTTTTTCGTCGTCATCTTCTTGGTCAAGCTGCATTTGCCAGTTAATGCAGTATGTGTGGCCCGGTACGACCGGTCTTTCTAGCCTACAAACGCCGGAGCTTGACGTGTGTCCCGGAACAGCTACGTTATGTTCAATGCCGATGTTGCTTGGTTGAAAAGACTTTAACTTCAGCGGATGTCGGTCTACAAAATATCATCGAAATGCAGAGGAAAAGAAACTCCTTCAAAGGAGGCTTCTTATTATTTATTGGGGAGCTTACATGTATGTTCATGTATTATTGAATTTATTAAACGAGTTGAGGAAAAGGGATAAAATGCGAGATTTTATCAAGCATTTTTATCCCTTCTCCTCAACGAGTTCAATAAATTAAATAATACATGAGCACGAATGCAGGGTTCTATTTATCATATCACATTTAAAACGCATTTTAGTCACGATTGTTTGTCGCAAATCTCAATATTCCGCTATCAGAAAAGGACGTCGTTCATGTAACGTTACGGGGCGTATCTAACTTATTTGCATATTTATTCCACTAGTTGATTATCGAATTTATTACACGACGTTATAACATTCTCAGACGCGACGTCATATGATAAATTTATTTATTTATTTATTTATTTATTTATTTATTTATTTATTTATTTGCAGCATATTTCAATAATCTTTTTAGCCCCATTCAACACATGTATATTTTCATATAAAATATGTTTATACTAAAAAGCCATACTATCCGAAATCACTTGTCATCAGTGAACAAGTCCGTGAAATAATCACCCCCCCCCCCCCCCCCTTTCACCCCACTTTATATAGAGAAAACTGGGGGTTACGGGGGTATACATTATTTTCCTTATTTCTGCTCTTAGACATAGGTTATGGGTACTCGTTAGAACCGCCTCAATAAGAATAATATCACAAATTTACTTCAGAAAATTTACCGTTTTGGGGATGTTTTGTTTGTTTGATTTGGGATTTAACGTCCCCGTCAACACTGTAAAGGTCATTTTGGAGACGTTGCTTCCAATTTTGTGGGATTTTTACCCGACATTGAGATGAAATGACATCTCAAGCCCTATCGCCCAATGAAACTAATAGGGTTTATTAGCATGGACGGTCCATCTCGCACCGCGGTTCCTGGACAGGCTTAGATCCACTAAACGGTTTACCAGTACTAGTGTGCGGGCCGGATTCAGCTCTGCGTGGATGCATCATGCATGCAGCCCATATATTTCTTCAAGCCCCTATGAGCGGGAGCCGGTTTTGGGGATGTAAAAAATGCTCTATGACGCACGGGTGTGTTATCGTAATGTTTCTCCACTGTGTAGATCCCATTTCCGCAGGAGCACAAGAAGGCAGAAAAGCACGAAAATTTGACCCCTTTAAACCTCACTTTTATATAGTAAAACTGGGATTTACAGCGTTATACATTTTTTTCTGCTCAAAACATAGATTGTGGGTACTCATTAGGATCGCCTCTATCTATGTCTTGAGTACAAATATGAAAAATATCAGGATTTTTTTATCTGAAATTTTCAAATTCTCGGTATATTTGAGTAGGCGCGTTCTCATAATGATGTTACAAAGTAAGCCTTGCCCTGCTTAATACATTTATTTTGCCACACCATTTTCTGACTATCAACCAAACAAATAACTTGATATAATATATTCGTTCAATTTTACAAACTGAGCTACACTGTTTGCAAAGATAAACATTTTTGAGTTCAGCAGGATGAAATAAGAAGAAAATTCTTCAAACAACAATTCAATTCAGACACGTCCATTCGTTTAAAAGGCAGTTCAGTCAGTAATCATTAACCCTTCTCTTGCTGAATATTCAGTTTAGCCACACCCATTTCTGACTGAACCAATCACATTACTTAATGTAACTTTTTCCTACAAATTTATAAATTGATTGTCAAACAGTGTAGATCCTGGTCATATGTCTTCTTCAGAAGCCATCTGATCTGGATCTACCCTGTTTGCAAAGGAAAGGGTTGTCGTGAACAGCAGGATAAAAGATAATTAACAAGATGACAGCAATGTAGCTCTGGACGAGATGGCCACAAACGGAGGTATGGTATAATACACCCATGGAAGACATCTACTATTATTTTCGTTATAAATGTAATATGCGCTGCTCCACATCATTGTCAACTATATGCAACGTCGCATGTTACACTGTTACACCGTTTAGTTGACGTTGGTCTAGAAATTGCTTTGATGTTCTATGCATGCTAGAATACAAACCTTACCTGAAAAAGTCACACCGCGTGTTAAACAAACAAATAAAAAAAAAACAATAAAAATGAGTTCGAGGTTGGGGTTGGGGTAGTTTAACCCATTATATACTGGTGGACACTTCCATTGCTATATATTAGACAAGTCCATTTGCCATATAAGGGGTGTCAGGCCTATGTTTTCGTTTTTATTCTATTTTTGATGAAAAATTCTGTCAGCAAATAGTGCAGCGTCTGATCTGGGCCTGCCAAGGTACCCCTTTAGGGGTTTTCTGCATGCAACGGGTTAAGACATAATGGGGATGACTTATATGGGGCACCGTTTTACTAGTGCGCAGTCCTCATAGAGGTGATTCCAGAGGGACCGGATCCGTTGGCCGGAATTTCCTGATCTTTCGGCTGATGCCGATATTTAACTGCACACATGGCGGGCGTTCAGCGTATGGCGTCCGTTGCTTTGTTTTTTTTTCTTAGGGAGAAACATAGGGGCTTGAATCATGAAAAAAAATGAAAAAATTTTTTTTTTTTTTTTTTTTTTGGTACTATAATAGAGACAAGGGGGAAAACTTCGGCTCAATTTTTGGGGGGTTGCGTCATTTTACCCAGTGTATCTTTTTCGCAAATGCAGTTTTTTACCTGCTTATTATGAATAATACAAGTTAAATAAGTCCACTTTGCAAAAATAATCCGCCACTGTCTGCCACTTGCAGGAAACATGCTTTTCTCGCATGGATTAACTCAGCAAAGCAAAATTCGGCATAAACGTGTGACAAAAATTTTCAGGTTTTCATCAATCACAACCGAACTAGTGATACGGGGGGAACTTTTTTCACTTTCACCCGTTGTCTTTCATTTAACTTTAGCTCGCTTTGCCAATTTGAAGCCAAAAAGATGTACTCGCAGCTCTAAATATAGATTTTTCCAACTTTTGCTTCGCTTTCCGCAGTGTTCTGTCAATGATCGGTACAGAAACCCGGGCGCTTGCCATAATCGTCGTGTTTAAAAGGCGGAACGTGCAGGACAGATATAATCCGGGACTTCGGAAACTACGTTCCGGCAGTGGAGTTGTTACTGTTAAAATGTGTGTGATAGCCTTGATTTCTCCTTTAATTTATTTTGTCAATGTAACATATTCTGCTAGGACTACGTATACACGTATTACGCAGCTAAGATAACTGGATGGTGTTTCTACGTATAATGGGCTGTGCTCTGGGAATTTTGTATTGCATCGCTTCCAGTCAGCCGCTGTAACTTTTTTGACACATGCGCGGAAAAGGAAATAAAATGTTTACTAAAAAGCAGAAGACGGCCTTTGATCTGATTAAAAAAACAAGGCCCAACTGGGCCCAACTGCCTTGTTTATGTCCAGGCTGGGACGGGCACAACCCACGTTATCGAGGAGATTGCTAGAGAGCTCCGTATTGAAGGGGAAATGTTTGTCAGTTTCTTGCACAACGGCTATCGTATAAAATCTATGTGTTTTTGGCAGAGTGCTAAAGAACATGTGTACATGACGTTTGTTTGTTTGTTTGATTTGAGGCTTAACGTCCCCGTCAACACTGTAAAGGTCATTTTGGAGACGTGGCTTCCAATTTTGTGGGACTTTTACCCGACATTGAGATGACATGACATCTCAAGCCCTGTCTCCCAATGAAACCAATAGGGTTTATTAGCATGGACGGTCCGCCTCGCACTGCGGTTCTTGGACAGGCTTAGATCCTCTAAGCGGTTTACCAGTACTAGTGGGGGACCAGATTCAGCTCTGCGGTTGAAGCATCATGCAGCCCATATATTTCTTCAAGCCCCTTTTGGGCGGGGGCCGCTATGTACACAACATCGTCACCTTATGTTTAAACGCTCGTTCCCGGTACACGGCGACGGTTAGC
Source organism: Lucinisca nassula (assembly GCA_963580285.1). Taxonomy (NCBI): domain Eukaryota; kingdom Metazoa; phylum Mollusca; class Bivalvia; order Lucinida; family Lucinidae; genus Lucinisca; species Lucinisca nassula. The sequence continues at coordinate 95,132,102 of OY757021.1, read as the reverse complement.
TATAAGCAAAAAAAAATAAATAAAAATGCAGCAGTGTTAAGCCAAACGGTTCAGAATTTTAGTTAAAAGAGATACGGCTAGAAATAACTTGAAATTGTTTTACAAATTTGAATTCATAGTGGTCGGAAAGACTGACGACTTTAAGCGTGTGTTCTAATATTATTACCTAAATAACAAAGGCTGTTTTGGTGCCAATAGGCCTGTAGGAATTTTCGTTCTTTTTTTTTTTCTTTGTGATAAGTGGAAACCAAGGAAAAAGCGTTTCAACATGTATTTTGTCTAATGTTAGCTGTTCTCTCTCTCTCTCTCTCTCTCTCTCTCTCTCTCTCTCTCTCTCTCTCTCTCTCTCTCTCTCTCTCTCTCTCTCTCTCTCTCTCTCTCAGATATTTGGATTAAATTTGTGGAAGTCTTAAGATTAATTAGAGGGGTATGGAAATATTGTGTACTGTTCATTCCAGAGGTAGAAAGAACGGTGTACAGACATAAACTGCACCAACCTGCAGCCCAAGGATTATAAAACTTTTTTTCATGCTCAACTGATAGGGTATGGAATTTATCCGGCTCATAAATAAAACAATATAATTTAAACACATAGAAAACAGTATGGTTCATACTTCCGTAAACGCATCGAGTCACATGATTTTCAGTGACATCAAGTGACGTCATTCTAAACCATGGTTCTCTACGGGCGTTGGTGAGGTCAACGGTGTTCCTCTCTATGTAGTAAAATGGGTGTAAATGTTTTCAGTTTAAAAAGTTTGCCCTATAAGCATTATTTTTCGTCCAGTGATGAGGGGCATAGAATGTTATTATAAAACAATAAACTTAATTTTTCTGCTTTTCATGAAAATATGAACGACAGCGAGTCGCTAACAAAGTTTACATGAACCCCTTCGGGGTTCACTTACTTTGCATACAACCCACTGCGTCCGTACTATCATGAACAGCAGAAAAATAATTTTCATTTCTTAAGTGTTTGTTTTCTTTGCCTCATATCGCTGCTCACTCTAGGGTTTATTAGCTATCCCATTATGTCAGTCATTGCAAAACACCCACATTGAGCCCGAGGTAATTTTGTTTTCAAAACCGTCTTCTGTAGCATGTTTTGTTATCCATGCAATTAGGGGAGCAGCTTCTCAGTTTCCCCTAAAATGTACATTTTTAACAGTCAGAATGACATGTCCTTATCAACTTTTAATGAAATGGACATTCAATTTGTCATCAAACTGCTGTCAAGTGTCAAAGAAAGCAGGTCATGAAATGTACATGCACTGGTTTTTATTTCATGCGTAGCACTTTACATGTAAACGTAAACGGATGCTTTAGACACAAACTTTAGCGGCTCACTGGAAAAATTATGATGATATTCTCCAGGAGGTATGAATATTAAAATACTAACATTTTGTTGTGTTACATTGGTGTGAATGTGCTTTATCGCTTATTAATTTCTGTATATTTGTGCAGTTCACAACGCATTCTTTAAAGTTTTCGGACCTGCCTATCGGGGCTTAAAGAAATAGGTGGGCTGCGTGACGCTTCCAAGCAGAGCTGAAACCGAACGCACGCGAGTACTGCTAAACCGCTCAAAGAATCTATGCCTGCCCGGGCAAAGCGGTGCGAGTCAGACCGTTCATGCTTATAAACACTATTGGTTTCATAGGGCGACAGGGCCTGAGATGTCAATTCATCTCAATGTCGAGTAAAAGTCCCACAAAATGGATTCAACGTCTCCAAATGATCTGTTGATGGGCACTTTTAACATCTAATCAAACAAATAAATTCCTTAAAGTGTTTGCGTGAGAAAAATAATTAATATTGCGGTCGTGGCTTCGGGCTCGTTTTCAGTGAATTAAAGTCTCGTGCTCGACAAAACCCTACATGATACTTAACTAAACTGAAAACTTGCTTGAAAATTCCTTGTTTCGGCCTCGATCCCATCATACATTCTATTATTCAGTTCTTATCTAAGCAGGAAACGGCCCCGCCCATCGGGGCATAAAGAAATGATGCTTCCACGAAGAGCTGAAACCGACCCGCACACGAGTACTGGTAATCCACTTAGAGCATCTAAGCCTGCCCAGGCAAAGCGGTGCGAGTCGGCCCGTCCATGTTAATTAAACCTATTTGTTCATTGGGCGGCAGGGCTTGAGATGTCATTTCATCTTAAGGTCGGGTAAAAGTCCCACAAAATTGGAAGCAACGTCTCTAAATTGACCTTTGCAGTGTTGACGGGGACGTTAAACCTCAAATCAAACAAACAAATCTAAGCAGGAAAATTGATGAACTTTTAGTATTTAAAATTAGCGAGCATTACAAATTTAACGCTCGACTGAATTGAGCATGAATAACGATTTATAACCTTTTAATAGCCTGGTCGAGAAACACTAAGATTGGAATGCCGCTTTACTCAAAAGCACCAAAATTAAATATCCTATATATTAAAAAAGGCCCCATTTCTCACTTACTTTCCAATACACTCTAGGCTAATACAAGTACTTTTTCAACAGATCTAAGCACTTCACAATCAAACCTTTCATAAAAGGCATCTATTTTAAGGCATTCAAGAGTTCTGCAACGGATGTTTTTTTTTTTGCCTGATGTTTTTTTTTGTTTTGTTTTTTTACCGGATACTACGGTCTTCGACCACATGTGATTAACAATCGGCTCGATATGAGTGAAATAAACTCGAAAGGACCGTAAAATGATCCCCGCTACACCCTCCTCCCCCCCCCCACCCCCCTCAAGAACATCAGGTTGATATGCTCTAGCTTATTCTGGCCTTCTTTGTTTGCCGTGTTGTGGTGAGTTGTGGTGCCTATTCAGATTAATACAAACTTGCTGAGCAGAAGAATTGAGCAGTGTTTTTTCTTACCCAAGTCCCTACATTAATGGATTTGGCCGAATTCATTAATAGAAGCGTCCACTTCAGAAACTCGCGGTTGAGAGAACATGTGTGTGCTGCACTGTAGGGGTTCTGTCCCCTTAAATCACCCAATGGGCCCAACCTAAATAGTGCTTATTGTCATTTACTGGCCATTAGCGACCCAGGATCAAAATTTCAAAACATAAAAAGGAATATGTTGCAATTATTATTTTATTATTATTATCATTATTATTTATATTATTATTATTATTATTATTATTATTATTATTATTATTATTATTATTATTAGGGAACAACTTGTTTCCATGCTGCATCATTTTGAACATTTACGTATTGATGGCATTTTAACAAGCTGGCTGTTTTTTAGCTCACCTGGGCCGAAGGCTCCAGGGGAGCTTATAGTATAGTGGGTCGTCCGTCGTCCGTCCGTCCGTCCACACTTTTGAGCAGCTATATCTCTGCAACCTGCAGGCTGATCTCAATCATTTCTCATCTGTAGCATGCCTCTGGTGGGGCATTGATGACATTAGCGTTTTTTTTTTTTTTTTTGAAATCGCATGAAAACTTTGGTTGCTATGGCAATCACAAGGTCCCATAGACTTACAATGGGAAAATGTTTGTCATCACCGTAGCCCCTCCAGTTTTGATCGGATGTTTCTGAAACATATATATATAAGGTGGCTTGGGATTAAACCTCGGATGAGTTCGAAAACCGGCCAAGTCGGCCAATTCATCATAGAGTTACATCCCTTTGATTCCTGAAAATGCCGATTTTTGACCGTGTCATCACCGTAGCCCCTTCAGTTTTGATCGGATCTTTCTGAAACTTTTATGTAATGTGGCTGTGGATCAAATCTCGGATGAGTTCGAATACCGGCCAAGGTAGCCTATTTACTATATAGTTATGTCCCTTTGATGGCTGAAAATGTCGATTTTCGACCTTGTCATCACCGTAGCCCCTTCAGTTTTGATCAGATCTTTCTGAAACTTATATGTAAGGTGACTGGGGATAAAACCTAGGATGAGTTCGAATACCGGCCAAGTTGGCCCATTTATCATAGATTTACGTCCTTGTTATCACCATACCCCTTCAGTTTTGATAGGATTTTTCTGAAACTTATATGTAAGGTGGCTGGGGATAAAATCTTGGATGAGTTCGAAAACAGGCCAAGTCAGCCTATTTATCGTAGAGTTATATCCCTTTGATGGCTGAAAATGTTGATTTTTGACCTTTGTCATCACTGTAGCCCCTTCAGTTTTGATCGGATCTTTCTGAAACTTACATGTAAGGTGGCTGGGAATACAACCTTGGATGAGTTTGAATACTGGCCACGTCGGCACATTTATCATAGAGTTACCTGCCTTTGATTGCTTAAAAATGCCTATTTTCGACCTTGTTAGCACTGCTGCCCTTTCAGTTTTGATCGGATCTTCGGATCTTTATGTAACTTACAAACAAATAAGCCAGGCAGAAAAGCTCGGAGGAGTTTGAAAACTCGTGAGGTTTGCCTATTTGTCACAGAGTAACATCCCCTTGAATGCAGCAGTTAATTGCTTATTTTTGAACTTGTCATCACCATAGCCCCATCAGTTTATATCGGATCTTCTTAGCAAGTCAGGAATAAAAGCTGGGATGCGTTTGAAAACTGGTGAGGTCAGCCTATTTATCATAGTGTTACATTCTACTTGATTTGCAGAAAATGCTTACCCTGTCATCACCATGTCCTTCCATTAATCCTTCAGTAAAGGCTGGCACTTCCTGAAACTTTGAATCTGTTAGCTCAGGTGAGCGATACAGGGTCCATTTGTTTTATTTCTGTCTACACAAGCATGAGTGAAACTGTTTTGAAAATAACACAAAACGTCCACGATTTCAACATAAAATACATTTCACATTTTCTGAGTCCGGTAAGGAGATAACTGCGGCTAATCCCTGCCTTCCTAAATTTAGCCACCCACCTAGCTCAGTGTCTCAGATGCTAAAGGTCCCAGGTTTGATCCCCAGCAGCGGTGCCAAAATTTCGGCGTCAGAACACGTTCCATTTGTATAATAAATTTTGCAGGTATGAATATCATAACGGTGCATCGTCCTTCGAATCTGAACGTTAACTGGAGACCTCTGTGCAGGGAGAACCATCCCCTGTGCAGGTTAAAGAACCCTACCGTAATTACATGGTGACTGTGTACTCTTTCAGCTCTCAAAACTGGAGTATATGCAGTATACAACGTCTGTGTCCCCTCTTGGGGTTTAGTTGAAAATGGAAGAAAAATAGCGATAATGCTCATTTGTCACTACTGCGAACGGTATAAAAATTAAACAGCACCGGTCGTACCGGTCGTTAGTTCATCGATAGAGCAGCCCGGAATCAGCAGAAAAACCAAGCTTCGCGACAACTGTTTTCTTGATCTTTTACATAAAGTGATGTAAAAGTAATAAAATCTAAATTTAGAGCTGCAAATACATCATTTTAGATTCAAATTGGTCAAGAGAGATTCATTTGAATGAAAGACATCAGTTGAAAGCGAAAAAAGTTTCCTCCGTAACACTAGTTCGCTTGTGATTGATGAAAACCTGAAAATTTTTGTCACACGTTTATGCCGAATTTTGCTTTGCTGAGTTAATCCATGCGAGAAAAACATGTTTCCTGCAAGTGACAGACAGAGGCGGATTATTGTTGCAAAGTGGACATATTTAACTTGTATAAATCGTAATAAGCAGGTGAAAAACTTCATTTGCGAAAAAGATACACTGGGTAAAATGAGGTAACCCCCCAAAAAATGGAGCCGAAGTTTCCCCCCTTGTCTCTAATATAGTACCAAAAAAAAAAAAAAAAAAAAAAAAAAAAAAATTTTTTTTTTTTTTTTTTTTTTTCATGATTCAAGCCCCTGTGGGGAGAAACCATTAAACCAAAAGCTTTGGCGGTGATTTATGGATATCCATAATTCAATTATCTATAAATACGGATTAAATAGTAAAACGGCGCCCCATAGACTTAAATATAGCTTTGCGATTTTTTATAAACGAATATTGTGTGTAGTCTATAGAATCGTCTCACTGATGCGCCCATTGGGGCTTGAAGAAATATATGGGCTGCATGATGCTTCCACGCAGAGCTGAATCCGACCCACACACGAGTACTGGTAAACCGCATAGAGGATTTAAGCCTGCCCTGGCAAAGCGGTGTGAGTGCCGGACCGTCCATGCTTATAAACCCTATCGGTTTCATTGGGCGACAGGGCTTGAGATGTCATTTCATCTCAATGTCTTGTAAAAGTCCCACAAAATTGGAAGCAACGTCTCCAAAATGACCTTTATAGTGTTGGCGGGGACGTTAAACCCCAAACCAAACAAACACGTCTCACTGAGGCGATTCTAATGAGCACATATAACATATCTTAACAAGATAAAATCGGAAACAAATCTCCATTAATTATCACGAAAACACTACATGAAATCTGGCCTTTGTTAAGGATTCTCAAGGGACCCAAGCTGTTCAAATTAGCCATCGTAAACGAGCCGGCCGTGTTCGAGTTTTTAAAAGTTTCACTGTACCTTTCTGAACAGATATCTTTGGTCTTCCCTGTATGAAAATCACATAAAACCACGCTTTCATATCATCCGGTATTTCAGCTAGAATTTTCTGCTTCTCATTTGTAGTGTCCGTGTATGTGAGGAAGCCAAATGCGTCCACAGAGAGCATCCTGGTGTTTTTAGCATCTTCAAATCCATCCTCGTGGGTCACGATCGATGACTCGGTCAAAGATTTCACAGTCTGAGGGTTTTCACCGACCAAGCCAAATCTGGAACATCAAATCAGTTAACTGGAATTGATATACGGTACTTTTTAGCCGTTAAACAGGGGGAGACAACTTTTATGACTTCCGGTTGGCTTCTTTACCCTTTTATGAGCCCCTCCGGATATTGGGTTTACACTTAAAGGAAAGAATTTACTCCGTCCGAGCAAATTCTTTCCTTTATGTGTAAACCTATTTTAATATGGGAGTCAAAAATAAAAGTTATCTCCTCCTGAATGTGTATCCATTCCACTTAAATCAAATGTGATGACAGTTTGACACTTATGGATAAATGAAAAATGGTTTCTAGGTTTAATAAACAACAGCCCCATTGGCCACTATGCTCACCAGAGGTTAATTGTGGAAAACTTGCCCCGGCCCCTGGAAGCCATGTTTTTCAGCAAACCATGGTGGTTTCAAAAATATAGCCTTTCGATTTCTGAAATGAAGAGTTTTTAGTCCTTTTTTTTCATACATGAACATGGTAGCCATCTTGGCCATTATTATCAACTTCCATTTAGCTGCAAATATTAATTGAGCCAGCGCACGACAAAACCTACAATAAGACATGTGTGCCCAGAGAAGACTCAGATCAGCCTGCGCTTCCGCGCAGTCTGATCAGAGTCTTCGTTGTGCGCTCTAAGGACAGCTAAGGGCCTATACTCCTTCAAGCAGCAAGAGAAGTCGTTGGTCAGACTACATTGATGCGCAGGCTGATCTGATTCTTTGCTGGGCGCACATGTTAATTGTAGGAAATGCTGTGCCCCGGTTCAATTCTGATGCCATAGTCTACAAGAAAATCCGAAAAATCCACTGTAATACCTTTTTCCCATTAGAAATGCCGAAGTGACCAAATACAACCATGACATTAAATAGGTCAAGGTCAACTAAAGGTCACAATCTTAACAACCCTGCTAGGAATATCAATTCTGATGTCACCGGCTACAACGGAATAAGAAAAATCCACGGTTTTGCCTCTTTCACATGCCAAGGTCTATTTGATCAAAGAGGACTTAGACGTAAACTAGGTCATGGTCAACAAAGATCACCATTTTTACAAACGTTGTTAGGGCACGTTTTACCCAATGCAACATATCAAGTTTCAAGGTCATCAATCATTTGGTTCCTGTGAAGATTTTACCAATGTGTTTTTACCATATATGGGCACGAAAGCCATCTAATGATCTTAGTCACGAGAATCCAATCCCACAAATAAGTTAGTTTTCATTGCCTCATCCCACAGAGGCTCTGCATATAATTTGGTTTCAATCATCCAGCAGTTTAAGTGGAGCAGAAGATGAAAAAAAAAACCTGAACCTGAGCCACCCATGACAAAGGTCAGTAAATGACTTTGACCTTTGAAATTGATAAATTTCTCAGCTTGTTGCAAATTCAATTCTGATGCTGCAGGCTACGAAAGAATCAGAAAAATCCACAGTTGTACCTTTTTACCATACAAAATGTCTAACAGACCAAATTTTACCTTGACGTAAAGCAGGTCAGGGTCTATAAAAGTTCATTATTTGAACAGATTTGTTAGGACTTACATGCCAGTCGCTTACGCTGTAAACTAAGTCTCAATGTTATCGGCCGTTTGGTTCCTGAGCAGAAGATCTTTAAAGGTTTTTACCACATATGGGCATGTCGGCCATCTTGGTCATGTGGCCTAGATCCCATGAACGAACATTTAATCCCACACGCCACGGAGGTTCCACGTGTAATATGGTATCGAATGGTCCAGCGTTTTTCAGAGAAAAATGTTGGCGACGATGACGCACCACTGCCTATACTATTAGCTCCCCTGGAGCCTTCGCCTCTGGCGAGCCAAAAAAAAAGAGTGATAATAGATGGGATTGGATGGTCCGACAAAACAGATATATAGGAAGACAGACAAACAGAAAAACAGACAAATAGTAATTATGTTCAATGGGATTGGATGGGATGGGATATGCCAGCTAAACAGACAGATAGGAAGACTGACAAACAGAAACAGAAACAGATAGATAGATAGATAGATAGATAGATAGATAGATAGATAGATAGATAGATAGATAGATAGATAGATAGATAGATAGATAGATAGATAGATAGATAGATAGATAGATAGATAGATAGATAGATAGATAGATAGATAGATAGATAGATAGATAGATAGATAGATAGATAGATAGATAGATAGATAGATAGATAGATAGATAGATAGATAGATAGATAGATAGATAGATAGATAGATAGATAGATAGATAGATAGATAGATAGATAGATAGATAGATAGATAGATAGATAGATAGATAGATAGATAGATAGATAGATAGATAGATAGATAGATAGATAGATAGATAGATAGATAGATAGATAGATAGATAGATAGATAGATAGATAGATAGATAGATAGATAGATAGATAGATAGATAGATAGATAGATAGATAGATAGATAGATAGATAGATAGATAGATAGATAGATAGATAGATAGATAGATAGATAGATAGATAGATAGATAGATAGATAGATAGATAGATAGATAGATAGATAGATAGATAGATAGATAGATAGATAGATAGATAGATAGATAGATAGATAGATAGATAGATAGATAGATAGATAGATAGATAGATAGATAGATAGATAGATAGATAGATAGATAGATAGATAGATAGATAGATAGATAGATAGATAGATAGATAGATAGATAGATAGATAGATAGATAGATAGATAGATAGATAGATAGATAGATAGATAGATAGATAGATAGATAGATAGATGGATGGATGGATGGATGGATGGATGGATTGATCGATGGATGGCTAGATGGATGGGTGGATTGGATTGATGGATGGATGGACGAACGGACGGACGGATGGACGGATGGATGGATGGATGGACAGACAAACAGACATGGCATTTCTGTTTACCTTATGATCCCAGGGCCATCTATGACCAAGGTGAGTGAAAAGCCGTTTGCCAGATAAACCGGGTTCTCTGAGAAAATGCAATTATTTCTCCAAGGTACTGGGTCCCTCTCAAACAGAAGTTCTGTGCTGTCTTCATTGTGGGTGAATTTGGCCCCGTCTTCTGGCTCCTGGTACACTAGGGTCTCTGTTCAAAGATATTGTAGACAAAGACTCATTACCCAGCAGGCACACGTCGCTAAGGCAACGTCAAATCAACGTCGGTGCAACGACGTTGATATGACGTTGCATTAACGTCATGACGTTGTACCGACGTTGATGTGACGTCGGAATTACGCCATGAGCCTGTTGGGTATAGTTCAGTAGGATAACACACCAGATCCCACAACTGAACATCTGTGATATATTTCTTATAGCTGCAGCAAGTATATACGAGGGCGGGTCAATAAAAAAACAGCCTAACTTATTTCTGGGTGAGTTCGAGCTCTTCTTTTTCGAAGTAATTGCTATTGAGATCGCCCCCACCCAACCACCACCACCACCACCATTCCCGACAGTAGCTGACAACAGCCGGTGAGTCCTTAAGCAACCGTCCATCTTAAGCTGTCTCCCAAGAGATAGAAAATAGAAGAAAAAAATGAAGAAAAAAAAAAGCCCCAAGATCACAACTGTTGCTGCCTTCGATCTCGGGCAACAGCGGCACTTCAGGTCGGAGCAATAGATTTTACTCCATTAAATAACTGTAGGCCTATGTTATCTCCAGAAAAAAAATGCCAAATTTGGACATATGAAAGAATGTACTATACCACATGGGTGTATTCCTCCTGTGAGAACATAAGAATCTGATATGGGGTTCTGTAGTAGATGAGCGTTTCCAACCCGAGGGATGACCGTGCTGAGCGGAACCGAGGCTACGCCGAGGTTCCGCTCAGCACGCCGAGGTTCCGCTCAGCACGGTCATCCCGAGGGTTGGAAACGCCCATCTACAACAGAACCACATATTTGATTCTTTTTCTTGCACAACACCTCCGGTTAGTTTTGACAGCTCGCACATGTATATTGTTTACAAAATAAAAGTAGTGCGAAAGTAGTTCCGGCAGTTGAATAGAATTGAAGCGCATTTATGTTAGTTGCCTGGGTCGGAACACCAGGGTCAGAACATAAATTTCTATCCCAGGGTAAAATCACGGATTTCATTGTCTGGTGTGCAAGAACAAATTATTTCAGCACCTCATATTGCTGTAGCTACCCAGCTAGCAACGAATGTCGGGCCAACGTGGTAACGTCGTATCGCTGTCGGCCCAACTTTCCCCCGCAGGGTAGAAAAAATATTTTTTATGCAGTTGCCTGCCCTGAATGAGTAAACATTCCTTTTAAGACACAATTATTAAACTTCTGTTGATCATATCAATAAAATGTTGAGTGTTAACCTTGAAACACAATTTATAATATTTGTTTTACCCAGTCTTAAACATGATGACACACATTGTATCCGCGTAAACTATATGGCCTGCTCAGGTGTCTTTGTTTGATTTGAGGTTTAACGTGCCCGTCAACACTATTTAGGTCGTTTTGTAGACGTTGCTTCAAATTTTGTGGGACTTTTACCCGACATTGTGATGAAATAACATATAAATCCCTGCCGCCCAATGAAACCAATAGGGTTTAATATGAAATAAAGGCACTGCCTTTTGAGCAAACACACTCATTTACATCCCTATCTATCTTCTTATACTGAGTCGGTCATATTTGGCTAAACAAAAAAGGGGAGGGGTCGGGTGGGGGTTGATGGATGGGTCCTTAAAACTATTTACAATCTGATTGGCGGAGGTATACAAAAAGGCATGTATCTCCGAGTCCCAATCTATACTGTACGGTCTTTGAACTCCTCTGCGGGTCTTTGAACCTCTCTGCGGTCTTGGCATCTACCGCAGACGCGGGAATACTATTCCACTGAGGAACATTTCTGGGAGAAAAATGCTTTAGTGCATCATTATGGACCTGGTACCTATGGTGTTGTGTGTTATTTACTTTTGATGCCCTTGTTTGAGTTGAAACTGTAACAGTGGTCGAGTATTTATCTTTATCGACAGTGTATCCAATGGCGGTAGTTAATATTGGTGTTGAACATCAAAAATACCAGTAGTGGCAGCTCAGTGGTTAGTGCACCTGCCTCTGATGCTCGACACCCCCGGTTCGATTCCAGGCAAATAAAGTTTGGCATTTGAACAGGTTCCATTGGCAATTTAGTTGTAGAGATGAATGCCACAAAGTGCACCATCCTTCGGCTCGTGACGTTAACTGGAGACTCCCTGGGCAGAAAGAATAATCCCCTCTGCAGGTTAAAGATCCTTACCGTAATGCCATAATTACCAAGTAGGCATATGTCTTGCAAATCACAAGTGTCTGTACACCTGCAAGTAATAGTCAAGTGTGACATAATGCAGTTGAGAGAGAGAGAGAGAGAGATAGGCTTTTTAAATCAGAATAAGACTTAATTTTAGGTGGTCTTAATAGCTGAATTTTACTGTATAAACCACTTGCAGTGGACCCAGAGCTTCCTGACCAACAGGGGGGATCCAGACCTGGTCACAGGCCTGATTGCCACGATTGCCCCAGCTGTATCCGGTGTCCCTCCAGGTGCCATGCTCAGACCTTTGTTGTTCTGCCCATGCATAAATGACCTGCCACAGAGAGTGTGCCCTGGAGTTCACCTCTTTGCTAATGCCAGCCTTTTATATCACGAGGTCTGAAGCATGACTTATACTGAACACTTCAGAGGGATCTTGACAGACGACAGCAATGCCTATAATGGAATACGGACTAGCAAAAGTCTTCTCAATCCAACCAAATGTGCGACAGTCAGGGTAAAAAAAATGGAGAATGTAAGTGAAGGCCGAAGATTTGGAGCAACTTACATGTTAAAGATACACAGCCATGAACTGTCAATCTTAAAGACTTTTAAGTACCTGGGCATCATTTATTCCAGAAAAATGCCATGGGAATCCATTTTGATGCACCTGTAAAAAGGCAAACAGCATCCTGGCGTTTCTTTGGGAGATAACCAGCTGGTCTGAAGATGTTGAAGCATGATGGTAGAGACCATGTTTAGACTTACCATGGATTATGCCCATCGGTATGGGGCCCACATACAGTATCCAGCAGCTCGATACGGTGCAACGGCGAGCAACTTGGTTTGTCAGAGGTGACTACCACACAACCAGCATAACCTCCCAAGTGATACAGCACCATGGCCTGCAAACGCAGCAGCATGGAGGGCATGGTCTACATGTATCTCTGGGCTAAGCGGACATCCATGTTTGCCGGTTCTCCGACCCAAAAGCGGCGAACAGTAGGGGATACTCCCCGAAGTATATGGACCGACATCTTCTTCAACTCTCCTTCATCGGCACGGGCATCACACTTAAGGGCCATCTTTCACAGAATATTGCTACTTCTGGGATCCTTGAGGGCTTTAAAAGGGATCTTCCCTGAACTACATAAAACTGTTTTTAAAAGTTTTGATATGCTCTGTTGAGAGGCAAAGGTGACGGGAATCCAACTGCTATTGACTTACAGTTGGGCAAGGCCTGCTGTCTTTGCAGCAGGTAGGGATAGAGGAGGAGCGTTGTTACTGCTTCTGTTTGTACACTTTTATTCATTTTCCCCTTTCTCCTTCGTCCTCCACCTACCTATCTTCTCCTCTACTACCGCTTATATCTCTTTAGTCCCTTTCTCTGGGAGACGACTCAAAATGACCCACCAGGGTTGACGTGTCATTAAACCCCAAACTATTGTTTGTGCTTCACTGCCGATATACACATAACCTTAGTATGATGATGCTCCAGTGTTGGTCCTGTGTGCACTTCATGGGAAGAAAATAAGATAGGGTGATTCAGTAAGTTTGCAGCATGGACACATAAGTATCCTGAAGCACTAGCGTTATGCTATGGATTTGGAGCTCATCATCATTTTGTAAATCTTAGGAAGATAGAAATCCACAGGTAGGCAGATAGCTCATTGTGTCTCTCACTATTCCAAGGGCTTTATTCTACACCCCTGAGTGTTTGTGAAAAGTTTTAATTGCTTGGCCCGACGAGAAGCGCATTCCTCCTGACCGAGAAGCTCTGGTAAATGCTCCGGTAACTCGTGGGACCATTCGCGGTGCTGGATTTTACCGGCTAACCTTTTCGGCTCAGTATGGTACGTTTCATTTCATCTTAATGCGTGACGTAGTTTCGAAACTTTCCTGTGACATAACTTCAGCGTTTGATGCAACGGTAGCCAAATATTACTATTCCCAGGGCTTTATTTTATATCCGAGTAATAATTTGTGAAAAGTTTTAATTGCTTGGCCCGACGAGAAGCGCTTTCCTCCTGACCGAGAAGCTCTGGTAAATGCTCCGGTAACTCGTGGGACCATTCGCGGTGCTGGATTTTACCGGCTAACCTTTTCGGCTCAGTATGGTACGTTTCATTTCAACTAAATGCGTGACGTAGTTTCGAAACTTTCCTGTGACAAAACTTCAGCGTTTGATGCAACGGTAGCCAAATATTACTATTCCAAGGGCTTTATTTTATATCCGAGTAATAATTTGTGAAAAGTTGCAATTGCTTGGCCAGACGAGAAGTGCTTTCCACTCCGGTAAATACTTCGGTAAATGCTCCGGTAACTCGTTGGTCCAAGCGCGGTACTTGATTTTAACCGGCTAACATTTTCGGCTCATTGCGGTACGTTTCAGTTCATTTAAAACGCGCGACGTAGTTTCGAAACTTTCCCGCGATCAAACTTCAGCGTTTGATGCAGCGGTCATCGAAAAGAGCTTTTAAAAATTATTTCGACGCTTTTTGTTGTTTCTTTTGTAATGGGACTTGACTCCTTTTGATTTTGAGAAGCAATTTTTGGATGTGAATACAATTCTCATGAACTCTGTAAAGATGGCGGATTATCGCGAGACTGGCACCGCTTTGCCTGGGCAGGCTTATATCCTCTAAGCGGTTTACCAGTACTCGTGTGCGGTGGGTTTCAGCTCTGCGTGGAAGCATCATGCAGCCGGTCTTTTTCTTCAAGCCCCGATGGGCGGGACCGTCTGTTTGAATTACATTACTCAGGTGTCGATTTATGATATTCAGATAAATACTCTAATTAAAGCCTGCGTGTGCTTGTTAGAACCGCCTCGTTGAGGCGGTTCTTACGAATACCAACAATCTATGTTTTGGATAAAAAAGCATGTGAACCCTTATAATCCCCTCTTTTTGCTCTTTAACCCTTTTTTGTACCAAATGGAATCTTCCTCCTTATATATAGCAGGAGTTCATTTCAAAATTAAGGGGTGTCAGTTTTTTTTTTGTTTTTGTTTTTTTTTCATTAAAATTTATTTGGAAAATGACTGAACATGTAACAAACAGTGGAGGCCCTGATCAGGCGCCGCGTTCTGCGGCGTCTGATCTCGGCCTGCGCTATTTGCTTAGGTATCCCTTTAGGGGTTTCTGGTACTAAAAGGGTTAAACTGTGAGGTTCCCAGGGTTTTCGTTTCATGAACTTATTAATGTGCATTCATGTAAGCCTCTTAACGTATGTTAAGTAAGAGAAGGTTAAAACTTACGTTTATTTTGCGAACTTGCTCCAGTTCCCATGATCTACCTAAAATAAACAAGTGATGCCAGAGTTTTTGTTTTGTTTTGATGAGTTTAGTTCGGAGGTTAATGGCCCATTTCATATCGAGGCGGTTCTGACGAGTACCCACAGTCTATCTCTTGCAGCCGAAATAAGAACAAGAACTCCGTAAGCGGGGCATTATACGCCCGTGGCATTTAATAAGATGGAGCATATATATACTGCCTGTTGTACAAGTTTGGTTTGTGGTATGAAACCAAGGCACAATTTGTGCTCCATATATTCTTACCTGGCACTATTTATAACCCTCAATGGCTCAAACCACCCGTCTCCAACAAATTTTCATGGTCGGTAATATTTAATTGACCATAACCTCAAAATAATATGGGCATAACTCTGGCAATAAGTGGTGGACTGTAAGCTTCAAATAATATGCGCTGCTCCACATCATAGTCTTACTATACATAAAGTTTCAGCTTCATCAGATGTAAAATGTAGGAGGCGTTATTCGGGAAGAAAATATATTTAGAAAAAATCTGTGAAAGGCGAATAACTCTGGTAATACGCGGGATGTTCTTAAAGTTCTGATCCTGGGGCTATAAAATGATACATAAACAGAACATAATCAAAATTCTCATTTCATTCCTTCAAAATACTCTCCTTTAACAGAAATACACTTTTGAAGTCTCGATATCCAAGAACGGAAGGCTGCAAACTATTCAGCTTTGGGTATACTGTTCAGGCACTGACAAATGGCACTTCCTAGTTATACCGTCTACCGGATAACATTCTTTTAGCCTAGGAAACAGGACAAAGTCACACGGGCTTAGATCTGGAGAATAAGGGGGTGTGGTAGCTGTTTGATGGATTCTAGACGCAAATAGTCTTGAACAATTCTGCTTTTGTGTGCTGGTGCATTGTCATGGATTAAACAAATGTTACGAATGCCGGTCTTTGGACGCTTTTTGACAAAACATTTTTTCACTTTTTTCAGCACATGGATTTTATACAACGTTCCAGTAATAGAACGACCGCTTG
Organism: Lucinisca nassula; assembly: GCA_963580285.1. NCBI lineage: Eukaryota > Metazoa > Mollusca > Bivalvia > Lucinida > Lucinidae > Lucinisca > Lucinisca nassula. The sequence continues at coordinate 95,115,856 of OY757021.1, read as the reverse complement.
GTACAGCGACTTGCACCACAGGGCCAGCAGAATTGAAGATAGCATAAAGAACCTTCTTGGCACTTTGACATCTTTTAGCAAGAATCGGTCTGTTACGGTTTTTAGTAATCCAAACTTTGTCATTAACTTTTCGCTGGGGTTCAAAATAATAAATCCAAGTTTCATCATCAGTTAACAATTCGCAGATTCTCTTGTTTTCACAATTTTTATATGTTTTAAGTAATTCCCTGGCACATTTAACACGGTAAATATGTTCTATAAAAGGGTTATCCTTTGGAAGCAAAGAGTACACCACAGAAGTGAAAAATATGGAGTGTACATGTTTTCTGGGCCAGACTAGCTAGTTTCGGCCAATTAGGCCTCATCAGTGACCCTCAGATATTTTCAAAATTCCAAAATGGAATCAATGATCCCAAAGGACAAGAAAATATAATCTACACTATGATGTAGGGCAGGGAGACGTTTTACCGCCGCCACACATTCCCACACACCAGCTGTAGTGAAGTTAAACATGTTCTATAAAAGGGTTATCCTTTGGAAGCAAAGAGTACACCACAGAAGTCAAAAATATGGAGTGTACATGTTTTCTGGGCCAGACTAGCTAGTTTCGGCCAATTAGGCCTCATCAGTGACCCTCAGATATTTTCAAAATTCCATAATGGAATCAATGATCCCAAAGGACAAGAAAATATAATCTACACTATGATGTAAGCCTTTTGCTCTTTTGATAGAAAGTGGGGTATCCAACGAGCACATAGCTTCCTCAGTCCCAGATGATTAGTCAAAATTTTATGCACAACTGCCGATGTTATCCCCACATACCCTGCTATATCTCTAACAGTATATCGAACGTCACCTTCAACCAGTTTTTTTCACAGCAGCAATGTTAGCTTCAGTGACTTGCATACGGGGTCTCCCAGAACGGGCACTATCTTCAACGTCACTTTTTCCATTCTGAAATTTATTTAACCACCGGCGAACTGTTATTATCGAGACCGCAGAAGATCCGTAAATATCACGTAGTTCCTTTAGAATTTGTTTGGCAGATATCTTTAAGGCACCGCGGGCTTTTAGGTAAGCTCTTATTTCTGACTTTTGTGGACCTTTCATATTTGCTACGAAAAAAGGCCAGTGGTACCGAGTGACACTGATTAAATTTTGTATATATCCTAAACTAAACGTCCGACAGTAATTATATATATATGTATGTGTAGATAAGATAAGATAATATACATTCTGAATATGTAAACCTCGTGCAGATACCGTTTGAAATAACTACGGTAGCACATGAGGATCAGAACTTTAAGAACATCCCTCGTATTTGGCAGACTGTAACCTCAAAATAATATGCGCTGTTCCACATCACGGTCTTACTATATGTAAAGTTTCAGCTTCATCAGATGTAACATATAGGAGTTATCCGGTTGAATGTTTAGAAAAATCTGTGAAAAAGGTATAACTCTGGTAATATCTGGCGGACCGTAACCTCAAAATAATATGCACTGTTCCATATCATGGTCTTACTGCAAAATTTCAGCATCATCGAATGTATAATGTATGAGAAGTTATCCGGAAACAAAATGTTTACAGAATTTTTCAAAGGGACATAACTCTATTATTATTTGGTGGATGGTAACCTCGAAACACTATGCGCAGCTCAACATCATGGTCTAACTATATATGAAGTTTCAGCTTAATCGGATGTAAACTGCAGGAGGAGTCATCCGGAAACGAACTTTTACAAAAACAATTCAAAGGCGCATAACTCTATTGTTATTTGGTGGACCGTAACCTCGCTGTAATAATATGCGCTGCCCCACATCAGGGTCTAACCATGTATGAAATTTCAGCTTGATCGGATGTAAACTGTAGGAGTTATCCGGAAACGAAAAGTTTACAAAAACAATTCAAAGGGGCATAACTCTTTTATTATTTCATGGGCCTTAACCACGAAACAATATGCGCTGCCCCACATCATGGTCTAACTATGCATGAAGTTTCAGCTTGGTCGGCTTTTTTTTTTTTTTTTTTTTTTTACGGCCCTTTCAAGATTATTTCACTCATATCGAGCCGATCGTTAATCAGAGGTGGGCGAAAACCGGAGTACCCGGAGAAAAACCACCTGACCTTTCATTGCAGAACTGGGCGTCTCACATGTGACCCGAGCGAGGCTCGAACCACAGCGATGAGAGACCTAATGAACAAGAGTCAGCGCTCTTAACCACTAGGCCACGGAGGCCCGTTTGATCGGCTGTAAACTGTATGAGGAGTTATCTGGAAATGAAAAGTTTACAAAAAATTTAAAGGGGCATAACACTTTTATTATTTGGTGGACCCTAACCTTGAAACAATATGGGATGCCCCAGGTCATTGTGTAACTATGTATGAAGTTTCAGCTTGATTGGATGTAAACTGTAGGAGGAGTTATCCGGAAACGGAAAGTTTGCCCCCCCCCCCCCCAAAAAAAAAAAATCAAAGGGGCATAACTCTAATAATATTTGGTGGACCGTAACCTCGAAATAATATGCGCCAGATCATGGTCTAACTATGTATGAAGTTTCAGCTTGATCGGGTGTAAACTGTAGGAGAAGTTATCCGGTAACAAAAAGTTTACAGACGGACGGACAGACGGACGGACGGACGGACGGACGGACGCCGAGGGGCATAACATAAAACGACCGTTTTTCAAACAGGCGTAAAAAAGGTAAGGTTTACCCCTGTAAGCCCCAGTTTTACTATATAAAAGTGGGTTTCAAGGGGGTCAGAATTGTATAGGCGGCTGTCGTGTACAGCAGGACAAGGATAAACATTACATGTACAGAGATATAACTTGAACTTACACCACTTCATCTCCGATGCAGTATCACACGAGACGAGGGGAGTCTGGTGTCTACTAGGGCTGGCTAATCGTAGTGAAAAGATAATCGATTATCAGTCCTGTCAGTGCGATCAATAATCGATTAGTAATCGTTAAGGTTTTTGTCATAATTTTATCAGTCTGGCTTTCTGTCTGAGCATGACTCTTACCATATGTTGGACTTTACCATATGTATATTTGAACAGACAGGCCTGAGCAAACAGTGTAGACCCAGATGAGACGCCGCATAATGCGGCGTCTCATCAGGGTCTGCACTGTTTGCCACTCATCCAGCTATTTTAGGCATAACTTTGGGTAGTAAATTGTACCTATCAAGTAATCGATTAAAAGCAAATCAGAAATGATAATCATTTTTGTGGAATTTATCGATCGATTAATCGATTATACGATTAATCGTGTCAGCCTTAGTCTGGTGTCTACCAGTGTGCTCGTGTGCGGGTCGGATTTAGCTCAGCGTGGAAGCATCGTGCAGCCCATATATTTCTTCAAGCCCCTATGGGCGGGGGCCGTGTAGTTGTAGTTGTAGTCTTGTCATTGTATGGCATGGCATGACACCGACTGAGGTCCGTTGCCTAATGTGTGAGAATGCTGACTCATAATCATTAGGTCTCTAACGGCTGTGGTTCGAGCCTCTCACGGGTCACTTGTGAGACGCCAAGTTCAACGGAAGGTCGGGTGGTTTTTCTCCGGGTACATAGGGTTTCGACCACCTCTGATTAACGATTAGTCCGAAATAAGTGAAGTAATCTTGAAAGGTCGTAAAATTAAAAGCAAACTTCACGAAACCAAACCTATATAATTTTGACTCCTTTGAACCCCACTTTTATATAGTAAAACTGGGGATTCACAGGGTTAAACCTTATTTTTCTTATTTCTGCTAAAAATCAGATTGTGGGTTCTCATTAGAACCGCCTCATCGAGGCGGTTCTAATGAGAACCCACAATCTGTATTTTGAGTAGAAATACTGGAAAAAATCACAGTTTTTCACCTTAAAATTTTCCTTTTTTCGGTGGTAAAGTTTACAATGCATTTGTATAAGCGAGTTTTCGTAATGAACAAATTTGAAAAAAAAAATCACCGACACTATATGATAAAAGGAAACAAATGTAAGACCCAAATTTTCTCTACATAAAGTGTCGTTGACAAGGATATTGATTACATCGACTTGTTAACAAGGTGATCCATTAGTAAACTGGCAAAACTTTCCTAATTTGATTGATTGATTGATTTTTGGTTTACGTCCCCGTCAACACTATTAAGGTCGTTTTGGAGACGTTGCTTCCAATTTTGTGGGACTTTTACCCGACATTGAGATGAAATGACAGCTCAAGCCCTGCCGCCCAATGCAACCAAAAGGGTTTATATGCATGGACGGTACGACTCGCACAATTTTGCCTGGGCAGGCTTAAAGCCTCTAAGCGGGTTACCAGTACTCATGAGCGCGTTCGGTTTCAGCTCTGCGTGGAAGCATCGTGCAGCCCAATCTATTTCTTCAAGTCCCGATGGGCGGGGGCGAATAAAAAAACTTTCCTAATATAACAGTGAAATTCCGCTATTAAGACCACCCAAAATTAAGACTATTTCTGCTTTAAAAGCGTATTTAGAAGGGTGTAGTTACCCTTTATTCGTGTTTTCTGCCCACAATGTCCTCTGGTCAGGGACCACCTTTGTAGCACTGTTCAAAAGTGGTCTTAAAGACCACTTGTGAACAGTCTCAAAGGTGGTCTAAATACATGTATAGGAATTTTACTGAATTTTACTTCCTTTTTACCTAATCATGTCAAGTTAAATATTTATATATCGGATTTTACAATAATCTAAAAAGAGGAGAGAGAACAATAACTATTAAAACCAATATTTAATAAAAATCCGCTTCATAACTTACTTCATAATTTGTCGTTCTTCTGTTGTTGTTGTTCTTTCTTCAGGGGAAATGTCGTTCCCCTTGAATTCTCAGAATGAAAATGAGAACATTTCAAAAATAGTCTTGAGTCGAAAAAATCAATAGATCAATACCATTTAGATTGTATACCGATCAGCTAAAGAAGTGCATAGACAACAGTGGCGTTAGTACTCGTACAATTTTATTTGTAGCCAAAGAGTCATTCATCAGGATCCACACTGCATTTTCGACGATAAACCCTAAAATAACATGGCCGTAAAATAAACACCCTGGGAAAGCCTTCTTCACGTAGAGAAAAGTTTTATTTAGTATCTTATTTTTGCTCTTAGACATAGGTTGTGGATACTCGTTAGAACCGCTGCAATGAGGCGGGTCTTACGAGCACCCGCAAGCTATGTTTAGAGTATACAGAAGTAAGACTCATATCACAAACTTTCATCCGTCAATTAACCGTTGAATGCACTATGCCGCAAGGATGTGTTATCGTTATAGATTGGACAAACAACGGACGTAGTAACGTGAGACAGCAAAAAAACTTAAATGTGTGTGTGTGTGTGTGTGTGTGTGTGTGTGTGTGTGTGTGTGTGTGTGTGTGTGTGTGTGTGTGTGTGTGTTCAAAAGTACTGTCAACATATACCTACATAGAAATGGGAAAAAAACACCTGCCCAGACTGCGAGGCAACTGAAGCAGCTTCTATATTCCGACTTTCAAACGTAGTCTTTTAACAATCCAAAGGTGGTCTCTTACAAGAAAAGAAAAAAAAACCCGAAGCCTTTTAAATATGCGGTATTTCACTATCAGCGGTAGGCATTTTTAAAATACCGCCCATTTATAATTTTGCCACCAATTAACGACAACAAAATTGCCGTTAATTTCCATGTTGATAAAATAAAAAAAAAATAAGCGTTTGAAGACTGGAACCACACCGTACTATAACTGTTTTTGTAGCGACAACAGCTATATAGACACATTTCAATGTTTGTTTTTTTTTTTTTTTTTTTTTTTGTTTAAAGTATTTAGGGATACAGATTCACATAAGTCTCTGACTTTCTTAGAATCCTTTTTTCTTGTATGATTTCAGTCATTTTTGTATGTATGTGTAGTGGATGAATAAAATATGTAGTTGGTTTAAACAATATTTATTGAGTTTCAAAGCACAAATACACATAAACATACAAGGATATATAGGATTTGACAGTAAGCGATGCGCTTATATGGAGGTCATCTCCTATGGTCAAGGTATATACTACATTAGTATTAATGGCAAAATCGATAAAGATAAAGTATCCATGATTACCAAAATTATATAACAAGAGAGAGAGAGAGAGAGAGAGAGAGAGAGAGAGAGAGAGAGAGAGAGAGAGAGAGAGAGAGAGAGAGAGAGAGAGAGAGAAAGAAGGAAAGACCGACATTCACTGCTTAGGATGTAGATTTAAAACGTCCAGATTTGATGATATAGTCCTGTACCTGTAGAAATAGTGATTCGTTGTCGTGTTCAGGAAGGTTTTCCTTACCGTATAAGAGATCGTTGGTTGAATAATTGTGAAGATTATGAGGTAGGTATCTGTTTCTAGTGGCTAAATGGTTAGGGCAGACAAAAAAATAGTGGTACGTGCTCTCGAATCCGCCACAAGAACAGGATGGACTTTCGATTATATTTTTCCTAAATAGATGTGAATTCAACGAGCTGCATTCCAGTCGAAGTCTTGCATGTAGTACTTGTCCCATACGCGTACCGCAATTAAAGTATCTAGGTGGCTTAGTGAGATTGGCATTTAGACGATATTTGAAGGCTGCCACAGTTTGGGCAGATTTAGTGTCGTCAGGGAGAGAATTCCAGGCTCTGATGGTTGAAGGGAAGAAAGAATTATAGTAGAGGTTTGTGTTTGTATGAATTGTTTGGATGTGATCGGCATTTCTCAGGGTATAGTTAGAAGCCTCTTGGACTAATGGAGGGACAAGTTCATGTAAATATGTAGGTGTTAGTCCATTTGTAATTTTGTAAAAAATAACTTGCTTATGTTTATCTCTTCTACTCTGTAAGGAGTCCCATCCTAAGTCTGTCAATAGTCTATCAATACTGCACAGTTTTGTAGCCCCGGTAATTGTCCTTGCAGCCTCAACATGAATGGCGTCTAACTTCTTTTTTATTTCAGTAGTTGAGTTATCCCAGACAGAGTCGCAGTATTCAATTAAAGGGCGAATGAAAGAAATGTACATTTGTTCCAGGGATTTCCTACTTATTCTGAATTTGAGTGCTCGCATTAGATTCAATCTTGTCCAGGCTTTTTCGCAGATGTTTTTGATATGATCGTTCCAAAGACATGTACTGGAGAAAGTTATTCCTAAATGTTTGTGGGTTTGAGTTTCATTAATCTGTATGTTATACATAAGAAGTGGTGGATGAACGGGTTTATTAACTTTTCTGGATATGACCATTGATAATGTCTTTGCTGCGTTAAAGTTCACGAGCCAGAAGTCCGCCCAATCACTTATATTAAACAGGTCACCATTGAGTGTTGCAGCTGCTGTTTCGGGTGTTTCGACTACAATATACAAACTTGTATCGTCTGCAAAGAGGCGGATTGATGCTCGAATATCTTTGACTATATCATTAATAAATATAAGAAACAGCAGGGGTCCAAGTATGGACCCTTGTGGAACGCCTGCGGAAACATATTCCCATTCTGAACTTTGACCACTGATCACAACTCGCTGTCTCCGACTGGATAAATAGCTAGCGAACCAGCATGTTACTTTGTCCGAACATCCTATGGTTTTAAGTTTATGGAGCAGACCTCTGTGCCAGACTCTGTCGAAGGCTTTACTTATATCGCAAAATACTACCCTGATTTCCTTGCCCTTATCGACTGCTTCGCAGAAATTATGGTATGTATGCAGTAATTGATATGTGGTTGAGTCACCCTGAATAAAACCTGATTGTAATGGTGTTAGAATGTGGTGCTCTATAGCGTAGTTATAAAGCCGCTTATGCACACATCTTTCCATCGTCTTTCCAACAGAGCTTAAAAGTGTTATTGGGCGATAGTTCGAAGGATCAGATTTATCGTCTTTTTTGTATATTGGTGTGACATTGCCGTCCTTCCAAGTTGAAGGGAAGTAACACTTGTCAATGGAACGGTTAAAAACAACCGAAAGTGGTTTATCAAGTATGTCAGCCCCTTCTCTGAGAAGTCGAGGGCTGATAAGGTCTGGGCCGCAAGATTTGGATATATTTAGGCCCTTCAGCACATCTCTGACATCCTGAGAAGTGATCTGAATGACATTAAAAGAATACTGGGTCTGTTGCAGTTCGGGCAAAGATTTATTGTCGTCATAAACGTTTGCCTGTGAGATGAAATAGGCATTTAACAGATTTGCTTTTTGTAGATCATCTTCTGCATAAACGTCGTGAAGATTGAGTGTTGGTATGGAACTTGAGGATTTCCCTAAGTTTAGAAATTGTTTCGCAGTTTTCCAAAATATTTTCGAGTTTGTTGTACTAGTAGAAAGTAATTTATCAAGCTTGTTGAAGTAGTTCGTCTTAGAGTTTCTTATTTCAATGACTACTGTATTGCGGATGGTTTTATAACTTTCCCAGTATATGGAGTTATTGGTTCTTTTAAAGCGGTTGTAGGTACGTTTTCGTTTTCGTATAAGCTTTCGTATTTTGGAAGTTATCCAAGGTGGTTTGGATGGTCTGATTGTGACCACTTTATTCGGAATGGACCTCGCTGCGGCTTGCATTAATGCGTCGGTAATTTGTTCGACATTGGTATCAAGGTCAGTGGTTTCTTCGACCTTAGCAACTAGGTTGTATTCGATAAGAGTTGATCTAAATTTTTCAAAGTCTGCGAGATTGTAATTCCAAATCCGCCTGGTATAGGTTTTTTTTGCAGACCGTAAAAATTTGAGCAGAACGATGGTCGGACAATGATATCGTGTTTGATTAGGAATAAAGGTATCAATGACTCCACTCGTAAGGACGTGTGCTTTATTACGAACGAGTATTAGATCTATTAGTGACGATGAGTTTTCAGTGAAATGTGTGTCTTCAGTTATCAGTTGTGTAAGGCTGAATTCCTGTATCAAATCACTCATTTTGTTTGAATTATTATTCTGAAGGTTATAATTGAAGTCACCGAGAATAAATGTGTCTATAATGTTTGTGTTGTAAGCTCTATCTATACTTTCATAAACAAGGTCAAAATATGCTGCATTGCTATTCGGAGGCCTATATAAACCACCTATTAGAAGTTTCTTGGATTTAATGCAAACTTCCACCCAGACTGCCTCTAGACCTTGCAGCTCAATGTCGTTACGACGTTTACAGTAAATATTCTCTCGGACATATATGACCACACCACCGCCTGGTCTATTTTGCCGGTCCGATCTAAAAGGGGGGTGGAAATTTGTTAGTCCAATGGTATCGCTTTTAATTTCCGGTTTTAACCAGCTTTCGGAAAAAAATAAGTATGTCGTGTGCTTCGGATTCTGCTGCAATCAGGTCAATTTTCGGTAACAGGCTTTGTATATTAAGGTGAAGGATACTGAGGTGGTTACCAAGAGCTTCAAGAGAGGTGCTGTGACTTGAACTAGTATCGCCATCGACAGAGTCTGGACCAGGGTTCAATTCGATGTCGCCGCTAAGTACAATTAAAAATAACATCCATGTTATTGATAGACTAAGGACGGTTAAAAAGAAATTATAACAAAATGTGCTGTTTTTATGTGAGTTCGCTGCTTGGATACGAGTGTAGGGAAATTTGATGTTTCTGTATGTTTCATTGCTTCGCTGTAGTGCTAGGATAACGCTCATGCATGGAATGTGGTATCTGTATTGATGCATATTGAGGAGTAACACGACTATTAAAATGTGAAAATTGTTTAAAAATGGTTTTTTCTTACATCCCAATTTCATAGTGTTTGTGACTCCGAATAAGCCGCCAAGACCATCCGATTCGAAGTTTCTAAGCTTCATATTGTGGGGAACGGATTAATATAATCAGGGGTCTTGGCAGCTCAGGCGAAGTCTTCTCCATTGAGTGTTTATAATACAAAGGTAATGAATTTGAGGAAAATGTTGAGTAATTGTCGGTCAAAGGAAAGAAAGCAGGACAGAAGGAAGAGTAAGAGAGTAGATGTAGTAAAGCAGTTGTGAGCATAATAGCTAAGTCCGGAAGAATAGCCGAGTGACAGGGGTAGATAAATGGATAAGGATCAAGTTTTCATAGATCTGGGCGATACATGAATCGGGCACGTCGCGAGGAAACCTTTGTCTATCGTAAAACTCAGTAGGCTAGTCCCTGAAATTATTACATGCATAATAACAGCAAGAACAAGTACAATGAGCAGGCTGCGAACCCCGAGGGAAGGACAACTACGGTGTGCGCTAACTGCACTTGGTCATCATTGTTGTTTAAGCTGTTGTGACGCAGCCCGATTGATGTATCGATTCGATAAGGTTGAATTAATAATAGGAAAATACTACCTTGAAAGGATGATATGATGAACATGTGTGAACCCTGCAGACGAGGCGGAAGCTGGACGACTTCACGCCAGAGCAACATACGACCATCAAGCTCCCGCCCCTTCCGTTTTCCGCATCTTGACACTGTCGGCATTTCATCACATGACACTGTCGACAAGTAGCGGGCAACGCCGTGCAACCAAAAGCGTAAGACAACACGCGCAACAACACCCTGACGGGCTCAAGCAACGCCAAGAAGACGTCCATGTCAGCCATGCGCTTTTGTGGAAGAAAAGTCAATTCTAATGGCGATAAATCCACTTTAAAGTGGTCATATGATAAACAGAATCCCACACCCGTGGCCCCTTCACATGAAATTCATGAGACTCGCCGATGGCTCGTCTCGTGAATTTCACCTGGAACGACCACCCATGCAAGATCCTCTATATGCCAGACTGCATGACCCAATCACGTTCGCCATATCTTGCAAAATATCAGATGTTCAGGCACCGTAGTACATGTATCCAACTGGATGTATATACATGAGTAGTACTGGAAAGAAAACTTTTAAGAGCAATTCGTGCCCTACTACCCAGCAGTCACATGACGCAGCCGCGACGCCATATCAACGCCGGTACAACGTCATGACGCCTATGCAACATCGAATATACGTCATGGCGCTGCTCCGACGTCAACCCGACGCCGCACCCTCGACGTGTGTCTTCTGGTTAATTCATGATGGAGATTACTAAGTTTATGCTATAGCACATCAAGACTACGTTTTATCATATAACATCGCTGTTTTTAGTGGGTGGACAACGTCATATAAAAATCGTATGAACTCACGTATAATAACACGTGGTTTCAAGCTTAGTGTAATGACGTCGCCCATGTCTTGGAAACAATTTGTTAAAATCCAATTTGAAATCGTAATATGACAGATAGAATCCTGCACTCGTGGCCATCTCACACGAAGCCGACGAACCACACCGGGGCTCGTCCCTTAGTCTCTTATGAAATGACCACTTGTGCAAGGTCCCTATATAAGCAATATCCATTGCCATGGCGAGCAATTTATTTTCAGGAGACTAATACGAGTAGGAAAATGTTGATGTTGGTACAACGCTAAGCCAATTTTTGGCCCAACCAATTTATATTGGAAAGTCCGGGTTCCGTGCTATATCCCATCGAAAACGGGCCCGTTGCGTGCCGTCGATGTCACTATACGGATATCACGTCATAAAACATCGCGTGACCGCACGTGAAATGACACTGGTTCCAGCGCGCTGTGTTATGACCCTGCGATATATTTTGAAATTCTTTTGTAATGGAATCTGATTTAAGACTTTATACGGCAAACAGAATCCCGTACTCGCGGCAATCCAACACGAAACCCGGGCACGACCCATAAATCTCACATAGGACGGCCACTTGTGCAAGATCCAGTGCGAGCAATTTATTTCAAGATAAAGAAAGATGTTGATATCGGTAAACCCACTGATACAATATGGGGCCTGGCGCCCCATGGAAAGGACATGAGCAAGCGGCACAGACCCGAATGGGACGGCGCTTAATGCGGCATCCCACGCGGGTCGACATCGCTTGCTTTGAGGTAACATGATTGCATGAAAAATTATATGCTCGTAAGAGGAACTTGAAGGAAATTTCATGAAGAACAACAGAAAAAGTGTGCACCCTTCTATAGTCAGGCGTCCTGATTATTGAGACGTATAAGCATGTTTTAACACTCGTCCCTCCGGACACGGCAGACCCTTTTGTTGCAAGCAGTGTAGATCAGATCAGATGGCTTCTAAAGAAGTCACCCGATTAGGATATACATCGCTTGCCGTGCAGTCTGAGAACCAGAAAAACCTATCAAGCGACTTGATTGGTTGATAGTCAGCACTAGGAGTTTCTTAATTGATATATTCAGCAGGATGAGGGTCAATCAGTACACACTGACACTGGGAGCAAATCGTTTCCTCTGGACCATGTACAAAGAAATTCCCACTATCAGTACACTATATAACGCTTAACTCGATTAATGTTCGAGACATGGTGAACCATTTAGACCCACATGAGACAACGCTACACGGATTGTCCCATAAGGGTCCACCATGATTGCTTGTATACCTGTCAAATAGGTTGTCACTAGGGATATATGTACACCATCATAGCCCCAGAAAGAGGAGCGTACCCCTATTTCTTTACGAGTACAAGCGCCCCGGACACCAATTGGGAGCACCTCGTCGAGGCGCTCCCAATGAGTATCCAATGAGTATCCACAAAACACGCCCCCGCGCAGAGTCAAGAGACGTTTCACCAAAGTCAATACTTTTCGCTAAATAGATATACGGGGATATGTGACCATTCTTGTGTGTGGAGGAAGTTTCGGACAGTAAAATGTTTGTGTACACCAACAGTATACTGTTTAGAAAAAGAAGCTTCATTATAATTAGCCTTAACTAGTACAGCAAAATTCCGCTATTAAGACCACCCAAAAATGAGACATAATCTGCGTTAAAAAGCCCATTTAGAAAGCTTTGGTTATTCTTTCTTTGTATTTTCTGCATATCGTGTCCTCTGGTCAGTGACCATCTTTGATACTGTTCAAAAGTGGTCTTTAAGACCACCCTTGAACATTCCCAAAGGTGGTCTTAATAAAGAGACTTTACAGCAGATTACTAGATGTTAAAATTACGGGTGGATACCACATCTAAGCCGTCTTATGAGTTTTCGTTCTGGTCAGAACGATCTATTCTTGAGTCGCGTATGTCAGGCCGACGAATATCTCCAGCGTTTCCAGCATTACGTATCAAGCGAGGGTTGGGAGGCTGACGAGCCAATCGTTCTAGCTCTTTCCTTGCCGCCTTGGGATCACCAAATTCGTGGAGGTCTTCGCTACTCTGAATCAGAAATCGATTGTTTCCGTTGTCTCTAATGAAGACTCTGCCGTCTAAAGAGTATGCGGCAGATAAATTTTCAACACGAAACAGACATCGCGCGTCGTACAATAACTGTGAACGTTTCTTCGTCAGATCCTCATTAATGAAGAGATTTCTCATCATATCATCTTCGCTATGGCGAAGTTCTTTACGCATTTCATACAGCTGGTTCCTCGCGTTATATGTTGAGAGCTTCACCAGTATGTCACGTGGGCGTGGTGTAGATCTACCTGGCTGTGGTTGAGTGGGCTTTCCGACTCTATGGGACCTGTCTATATTATCTTTACTGATATGAGCATTGAGTTCCTTAGCAATCTTGATAACTATATTGTCAGTTTTCTCGCCGACGGATTCTGGGTACCCAGAGATTCTGACCGAATTTCGTCGACTATACTGCTCGAGCGAGTCGGAATCGCGTTCAACTTGGATGAGTCTTTTACGCATGTCCTTATTCTCGTTGGTCAACCGCTTATTTTCCTTTTCAAGATCCTTTACTTGAGTGCTCAGCTGTTTAACCTGTTTGTCTAATTCACTGTTTGCCTCTTTGACGGCTGTCTTCACCATGTCCTTAATAATAGGTGTCTGTTCGGCAAACAAAGTTTTCAACTCAGGAACCATCATGAGCCTGAGCTCGGTAGCGATCTGTATCACGTCAAGTGGGTTAATAGGCTGAGACAACACGTGGACATCGTCACTCGGTGTTTGCATTGGCGATACGGGATCGCTATCATCAGGAACTGCTAAGGTACCATCATCACCCTCTTCATCACCCTCTTCAGATGCATGTCTCGTCTTTTTCTGTGTCAGGTCTTGATATAGAGGGGACGTAGCTTCACGCTTTTTGTCGTCCTTTGCACTCGGTGTACCGGCACTGACTGCATCTTTACCGCTGACTGCGCTGGTAGAAGTTGTACTAGCCATGATTGCCCTCTTACGTTGGTGAGTATAGTTATTTTTTTCACGAAACGTACTCCTATGCCAAAACTTTTACCGTTAATTCTATCAATGCACAGGTATGACAAATATGTAACAATAGGTTTGAAGTTATACTGTGTAATGGCGCCGCTCACGATGAAATTTGAAATTTATATCATAAATGTACTTCTCTCGCATCGAAAATCCATTAGTCCTGGATAATTTTCTAGTAATCCCAGTTAAAGCATCACTCAATCCACCCCTGACACCGAGGTTATTTTTCCGGAAAAAATGTCTTAAAGTCACATATTAGAAGTTTTTATTAACACTGACATATCGTGGACCTATCGCCATTCTTAACCGTTAACTTACGTAGTTATCTCACCGCTGTGGTTCGAATCCCGCTCGAAGCCCCCGCCCATAGGGGCTTGAAGAAATATATGGGCTGCATGATGGCTCCACGCAGAGCTGAATCCGGCCCGCACACTAGTACTGGTAAACCGTTTAGAGGATCTAAGCCTATCCAGGAACCGCGGTGCGAGGTGGACCGTCCATGCTAATAAACCCTATTGGTTTCATTGGGCGACAGGGCTTAAGATGTCATTTCATCTCAATGTCGGGTAAAAGTCCCACAAAATTGGAAGCAACTTCTCCAAAATGAAGCAAACAAATCCCGCTCGGGTGACACGTGAGACGCTAAGGTCTGCGACAGAAGGTCAGGTGGATTTTCTCCGGGTTCTCAGGGTTTCGCTCACCTCTGCTTCACGATCGGTCTGATTTTGAAAAGGCCTTAAAACCAAAAGGATAGCAACGACACGGTGTGCATATTGTTTTGAGGTTACAGTCCCATCACGAAAACATGCCTATATAATAAATAGTAAAACTGGGGTTTACAGTGGTAAACCTTATTTTTCTTATTTCTGCTATCGAGGCGGTTCTAACGAGTACCCACAATCTATATTTTGAGCAGAAATAAGAAAAATGCCGATGAGGCGGTTCTAACGAGTAGGCCTACCCGCAATCTATGTTTTAGAGCAGAAATAAGAAAAATATCACAATTTTTCAACTGAAAATTGTCATTTTTTCGGCGGTAAAATTTACAATGGCTTTGTATAGGCGTGTTTTCGTAATGCATCGGACTTAAGCACACTGCCAGAGTTATGCGCCTTTGGATATTTCTGTTAACTTTCGTCACTGCACAATCCCTATAGTTAACATCTAATCAAGGTAAAACTAAGTTAACAGTTATATATCATGATGTGGAACACACACACACACACACACGCGCGCGCGCGCGCGCACGCGCGCACGCATGCATGCACGCACGCACGCGTGCGCGTAAACGCTAGGTACATGATTAGTGTCTTTAATAATAAAATATAATCGGTGAGACTTAGCCTGACAGTTTTATAGGGGCGAGCTTTAGCGAGCCCCTAAAAAATTGTCGCGGCGAACCGATTATATTTTATTATCAAAGACACTAACCATGTATTTAGTTTATACCGCAATTCAAAACAATCAAGGGGTTTTTGCAATAAATAAGCAAATTTAAGCAAAAAGGACAGCAGGCAGTGTGGCATGTTAAACGACATTCAGTGCTATGGCGCGCACACGTAATATAACGTGACGTCAACGAGTGCAAAGTTCCTGACGTCACCGCGTCACAAAGACGTAGGAAACAACATGGACGCTCGAATAAAAGTTTCTCAGCGCTTTACATTCTGTATGAAAATCAGCAAATGTATAGTATTTTAGCTTTAGAATTTATTTTCGGGGTTCAGACGCAACTGCAGTAGCAGTGCGCAGTTATTCCAAAGGGCCATTCAACCCAGGAAAGGCCGAGAAGGTAAGAACTTTGCTGAAATTTCTGAAAATCTGTTCAAATAAATATTGCCAAGATTCGAACTTTTCCCATGTATAAAAGTTTGCATGTTATTGTTTACACTTGTAAATTAGTGACATGAAAAGTAGGTCCGGTCTATAAACGGTCACTAGACGTATTATAGGTCAGTAGAAGGTATTATAGGTCACTACCGATTATAGCGTGCAGTTATTCGACCCCCTTTATTAGGTTACTAGGATGCCCGATTGCGGTATAAAATAACATTCACCCCGATAAACCCCAGTTTTTCTATATAAAAGTGGGGTTTAAGGGGGTCAGAATTATATAGGCGTGTTTTTGTGATGGTAGGCCCTATAGTTCTCGCCATTTTCCTGAGGAAGGGAATCAGCTTTCCTATAATTTCAATCCTCCGAAAGAAAAAAAAAGTATACTTTTAAAGCAAACAAACAGCAAATTCATATCTTTACTGTTATTGACACGGGAGACGAGATTATTTTAACCCATTCAGTACCGGAAACTCCTAAAAGGGTACCTTGGCAAACAGTGCAGGCCCAGATCAGAACGCGGCGTCTGATCAGGGCCTACACTGTTTGCGAAAAGTTCAGCCATTTTCCTAACAAATTTTGAAGAAAACACAACCTGACACCCCTAAATTTTGAAATGGACTCATGTTATATACAAGGTGAAAGATTCCATTTGGTACAAAAAGGGTTGAGTCTAGAGGGTTCGGTCTAGAGACGTTTACATTACCTCTATAATAAATAGGCGTTAAATTTTAATAGCAGTGCGGTTTGTTTTTGGCTGAGTGCATTTTTTTCTGCATTTATAAAGGATTACAATTAGTATACATGCGCTTTCCACCCACGGGAACATTTAAACCAAACTATAAAACCAGGATGTTTAATTCTGGTATCTACAACAAGCTAAGTTCAACATAATTCCATTAAAGGAACCAAACAACGTTAAACCATTTATACCATTCAACTCGTATTGCTCCTACTTTTGAGAATAAATAACGCTTGACATTTATGTCAAAAGTGTCAAGCCTTTTCCCTGAAAAGAAACAGAAATAAGAGTGTCGTCTGTTAAATCGTGATTAACCCATAAGATGCCAATCGCCTGTTTTGTCGTCTGCCGGTTACTTTAAAAGTCATTTTTGCCAACAGTGTGGACCCTGGTGAGAGTGCTTCTGTAGGAGCGGTATGATCGGAGGATTTAACTCTTAACATATCCATGTCACCCTTATCTGCAAGTTTAAAGAAAACACAATTTAAACCCATGGAGCATTGAAGCAATCAAAGTACTGAAAGTACTGAGGAAAGTTGATTTATGAGGAATATTTATTATGGTAACAATGCCAGTCGTAGATCAAGCAGTTATCTAGACATTTTGGGCAGGTACTTCATACTCCGTGTCCTGAAATCTCACTTGGGCAACTGTTTATGTAAATCATTGCTTTTAAAAATTGATGCTTGCAAATGTTTCTATCTAAATTAAAAGGTCTAAGATTTCAGGACACGGAGTATGAAGTACATAGTACAAGGGCTTTCATATAAACACCCTAATAGGGATGTGATTCAGGACACGTAACACAGAATGAAATTCAGGCTAACAGAGGTTCCGGGGTGTCCTGGAGTCTCTGATTTCCCTGTTAATTGAATTCTACTCATTTTACTTACGTTACTGATCTTCACATCAACACTATAAGTAAAATAAGCAAGTTTACAGTATTCTACTTAGGTTACTCAGTTTACTTACCTGGCACTACAGCAGTATAAGTTAACTAAGTAAACTAAGTAGATGTCAAAAAATCTATGCCCCTCGATCCAAAAAAACATGCTACATAAAATAAAGTGCAATAAGCTAATTAATTGATAAAACAGAACGATTTTACATAGTTTTAAGAGAAATAACTAAAACTTGCTGACCAGAACACTGAAGCATGATACTATAATACGGAAATGAGCTAAGTAGGATGAGTAACATGAGTAGGCGTATAGCTAACCAAGGATGGTACATGTATCAATCTCACTCTTAAGATAAGCTAAGTAACGTAAGTAATGTAAGTTGACTAATCAAACCAACGAAAGTCAATCTTGATATAAAAGGATAAGTACAAGAATAAGTGTAAGTAACCTAAGTAACCTAAGTAAACTAAGTAACCTTGCATGTCTCTTATGACAAAAGCTATTACCATACCAACAATGCTAAGAGTAAGCTAAGTAAGATAAGTAACCTAAGTTGAGGTTATATATTTCATCCATGACTATGAGCAGTGTAAGTAGGATAAGTAAGTTAAGTAAGGTAAGTAACATAAATATTGTAAGTACCTGATATACCAGTAACATCAGCGACACCGGAGTAAGTTAAGTAAGCTAAGTGAAGTAAGTAAGTCAGTATTGTGGTTTCGATCTAAGCACATGAGTAAGCTGAGTAGGGTAAGTAACCGGAGTAGAACTCTAAGTAACATAAGTAAATGTCCTACCAGCTACAACAGCCATACCAGAGTAAGTTAAGTAAGCTAAGTAAACTAAGTAGGCGTCCTGGTCACTTCGATATGCAGGGTAAGTAGGATAAGTTAAGAAAGTAACCTAAGTAGACTTATAAGTAACATAAGTAATGTAAGTAACCTCTCCACCAGCTACACCTGCCATACCAGAGTAAGTTAAGTAAGCTAAGTAAACTAAGTAGGCATGATGGTCACTCCGAACAGGGTTGAGAAGGGTAAGTAGGATAAGTAAACTGAGTAACCTAAGTTGAATTCTAAGTGACATAAGTAAGATAAGTAACTACTCCACCAGCTACGCTACCCATGCCAGAGTAAGTTAAGTAAGCTAAGTAAACTAAGTAAGCGGTGAAGTCTGTCCCAACGATGATAAGCAGGGTAAGTAGGATAAGTAAACTAAGTAACCTAAGTAGAATTATAAGTAAGGTAAGTAACTACTCCATTAGCCACTCTACCCAGACAAGAGTAAGTTAAGTAAGCTAAGTAAACTAAGTAAGCGGTGAAGTTTGTCCCAACGATGATAAGCAGGGGTGTAGGATAACTAAACTAAGTAACCTAAGTAGAATTATAAGTAAGGTAAGTAACTACTCCATTAGCCACTCTACCCAGACAAGAGTAAGCTAAGTAAACTAAGTAAGCGGCGACGTCTGTGCTGAAGATGATGAGTAGGGTAAGTAGGATAAGCAAACTATGTAACCTGAGTAAAATTCTAAGTAACATAAGTAAGGTAAGTTACTGCTCTACCAGCAACGCTACCAATACCAAAGTAAGTTGAGTAAACTAAGTAAACTAAGTTGGCGACCTTGTCATCCCGAACAATGATGAGCCGGGTAAGTAGGATAAGTAAACTTAGTAACCTAAGTAGAATTCTAAGTAACGTAAGTAAGGTAAGTAACTGTCCTACTACCTACACCACCCTTACCACAGTAAGTTAAGTAAACTGAGTAAGCAGCAAAGTCTGTCACAACGAGGATCAGTAGGGTAAGTAGGATAAGTAAACTAAGTAACCTAAGTAGAATTATAAGTAATATAAGTAACTACTCCAGTAGCCACTCTACCCATACCAGAGTAAGTTAAGTAAGCTAAGTAAACTAAGTAAGCAGTGAAGCCACTGCTCCACTAAGTAACTGTCCTACTACCTACACCACCCTTACCACAGTAAGTTAAGTAAACTAAGTAAGCAGCAAAGTCTGTCACAACGAGGATCAGTAGGGTAAGTAGGATAAGTAAACTAAGTAGCTTGAGTAGAATTCTAAGTAACATAAGTAAGGTTAATAACTGCTCTACCAGCAACACTACCAATTCCAAAGTAAGTTGAGTAAACTAGGTTGGCGACCTTGTCATCCCGAACAATGATGAGCTGGGTAAGTAGGATAAGTAAACTAAGTAACCTAAGTAGAATTCTAAGTAACGTAAGTAAGGTAAGTAACTATCCTACTACCTTTATCATCATTACCACAGTAAGTTAAGTAAGCTAAGTAAACTAAGTAAGCGACAAAGTCTGTCCCAACGAGGATCAGTAGGGTAAGTAGGATAAGTAAACTAAGTAACCTAATTAGAATTCTAAGTAACATAAGTAACTACTCCACTAGCCACTCTACCCATACCAGAGTAAGTTAAGTAAGCTAAGTAAACTAAGTAAGCAGTGAAGCCTGTACCGAAGAGGATGAGTAGGGTAAGTAGGATAAGTAAACTAAGTAACATGTGTAGAATTCTAAGTAACATAAGTAAGGTAAGTAACTACTCCACTAGCCACTCTACCCAGACCAGAGTAAGTTAAGTAAGCTAAGTAAACTAAGTAAGCGGTGACGTATGTCGCATAGAGGATGAGTAGGGTAAGTAGGTTAAGTAAACTAAGTAACCTAAGTAGAATTCTTAGTTACGTAAGTAGGGTAAGTAACTACTCCATTAGCCACTCTGGACAGACTATGCCGCTTACTTAGTTTTCTTAGCTTACTTAACTTACTGTGGTAAGGGTGGTATAGCTAGTATGACAGTTACTTACTTACGTTACTTAGAATTCTACCTAGGTTACTTAGTTTACTTATCCTACTTACCCTACTCATCATTGTTCGGGGTGACAAGGGTGCCAACTTAGTTTACTTAGCTTACTCAACTTATTTTGGTATTGGTAGCGTTCCTGGAAGAGCAGTAACTTACCTTACTTATGTTACTTAGAATTCTACTCAGGTTACTTACTTTACTTATCCTACTTACCCTACTCATCCTCTCTAGTACAGACTTCGGCGGGTACTTAGTTTACTTAAATTACTCCGGTATGGGTAGAGCGACTAATGGAGTAGTTACTTACATTACTTATGTTACTTAGAATTATACTTAGTTTACTTAGTTTACTTATCCTACTTACCTACTCATCCTTTTCAGTACCGACTTCGCCGTTTACTTAGTTTACTTAGCTTGCTTAACTTACTGTGGTAAGGGTGGTATAGCTAGTATGACAGTTACTTACTTTACTTACGTTACTTAGAATTCTACTTAGGTTACTTAGTTGACTTATCCTACTGACCATAGTCTACATTGTTCGGAGTGACAAGGTCGCCAACTTAGTTTACTTAGCTTACTCAACTTACTTTGGTATTGGTAGCTTTGCCGGTAGAGCAGTAACTTACCTTACTTATGATACTTAGAATTCTACGCAGGTTACTTAGTTTACTTATCCTACTTACCCTACTCATCCTCGTTGGGACAGACTTCGCCGATTACTTAGTTTACTTAGCTTACTTAACTTACTCTGGTATGGGTAGCGTAGCTGGTGGAGTAGTTACTTACCTTACTTATGTTGCTTATAAGTCTACTTAGGTTACTTACTTTACTTATCCTACTTACTCTGCGCATCCTTTTACGAAGTGACCAGGACGCCTGCTTAGTTTACTTAGCTTACTTAACTTACTCTGGTATGGCTGTTGTAGCTGGAAGGGCATTTATTTATGTTACTTAGAGTTTTACTCAGGTTACTTAGTTTACTTACCCTACTCAGCCTACTCATGTGCTGAGATCGAAACCACAATACTTACTTACTTACTTCACTGAGCTTACTTAACTTAGTCTGATGTCGCTGATGTTACTGGTATATCAGTTACTTACAATACTTATGTTACTTACCTTACTTAACTTACTTATCCTACTTACACTGCTCATAGTCATGGATGAAATATATCACCCCAACTAAGGTTACTTATCTTACTTAGCTTACTCTTAGCATTGTCGGTATGGTAGTAGCCTTTGTCATAAGAGACATGCAAGGTTACTTAGTTTACTTACGCTTATTCTGGTACTTATCCTGTTATATCAAGATTGAGTTTCGGTGGTTTGATTAGTCAACTTACTTTACTTACGTTACTTAGCATATCTTAAGAGTGAGGCTGATACATGTACCATCCTTGGCTAGCTATACGCCTACTTATGTTACTCATCCTACTTAGCTCATTTCCATATTATAGTATCATGCTTCAGTGTTCTGATCAGCAAATTTTAGTTATTTATGTTTAAACTATGTGAAATTGTTCTTTTTTATCAATTAATTAGCTTATTGCACTTAATTTTATGTAGCATGTTTTTTGGATCGAGGGGCATAGATTTTTTGACATCTACTTAGTTTACTTAGATTACTTATACTGCTGTAGTGCCAGGTAAGTAAACTGAGTAACCTAAGTAGAATATTGTAAACGTGCTTATTTTACTTATAGTGTTGATGTGAAGATCAGTTACGTAAGTAAAATGAGTAGAATTCAATTAACAGCGAAATCAGAGACTCCAGGTCAGCCTCAGCTCAGCTTACTTTACTTATATGACAATGATGACTGATAAGTAATCTAAGTAAAGTAAGTAAATACCGCAAGACTGCTTATTTCGCTCATTTCTGGACAAAAATTGGATAAGTTGTGTAAGTAAACGACACAGAAGGCTTGGATAGCGCTTTTAGATGAATTTCAGGACTCGGAGTATGAAGTATAAGTCACATTTTGTGAGGGTTAAACAAGTCGACGAAGAAAACAAAAATGATTCATCGATTGTTTTGAGTTTAACGACAGCTTAACCCTTGTGGATCATTTTGTCTTCTCCAAGAGAAAGCACAGATACTTGGGGCCCGGACTCAGGTGAGTGATTATAGGCCGTACTGACCTCTTGAAGTTCGATTTTTGCACAGTTGTTCCATAGTAAACATGACTGAGCACTAGAATAACATGTTTAAAAAGCTTAATCGTGTCTAGAAAGCTTATGAATGTAAGTAGCTGGGATGGCTAAATAGCCCCTTTATGGAAAGATAGAAAACTTCGCCAGACCAAAATTCGACCAGTCCCAGACAAACAAACCCAACGCTGCCAAAATACAAAACGGGACTGTATCAGCCTTGTATCCATTTGTTCTGCATTCATTTACCTTTACAACAATACTAATCTCTTTTCTCTATCTTATTTATGTCTTCCAAAAAGCCCATAAAGGGGCTATATAGCCATCCACACTACTTTCATTTATAAGCTTTCTAGACACGATTAAGCTTTTAAACATGTGATTCTAGTGCTCAGTCATGTTTAACTATGGAAAAACTGTGCAAAAATCGAACTTCAAGAGGTCAGTTCGGCCCATGATCACTCACCTGAGTCCAGGCCCCAAGTATCTGTGAGAGAAAGGGGGCGGGGGGGGGAGAGATAGAAGAGAGAGCAGAGGAGATGAAAGTGAGGGACAGAGTGAGTGGAAGTGTATAAACAGAAGAAATATCAACACTCACCATCTACCGTTACCTGCTGCAAAGAGAGCAGGCTTTCTCCAAATGTAAGTCAGTATCAGCTGGATTCCCCAGTGACACAAGATACACATCACCTGTGGCTCACCCAACTACCCCCACGAAGAAAAAAAAAGGAAGAAAGAGAGAAAGACAAACGTGTCTGCTAATTTCTTCATGGTTTCTAAATTAGCTCAGTACATTCTGTGCTGGTCCCATCTGCTATTAACCTTACAGAGAAGTTTTCCTAGCGGGCACATTACGATTTAGTAACGTCGCATCAACGTTGCGTTAATACGACGATGCACATACGTTGTGCAGCCGCTTGGAGCTATGTTCTTTTCGGGCATCGGGACATAAAAAAGAGAATAACTTGGACGAAAATAAAAAAGATCATTTTTAAACCATTCGATTTAGACATTATAACCCTGATCAGACGCCGCGTTTAGCGAACTTCGACTACCCAAGGCTAATTAAAATACGTTTATTCCAAATAAAAACATTAACCCATAAATGCCAATTGTTTCAATACTGGGACATTCGGAAACAGTTAAGACAGATTAGAGGCCACAGAATGAAGCGTCTGATCGGTGCCTCCACTATTTGCTAAAAGTACGGAACTTGATGTAAAACACAGCTTTCAAAATATGTTTTGTAAATTAGAGTTCTCAAAAGCAGGTGAATAACTGTGTTTGATGTCGGTCAGTTATGTGTTGTTTAGTCGGTCACTGATAATCTTAGAGAAGCTAGCCAACCCTTTTAACCCTGTAGACCGGAGCAGACGCCGAGGTAGAAATACTCTATGCAAACCTTGTAGATCCTACGGCACGTACCTAGCACGTCTCGCCAGAATCTACATGTTCACTGTTTAATTGCCATCATGTGAGTGAATTATTCAGAAATCCCTTTCTATAAGAATATATTTAAAGCGAGGAGAGTCCTGTTCAGAAACTCAGGGATGAAAGAGTAAACATAAATATCATCGGACAGCGTAGGAAAATAGTCCTAGAGTATTGTTTTCTGTTCAGAATATGTCTTTTTATGCCAATTTATATTCAATCCGTATAAAGTCTCAAAAAATTAAATATTTTGAAACACGCTCCGTGCCTGCAAAATTAGTTTTTAAGAGTTCCTTTGGACTATTTTATGCAGCGAACAAACAGCGGAAGTGGAGTAACGCAGTCCAGTACCGGAAGTAGAAATGTAATGACAAAGAAACTTGATTTTATAAATCAACTTTCAAAAACGGTTGCTTCTAGGTATCTTTAGCGATCAAGGGACATAGCCGCATGTCTCAGTTGTTTCGAAATCAAAATTTTTATAGCCCGCCATTCAAGAAATGGCGGGGTATTATGTTATACCCTCCGAAGTTTTGAGTGTCCGTACGTCTGTCCGTCAGTGCCTCATAGTTTCGTGTCCGCTCCATAACTCTGATACCGTTCGAGATATTTTCATGAAACTTCACCGATATGTAGAACACTATGAGACGAACGTATGAACCGTAACTCTGATTTTCCTACTTTTGGAGTTGTTGTCCTTTGAACATTGAACACAGCCAGTTCTATCATTGTTTCGTGTCCGCGCCATAACTTCGGTACCATTTGAGATAGTTCAATGAAACTTCACAGATATGTAGAGCACCATGAGACGACGTGCAAAACATGCAAACTCCATATTTTTTCAGTTCTATGGTGTATTCCTTGCTTCCAAAGGATAACCCTTTTATAGAACATATTTACATGATGGCAAAAAATCCGAGTAGGGTCCGATACTTCTCAAGCAGGGCTTTCAGGTGCTGCAGTCGCGTTGCAATGATTACCGGCGGGTCTATACTGATGGTTCCAAGGGGGGGGGATAAAGTTGGTTGTGCGTGTGTTTCTGGGGATGCGCGCCGGACCTTGCGCCTTCCGGATGGTTCGTCTGTTTTTGCAACTGGGGCCAAAGCAATAGACCTAGCTTTAGATTTTATCAGTTCTTCAACAATTCAAAAAGCAATTATATTTTCTGGTTCACTTTCTGTGCTTAAGGTTTTAGACCATTCGTCGTCTAGGGGTCCTCAAATACAAAAATTGGTCGGGAGGCATCATGAAATTTCTAAAGCGCACCGGATCTTGTTTTGTTGGCTTCCGGGCCGTGTTGTCATTGTCGGCGGTGGGTGTGCTGACAAGAAAGCGGGGGGGGGGGGGGTGGGGGGGGGGGTGTCGCTCGGTCTTGGTCCGTCTGTTTTTGAGGTTCCTTTTGATGGTTTCAGGCCATTTATCAACAGATGCATCTTGTCGGGGTGGCGGGGCGGATGGGACCGTACAATAGATAGCGGGCTCCATGCCAATGGGCCTGTCGTTGGAGCAGGGTGCTCTCCTCCACGGTTTTCCGGGAGGGGGGATGTGGTGTTGACACGACTGCGCATTGGCCATTCTGGGGTTGCTTGTCTTGTGTTTTGAGTGGTGATGGTCGGCCTTCTTGTGTGGGATGTGGTCGGCCATACACTGTTAAACATATCATAATTGAATGTGTAGACTTTTCGCAGTCCCGTGACTTGTGCTTCGGGGCTGGCACTTTGCAACAATTGTTTCGAGATGTGCCTGTTGATAATATTGTTTTATTCTTAAAGATATTGGACTTTCTCATAAGATTTTACTGTTTCAGATTTTCTATAAATATCATACTTACCTTTTTACTTTTGATGTCCTCATAGTTCTTCATGCCGTTTGACCATTGGCCGCTTGGCGCTTGTGACCCGCAGGGGGGGGGGGGGGGGCGGGGGCGGGTTTCCGCGTCGTTAGGCACGAAGTCATCGTCGTCATCATTGACCTACTGTCCCGCTTTGTGACCCGACATGACCCGTATTCGAACTTGACCGAGATATTGTCAGTTCTGGTCATTCTGGGCAAGTTTCATGATGAACGAACCTAAACTGTGGCCTCTGGTGTGTTCAGAGGGTTTTTCTCTGATTTGACCTACTGGCCTGCTTTTTGGCCCGGCATGGCCCATGTTCGGACGTGACTGAGACATTGTCAAGATGATCATTCTGGGCAAGTTTGATGATGATTGGACGGAAATATGGCCTCTGGTGTGTTCGCAGGGTTTTTCTATGATTTGGCCTGCCGGCCTACATTGTGACCCGACGTGGCCCGTGTTCGAGCTTGGCCAGGATATTATCAAGATGCTCATTCTGAGCGAGTTTGATGATGATTGGACCAAACCTGTGGCTTCTAGTGTGTTCAGGGGATTTTTCTGTGGTTTGACCTGCTGGCCTGCTTTTTGACCTACAACACCCATATTCGAAGTTGGCTGAGACGTTGTCGGGATTCTGGGCAGGTTTGATGATGATCGGACCAAAAACCTGGCCCAGAAAACATGCACACTCCATATTTTTTCAGTTCTATGGTGTATTCCTTGCTTCCAAAGGATAACCCTTTAATAGAACATACTTAACTCTTATTTTCCTACTTTTGGAGTTATGGCACTTTGAATATAGCTGTTGCTGTCAGTGTCGTGTTCGCTCTGATACCATTTGAGATATTTTCAAAATCTTCACATATATGTAGAGCACCCTGAGACAACACGCAGAACATACGAACCATAAGTCTGATTTTCATACTTTTGGAGCTATCGCCCCTTGAACATTGAACGAAGCCATTTCTATCATGTAGTCTGTTTGAAGCACTATATCTCCTGAACCTAAGGATTGATTCTGACCAAACTCGAATGGTTACATCACTAGGAAAAGGGAAAACATCCATTAGGTTTTGATGACATTGGCCTCATTTTCAAGGGCACAGGCCCCAAAAATGTCAATTCTGGGCCAAAGATGGCTTGTCTGCACCCAATCACATGAACACATCAATGAAATGTGGTCTAACTTGATGCAATATATCATTGCAATTGTCCAAAGATTTGATTATATTTTGAAGACCTTGACTTTATTTTAAAGGGCACCGGTCCCAAAAAACTGTAAATGAGAATTGTAATTTTTAGAGCCATGGCTCTTGGAACATTGAAAATATTCATCTTAGTCATGTATTCTTGTCAACTTTATAAAGGGGTGATTAGATTTTGAAGACCTTGACTTTTTTTAAAACTGAAAATGAGAATTGTAATTCTGATTTACTTTCTTTTGGAGCCATGGTTCTTTGAACATTGAAAAAAGTCATCTCAGTCATGTATTCCAGTCAACTTTATTAAGGGAAAGAGTAATTCAGCCTTACTTTGAATTCCTTTTTGACTGGGATACGGTAGAAGCCTCCGTTGTGTAGTGGTTACGCTACTCGCATTGTAAACCAGGGATCGAAGGATCGATCCCGGTCTTCTCCAGACTTTCGGGGTGAGTCTTTAAACCGAGGTCCCGTCTCCGTATGACCTTAGCTGTTGGTGGGACGTAAAACTCAAACACTCACTCACTTGACTGTGATACGGCACCTGTTTGATGTAATTGTAGTGGCGGGGCATCATGCAGTGCTTCCAGCTCTTTTTAAAAGTTAATCTATGTCCTGTTCGTCTGCAGGAATATAAAATTAAAACTTAAGGAGAGTTTCATGTTATGCATTTTATAGCTAAACGTCCCAGTCACATGTCTACAGTCATCTTTAGCTGAATGAATACAGGATAGCTATTGGAAGAATATACCCGGAAGTTGGTATAGTTGCTTTTTTGACCGAGTATATATTTTGGGCAAATATGCCAGGTCCACTAGCCACCATGGTTTATATCATGTAAAGATGATATGTCTGTGTGCTTGTTTGTTTGATTTGATGTTTAACGTCCCCGTCAACTATATATAGGTCATTTTGGAGACGTTGCTTTCAATTTTGTGGGGCTTGTACCCGATATTGAGATGAAATGACATCTCAAACCCAATGAAACCAATAGGGGATATAAGCATGGACTCACATAGCTTTGCCTGGGCAGGCTTAGATCCCCTTACCGGTCTACCAATGCTCTCGGTTTCAGCTCTGCGTGAACGCATCACGCAGCCCATTTATTTCTTCAAGCCCCGATGGGCGGAGCCGGTAAAGTTGATCTGAAGATATCTGACAGTGAGCCATTTGTACAATTCCAGTGAAAATTGGAGCAGATTTACACTAAACCAGCTTAAGGAAGTCGACCAAGGAATATCGCTGGCAAATTCCGACTAAATCTATCAAGCACATCATTCTATGGAGTTTTGAAGCTTGGTACTATAACCATATTTACAGTGTTGTAGGCTAATTCTGCGCACTTAAACTTTTAAGCTTTTCGTCCATCCATTCCTGTGAGCCAAAACCTGTTTTGCAGCAGTATGTTATAAAATTGCCTTAGCTTGTTAAAATACAATAGAAACCATAAATATCTCTGTTGCAATTTTCTTGTGGCCTGTCTTTAAAAAGGCGCACTCCCATGTAAAGACGCCATCAATTTTGTCTGCCCGAACAATAGATTCCAGTCAAGATACAATATTTAAGACAAGAAAACGAGTTTTGTTGGTATACGTGTTTGGCCATGTGTTCCTTAAAAGCTGATGGTCCAGTTGGTTGATATCAACTACAAATAGAGACAAATATGCGACAATAAATAGGGCTTGTGGTACTAAGGCAAAAAAGAAATAAAAAATATCATTTAAATGGATTTCATTCGCCCAGTTTTTTTGTCCAAGTCTCATCCAAAATAATATATGAAGCTTTGTTAGATACCTGTCACAGGCAAATGAAAATTTTTAATCTGGTTCATTGAATTTTGAAATAATCCCAATGCACAGAATTGGCAGATGCGCAGAATACGCTTACAGTCTCGCTAATTACCGACAACAACCGTCAACAAGAGGTCCGTGATTTTCCTAATTCTTCAGTAGGGGAGCACCTGTCTAAAAACCATTGTAAAATCAAAGCACTGATGGCACTGGTGGGTCAATTGTCTCTCTAGGCTGTGAAAATGGTCACATTTTAGCTCTATGACCTGCTTTGTCGTCTTCCTTGAAGATTAGTGATAAGTTTGCCTCTTTCCAGATACTGGGTAATTTCCCAGTCTCCAAGGATTTCTGGAAGATCAGCTGCATGGTGGAGGATACCTTTTATGCAAGGTCCTTTAATTTATCAGGACCTGCAGCATTGCGGGGATTCAAGCATTTAACCCATTGTATACTAGCGGACTCTTCCACTGCTAAACTCGTATGTTGGACAAGTCCATTTGTCATGTAAGGGGCGATAGGCCTATTTTTCGTTCTTATTCCATTTTTGAAGGAGAATTTCGTTAGCAAATAGTGCAGGCCCTGATCAGACGCCGCCTACCGCGGCGTCTGATCTGGGCTTGCACTGTTTGCCCAGGTACCCATTTAGGGGCTTCCCCCATGCAACGGGTTAAGATGCTTATAAACACCATCAGCCGAAATGTTGATTTCAGGCATATTTGAGTAAGGGCTAGACTAAAAGTGTTTGTAAACCAGTATCATGCAGGTCATGCACTGACTGGGCAAGTAATTTAAGATTTCCGGGCTCTGATGGCTAAACAATGACTGAAACGGAGCAGTCAGATTATTTGCCTTATCTGTTTCGGTCCCAAGGAGGAGCCACAATGCTTGAGTATTGCTGTGTATGTTTCAGAAAGGTGTAGAGTTTCTTGGTCTTGATCTTGGAAGTGTGTGGGTGTGGGTGTTGGGGTAGGGTGGGGGGGGGGGTCATCATTCTGAAACCCGACATACAAGGTGTTTGTACTCAAGTAACTTTTGGTCATAAAGTCTATCGGACCTACCAACTTGTCTTTTTTCATCATTGGGCGACGGATACGAGGACTGTTCAAATATGAATGCAAGTAGAACGTTTCCCATGTACTAATGCGAAAATCACCTGGAAATAAATATCACAGCGTAGAAAAACATTTTACCTATACATTGATACCAAACCTGTTAAAATCCGTTCACTTTAGCCATGAATATCGTTCGATAAACACTGTCTACTCTTGTATACTAATACAAAACATGGTTAGAAGAAGGTCAGAGTACGCCGTTGAAATACGGTCCTATATTAAGAATCGTTGTATTCTTGGTATACGGTGCAAATACATTTTTGATGAAATATGTTCGGTTTATGGGCATAATGAAATGTCTTTTCCGACAGTTTTTCGTTGGTGAAAGATATTCAGCTGTGGGCTAGGCTCAACAGAAGATGCACCACATGATCGTCGGCCGAAAAGAGCAACATCTGCCAAGATGGTTGCTAGAGTGAAAGAAATAGTTGCTACCGATGCACGTTACACCACCAGGCAAATAGCCAGTATGGTTGGCATCTCATTAGGAGCAGCTCATACAATTCTGAAACGGGATTTGAAAATGAGAAAGATCTGTGCTAGATGGATTCCCCATCTGTTGACAGATGAGCAGAAAAAGACACGCATTCAGTGCGCCAAGAAGTTGCTTAAAACGTTTCCAAATTACAATGCACGGTCTTTCGCTAATGTCGTCACAGGTGACGAGACATGGGTTCACTTTTTTGAGCCAAAACGAAAGATTCAGAACAAAATATGGGCAACAAAGTATTGCAAAAGACCATGCATTGCAAAGCGGACCATGAGCGTCAAGAAGGTAATGTATGCCATATTCTTTCCAAATCAGGGCCCTGCTATTCAGGTTGCTGTGCCTTAAGACAAAACTGTAAATGCGAAGTTTTACAAGAATAAAGTTCTTCGAAAATTGAAGAAATATTTCAAAGAACGAAGACCCGTAACTGGTTTGGCCAATGTCAGATTGCTACATGACAATGCGTCATCGCACAAGGCGTTCATTGTGCAAGACTATCTGAAGCAGGAAAAGGTTGTTGAACTCCCTCACCCCCCCCCCCCGTATTTCCCTGGCCTTGCCCCGTGTGACTTTTTTTTTGTTCCCGCGGCTGAAAAAAAATACCTTTCTGGTCGAAAATTTGTACAGCGCAAACACACAGGTTCTGCAATATTCCAGTGCCTTCATAGTATACCCCGAAAAGACTACCAAAATGCATTCAATGATTGGATCAGAAGACTGAAAGTTTGTATATCTGTTAAAGGGGAATACTTTGAGGGGACAAAATAAATTTTTCATCGAAATCTATCACGGAATCATTTTTAGGTGCTTTGATGCATTCATATTTGAACAGTCCTCGTATAAACTAGATTTATCCAGGGGAATCCGTCCTTCCTAATTGGGATGAATTTGTCTTCAGGTGATGAACTTTTCCCATAGGGTTTGCACACCAATGGTAGCAAGGTAGGGGATGGACTGTTTGAGATGGTCCCATTAAGTTTGTGTAATAAAGGTCCTGCTTTTTCCAATTCTGTTTAAGACTGAATGTCACGGACCTCCTAATTCGTATTACGATAACACACCCGTGTGACATACATTACGAAAACACGCCTATTCAAATACATTGTAGATTTTACCACCGAAAAATGAAAAATTTCAGATGAAATATTGCGATTTTTTTCTTATTTCTGCTCAAAATATAGATTGTGGGTACTCGTTAGAACCGCCTCATCGAGGCGGTTCTAACGAGTACCCACAACCTATAATTTAGAGCAGAAATAACAAAAATAAGGTTTACCCCTGTAAATTCCAGTTTTGCATAATGCGGCGTCTCATCAGGGTCTGCACTGTTTGCCACTCATTCAGCTTTTTTAGGCATAACTTTGGGTAGTAAATTGTACCTATCAAGTAATCGATTAAAAGCAAATCAGAAATGATGATCATTTTTGTGGAATTTATCGATCGATTAATCGATTATACGATTAATCGTGACAGCCTTACGTGTAGGGTGTGTTCATTTCACGGGCGTGTTAACGTGATGCGTGCGACGCCAAAATTTACATTCTCAGTACATTTACAGACACAATTACAGACGTCATTGTCTGCAGATGCCTGAGCCGGCCTCGGTAGCTCAGTCGGGTGCGCGTCTGACTGGAAATTAGGAAGACGCGGGATCGATACCTGCCAGGGTCGGCAACATTCTTTCGTGGAGATTTTCAACTGCCATTCTCCCTTTTCCGCTGATTCAAGAAAGGCAGTTGTCAGTTTCTGGAGTAAGAATGTGCACTGTACTGGTTAACCGCTTACGTATAAGCCTGCCCGGGAAAAGTGATGTTAGGT
The DNA here is from genome assembly GCA_963580285.1 of Lucinisca nassula. Classification (NCBI taxonomy): domain Eukaryota; kingdom Metazoa; phylum Mollusca; class Bivalvia; order Lucinida; family Lucinidae; genus Lucinisca; species Lucinisca nassula. Next base: position 95,083,565 of record OY757021.1, on the reverse strand, counting down.
AAACTGACCGGCTCAAAAATTACCTCAAATTGTGTTGACTTGGCCGTTAAACTCGATTCTAACCCAACGCGCCTATATAAGACTATGAAGAACAACTGTGTTTTATTCTGCAACAAATCACAGCTAGGAAGAGCGTGACGAGTGACGTCATTAAAAACTGCTAATTAATGACGTCATTAGTCGATTTACTTGACGTTAGACGGTGTAACGTCATTTTCTCGCAACGGAAACGTTAGAAAGGGATATAATGCATGTGTTTCAGTCGATAATTTTAGCGGAAGTTCTTCCAACAATGGCGAAAGATTATGAGATTTTTGAAGGAAACAACAACATAATTGCCGATTTTCAGCATGTTAGAATCGAAATAGATCAGCTCTAGTCAGTGATTTGTTGAGTATTAAATCACAGTTTGTCGGTCAGATGTATGTAGACAAATTACGCGCGCTACGCGCTCGTGATTTGTCTGCAACTGACCTCCAAACTGTGATTTACTAGAATTTGTTTTTCTACAAAAACACAGATGTCTCCCCCGTTTTTGACTGTTAAGTATAACCTTGACATTGGAGGTATTGAGCTGGGTCTTGTATGCAACACATCATCTAATGAAGATGAACATTTCTGCATAGTAACTTTAAAAATGTTCATAGAAAAATAAAAAAGTTATTGGCCGTAAACAAAAAAAGCACTTTTTTACCTTTGACCTCTAAGTATGGCCTTGACCTTTGAGGTACAACACATTGTCTCATGATGGTTAACATTTCTGCCAAGTAATTTCATAATCCATCAAAGAATAAGGAAGTTATTGACTGTCCCTTTTTTACCTTTGACCTCTAGGTATGACCTTGACATTGGAGGTATGGACCTTGGTCTTGCACATGACTCATGGTCTAATGACGGTGAACATTTCTGCATGGTTACTTTATAAAGTCCATCCAGAAATAAAAAAAAGTTAATGACTGGACACAAAATAAAACAAACTTTTTTTACCTCTGATCTCTTAGTATGACCTTGATCTTGGAGGTACCGACCTGGGTCTAGCATGCACGATGGTTAACATTTCTGCCAAGTAATTTCACAATCTATCCAGGAAGAAGAAAGTTATTGACTGAACACTAAAAAAAGGCCCCTTCTTGTCCTTTGACCTTTTGTCCTTGACATTTGAGGTACAAACTTGAGTCATGCACACAACACATCGTCTCATGGTGGTTAACATTTCTGCCAAGTAATTTCAAAATCCATCTAAAAATAAGAAAGTTATTGACAGAACACAAAAAGGCCCCTTTTTTACCTTTAACCTCTATGTATGACCTTGACCTTTCAGGTACCAAACTGGGTCATGCGTGCAACACATCATCTTAAAGTGGCTAACACTTCTGCCTAGCAATTTCAAAATCCATCTAAAAAAAATAAAGTTATTGACCAAACACGAAAAAAGGCCCCTTTTTTACCTTTGACCTCTATGTATGACCTTGGCATTTTAGGTACCAAACTGAATCATGCATGCAACACATCTTCTCATGAAAGTCAACATGTTTGCCAAGTAACTTCAAATTCTATCTAAAAATAAGCAAGTTATTGACAAAACCCGAAAAAAGGCCCCTTTTTTACCTTTGACCTCTAAGTCAGACCTTGACCTTTGAGATACCAACCTGGGTCATGCGCGCAACACATCGTCTTATATTGGTTAACATTTCTGCCAAGTGATTTCAAAATCCATCTCAAAATAAGAAAGTTATTGACCAAATACGAAAAAAGGCCCCTTTTTTACCTTTAACCTCTAAGAATGACCTTGACCTTTGAGGTACCGACCTGCCTCATGCGCACCACACATCGTCTCATGGTTGTTAATAATTATGCCAAGTAATTTTAAAATCCATCTCAAAATAAGAAAGTTATTCACTAAATACGAAAAAGGCCCCTTTTTGACCTTTGACCTCTAAGATGACCTTGACCTTTGAGGTACCGACCTGCCTCATGCGCACCACACATCGTCTCATGGTTGTTAATAATTATGCCAAGTAATTTTAAAATCCATCTCAAAATAAGAAAGTTATTGACCAAATACGAAAAAAGGCCCCTTTTTGACCTTTGACCTCTAAGTATGACCTTGACCTTTGAGGTACCGACCTGCCTCATGCGCACCACACATCGTCTCATGGTTGTTAATAATTGTGCCAAGTAATTTTTAAATCCATCTCAAAATAAGAAAGTTATTGACCAAATGCGAAAAAAGGCCCCTTTTTTTACCTTTGACCTCTAAGTATGACCTTGACCTTTGAGGTACCGACCTGCCTCATGCGCACCACACATCGTCTTATGGTTGTAAATATTTCTGCCAAGTAATTTTAAAATCCATCAGAAAATAAGGACACGATTTGCCCATACATATATACATACCGACAAACTTCCAAGGGAGATAATTCAAAAAGTATAAATGCGAGAGTTATAGTTTTTGCGCACTACACGTCGTCTAATGCTGATTAATATATATACCAAGTTTCGTGAAGATAGCTCTTACGGTGTTTAAGTTATAGAGCGGACAGGAAAGTGTGACAGACGGACAGACGGTGTCTAACGGAATAAATCCCATAGACTTACATTGATTCTGTCCATTTACATAGCCACCTAACTATACATTTGTTGGTGCGGACATTCTGACAGACAGACGGACGCCCGGGGGAAAAACAATGTCTCTCCGAAAAAAAAAATTCGGGGGATACATAATTGCTCAACAAATTACAGTTAGAGCCGATCTATTTCTTAAATACAAACAAACAAGCATTAACAGACAAACCCTATAGTTAACTATCGGGAAGCAATGTTGTTCATACTTCAATGAATACATTGACTCACGCGACGTCGACATAAACAATGGTTCTCTTCAGGGAGCTTTCCACTAAATGTTTTCCATAGGCGACAATAGTAACCTTTTACCTGCTCCCACAAAAACTACACATACAAAACTTTTCAAACCTTACTTGTTTATAGAGCCATCCTAGCCCAACAAATTAATGAGAAAAAATCCACATGTTGACCGGCTCATTTTCAAGTTACAGTCAGCCATGTTTGTTTACCTGCTAGAACGGAGTAAATAAAACCAACATTTTTAAAGGAGGGGTGACCATATAATATTAGCAAACATTTCTTTGAGCTTGCAGATATATTTATAAAACATGCATCATTTTAGTCCCTTATACCTATCATTTTCTCACATTGAAATAAAACATGGGATATATATCCAATGGAAGCAAGTCTGGTATTTAGAACGCAACTAAAAGCTCTGTCCCAAAGTGATAAAAACCGGCACCTCCCAGTATTTAGTGTAATGCTACCTTCAATATGATCGGACGATGGCGACGTTATGGCGCCATCGACGCTGTTCCGCTGTCAATAGGAAAACCGCGTGTAGTTGTTTTCTTCTTTCATTTTAGCCCTTAAACAAGATATTTTGTCATTTTGATGGATGGGAAATACTGTAAGTAAAGGTAATTTATTTAACGTTCATCAAAGTACGAACCCCGACCTTCGATGGACGTTAAATTACTTTTATTTCTTAATTGACACAACATCGACGTCAGTCTCACAACACACTGGTAAAACATGTTTCCGCTTCGTCAATGGGGTAATGTGAATGATAGATGTTATATTTCTGCACAAAACAGATTGTGTGTACTCGTTAGAACTGCCTCGTTAGAAGTGCCCACAATCTATGTTTTGAGCAGAAATAAGAAAAATAATTTATACATGTACCCCTGCAAACCCCAGTTGTCTTTATAAAAGTGGGGTGTAAAGACATGACAGAGTGATCGTGACAACTATGGTAAACTTGATTGGTTCGGCGGTTGTGTATTAATGGGGTGGGCTGGCATTTCTTATATTCATAGAACCCCCATGGTGTTCATAAACGGCTTTTAACAGCGTTACGGTAACTTCATTTTACGACTGTCATTTATTTGTATGTCATTGTTCCATTCTTGCAAAAAATCCTTTGAACATAGCTCTTGGAAGCTATTCTTAAATTGGGCAGAAATAACAATACCCATGTTCAAACAATGGAATTCACGAGCGCTTTGAACATGGGTTTTGAACTTTTGATAGCACAAGATGATCCTTGGCTCGTTTACGTTACAATGAGCGACATAACAGTGTCGCCCTGAATGTAGAATTTATGATGATGTCCGAACGTTATTGCGACTGTCGTCATTGTTAACAATTTTCTGAACTAGCCGTCATGTTTTGGTTTTACGGTAGCATTTGAAGAGTTTTTATGGAGGTTTGGAGTTTGGGTCGAATCATGCATTATGCAAGTACAACGACCATCCATGGTTATTTCATTGCAGCTACATTGGCCGGATCCCTTGGAAGATATTTGAACACTTGAGCAGGCGGCCCCGTGTTCAAACAGCTTCCTCGGGACAAGGCAAATTTTAATACATGAAAAACCATGGGTGATCTCTGTATGTTAACTGGAAAATACTCAAGAACGTGCAGCATGGCTCAGCATTGTTTCGACAAACACTTCTGTATCCTTTACAGCACCAATGGGAAGTCCTGGATAGGCGTGTTCGTAGACGTCCCCAGCCACTCAAACACTGCATCTCGCATTCATGCAGGAGTATAATGCTATTTTCAAATTTCATCAAGTCCATGACCAGGGACCAGTTGTTCAAAACTAACGACTCGATTAGTTAAAGAATCGTTAAAACTTTCATCATTTAATATGGCAAATAAAGTAACATTTTGGCTGAAAAAATGTGAGTAGCTTTTGCAAAGCTACACACATTTTTTTCAGCCAAAAAAAAAAAACAACAAAATTTAAGATACTGTTCTTGCTAGAACAGTGTTTAAAACAGTCTGACCACATACGAGCTTGTTAAGCTAACAAGGCTTTGAACGACTGGACCCGTGTGTGTGTGTGTGTGTGTGTGTGTGTGTGTGTGTGTGTGTGTGTGTGTGTGTGTGTGTGTGTGTGTGTGTGTGTGACTCAATGCAAATAGAGCTGACCCGCTATTAACTGCTCGTTTTTTTTTTGTTGTTTTTTTTTTTTTTTGTCAAATGACCATCTTTCTGACAAAATTGTGAGCCACACAGTCTAAATATGAATTTAAACTTTCTGTAGTTGAATACTGAATTGTGCCATTAAAACAATTTTCAGCAATATTTGAACACAAGTTTCAAGTTGGAGTTGCAATTCTTTATCAGTTCAGTATATTTTCAGCTTTTGCTATGCCATTCCCCTCTATCACATTCAGTGGCTGTTTTCCCTATTAGATCAGTATATAGTGTTTGGGACCTTTATGGGCCAGTTGAACCCCACTTTCATGTAGTAAACAAGAGCTGTCACTGTAAGCAACCAAAGCCCTCCGTGGGTGCCAATTTTTATGCCGGTTAAAGTTTTTGTGATGGACAGACAGACAAACCAACAGACAGGGCTAGAATCTCTCGGGGGCATAAAAATGGGTTCAGAGAGGTAAACCTTATTTTTTCTTATTTCTGCTATGAAATATAGATTGTGGGTACTCGTTACCTCGATCAGGCGGTTCTAATGTGTACCTTCAATGTGTATTCTAAGCAGAAATAAGAATAATATCACAAATTTTTATCCTACAATTTTCATGTTTATTCTGGCATTAAAATTTACTCTATTCATGTATTTGTACATTTATAGGCATGATTTCTAATGTTCACCTCATCCAACCTACTAGGAGCATAGTACAATACAAACACAATTTTCTACTCGTCTTTTATTATAAATACTTGCCATATCATAAAATAGTCTGTGTTTTTAACATCCTTTCAGTTAATATTCAAATCTACATTAAGTCAAAGGAAGATTACCCATTAACCCTTGTCTTGCTGAATAAATTAATTCTTCTCATCTACCGTATTTCTGTTAATCAACCAATCAAACTACTTGACAATAAATTTGTTCGAATTCACAAACTGAATGGTGGATCCTGGTGAAATGTAGATCGTCATTACCATAATGAACCAAAGTATTAGGAATAGCCAGTGCTAAGCAAACAGTGCAGACCCAGATCAGACTGCTGATCAGGGTCTACACTATTTGCCACTCCTTCTGCACCTTTTGGACTCCTAGCTGGATCGTAAAACAATTTTGTTAAAATCTTAGGAGAATTATAGCAAGTCCTCAAGGTGTCCTATGTTGTTTTTTTTTGTTGTTTTTTTTTGTTCTTTTTATGGTAGTTGGCTTAAAGAAGCCCTCTGATCTGGATCTTCACTGCTGGCAAATTTGAAGTCATTGTGTTCAGCAGGACAAAGGTTAAGCACCAGTTACATCTGAAGCAAACAACATTTACATTTTTCTTGTCTTTCAGAGAAAATAATGCTTTACATTTCATCTGAATCACCCGCTTTAAGACTGAATTTTTCAAAATAATTAAGAAATTTTAGAAGTCATCTGCTGCTAGATTTCGCATCATAACACTTGAAGCATAAAGGGGAATTGGAACACCTGGCAGATTTTTCCGTCATTTTTCAAAGGGAGACAACTTTTGGGACTTCCTTTTCGCTTTTCTATAATCCCTGTCCCACTGAAAAAGGGGTCTACTCTTAAAGGAAAGAAGCAAATTATTATCTTAAAGAGTAAGCCCCTATTGACAAGGGCAACAAAGATGCTTTTGCAGGAGTTGCCTCCCCTGAAGGTGTTCCCATTCCCCTTAATTGATAGTGGTAGTGGACAGTGGAAGCTCAGTGGTTATTGCACTTGCCTCTGATGCTAGAGGTTCCGAGTTGATCCCCGGGAAGCAGGTATAATATTTTGGTGTCAAATGTGCTGCTCCACTTGCATCAAAGTGTGTCCTCCCTTGGATCAGGACGTTAATTGTTGGTCCCACATTCCTACTCAAATTACATGACTAATGTATAAAGGCGTCAAGGGCCTAGGCAGGATTCGAAAATAGTAAATTAGATGGAAAGTCAATGGAACACCATTTACTGCTGGTAAGAACTGGAAGTCTGCAGCATTCCGTCTCCAAAGTAAAGAGTTATACACGCAGCTGACTCCCTCTTTGCTCAGATGATTCAAGTCTAGTCTTATTATCATGTTACTAAGTCCGTGACTGCCCCCGCCCATCAGGGCTTGAAGAAATAGATGGGCTGCATGACGCTTCCACGCAGAGCTGAAACCGACCCAAACACAAGTACTGGTAAACAGCTTAGAGGGTCTAAGCCTGCCCAGGCAATGCAGTGCGAGTCGGACCTCCAAGGTTATAAACCCTATTGGTTTCATTGGGCGGCAGGGCTTGAGATGTCATTTCAACTCAATATCGGGTAAAAGTCACACAAAATTGGAAGCAACGTCTCCAAAACGACCTTTACAGTGTTGATGGGGATGTTAAACCTCAAATCAAACAAACAAACTAAGTCTGTGAAATGAATACCCTCGTACACCCCACTTTATTTAGAGAAAACTGGGGTTTATGGGAGTATACATTTTTTTATTTCAGCTCCAAGACATAGGTTTTGGGTACTCTTCTAAACTGCCTCAATGAGGTGGTTCTAATGAGCACCCACAACCTATATTTAGAGTATAAATAAGAAGAATATTACAAATTTTCATCAGAAAAATGACTGTTTTAGAGGTAAAAAAGAATGCAATATGTCACACACTCACAGATTTTCGCTGAAAAAACAACAACAAAGAAACATACTTTGAAAATGTTGTCTGCTAATCATGATTAGTGCCAGAAGGGATACAATGCCTTGTCTGTATGGAATAAAAAAAAAAAAAATGTCATACCCTTGGTATATTTTTATTCATTGAGGTCAACCCTTATCCTGCTGTTCATGACAACCCCTATGTTTGCAAACAGTGCCGATCCAGATCAGATGGCTTCTTAAGAAGCCATCTGATCAGGATCTACACTGTTTGTCATGCAGTTTGCAGGTTGTAAGAGGGGTGACTGAGCATGGGTTACTTGGGCAGAGTCACTTTTAGAGGAGTCAGTGCGGTAAAGCATCCCCACACACCACCACCAGTGTGTCAAAATGAGCTGTCCAAATTTGATGTCACATGCAACCATTCTATCATAACGTCATAATTGATTCCAATACATGAGGCTAAAGTTGTAGGGTCATGCCTTTTGTGTTTACAATGAAGCTACGTCCATGGCACTGTTGACAGATACACCCAATTTGGAAGCTTGCTTCAACCTGCTAAATATTTCATATTGCACACCCATTTCTGACTATCAACCAATCAAATTACTTGATATATTATAGTTACTTAAAACTGCAAGACAAAAAGTGTAGGTCCAGATCAGATGACTTCTCCAGAAGCCCTCTGATCTTGATCTACACTGTTTGCAAAGGTAGGGTCTGTTGTGAACAGCAGGATAAGGGTTAACATATGCCTGACACATAGTTCCAGACCAGATAAACAGCAGTAACATACATGATTCAGGGATGATTTTCCTCTTACAGCAGAAATATATGATGTGGCTACTTGTTAGAATTGCCTCATTGAGGCAATTCTAACAAGTAGCCACAGCACATTTCTATATGTGGCTACTAAGGCCTAAAAAATTGCTGTGTTTCTGCTAATCCGACAGACTCTGATTTCTTTGTGCCAACCCTGCAATTTTTATGCCCATCGAGAAAAAAATAAAAAGATTTTCTTACATACCAACCTTAATATTTTCTAGCACTTTTTCTGAATCATAAAACTGTCTAAAAAAGCAAAACTAATACTTAAAAAGCCTGTTCGTTTGCTTCCTTGATGCTCTAAACCTCATTATTTGAATGTTTTCTGGAAATATGGCTGGAATTTAACCCTTTTATAAAGATTTTTGCTCTTTTTCAATCTAATAAAAGTTGACAAAAAAATGAAAAGTTTAATCGACCTGATGACCGTAATTTTTTTCGGCATGTTAGAGGAAAAATAGCTATTTTTTAGGCCTAATAAGAATTGCTTCTAACAAGTAGATACAATAAATGTTTTTATAGAAATATAAAAAAATTATCCCAAAACAATTCCTTGTTTCGCCACCTTATCCGGAGCTAAGCACAGAGAAAGAATGTCTTCTTCTATTGTAGCTCATAAATCTGTATGTGTGATTTAAAAATAGGAATGTAAAAGCTAAACTGCTAAAATACAAAAATATATATACCCAGCTAGTATACCAGAAATCACAACCAATCACTATATTACAATTTTAACATTTCATATTTTTACATAGTCACTCGATCTAAACTCAAGCAAGAGCAATGTTCCGTAAAAGTTCTAACAATTCGGACACCTTGTAGGACTCTCTGTAATTCTCCTGAAATTTTTACAAATTTGTTTCATGATCCAACAAAAGAGTCCATAATTTGGAGTTGGAATGGCAAATAGTGTAGACCCTGATCAGACTGCTTCTTCAAGCAGTCTGATCTTGGTCTGCACTGTTTGCTTTGGCTTATCTGTCCCAATACTTAGGACCATTACGGTACACCCTTTACAACTTGTTTAACAATTATTTATAGCAGATAGCATTCTACTTTTGCTTTCTTATTTTCTATAGAAAATCAGAAAATTCAACTTAAACATTTTCTGTAAACTTTCTGATATTCAGACAGTTCACACGAAATGTCAAGCCTGATTTTCTCTAGTAGCACAATTCACTTGAAATCTAAAACCTGATTTTCTTTAGAAAAACAACAAAACAAATGTCTGATTTTTTCTTGAAAATTACAAACAATTCCAAAGCATCACCAGCATAATATACATGATATAGCATTAAGAATTTCCTCAGCAAACTTTTACTCTTAAATCCAGGAAACCGCCCCCACACACCAGGGCTTGAAAAAGTAGATTGGGCTCCATGATGCTTCCATGCAGAGCTAAAACCGTCTGCACATGAGTACTGGTAAACCACATAGAGGTTCTAAGCCTGCCCTATCAGTTTCATTCGGTTGCAGGGCCTGAGATGTCATTTCATTTCAATGTCAGGTAAAAGTCCCACGAAATTGAAAGCGATGTCTACAAAATGACTTATGCAGTGTTGATGGGGACGTTAAACCTCAAATCAAAAAACCAACAAATCCAGGAACAAACTTTTTGCAAGATATTACTCTCCAAATTAATTTATCTCTAGGTACATGTGAGTCATATCATGAGAAAACATGTTTAAGCTATTTATGAAAAACAAAGGTGCAGATCAGCCTACATTGTAATACAGTCTGATCAGCATCTACAGGTAGCCTCGGTTCCGCTCAGCATGGTCATAGCTCGGGTTGGAAACGCCCATCTACAACAGAACCCCATATTGGATTCTTATCTTTATCTAATTTAATGATTCTAGCTAATCTGCAAAGCCAAGCAGCTTGGTTTGTGTGCTACATGGCAGAAAATCCCAAAGACAGGCTTTATCACGACAGGGCTCATGTATAAAAATTCTTCAACTTTAGTACATATTAAAAGTTCGGACACCTATACTGTACATGAATTTTATAATTTCCATAATCCAATTTACGTACACTGCATAAATACATAGATCAAGATTATCAAATTGAAGTCCATGACTAACCCTTGTCCCGCTGAATAAATTAATGTTGCCACACCTATTTCTGAGAATCAACCAATCAAGTTAATTGTATAAAGCATTCCTTCAATTCACATTTACTAAACAACAGTGTAGATCTTCTTCAGAAGCCATCTGGCCTTGATCTACAGCGTATCTAGATCCTGATATCTAGTGTAGATATGATCAGATGGCTTCTTCAGAAGCCATCTGATCTGGATCTACACTGTTTGTAATGGTATGGTTTGTTGTGTTCAGCAGGATAAGGGTTGAAGCATAATGTTGTCAGATGTTTCTTTCACTGGAATGTCATCAAATCCTCTGCATGCTCAAAAACGTCTTCCATTCTCCAATTAAAGTACCGTATTCGCCCTAATTACCGCACATGCTCCTATAAGCGCACACCAAAGCTTTTTTTGAAAAGGAAATGCATAAGCGCACACTTTACAGTAATCTCCCCTTGAAGCTCTCATAGTAAATCTATAAAAACTTACCATTATTTCTTCCAACAGTAATGGCAATGCTTAAGTATCTTTTTCCGTGCCATTAAATATCAGTATGCATCATCTTGGAAGCTGTTGTTTTCGTATCAAGTGTGCGCTTATTAGGTAGATTTTTCACCATGATTTTATGACTTGATTTTGAAAAAACTAAGCGCACGGTGCGGTAATTAGGGCGAATACGGTAATTGCAAGAGAGGCAATTTTCACATCAGAAAAACACACCTATATATCATTACCCCCCTTAAACCCCACTTTTATACAGCAAAACTGGGGTTAACATGGATATAAATTATCTTTATTGTTTCTGCTCAAAAAAATATAATGTGGGAACCCGTTAGAACTGCCTTGCTGAGGTGGTTCTAACAAGTTACCTCAATCTATCTTTTGAGCATAGATATAAAAAATATTAGAATTTTTTATCTGTTAATTTTCATGTTTTGGCGTTACGATTTCAATATATTTGAATAAGCATATACTGTGGGTACTAGTTAGAATCGCCTTACCCAGGAGGTTCTGACAAGTTCCCAAAATCTATATGTTTTGAACAAAAACATGAAAAATATCAGAATTTTTTATCCAAAATTTTCATTTTGGGGTGATATATTTTCAATATATTTAAATAAGCATATATTGTGGGTACTTGTTAGAACTGCCTCGCCGAGGTTGTTCTACGTGTTCCCATAATCTATGTTTTGAGCAAAAATTTGAAGAACATTAGAATTTTTTATCCAAAAAGTTTCCTTTTCTTTCGGTTATTATATAATTTTCAATATATGTGTAATTGAATAAGCGTGTTTTTGTAATGTGATTTTTGTTTTCTGTGGAATGATCACTTTTGAAAATTATGGGGTTCACTCTTAGAAGAAGGAATTCTTCACTCCGAGAGTACACCCCTACTGAGAGGGCAAGTTAACCCACTGCATGTGGGAAACCCCTAAAGGGGTTCCTTGGCAAACAGTGCAGGCCACAATGTGGCGTCTGATCAGGGCCTGCACTATTTGCTAACAAAATTTTCCATGAGAATTTTCTGAGACACTTGATGTTAAATGTGTACATGTATATTATGTGCTGGACTATAATCTGTATAATCTGTATGGTCAAAGTACGAACCAACCATCTAAAACATTTATATACAGATATTTTTCTCCAAAATATACATGAACATACAGATGTGCAAGATAAAATATGTATATATATCTACATTTAAGTAACAAAAATGGTATGTACATATTTACAAATTATAATGAATGATATGTAAATATCCTGAATATTAAAATGGGAATGTTGAAAAAATAGTCAAGTTAAAAACGAAACTTGCACGGTGGATATAAAACTGGTTCTTATTTCATACTTCCTAAGAGATGGTTACCTCCAAATCACCACAAACCTTTCCTATAAAAGAGTAGGAACCTATTGAAAAGGGAGTCACAATTTTTTTTAAACCATAGCTCCTGATACTGAGGTAATGAGGCCCGCTGTATATATTAAATAAGCCACACCCATTACAAACCATCAGCCAATCAGATTACTTGTTATATAAAATCCATTCAATACACAAACTGCATGGCAAATGGTGTAGCTCCTGATCAGATTTAGAAGCCATCTGATCTGAAGATACACTATTTCTGAAGGTATGGGTTATCGTGAACAGCAGGATAAATTTCCTAATCTCTTGTTAAAAACATATGCTGTGGGTACTTGTTAGAATCGCCTCAGAGAGGCGATTCTAACAAGTACCCACAACATATAGTTTTGTGAGCAAAAGAGAAAAATTATCCCAAAATCATCGCGATAGCATCGCCTTACCTGGAGCTATGAGAAACAGAACAAGTTATCTCCCCTGAAGGTGTATCCATCCTCCTTGAATTCTCATCTGTTCTTCCATTTCACAGGCTTTCCTTCAAATCTGCATAATTATACATTGATGATTGTGCACCCAACCAAAATGGATTTTCTTAGACTCAGAGCACATTTATTTAATTTTTTTTTTTCTGTACTTTATGATTTTATTTCCACACAACTTTTTGCATAAAAAAGAAGAAAAGAATATATATAAAACTCTGGGTTAAATGAGAATGTTGGTGGTTCTTCACAAACAATGGTACTTACATCATAAACCCAATTATGAGGGTGTATTCACAAACACCGAAACCTCGTTATAACATGGTTCATTATAACACGGTATTGGATATAACACGGATTCAAGATGGATCCGAAAAATGTCATTTTTCTATATAATCTATACATTTTTGTTTAGATATAACATGGTTGTTTAACTAACACGGTTTCTATTTTGGACCCCATTAAAAGTGTTATAAAGAGGTTGTGGTGTATTATTTTTCTTATTTCTGCACAAAAACATATGTTGTGGGTACTCATCAGAAGCACCTGGCTGAGGGACTTCTAATGAATACCCACAACATATGTTATCATGTAGAAATAAGAAAATATCAGTACTTTTCAGATGAAAAAAGGCCTTATCTGGAGTGATGATACATATAAATGAGTCAACTGTGTTTGTGATGCAATATGAACAGATGCACAGCAAAACTTATCTTAAATGCAAGTGCAAAGGAACTGATGACTCAATTTACGAGGACTTTCTTAAACATGCTAAATAACTTTTGTTGTGATATGGACATGCAACCATTAGCAGAAAGGTTCATTTGAAGAGTTAAGGGGAATGGTAACACCTGGCAGATTTTTCCACCATTTTTCAAACAAAGACAACTTTCGGGACTTCCTGTTCATTTTTCTACTGAAAAAGGGGTCTACTCTTAAAAGGAAAGAATTTGCTACTTAGGAGCAAATTCTTTAAGGAGCAAATTCTTTCCTTTAAGAATTGACCCCTATCGACATGGGAGACAAAAATACTTTTGCAGGAGTTGCCTCCCCTGACCATAAGTCTCTGATAATGAGACTGTGTGTACATGCAGGATGATCTCAGTCTTACCTTCTCACGTGTCATTTGAACCAGAGTATGACATAACCTGCAAGACTTGTGCACCTACAGACACACACTTTGATCATTTTGTGCATCAAGATAGCTGGTCAGTAGCCAGAGCGGCTGAGCCATTCCTTATTGCCCTCATACTACCCCCTCCCCCATCTACACAGGCTACAGAAGCCTTATGCAAACAAAGGCAGACTGACCAGCCGTGTAGATGTGCAGGCCGAGTCTTCATTGTCTGCGCAGAGCCCAAGGTTATAAATCTTTTTTCATGGTCAACTCACTTCAGCATGAAATTGGTCCTGCTCATAAATTTTAAAATGCCAACATTTGTTGGCATTTTAAAATTTATAAGCAGGACAAACAACATATTTTGCTGCTCCAAGCAGGAAAATTACCTCATTTATTTGTATTTTAATAATGATGGACATAAAAAATTTCATGCTCAAGAGGAGCACGAGAAAAGTTTTATAACCTCAAGCCAAGGTCTGTACATTGTAGGCTTTACATGCATTATGTTATCTCATTTACATGTATTTTGCTATGCCACAGCTCATATGTATGTTCTACATGCATGCCACATATGTAAATGAACAAATAGGATATAAATGATGATACACATATTCCCCTTTAAATGAGTTCATAATTAAGTGCAATGGTCTGGACCCAGTTACTTGAAGCATAACGAGCTTAACAAACACATTAGTAGGAATCTTTTATAAATGTTTCACTTTTCTTTATCGGATTCAGTCAAGGCTCCAGGGTAAGGTGGAAGGGGGTAAAAATGATAATTTAAGGATAATATCTCTTATTAAGGGGAATGGGAACACCATTTTTCAAAGGGAGACAACTTTCGGAACATCCTGTTCGCTTTTCTATAAGCTCTGTTCCACAGAAAAAAGGGGTCAACTCTTAAAGGAAAGAATTTGCTCCTCAGGAGCAAATTCTTTCCTTTAAGAGTTGACTGCTATTGCCATGTGAGACAAAAATACTTTTGTAGGAGTTGCCTCCCCTGAACGTGTATCCATTCTCTTTAAGAAAGATAACGGAAATTTAACCCATTTAGTACCGGAAACCCATAAACAGGTACCCTGGCAAACAGTGCAGGCCCAGATCAGACGCCGCAGAATGCTACTAACGCCCCTAAATTTTGAAAAGAACTCCTGCTATATATAAGGAGGAAGATTCCATTTGGTACAAAAAGGGTTAAATTATCCCATAATCATAATTTCTCAATATATACTCCAGTCCCCTTAACCTGGAGCTGCCTAGACTGGTATTTTGCCCCAAAATGGAATATTTGGTTTCAGCAAAAATATTACTGTACAAGCCATCCTGAATCATAAAAGATGTAATGTCAAGTTAACTAACGACTTTGCTGGGTATGACAAACTGGGCCTTCAGTTTTATGTCCCTTTCAACCTCCTCAGTAAACATGGCCTCCTTTAGTTCCTATTGGACTGAGAGCAAATCCTATGGCGGTGTATAATATGACTGAGAAGATGAACGTCATCGTGCAGGTTGTGAATGCGTAGCTCCCCCACTTGTCGGCGTACTTCACGTCTCCGGCACTGTATGCTCTGTCTGACATGACTGAAACAAGAAATATTTAAGTAGAGGCTGTCATTCATGTAGTCTGAGCAGAGTTTTCACAGGTTGTATAAGCTAGTCATGTGGATCAAGACATTATGAAAACGTGCCTATACAAATACTTTGTAAACTTTACTGCCAAAAAACAAAAATTTTAAGATGTAAAAATTGTGATATTATAAAATATAGTGTTGATACTCGTTAGAACCACCTCGATACCATTACCAAAATTAATTTTGATACTCGCTATAACTGCCTCATTGAGGCGGTTCTAACAAGTACCCATAATGTATATTTTAGAGAAGAAATAAGAAAAATATGGTTTACCCCTGCAAACCCCAGTTTTACTATATAAAAGTGGGGTTCAAAGGGGTCAAAATTATATAGGCTTGTGACGTATTCCTGATGGAAATCAACAGAAAAAATAATCTGGAAATCTGGCTGATCTTTGCTGCTTTCTGATTTGGTTTATAAATTAAGTCTTTTATTAAATTGCCCAGTCAAAACTATTAAGGTGATGTTGAGCTGGTCAGCTTATATAACCATACTTCTCCTGCACAGACTTCAATACTGTGCACATTGTTTATCCAGAAAATGACAACTGCCTTTCTTGAATAAAAACAAAATTAAGAAAAATTTTTACTTCTTAATTATCCTCCCAGCCAGCAAAATATATGGGACACATCTGGGTCCCATATGGGATTCTATGTGGGTCCTATATGGGCATTCCATATAGGGCCCATACGGGATTTGCAACATGGTTCCACCTGGGACCCACATGGCCCAGCCCATATTGGTAGCATATGGGTTCTATGTGGGTAATCTCATATTTATAATCAAGAGAAAAGGTTCATACAAATAATTACAAGTCTTCAATTTTCCAGCCCACTTGATGGGCTGGTTAGGTCCCAACAGAGAGAGAGACCCACATGTGCAACTTATTGTACATGTATACAGTTGAGATGCCTTAAAGACTAAGGCATTCTTTTCAATAACTTGAATTGGTAAATTCTTGCGTGATTATATATCGCCCTCAATTTTAAAAGTAACTGAGAAAAACAACGAGTTCTAATAAAAATCATGACCTAAAACCATGTCCATGTCGTGCAAATATCTAAATGGAAGTTAATAGATATTTTCATTTTGTGATGTATAAACCATTAATTTTATTTTATTATTGTCGTCAGTATCTGCATTTATATCAGGAAATTTTTTATATTAAGCTTAACTAATGGCAAAGTTGTTTCCCTTATTACCCACATCGATCCCATATGGGCCCCATATAGTAGAAAGCAGATATCATGGGAACAATTTTACGCCCAATATCTGTACCACATAGGAGCCATTTGAGGCCATTTTATGTATCCTGAAAGTGTAAGGTATCTTAGATTATTGCAATTTCATCTCAGGTATCGAATGTTGCGTATACGGGACCCATATGAGCCTCATATGGGCACAAATCCTGTATGGGACCCATGTAGGACCCAAATGGGCTAAATTCCCAGAATCTGCCCATATGGGCCCCATATACACATGCTTGCTGGGCTCCTGTGCTGAAGCTATGCTAATGGCCCCCGCCCATCGGGACTTGAAGAAATAGATGGGCTGCATGATGCTTCCACGCAGAGCTGAAAACGACCCGCACACGAGTACTTGTAAACCACTTAGAGGATCTGAGCCTGCCCAGGCGAAGTGATGTGAGTCGGACCGTCCATGCTTATAATCCCTATTGGTTTCATTGGGTGGCAGGGCTTGAGATGTCATTTCATCTCAATGTTGGGTAAAAGTTCCACGAAATTGGAAGCAACGTCTCTAAAATGACCTATGCAGTGTCGACGGGGATGATAAACCTCAAGTCAAACAAACAAAGCTATGCTAGATATTTGCAAAAAAATCTTTTCACGGTTATGGATAAATACCACTTCTACAGCCTTGCTGTAGGAGCCGGCTCTTTTAGCGACACGGGTAGAGTGGTTGGCTTTTTCACAAAGTTAAGCAACGAAGATTGCGGTTAGTACCTGGATGGGTGACCGCGTTGCTTGACTTCGTGGACGACCCGGTACACGCTACACTAGCTTTCAACCAGTCAGAATGATAGTGTAGATACTGTACCGATGCTTCTTTGTAACGAAGACATCTGATTGTATCTACACTGTTTGCAAAATGTAGCGTATATTCAGGGTTAGCAAACAGCTCATTAGGAATTAGAATTCATCTGGCTCATAATTATTGTTCAGTGGGGACAGAGAAATCCCAAACCCAAGTGTCCAGGGGCCAGTTGTTTAACGCACCGTTAGCTTCATGAGCTTGTACATGATAGTGGTTAAATTGTTAACTGTTCCAGCATTTACAATTATTAACCAATTTTGTACAGGAAACCCCAAAACGGGTACCCAGCCAAACAGTGCAGGCCCAGATCAGATGCCGCAGAATGCGGCATCTGATCAGGGCCTACACTGTTTGCAAAAAGTTAAGCCATTTTCCAAATCAATTTTGAAGAAAACACAATCTGACACCCCTAAATTTTTTAATGGACTGCTGCTGTATATACATGTAAGGTGGAAGATTCCATTTGGTACAAAAAGGGTTAATAAAGTGCTAGAATATATAATGTATGAGGCCATCACGTCCATCAGAAAGATTGATTTTATCATACCGAATAGGACATTCCCTTTGCTATAGAAAATGGGTAAGACAGGGCCAACTGGCCCAAAAGATCAGCTTCCACTATTTCCAGGGTGAAATGATCTCCCTAACCCCATTTCAACCACAATTTCATAAAAGGTCGTCTGTACTAAGGATACACTTACTTGAAAATATCAAAGCCAATGGCCCAACAAGTGGGTTGATGATGCATATCAACAATGACAGTAACATATAATTTGGAGGTTTCTTGCCAATGTAGCGACCGTTCAACACATCTTTCCGAACAAATATGGGATCCTTTGTAACCAGCACATCCTTGGGTGTAGACATAAACACACTCCCGCTGGTAGGGGTATATGATGGGGGATGGGCCGCCATCTTTCTTCTGTTACAATGTAGGGTACAATTCACAATCTGAAACAATAAAACATATAGGAGCCAGCACATGACAAAACCTACAATAAGACATGTGCGCCCAATGAAGACTCAGATCAGCCTGCACGTCTGTGCAGTCTGACCAGAGTCTTCATTGTGCGCTCTAAGGATAACTAAGTGCCAAATGCTCCTTCATGTAGCAAGAGAAGTCTCTGGTTAGACTAAATGGATGTGCAGGCTGATCTGAGTCTTCGAAGGGCCATAACTCACAAAGTATTTTTCAGAATTTAGTCAAAAGGTAATCAGGTCACCTACCCATCACCACCAACCTATTCACTTGTTGCTAACTTGTTTAGTTCCAAGAGTGCATGTGCCCATGAACCATATATAATGTAAATATCTGTCATATGTACAGCGAAAGAAGGAAACAGGTGTGACCGTGTAAGTGCTTGCAAACAAAGGACAGTGGACTTACGTTTATATGTTTAAAATAACACACCTTATTCATTAACTTTTCGTTATCTCTTCGTTAAAACCTTCACTATACCTTAGAAAAAATATTATAACCGCCACAGTGCACTGTAGTGGAACAAACCTAAAGATCAAAGAAGCTTATTTAACATTGCATATTAGAAACAATTAACATTAGCTCATTTGCTTCACATTTGGGTCGGGTATAAAAGCCAAGGCCGCGCCGGGCCGAGCCAAAACTTGTCGATCCGAAGATTTTATTTTTCGGAATTCTAAGAAGAAATGTTAGCGGTAAATTTTAATATGATAATGTTAGTTGTGTCAAATGTGATACTCAGCATAATTTTTGTTCTTTTTGGTGCCCTATTTTTTTGTTTTATTGCAATTTTGCAAATTTTTAGGGGTATAAAAGCCAAGGCGGTTTTTATCGTACGTTTTGATCGAATTTGAATGAAATAGACAAGGATGTGTGAAAATATGTACATGACAACCACAAATAAATATTTTCTAAACCTTTTATTGTAATAATTCCAGTCAATTCCTTTTAGTATCTGTAATAACCGTATTTTTGGTGGTTTTATGTAGGCCACGTCGAAATGAACCGCAACGGACGGCAATGTCAGATAAATGATAAGGGCATTTAAATATACTATCTGAATGGTAGGAACTAGATCTCAGCCTGTCACTTAAAAAAGAAAGGGTTTCAAGAAAAACGATGCAATTTGCATACCTGCAGATAACTAGCCAAAAGACAAAGATAACGCCTCGGCGAAGACTAAACGCATTTGGCGTGTATTGCCGAATAATAAATTTTACCTATCCACACTTTCAAAGAGCAGGCTTATACGTAAGCGGTTAACCATTATAGTGCACATTCTTTTGCCAAAACTGACAACTGCCCTTCTTGAATCAGTGGAAGGGAGAGAATGACTGAAGAAAAAATTTCATTTTCAATCTCCACGAAAGAATGCTGCCGACCTCAGCAGGTATCAAACCCGCATCCTCCTGATCCTCAGTCAGTAAACAGCTCCTACTGGCCCTAAACAGAAAACAGAACCCTGCAGGCGCACAACGTTGAATCAACTTTGTTTCAACGTTGATTCAAAAGTTTGGTGGACAAGATTGCTTATTTCCCTTTCAAAAGTATCACAGTGCCGTTTTAACAACGTCGACTCAACGTCGTAAAACCCTGAAGTCCTTGACCAATCATTAAAACAACGTCGCATTTACAAACTTTGTCCCCTGGGATAACAGTCTGATGTCACTGAATAGTATGGGTCGTTATTCGATTCGGATCATATCGGTCGCTGTGTGCCTTCCCTTTCGGTCGTTTCCTGTAATAAGGTAATTCTAAAAATAGAAACAAAAATAAAATAAGAAATACGAACAATTAAGGTGATTCTGGTGAGTATATTTAATTTTATCATGAACACATAATAAGTATAAGCAAATTCAAATATCATAAGGCCAAAAAGAAGTAATTTAACCGATGAATTTGAAAGAAATTCGAGATTGGCAATTCTCCTTCGCCGCCTTGGCTTTTATACCACTGGCTTTCGGAAAACAGTTATTAAAAGATAAATAAGCAATGTAGATACGTGAAACTACTTGTAGTTATAACATATCTAATTTATAATAATTTAATCCCACTTTCACCAAAATATATATCTAACTTGTATCTAGAGACTAAAAATAAAATTTTCGGTAGGCTCGGCCTTGGCTTTTATACCCGACCTCACATTTGGCCTTTACTCGCAGACCTGTGTATCTATCTATCTATCTACTGATACTGCGTCGGTCACATTTGACCATTACCGCAGGTGTATATTACGTGTGTGTGTGTGTGAATTCGGGTTTAACGTCGCTTTCAACAATTTTTCAGTCATATCAGGACTGTGTCTGGTTGCGACAGGGAGTTCAATGCTCACTTTTATAGTGCTGCCTCACTGAAGTATCATGTCCCAGACACATTACATGGTACCACATCCAGTCACATTATCCTGACACTGGATCGACCAGTCCTAGCTCTTCCCCGTAAATCTGAGTGCCAAGGGAGGAGCAGCTAGTACCATTTTTAAAGACTTTGGTATGTCGCGGCCCGGGATCGAACCCGTGACCTCCCGTTCCCCGGAGCGGGCACTCTACCAATTGAGCTATCGGGGCCGGTGTATATTATGTACACTCCAGGTTTTGCAGGATGAAAGACTACACAGTAATCATGTAATTACGGTGGGGATCTTTAACCTGCACAGGGGATGGTTCTCCCTGCACAGGGGACCTCCAGTTAACATGCCGATCCAAAGGACGGTGCACTTTATGACATTCATCCCTGCAAATGATGCCAATGGTGCGTGTTCGGACACCGAAATTTTATTGCCGCTGCAGGGGATCGGACATGGGACCTCTAGCATCAGAGGCAAGTGTACTAACCACTGAGCTATTCACCGGTGCTTGGGTCAGGTCTGATTAGCTTTCTAGCCTGATAGAACAGGCCTATTATCGATTAAACTTGTTTGAAGGCCTTAAAACAATGTTTTAAAAAAGGTACCCATCACTGATAGGCTCTAATTCGGGCTAGACAGCTAATCAGACCTGACCCCAAGCATCTGTGATTCAATTTCCTGGTTTGAACCATGTTTTTACCTGAGGCAGTCATACCTGCTTACAGGTGACTCATAAAAAAAGAATTAAATTACCTGATACTAATTAGGTTCATCAACAACGGAATTATTAGCAGTAGGTTGTCCCTGTGAGATTTCTGTTGTTCATCAAAATACGACAAAGATTACCAGAGTAAAACGTTAAAACATTTTTGCATTGAACTCATCAAAACAGATCAATACGCATGCGCACAGGTGCGAAAATTTCCGTTTCAAAACATGCTGGTTCTCTGCACAACGCTAGGGTAGACTGCTACACAGACCATCTATTAATAAATATTTTAAAATAGAAGTCTGTGTAGCAGTCTAGATCAATGACATTAAAAGTATTTGTTTAGCCCTTTTCGTTCTTTTTTTTTTTTTTTTTTAAATTACTTGATGCATTCGTTCACTCAAGTTGAAAAAGACGGCTGAGAAATTTCCCATTGGGAAATATAATTCACTCCATCACAGTTTACGGTGATGAATTTATTATTTCAAATGTAGATCAACAGCTGTGATGGCCGAGTGGTTAAGGCGTTGGACTTGAAATCCAATGGGATATTCCCGCGCAGGTTCGAACCCTGCTCGCAGCGTAATATTTTTCCTTAACCAGAGCTTTTTAACATTTTAGTTTTGTTGTCCGCCAGAAGCTGACAACTGCCTTTCTTGAATCAGCGGAAGGGAGAGAGAATGACCGAAGAAAAAGTTCATGATCAATCTCCACGAAAGAATGCTGCTGACCTCCCGCGTCCTCCTGCTCACCAGACTGACGCGCAGTTTTACCATTCAGCATTTAGTAACGCCTTTTTACCACATCAGGAAAACATGCCTATGTAATTATGACCCCCCTTGAACCCCACTTTTATATAGTAGGCTAAAACTGGGGTTTAGCGGGGTAAACCTTATTTTTCTTATTTCTGTACTAAAATATAGATTGTGTGTACACGTTAGAACCGTCTCGATGAGGCGGTTCTAACGTGTACCCACAATCTATATTTTGAGCAGAAATAAGAAAAATATCATATTTTTTCATCTGAAAATTGTTGTTTTAGGCGATAAAATGTACCATGTATTTGAATTGGCGTGTTTTCGTAATGAACAGTGCGATCCAGGGAGTGCTATTGCAAGGGTTATTATAGCCAAAACTTTTTACTCCAATTTTTATGCAGACAGCCTCAGTTATTAATAGTCTTATGTTTCTGAAGTTATTATACCTATTGGACTGCATGATGCTTCCACGCTGAGATGAAACCGACCGCACACGAATATTATCTGATAAACCGCGTAGAAGGTCCAAGCCTGCCCAGACAAAGTGGTGCGGGTCGGACTGTCCTATTGGTTGTTTGGCTTGAGATGACATTCCCTCTCGTCCCACAAAATTGGAAGAAACATCTACAAAATGACCTAAATAGTGTGGAAGGGGACGTAAAACCTCGATTCAAACAAACAAAACTATAAGTTTATTTCCTTTTAACTTTTAGTTACATTAATATTTTATGTTCCATTTCTACATTAGTTTGCCGAGTTGTTTCAATACTTTTTATGTTCATATTACCCAACAGTCTTGAACAAGGGAGTATCAAATACAGAGATCTGCATTTCAATTACAGATATCTAGATCTGCATTTCAATTACAGATATCTTTAACTAAGCTTAAATGTAGATATCTGTAATTCAAGTGCAGATATATCTTTAAATGAAATTCAGATAGCTCTATTTAATAACCCAACGACCCCGCCCATCGGCGCTTGAAGAAATAGATGGACTGCATGATGCTTCCACGCAGAGATGAAACCGACCCGCACACGAGTACTGGTAAACCGCTTAGAGGATCTCAGCCTGCCCAGGCAAAGCAATGCGAGTCGGCCCGTCCGTGCTAATAAACCCTATTGGTTTCATTGGACGACAGGGCTGGAGATGTCATTTCTTCTCAAGGTCGGGTAAAAGTCCCACAAAATTAGAAGCAACGTCTCCATAATGACA
The DNA here is from genome assembly GCA_963580285.1 of Lucinisca nassula. Lineage (NCBI taxonomy): Eukaryota > Metazoa > Mollusca > Bivalvia > Lucinida > Lucinidae > Lucinisca > Lucinisca nassula. Next base: position 95,059,882 of record OY757021.1, on the reverse strand, counting down.
TTTACAGTGTTGACGGGGACGTTAATCCTCAAATCAAACAAACAAACAAATTTAATAGCCCAATAGAGGGTATTCGGAAAGTCAACCCGAGTAACTACAGTAAGAAGAGTACTGAGCCGAACAACGCGGGTAACTGTAATACGGATTAACTCGACTCCAATAACCCTAATCTTATCGCGGGTTAACAAGATTCAAGTGTGTGTTTGTGTGTGTGTGTGTGTGTGTGTGTGTGTGTGTGTGTGTGTGTGTGTGTGTGTGTGTGTGTGTGTGTGAATTCGGGTTTAACGTCGCTTTCAACAATTTTTCAATCATATCACGACAGTGTCTGGTTGCGACAGGGAGCTCAATGCTCACTTTTATAGTGCTGCCTCACTGAAGTATCATGTCCCATAGACACATTACATGATACCACACCCAGTCACATTATCCTGACACTGGGTCGACCAGTCCTAGCTCTACCCCGTATTTCTGAGTGCCAAGCGAGGAGCAGCTAGTACCATTTTTAACGACTTTGGTATGTCGCGGCCCGGGATCGAATCCGTGACCTCCCGTTCCCCGGAGCGGACACTCTACCAACTGAGCTATCGGGGCCGGTAAACAGGATTCAAGATGGCGTAATAGGTTATTACAAGGATAGCTTTTAAAAAGCTGATTTTGATTGAATTTCACGTTTAACGTTCCCGTCAACACTATTTAGGTCATTTTGGAGACGCTGCGTCCAATTTTGTGGGAATTTCACCCGAGTCTGAGATCAAATGACATCTCAGTCCCTGCCGTTCAATGAAACCAAAAGGTTTATATCCATTGGACGAACCCCGGTGTGTGTGTGTGTGTGGGGGGGGGGGGGTGGTTCTCTTAATTTTGCCTGCTACATAGGCTGAGACTTTTTTGGTTCAAAAGTTCGAATTTCTGTATTTGGGGGGGGGGGGGGGGGGGGGGTAGGCAAAACTGGTATTTTTATGGGTTCAGGCCTTTTTGCAGTTATTTTTTTAGGGTCACTTCAAAAACTGACTATTTTTGGGGACTGTCAAAAATCGTTGGTATTTTTTAGCTGAAATGCTTAATGAGTATTGTTTAAACATTTTTCCACTTATATCAGTAGCTGTTTTAATAATGTTTTTGTTTCTCCCTGCACAACAGATCAATGGCTTTATAGTATATATTATAGGTATAGCTTACAGAGATATTATGTTACAAACTGTTTAAAGCACTTCTGTTACCAAATACAACGATTATATAACGTTAGGAAACACAACCAGCAAGCAAGTATAATTTAGGAATATTTTTTGGGATATGCTAAAATCTGCTGATATTTATTTTTTTGGTCTGATGAGATACTAGATATTTTTATATTTTTTGGGGGGATACACTCTCAATCTTGGTATTTTTTTGGGTCGAACACTAGATACTGGGTCCTAGCCTATGTAGCAGTTAAACTTTAGAGTACCCGCACCCCCACCCTCTGGGGTACGTACTGACTCACACCACTTTGTCTGGCAGGGCAGGATTAGTCGTTCAAAATGGTTTACCGTCAGTTTCACCTCTGCGCAACCCAATCTATTTTTCCCAGCTCCGATGGATGTGGGTGATTTAAAAAATCTCAAACGACCCGCATTTTATCCTCAAGTTTTATCGGTCAACCGGAGCATGATAGCTCAGTGGCTATAGTGCTCTTGCCTCTGATGCTAGAGGCCCCGGTTCGATCCCCATACCGACAGCGGTTATAAAAAATGCGGTGTCATCATACTTCATCGGCATCATTTGCAGTAATGAATGTCATAAAGTACACCGCGCGTCCTTCGGATCGGGATGTTAAATGGAGCCCCCTTTGTACCGGGAAAACCATCCCCTGTGTAGGATAAAGAACACTACCGTAGTTACATGATTACTGTGTAGGCTTTCCTCCTGTAAAACTGCAGTGTGTGTAATGTACACCGTCTCTGTCCCCTCCTGGGGTTAATAGTTCATCTGTCAGTACTGACAATGACCAATCTTAATCATATTTGAGAAATGTTTCTATTTGTGTGTTCTAAGATGGCTGATGAGGCCGATTCTAGCTCTGAACTGTCTGTTGCAAATAGAGCGACAGAGGCTAGAGGAAGACAGCTCTGTTGGTGATGCCTTAGCTCTGGCTTTGCGCTGTGCACGTTTCTGCTCAGCTTCAATGATTCTTTTTGCCTCATATTCATTGGAACCCCTTTTGATGAGACCTCGCCACTTTGCTCTGTCCTGTGCAATTTGTTCACACGACTCTCTTGGAATGTTGAAATCCCTAAGGGAGGCTTTGAGGGTGTCCTTGTAGCGCTTCTTCTGACCGCCTTGGAGCGTTTGCCCATTTCTAGTTCTCCATAGAGAATTTTCTTCGGCAAACGTTCCTCAGGCATTCTGGTAACATGGCCTGTCTATCTTAACTGTGCTAATTTCAGAAGAGTATGTATACTTTGCATTCCTGCCCTGTTCAGGACTTCCGTGTCTGGAATCCTGTCTTGCCACCTAATCTTTAAGTTTTCTAAGACAGCTAGTATGGAAGTGATTCAATCTTTTGGCGTGCCGTTGGTAAACAGTCCATGTTTCGCATGCATACAATAGTGTTGGCAGCACCACGGCTCTGTAGACTTTCAGTTTTGTGTTAAGTCCGATTCCACTACGATCCCAGACACTACCACGTAGTCGGTCAAATGCTGCACTAGCTTTGGCAATCCTGGCATTGACTTCATCATCAATGTGCACGGCTGGTGACAGTGTGCTTCCAAGGTAGGTGAACTTGTCTACCACTTGCAATGTTTGACTTTCATTGTGATGGTGGGCTCTTTGTAAGGCTTACCAGGTGCTGGCCGATAGACTACTTCAGTCTTTTTGATGCTGATTGTGAGATCATAGCTATCACAGGAGTCGGATACTTGATCTATATCCTTTTGCATCTTCTTTTCTGTAGGAGCACCTTTTGTCATGTCATCAGCAAAGAGAAACTCATCTAGCACTTCTGTCTGCACATTGGATTTGGCTTGCAACCTTCTGAGATTGAAAAGCTTCCCATCAAAGCGATACCTAATAGGTATGCCATTGTCACCATCCTGGAAAGCATCTGTGAGCATGGCAGAAAGCAGTATGCTGAACAGTGTGGGGGCTAACACACAGCCTTGCTTGACTCCGTTTGTCACAGGGAATGGATCTGAAAACTCACCATCATTTTGGACCCGTGCAAGCATACCATCGTGGAACTGTCTCACCATTGCTATGAACTTGGTTGTACATCCATACTTCACCATGATCTTCCAAAGGCCCTCACGACTGACTGTGTCAAATGCTTTGGTGAGGTCAACAAAGGTGGTCATGTATAGGTCCATGTTCTGTTCCTGGCATTTCTCTTGCAGCTGCCTTGCTGTGAAGATCATGTCAATTGTTCCTCTGTCCTTCCTAAACCCGCACTGGCTTTCTGTTAGAAGTCCTGAATGTTCCAGATGTTCATTTAGTCGGTTAAGTAGGACTCTTGCAAGGACTTTCCCAGCAACTGACAATACAGAGACGGGTGATTGTCACAGATCTGAGGGTTCCCTTTCCGTTTGAATAGGTGGATAACTGACGCATCCTTGAATTCTTGGGGGATGGTTTCGTTTCTCCACATAATGTGAAATAACTCTATCAACTTCTTTGCAACTGGAGTAGCTCCTGCTTTGTAAATCTCAGCAGGTATTGCATCTGGTCCTGGAGCCTTGCCAGATGCCAGAAGTTTTATTGCTTTCACTGTTTCAGTAACGGATGGGAACTTGTCAAGCAGCAGATTACATTCAACCTGAGGTAGTCTGTCGATAGCATCATCATTGATAGAGGATGGTCGATTAAGAACACTATCAAAGTGCTCGGCCCATCTTTTCAAGATAGGTCTTTGTCAGAATACTAGTTCCATCTGCACTAAGGAGAGGAGTGGTTCCTGAGTTCTGGGGGCCACAAACAGTCTTTAGTGCATCAAAGAAGTTCTTCATATCCTTTCTGTCTGCAAAGGTCTGGATTTCATAAGCCTTGTTGCTGAGCCAGGAGTTAAGCATGTCTCTGAGTCTTGTTTGCACTATCTTGCATATATCTGAATAGGTCACATTGTTAGATACTGAGCTGGTATTACTGAGGCATGCCCTTTGTTTTTGGTGCTTCTCTGCAAGGAGTCCCTGGATTTCTTCACCATTCTCGTCAAACCACTTTTGGTGTTTGCGAGATGCTGGACCTAGGGAATCCATTGCTGAAGAGTGAACATTATCTCTGAAGACTTTTCAGTTCTCTTCAGGATAATCTGTACTGAATTCCATTGCATCTAGTCTGCTGCAGACATCATGGTTGAAGGCATGCCGCTTGCTGTCTTGTTTCAGATTAGAGACATACAGTCTCTTGGGCACTTTCTTGCCTTGTGGTCGCCGTGTAGGCTGGATACGCAGGTTGAGTTTGCTGACAACAAGCCTGTGATCTGTCCAGCAGTCCGCACCACACACAGGCTTTGTCACTCTGACATCCTGTCTGTCCTTCCTTCTAACTATGACATGATCAATGAGATGCCAGTGTTTGGAGCGAGGGTGCATCCATGATGTCTTGTTGCGAGTTGGCAGACGGAAGACTGTGTTGGTGATCAGCAGTTCATGCTCTGCACATTACCTCAAAAGGAGGAGGCTATTGCACTTTCCTACTCCTTCATTCCCAATCACACCTTCCCAGGTTTGGTGGTCTGTGCCCACTCCAGCATTGAAGGTTACCGGGATGATGAGTTTGTCTCCCCGGGATGTAGCAGAAACCACAGAGTCCAAATCGTCATAGAACTTGTCTTTGACCTCATCTTGGTTCGTCATTGTGGGTACATAGGCACTTACAAAAGTTGCATGCCTCTTGCCAGATAGGGGTAGTCTCAGCGTCATCATGCGGTCATTTATGCCTTTTGGAAGTCCTGAGAGCTTGCTGACAAGGTTTGATTTGATGGCGAAGCCTACTCCAGCTGCCCGCCGCTCTTCTTTTTTGCGTCCACTCCAGAAGAAAGTGTAGCGGCACCAACTTCTTTTATTTGCCCCTTCTTTGCAAGGCGAGTCTCGCTCAGAGCTGCAATCTCGACTTTGTATCGATCGAGTTCTCTACAAACTAGAGCTGTTCTACGCTGTGGTCTGTCTGAACCAGCACTATCCATTAAGGTGCGCACATTCCATGAGGAATGCCAATTTTAAAAGGTACATGTATCACATTTATCTTCTTCTTTTTTGTTCGACCGCTAGATGGGATCCCTGCTGATCGCGGTGAACTAGCCAAGGGTTTTTGAAGCAGGCAATTGTTTAGGACACCTTTTTCAGCCCCTTCCCCATGCTAAGGGGGTGAGCAGTGCGATCCTAAAAAGGTCTGCTCAGTCACTCAGTTCGGCTACCGAATTCCCCGTACTGCTTCATTCTTAAGGAAAGCGACCATATAGAACCAAACCGCCTGTGTGCAGGCCCGCAACTACAGCTTCCAGTGTATCCTCACCTGCTGCTTCGCCGCTCCCCCATCGCCACAGGGCTTTTTGAGTTTCATGCATATGTGTGTCTGCAGTGACTGTGTGTATATGATTAAAATGACATGCACTGTGAATTGGATTATAGTGAGGGAGAGGCGCGCAGAGTCAGCCTCACTCTCTCGTCCTGACCTTGCTGGATCTAGTGGCAAGACAGTGTCGAGACATCTGGAGCTATGCCCGGATGCAGTGGATGACCATGACTTCTTTAGTGCCTTGTCATGCTCTTCATGCCCCTCAACACGCTGCTGCATCGCCGTTTAGACTGTTGAATCAGAGAAATGATTTCTTCCACCTCAGCAGCCGAAGCAGACTTTACACTTCCTTTGTTTAGGTTTCCATTATGCTCTGGTCGCTTAATGTTTGTATTTCTTTCCCTTTGGTGTCTTTTATGGGTGGAGTAAGTTAATTGTATCAATTCCTGATCTTTGTTTTACTTCTACTTTACATAGCTGGAACAGGCAAATCCATATATATATAGGTTTTTGTTTGGAGTTGCCTCCTCCTAAATGGATTGCCGACCAGGGCTTGAGAGCTCCATCTGCCCCTTGCAGTTGCAGAGGAACCACCATGAGTTCCTTGTTTTCCCTGTGCACAGCCAGAGTGATAAAGCACCGACACAGAGTTTCGTTGGACGACCACAGCTGTGCACAAAGTAACGTGAGGCCAGTCCGCCTAATAGGCGGAGTCAGTTAAGGCGGAATTGAAAGAAAGAAAGAAAGAAAGAAAGAAAGAAAGAAAGAAAGAAAGAAAAGAAGAAAATGGATAGAAAGAAAAAAATGTAAATGAATATTCGTACTTTTTTCTGGAACATTTTGTATGAAGAATGCGGATCATCAAATGTGGTAACTAGTATCATTAATCAATACCCGCGATGCTGTGTTCTGTTTAATTTCGACGCCCTCATTCGGGTTGAACTGGCCACAGGGGTCAAGTACTTATCTTTATAACGAGATACTGTATCAGATGTATATCCTTCAGGAGAAGATTAAATAATACTACTCATCACGGACCTCCCCCTCTCTAATTGCAAGCAGGTGGATTGGGTTCAGACTCCATGATGGCTCTGGCTTAAAGCTGTTTATTTGTCGGTTTGGTCCAACAGGGTTCAACTGTTGGTTTTCCTTTGCTCCAGTGTTCCTGTTGCGTCGTGCACCGGATGGCTCAGTGCGTTTTACTGTCGAGTCCTCATCCTTGTGTCAACTTGGCTTTTGTTGTGATTTCTTTGTTTATAGAAATGATTCACTGCTGAGTTAGAACACCTTCACGCGGACCAACAAATACTTGGTTTAACCAAAGGGAAAGCCAGGGTGAGGGTTGGGATCCCGTAAAGTTAACTTAACCCCATCAGTAATTTTTACTGACCGTTCCAAGTCGATGCTTTTGCTGTGGTTCCTTCATGTTTTGTGTTGGTGGTTCTGCTTCTTTCCCTAATCATATATGATCTTACGTTGATGATTCTGATTCTTCCCCCGTTTTGGTTGTTCATTTTAGTTGCGTTTGTCCTTCCAGTTTAATGTTTGTCTTGTTGGTGATTCTGATTCTTCCTCCATTATGTATATTGCTCTTTTTAGTTAGGTGTGTTGTAGAGGCCTCACCGTTGTTTCATCTCTGTGGTTGTTTGATTTTTAGTGTTCTCGGAGATGTTGCACTGATTAGTTAGGAGGCCTTCATGCGGACTGACCAAATTATTTATCTAAATCGCGACGGAAGTGGGTGCGAGGATTGCGGCCGCGTAAAATCGATTTAAGCCCCCAGTGAAATTCGTTTCACTGACCGTTCCAAGGCGGTTTATTTTTGTTATGGTTAGTCTTTGAGCGTGTGTATCGCTTATATTTTTTGTTTTGGATAGCCAATTGACCATTTTGTGAGAAAGTGACTTTCCTTTTGGCTTTCCGCTATTTATATTTCCATTAGGGTCTAGTTATTTCATGTTCATGTTTCTTTCCCCTTTGTATCTCTGATGGGAGCTGTGGGTTAATTGTATCGATTCCTGATCATTTGGATATTCTGAGTTACCGCCTGTTTGAGAAAGAGCTGCTGACTCGGTTTACCTGTTGTCCGTTTTGTTTACTGTCGTCGCTCGATGTTTCGACTTTTTTCCCTAGTGATATTGTGGGAAGAAGTTGGGATCTGATTGTATCAGTTACTGGAAGTTTCTCTTTTTAATTTCTTTGACTACTAAAATATTGAAGGTGAAGGAACTCTTTAATCGCAACTGATAGTTTGTGCAGACCAAAGGAATGTAATTCCAAATTTAATTTATTAATATGCGTATCTCCCATTTTCAGTTTGATGTGTTTATCATAAGGAATAAGAATATATATGTATATTGTTTAGGGATGGGAATCCGAATGATTTCTGAGATGATAGACCTTTTATGAAGTGAAGGGGGTAGTCATACCTCCAGGGAACCCAAAGTCTATGAAAGAGAATGCCTATTATTGTAAAGGAACAGCAATGAATATGGTTAAGAGAAATTATTCCGAACAGTTTCTGAGGGATAAAGCCTTATATGAACTGGAGAGGTGGCGCATTGTCCTGATGTACCCGGGATGGTGTCATCGGATGCGTCTTATCACAAGAAACAACAAGAGGGCCATGATGGCCCTGGATCGCTCACCTGATCCACAGGGTAACAAGTGGGCCACTGGGAGAGCCATTATTGGCCCCTGGCTATAATTTGAACTATCTTGGTAGTGGTCTAAAAAGTGAAGCTTCATACCAAATATCAAAGACCAGAGCCTTCTGGTTTCAGACAAGAAGATTTTTAAAGGTTTTCCTTATATAAGTCTACATAAATCTTGGAGTCCCCGGAGCGGGCCATTTTTGGCCCCAGAGCTATAATTTGAACAATCTTGGTAGAAATCCACAAGATGAGCTTCATACCAAATATCAAAGACCTTGGCCTTCTGCTTTCAGACAAAAAGATTTTCAAATGTTTTCATTGCCTTGACTTCTATTTCCTAGGGCTATAATTTGAACAATTTGATAGAGGTCCACTGGATGAAGCTTCACACCAAATTATGAAATATCAAAGACCTGGGCCTGGTGGTTTCAGAGTATAAGATTTTTTTAAATGTCCCTGTATAAGTCAATGTAAAACCAAACGGCTCTGGGGCGAAGGCATTTTTGGCCCAAGAGCTATGATTTGAACCATCTTGGTAGAGGTCCACTATACACCAAATATCAAAGACCCGGGCCATACAGTTTTGGAGAAGAAGATTTTTAAAGATTTTCCCTGTGTAAGCCAATGTTAAACCAAAGGGCCTGCAGGTGGGGGCATTTTTCGCACCAGGCCTATAATTTGAACAATTTTGATAGAGGTCCACTAGATAAAGCTTCATACCAAATATCAAAGAACTGGGCCTTGGGGTTTCAGATAAGAAGATTTTTAAAGATTTTCCCTATATAAGCCTATGTAAAACCAAATGGCCCAGGGTGGGGGCATTTTTGGCTCCTGGGCTATAAATTGAACAATCTTGGTGCAGGCCCACTAGACGTAGCTCCATACCAAATATCAAAGACCTGGAACTTGTGGTTTCAGAGAAGAAGATTTTTAAATATTTTCCCTATATATGCCTATGAAAAACTAAAGGGCCCCGGGGCAGATGCATTTTTGGCCCCAGGGCTATTATTTGAACAATCTTGATAGAGGTTCACTAGATGAAGTTGCACACCAAATATCAAAGACCTCGGCCTTGCGGTTTCAAAGAAGATTTTTAAACATTTCCCTATATAAGTCTATGTAAAAACAAAGGGCCCTTTAATTTGCTTGCAATTCTGGTAGGGGGTCACCCAAGGAACATTTCTGTGAAATTATTTTGAAATCGAGCCAATTGGCTTGGAGGAGATGTTGTTTAAAGGTTTTTCTATTTTTAGCTCTGGTGGTCATTTTATTCAGCGGAGCAGAACCATTTTAGCAACTTTGGTAAAGGGTCATCCAAGGAGCATTTCTGCGAAATTATTTTGAAATCGGGCCAAAAGGCTAGGAGGAGATGTCGTTTAAAGATTATTTCTATTTTTAGCTCTGGCGGCCATTTTGTTCAGCCGAGTGGAACCATTTTAGCAATGTTAGTAGAGGGTCAACTCAGGAACATTACTGTGAATATATTTCGAAATCAGGCCAAAGGGCTTGGAGAAGATGTTGTTTAAAGGTTTTTTCTATTTTTAGCTCTGGTGGCCATTTTGTTCAGCCGAGCGGAACAATTTTAGCAATTTTGGTTGAGGGTCATCCAAGGATCATTTCTGTGAAATTATTTTGAAATCGGGCCAAAGGGCTAGGAGGAGATGTCTTTTAAATGTTTTTCTATTTTCAGCTCTGGCGGCCATTTTGTTCAGCCCAGCGGAACAATTTTAGCAATTTTAGTAGAGGGTCGACTTAGGAACATTTCTGTGAAATTATTTTTAAATCAGGCCAAAGGGCTTGGAGGAGATGTCGTTTAAAGGTTTTTTTTCTATTTTTAGCTCTGGCGGCCATTTTGTTCAGCGGAGCAGAACAATTTTAGCAATTTTGGTAGAGGGTCATCCAAGGAACATTTCTGTGAAATTATTTTGAAATCGGGGCAATGGGCTAGGAGGAGATGTCGTTTAAAGGTTTTTCTATTTTTAGCTCTGGCGGCCATCTTGTTCAGCGGAGCGGAACCATTTTAGCAATTTTGGTAGAGGGTCATCCAAGGAACATTTCTGTGAAATTATTTTGAAATCGAGCCAAAGAGCTAGGAGGAGATGTCCTTTAAAGGTTTTTCTATTTTTAGCTCTGGTGGCCATCTTGTTAAGCGGAGCGGAACCATTTTAGCAATTTTGGTAGAGGGTCATCCAAGGAACATTTCTGTGAAAAATTTTGAAATCGGGTCAAAGGGCTAGGAGGAGATGACGTTTAAAGGTTTTTCTATTTTTAGCTCTGGCGGCCATCTTGTTCAGCGAAGCGGAACCATTTTAGCAATTTTGGTAGAGAGTCATCCATGGAACATTTCTGTGGAATTATTTTGAAATCGGGCCAAAGGGCTAGGAGGAGATGTCGTTTAAAGGTTTTTTTCTATTTTTAGCTCTGGCGGCCATTTTGTTCAGCAGAGCGGAACCATTTTAGCAATTCTGGTAGAGGGTCACCCAAGGAACATTTCTGTGAAAGTATTTTGAAATCAGACAAAAGGGCTAGGAGGAGATGTCATTTAAGTGAATTGTTGACGCCGCACGTCGCACGACGGACGCCGGACAAAGGGCGATCACAATAGCTCACCTTGAGCACTTCGTGCTCAGGTGAGCTAAAATATATAGGTTTGGGTGTGGAGATCTGAATGGTTTGCGAGCTGTTAGGCCTTTTATGAAAAGAAGGAGTTGGGCAATGTTTCAGAGAACCCCAGCTCAGTCATCGGATGTTTTGCCATAAAAACACTCAAAAGCAAGAAAATACATTGCACTTGGTTTAAAGACAGGACCTGAACACTATCTTAGCTATTATGCTTTTTATATTTTATCTACTTAGATCCATATCAACAAAAGACACCCAAAGGGGCTTACTTGGTAGGGTTTATGAGCGGACCATTAAACATTGCTACATACTGTTTGTTTGTTTGATTTGAGGTTTAACGTCCCCGTCAACACTGTAAAGGTCATTTTGGAGACGTTGCTTCCAATTTTGTGGGACTTTTACCCGGCATTGAGATGAAATGACATCTCAAGCCCTGTCGCCCAATGAAACCAATAGGGTTTATTAGCATGGACGGTCCGCCTCGCACCGCGGTTCCTGGACAGGCTTAGATCCTCTAAGCGGTTTACCGGTACTAGTGTGCGGGCTGGATTCAGCTACATACTGAATTCATAAGCTGTGAATCTCGTGGTTTCGGAAAAGAAGATTTTTTTTAAGTTGCCGCATTATAAGTCAGTGCCAGTTGACTTACCAGGAGAGGGGAGGGCGTGGTCAATTTGGACTCCAGGGTAATGGTTGGGCATTATTTATGTTAATGACCACTTAACACTGCTCCATACTAAATACGGTTACGGAGAAGATTTTTGACAATTTTCCAATAATAAGTCTATGGGACCTACGGACCCACAGGGCGTGGCCAATTATAACCCCAAGGCATGATTGGCAGGATTCATGTAGGAGACCACTAAACATTGCTACATACTAAATATGTTAGCTCTCCGTCTGGTTTCTGAGGAGAAGATTCTTGCAGTTTTTCCACATTTTCAGTCTATGGGAGCTAATGACCCGTTGGGGAGTGGCCAGTTTGGATCATAGGGCACGGTTGGCAGGATTTATGTAGGGGACCACTAGGCAATATATAAGCTGTGTGCCTCAAGGTTTCAAAGAAGACGGATTCTAAGTATATGGGAGCTAAAGACCGCAGGGCCGTGGGCAGTTTGGAACCAGACATGGTTGGTAGGAAATATGTAGGAAACCACTACACATTTCTGTATATTAAAATTTTATCTCTAGCCCTCACGGTTTCAGAGAATGAGATTTTTCCTATTATAGGATTGTGGGAGCTAGTTGACCACGGGGTTGGTCAATTATGAACCCAGGGACATGGTTGGCAGGATTTGTGTTAGTTACTACTTAATATGCTGCATAAAATATCTAAGCTCTGGGACTTATGGTTTAAGAGAAGAAGCTTTTTTAATTTTCCCCGTCTATGGGAACTACACGTTGCCATGGCAACAGAGATTCTAATTCGATCAGCCCCAAAATCTTTCGCACCTGATGATGCTTCACATGAAATTTGATCAAGACTAGCAATCTGGTATAAGTGATATACTTATTTGAAATTGTGGACGGACGTCGGAGCATTTGCATACTAAAGCTCATTTGAGCCTTTGGCACAGGTGGGCTTAAATACGGGATCGGAGGCAGCTAGGTCATTGTTCATTAAATGAACTTTATATTTATAAAAATCACTAAGCTAATTTCATACATCAACTTTGAATCAGAAAATATTACAGTTTTGCTTTTTTCCCATTCAAAGGCGTACATGACCGAATTTGACGTTGCCAGTAAGGATCAACCAAAGGTGACCATTTGAACAAAGTTGGTTGGACCAGAGTCTAAAATTGTGCATTCTAAGTTTCAAGATACTCGGCCATTTGATTCCCGAGAAGAATATTTTCGTAGGAACTTTACCATATATGGGCATCTTGGCCGTCTCGGTCATGGGAGGCCCAGATCTCATGATCACAATCCCATTCTTCTACCTATAAAGTCGCTACATATAATTTGTTTTCAATCAGTCCAACAGATTTATCGGAATATAAGTCAAAATACTGAATCTGAGGCAACCAGGACAAAAGGTCGGTGAATGACCTTGTTCTTTGGTATTTATGCAATTTCATTTTGCTGGTTTAATGTCGTAAGCTACAAAAGGATCAGGAAAAAGCACTACTCTGAGTTTCCTATTAATCAATAGCCAACATGACCGAATTTGACATTGCTGTAAAATAGTTCAAGGTCAACCAAGGTTCATCATTTGAACAAATTTGGCAAGCCTTGGCAATAATTTCTTGTTCTAAGGGATCGTTGATTCCATTGTGGAATTTGGTAAACATGTGAGGGTCACTGATGAGGCCTTCCACACTCAATACCTGTCAGTTCTGTGGTGAATTCCTTGCTTCCAAATGATAACTCTTTCATAGAACATATTTAACGTCACTACAGCTCGTGTTAGGGGAATGTGCAATGGCCGTAATAGTCTCCCTGCCCTTCATCATAGTGTAGTGTACATTCATCATTGGTTCCCCACTGTGGGATTTTGAAAATATTTGAGGGTCACTGATGAGGCCTAATTGGTCGAAACTATTTAGTCTGACCCAGAAAACCTTATGCACGCCATACTTTTCAGTTCTGTGGAATATTCCTTGCTTCCGAAGAATGTCCCTTTCACAGAACATATTTGAGTTCCCAAGCATCATACAAATTTCCAAGGTCATTGGCCATATGATTCTTTAAAAAAAAAGAATTTTGGACGCTTGTACGAGGACTGTTCAAATATGAATGCAACTAAGCACATAAAAATGATTCCGTGATAGATTTCGATGAAAAATTTATTTTGTCCCCTCAAAGTATTCCCCTTTAACAGATATACAAACTTTCAGTCTTCTGATCCAATCATTGAATGCATTTTGGTAGTCATTCGAGGTATACTATGAAGGCACTGGATTATTGCAGAACCGAGGTGTTTGCGCTGTACAAATTTTCGACCAGAAATGTATTTTTTCAGCCGCGGGAACAAAAAAAAGACACACGCGGCAAGGTCAGGGGAATACGGGGGGTGAGGGAGTTCAACAACCTTTTCCTGCTTCAGATAGTCTTGCACAATGAACGCCTTGTGCGATGACGCATTGTCATGTAGCAATCTGACACTGGCCAAACTAGTTGCGGGTCTTCGTTCTTTGAAATATTTCTTCAATTTTCGAAGAACTTTATTCTTGTAAAACTTGGCATTTACAGATTTGCTTTTAGGCACAGCAACCTGAATAGCAGGGCCCTGATTTGAAAAGAATATGGCATACATTACCTTCATGACGCTCATGGTCCACTTTGCAATGCATGGTCTTTTGCAATACTTTGTTGCCCATATTTTGTTCTGAATCTTTCGTTTTGGCTCAAAAAAATGAACCCATGTCTCGTCACCTGTGACGACATTAGCGAAAGATCATGCATTATAATTTGGAAACTTTTTAAGCAACTTCTTGGCGCACTGAACGCGTGTCTTTTTTTGCTTATCTGTCAACAGATGGGGAATCCATCTAGCACAGATCTTTCTCATTTTCAAATCCCGTTTCAGAATTGTATGAGCTGCTCCTAAGGAGATGCCAACCATACTAGCTATTTGCCTAGTTGTGTATCGTGCATCGGTAGCAACTATTTCTTTCACTCTAGCAACCATCTTGGCAGATATTGCTCTTTTCGGCCGACGATCATGTGATGCATCTTCTGTTGAGCCTAGCCCACAGCTGAATTTCTTACACCAAAGAAAAACTGTCGGAAAAGACATTTCATTATGCCCATAAACCGAATATATTTCATCAAAAATGTCTTTGCATCGTATACCAAGATACAACGATTCTTAATATAGGACCGTATTTCAACGGCGTACTCTGACCTTCTTCCAACCATGTTTTGTATTAGTATACAAGAGTAGACAGTGTTTATCGAACGATATACATGGCTAAAGTTCACGGATTTTAACAGGTTTGGTATCAATGTATAGGTAAAATGTTTTTCTACGCTGTGATATTTATTTCCATGTGATTTTCGCATTAGTGCATTAGAAAACGTTCTACTTGCATTCATATTTGGACAGTCCTCGTACCTTTATAAGCATGACGGCCGTCTTCGTCACATGACCCAGACAAATCGAACACATTTTTGTTCTCACCTGATGGAGACTCCACACGTGATTTTGTTTCAGTTTGCCTAGCAGTTTCAGATGAGATGTCGAATGAAAATGTTGCCGACACGGATGCATACTCAGATGCGAACGACGGTCCGCTGCATAGCCTATAAGCTCTCCTGGAGCCTTAGGTTCGGCTTTTGTGTGCTAAAACTTTATATCAATGATATGGTTTGAGCCAGAAGTGTTTTGAATAAGAATTAGGAAAATATCTGTTTTCAGCAACAAAGAAGAAAATATATTTTTAAGCAAGATTAATGTAAATATATGCTTCAAAAACGAATAATGTAAATACAGTCGAATTTCAATAACTCGAACACCTCCGGGACCATGAAATTTTGTTCGAGATAGGAATAGTTCGAATTATTGAGGCGTTTTCAGACCGCAAGGCAATGGGGCATAATGGGGATGACCTTAAGATCTATTTTTGATCTTTTATAAAAAAAAAAGTATGTTGTATGTACTCATTAGAATCGAGTCAATGAGGCGATTCTAATGTGTACATAAAACATACCTTTTCAAGATAAAATCAAACATCCATAAATTAACCTTTATTCATGGATATCTGGAGCTTCAAGAGAATAACTCTGGGGACACCAGAGAGTTCGGTAAACGAGCCATCCGTGTTCGAGTTATCGAAGTTTCACTGTATATGTTTGAGCAAGAATAAGCTGGATGTAAGTGATCATTATTACATTGCATACCAAGTCTGAGGCCTCTAGTTTTTATAGTTCCTGAGAAAGCTTTGAAATGAAAAAAAAAATAAATAAATAAGCAAGCAAGAACACAAATTCTGTACTCTACCAATAAAGCAACCACTAAATTGTCTGTGTTCAGACTAGTTGCCAAGATAAGCTTTAATATAACAATATTTATTTAGCTCAACAACAGAAGTAAAAATGGACAAATACAGGGGAATGTGACGTATATAAATATCAATACTGCCAAAGTACTTTACTTGTATCCCAATTGAAAGCTTCAGACGTGATAACTTCAGGTCATGGGAAAAAAACTGGAAAGTTTCATCAACATTCCTTAAAAACTGTAGGAGGCGTTGCGGAGTCTAGAACTTCTGTTGATAAAATGGCTTAAACAGACAAAGTGCCATAATTCTAGCAAAATCAGTCGAGCATGACCTTGATGAAATATGATCATCTTCAGTTTTTGTTTGATTTTAGGTTTAACGCCCCCATCAACACTGTAAAAGTCATTTTGGAGACGTTGCTTCCAATTTTGTGGGATTTTTACCCGACATTGAGATGAAATGACATCTCAAGCCCTGTCGCCCAATGAAACCAATAGGGTTTGGTAGCATGGACGGTCCGCCTCGCACAGCGGTTCCTGGACAGGCTTAGATCTTCTAAGCGGTTTACCAGTCCTAGTGTGCGGGTCGAATTCAGCTCTGCGTGGAAGCATCATGCAGCCCATATATTTCTTCAAGCCCCTATAGGCGGGGGCGTAATTCATGTGAACAATAACTGGAAAGTTTCATAAAAATCCTTTGAAAACTGTAGGAGGAGTTGCGGAGACAAGAACTTCTATTGAAAAAATGAATAAAACTGACAAAGGGCCATAACTCTGGTAAAATCAGACTAGTCTGTTGATAAAATGGCTGAAAAAGGCAAAGGTGCATGACTCTGGCAAAAAGCAATCGAGAATGACCTCGATGAAATATGATAATCTTTAGGTCATGGGAACAATATCTGGAAAGTTTCATCAAAATCTTCTTGAAAACTGTAGGAGTTGCGGAGACAAGAACTTTTGTTGATGAAATGGCTAAAACTGACAAAGGGCCATAACTCTGGTTAACATCAGTCGAGCATAATCTCGATAAAATATGGTCATTTTCAGGTCATGGTAACAAGAACTGGAAGGTTTCATCATAATCCTTTGAAAACTGTAGGAGATTCTGTCTACGGACAGACAGACTGACAGCAGAAAAGAAGGATGGGCAGATGGCAGGATGGACAGACGGACGCACGGACCAACCCATTGCTATAGTCCCCTTCGACTAATGTCGGGGGACAATTATGTTTCTAAAACTGTAGGAATAAAATGTGGGCCAAAACTGATAACATAAACTTTTTATTACGCCAAATTTATTACATTTAAAGGATCAATCGTCTTCTTTTTGTTTAAGTGTGTGAATATATGCCACTCCAACCGACCCACCCACCCTATAACAGTACAACCATCATTCCTTCAAATCATTTTTCATTCGTATTTATTCATTTTTAACAGTTTTTTTTCTTTGTTGATTATAGTACAGATTACATTAAAGAACAACCCTGATTCTGATCTTCGCCATCATGTGCATGTGAGCCTGAAAATAAATATATAAGTAAATAAATAAATAAATGAATAATGGGTAAAACGAAATCCGAAAGAACCTTGGAATGTACCATATGTATTCGGATAGAGACCTGAGAAAACAGTGTAGACCCAGACGAAATACCAGAGAACACATCGGATCATCAGGGTCTACATTGCTTGCTACAGATCATCACGAAAACACGCCTATATAATTTTGACCCCCTTGAACCCCGCTTTTATATAGTAAAACTGGGGTTTGCGGGAGTATACCTTATTTTTCTTATTTCTGCTCTAAAATATAGATTGTGGGTATACCTGAAACAAATAAAAAATATTTTCACAGTGTGAAAAGATATATTTTCAAAGTGTGAAAAAATATTTTTCATGACCGTGTTATTTTCACAGTAGCAGCCCGGACTAATTTTTCAAGTATAAAATAACTAAAAGCATCGCTAACACTGCATGGTACCCCACGGCTGCAGGCCAATAACATGCATTTTACAGGTGTTTCTAGACCAAACAACGTTAGAAATAGGACAGCCAGTATCCAAATCGGTGACAATAGTTTTCTATATCTCTGGTACAGAAACTACAGGCAAAAACAAACCATTTTTCAGATACATCAAAGACAGATAACTCAAGAACTTAACCCTGACCATGCTATATCCTTTGTTGAAAGCAGTATAGATACAGATCAACTTGCTTCTCTGATCAGAATCTACACTGTTTGCCGTTCTGCTTCTAAATCCATGGTAAAAATCAAAAACATGCAGCACAGATGGCTGAAGATCGGGGAGGGGTGTAGCATATCGAAATGTTCAGCATGGCGAGGGTTAATTTGATGTCCTTGGCCATAGCAGGCGACCCTTAGTACCTTGTGCATCTGAAAACTTTCATCAAGCTGTTCCATATACTACAGAATCAACTCCACACATAAATGAGATAAATCAACATGAAGTTTAAGAACCAGCTTATAGGATGGTTTTCTTTGCCACTGTTAAATAAAGTAGTCTTTTGTCTCTCCAAAAAGTTTTCATTTTGCATTTGCACCGTTTTTGTACCAAGCAGACGACGTGTTCGATAATGAGCGTGTATTTCGTTGGAGGGACTCCCAAAAGTCTGCGTTTTGGACGGAAGTAGAGATATTTATATCTTTCTTTACCCGAAACATCAGGTCATCGATAGGTGGGTTGACGTGTATTGTATGTGTACACAATCATAGTAGGGCAACGATGTTTTCTATCAATATTTTTTTCTCGAGAGTTATTATGCTGTTTTCTATTTATTTGATTTTAATTTATGTATTTATCTGTATATTTATTTTATTATTATTGATATTAACAGTATTATATTTATTATTTATTGTGGCTGTTGTGCACTGCTAGTACCAGTCTTGCTAGATAATAAATGCCCAGATGAATTTTTGGTCTTTAAAATACTCTTGCTTTAATCGTGCTGTATTTGTAGTTAAAATAATCAACGCCAACAAATCGATGGAGAATTGAAACTGAAGGATGCTACTTAGGAGAGGAAAACTTCCATACTGTCTTCTTCTTCTTCTCAAATCAGTAATCACAGATACCCAAACAAAAATTGCATAAAAAATCACATACTTAAGGAACAGAGGATAGGTTCATGGAGAAATTTTCAAGCACCTTTAACAGTTGAATAATTTGAACAGAAAAAAAAACTTTAGTATGCAATATGTCTATGAATTTTCATCCACCTTTTCCACACTGAAAGCAGCCATATACACAAGGACAGGAAACTCAAGAGCTAAAATTGTCAGAGTATGGTTCCTTGGCCTTAATAGGCTTCCTGTTGTGTTTTAAATATCTGTAAAATTTCATCAAGGTATTCCATATAGTAAAGGAGCTATGAGCCCAAAACCATTTTACAGATATCAAGGGCAGTTAACTCAAAACCAGAATTGGTAAAATGACTGTTCTTGGTCATAACACGCTTCCTTTAGTGTTTTATAGATCTTTAAACGTTCATTAAGATATGCCATAAAGCAAAGAAAAAACAGGCCAAAACCATATTTCACATCCATTAAGGGCAGATACCACAATATCAAGCGTGGTTAGAGTGGTGGTTCTCCTGTGCCACAATATACCTCTTTTAGTGGTCTATATAACCGTGAAGTTTCATACATATATATTCTATTTAGTAAAGGAATAAGAGCCCAACAACATTTAATGGAAGTTATAAACGGACATAACTCTGTCAAATATTAATGGATTTTGCCCTTAATAAACCCAAACCACACACTTCCAATACCAATGTATATGCAAAATTTGAAGAAAACCCGTGAACAAATATTTAAGCTATCGATCGGAAACGTCCAAAAGTTACTTAAGTGCGAACTGACAATGTTAGACAACTCATGATCAAGAATGGTTAGAGTAGTACTCTTTGGCCTTAAAATGTTTCCTTTAGGGTCTATATATATGTAGAGTTTCATCCATATATTCTATTTAGTAAAGGAATAAGAGTCCAAAAACTATTTCATTGGAATCGTTAACGGCCATTGCTCTGTCAAATGTTAACGTATTTTGCCCATTAACAATGATACCAAACCACATATTTCCAGTTCCGATGTATCTGCAAAGTTTTTGATCGGAAACGCCCCAAAAACACTTTTTAGGAACTGAAAAGGGCCATACCTCTGTCAAAAGTTGATATATTTTTCCCTTTAACAATCCCAAACCATACATCCTCGGTATAAATGTGCATGCAAAATTTTGAAAGAATGGTGAGAAAAAAATCATGTTTCGATCGAAAATGGTGCGGACGGACGGACGGACAGACACCGGAAATTATATCATAATACCTCACCACTATCATGTGGTGGGGTATAAAAAGAAAATACTTTCATTTTTGATAAATAACAAAAATATTTCATCTCGTGTTCAATACATCAGAATTTTCACGTCGCACTCGTAAAAATTCTAATGTTTTCAACACACGGGATGAAGTTTTTTTTTGGTATTAAACTCAAAACAGTTAATATCCTCCATTTACAAGACATATTCAGACTGACTATATAGGCAAACTGACCAGAGTCCTCACCAAGCCTTAATCACATGTCCGAACGAGTATCTAAAATTGTCCAAAAATGTATGCTTTTCAACAAAAGCAAACAAACAAAAAATAATGTGCATACTGCATTTTTTGTTTGTTTGTATTGATGTTTTACATGCCTGTCAACACAATTTAGGTCATTTTTAAGACGTCGCTTCCAATTTTGTGGGACTTTTACAACATTGAGATGAAATGACTTCTCAAGCCCTGCTACCCAAACAAACTAAAAATAGGATTTATTTGCAGGGACCATTCAACTCGTACCGCTTTGCCTTGGCATCGTTGTACCGTCTGGTTTACCAGTACTCATGTTCTGTCAGTTTCAGCTCTGCTCCAAGCACCATGCAACCAAACCATATTTACAAGCCCAGACGGGCGGGGGCGAGTACATAACGCTTTACACAATTTTTCTCTCAGTTGGATTTAGGAAGAGGTGCATTACCAGGACTTATTAACGTTAATAATTAGCATCCACTGAATATAATCAACATTATTAGCAGTTCATTACGATAACACATCCGTGAAGCACACTGCATTTCAAAAAACTGTCATTTTTCTGGTGAAATATTGTGATATTTTTCTTATATACCATAGGTAGTGAGTGCTCGTTAGAATCGCCTCTATAGGGCTGTTCTAACGAGTACCCACAGCCTAACACCTAACACCATTGATTGTGGGTGTTGTTATTAACGTTAATAATTAGCATCCACTGAATCTAATCAACAGTATTAGCAGTTCATTACGATAACACATCCACGAAGCATAGTGCATAATTTAAAAAAAACTGTCATTTTTCTGGTGATATATTGTGATATTTTTCCTATACACCATAGGTAGTGGGTGCTCGTTAGAATCGCCTCTTTGACGTTGTTCTAACGAGTACCCACAGCCTATGTCTTGAAGCAGAGATAAGAAAATAATGAATACCCCTGTTAATTAAGTGGGGATTAGACTGAGTTATTAAAATTATGTCATAGAGAGATCCTTGAGACACAGCAATAACAGAGACAGTTATCAGTCTGAGAAGATGACGTATGAGTATGAGTCAGAACTGAAATCCATGAAGTTGTTCAAAATATGCACCACAATAACCTATGTTAAACGGGAAACGCTGGAAAACAGGGCTGGCAAAGGCAGCGGCCTCTGATTAGGCCCTTTACTGTTTGCAAAATACTCAAACATTTTCTCACTGAATTTTCTGAAACTCACTCAATCGACACCCCTCAATTTAGCAATGGACTCCTGCTATACTAAGTCATGAAGATTCCATTCAGTAGAAAAAAGCTAAGAGTGCTTACCTTCAGAATTAATATGGTTGATGTTTCTTTCAAAATGAGAAGAGCTTTCTTCTCCAGCAAATGTTTCACTCCCAAACTTTATGGACCTACTACCTATAGCTTCGCCATCTGCTCTACTCCCGCTAGTCTCAGATTCTGTCTTATCATCATCAGTCGTGTTCTCTGCCCCATCTCCATCTGTCCTATGTCCGCTACTATGCACAGCACATGGAGCCTGGACACAGCCAGAGAAGAATGCCGCTACACTGTTCACCTGCTCTGGGACTTGGTAATCTGCAAGAAAAGGGGTATTATAAGTGTCTATAAAATTCTTATCATTATGCTGAAAACGCAAAAATGGACATAAACTGGTATAAACTAAACAGATATATTAAGAAACAATGTTTGGTGCTCAAATCTTAATAGACTTTGGAGACTTGGGGGTGGGGAGACTTCTCCATCCTTGGGTAGTGATGTACAATTAAATCAATTATAACGTTGATGGTGTTTGGGGCGGGGAAGAACTAGGCAGGCCTGTTTCTTCCCCACCCTTGGGTAGTGTTGCACAGTTATGTCAGTTATATTGCTGAAGATGTCTTGGGTGGGGAAGAACTGGGCCGGCCCGTTTCTTCACCACCATTGATAAGTGTTATACTGTTAAGTCAATTATGACGTTGAAGGTGTCTTGGGTGGGGAAGAACTGGGCCGGCCTGTTTCTTCCCCACCCTTGGGTAGTGTTGTATAGTTATGTCAGTTATATTGCTAAAGATGTCTGGGGTGGGGAAGAAATGGGGTGACTCGTTTCTTTTCAACCTTTGGGTAGTGATGAACAATTAAATCAATTATAACGTTGAAGGTGTCTGGGGTGGGGAAGAACTAGGCCGGCCCAGTCCTTCCCCACCCACAATCTCCTAATTCTATTTGGATTTGAGCTCCAAACATTTGTTGTTATTATATTAATTTAGTTTATACCAATTTTTGTCTTAAAACGTAAAGGAAATTTATCACAAGAATTATTAGTAAACAGAAACATCTGAGGTGGGGAAAGTTCTTCCCCCACTCTCTCATCTAAAAATTCTATTTAGATTTGAGCTCCAAACATTTGTTTCAACTGTTTATACCAATATTTGTCTTAAAACGCAATGGAAATTTATCACACGAATTATCAGTAAACAGAAACATCTGGGGTGGGGAAGAACTGGGCCGGACCAGTTCTTCCCCACCCCTAGTCTTCAAATTCTACTTAGATTTGAGCTCCAAACATTTCTTGTTTATTATATCTTTTTATTTTATACCAATTTTTGTCTTAAACGCAAAGGAAATTTATCACAAGAATTATTTGTAAACAGAAACATCTGGGGTGGGGAAGAACTAGGCCCAGTTCTTCCCCACCCCCAGTCTCCGAATTCTGTTTAGATTTGAGGGCCAAACATTTGTTGCTTATTATATCTGTTTAGTAAATACCAATTTATGTCTTAAAATGCAAAGAAACTTTATCACAAGAATTTTTGGTAAACAGTAAATTCTGGGGTGGGGAAGAACTGGGCCGGCCCAGTTCTTCCTCGCCCCCAGTCTCCAAATTCTATTTAGATTTGAGCTCCAAACATTTGTTGTTTATTATATCTTTTTAGTTTATACCAATTTTTGTCTTAAAAGGCAAAGGAAATTTATCACAAGAATTATTAGTAAACAGAAACATCTGGGACCCCCAGTCTCCAAATTCTGTTTAGATTTGAGGGCCAAACATTTGTTGCTTATTATATATCTGTTTAGTAAATACCAATTTATGTCTTAAAACGCAAAGAAAATTTATCACAAGAATTTTTAGTAAACAGTCAATTCTGGGGTGGGGAAGAACTGGGCCGGCCCAGTCCATCCTCGCCCCCAGACTCCAAATTCTATTTTGATTTGAGCTCCAAACATTTGTTGCTTTTTATATCTTTTTAGTTTATTCCAGATTTTGTCTTAAAAAGCAAAGGAACTTTATCACAAGAATTATTAGTAAACAGAAACATCTGGGGTGGGCCCAGTTCTTCCCCACCCCCAGTCTCCAAATTGTATTTAGATTTGAGCGCCAAAAATTTGTTTCTTATTATATCTGTTTAGTTAATACCAATTTATGTCTTAAAAAGCGAAGAAAATTTATCACAAGAATTTTTTGTAAACAGATAAAACCGGCCCAGTTCTTCCCCACCCCCAGTCTCCAAATTCTATTTAGATTTGAAGGCCAAACATTTGTGCTTATTATATCTGTTTAGTTAATTCGAATTTATGTCTTAAAAATCAAAGAAAATTCATCAAAGATGCTGGAATTGGGATGCATATTTTATTGCATCTCCATGAATGGTGTAGCATAGAGCAATTTTTTTCATTCAAGCTAAATTAATTTTGCAGGTATTGTAACTTAATTCTCGATCCCTATTTAATTGACCCTGGGCCTTGGTGTAACAGAATAGAATATACTCTATACAGTAGAACTTCGATGGCTCGAACACCGATGGCTCGTTTACCATGGATGTGTCGAACCCATTCTTGAGCCCCTAGCGAAATCCTCTACATAAGAAAGAGTGGGGGATAATTAAGGAGATTTTAATCTTTTATCTTGCAAATGTACGCTGTGTGTACTCATTAGAATCGCCTCGATGAGGCGATTGTAATGAGTACACACAGCATACATATTCATTATAGAACACCGAAAAGATGACTAAAAGTATCTCGTTATGCCTACTGACAGTAACCTCAGTGGCTCGAACAACCCCTGTCTCGAACAGATTTTCGAGGTCCCAAAGGTGTTCGAGCTGACTGTAATATGAAATTCCAAATTTCAAATGAACCGGGCTCTTGTTTGGTAAGATACGAACTTTAAAAAAAAAAATTGATGTAAAAAATTTAAATGAGTGGGACATAATTTGTGACCCTTTGTCCGACCCATGGCCTGCCCCCTGGTGTTTTGTCCAAGGGAATAAATGTTTACACGTTTCATGCTCATATTCCAAATTTTAAATTCTTCCGCCTAACTATGGATGAAATAGGAACTGTTAAAAACTCTGTGTAAACAAAAAGGGGGCGAGACTCCGACATGACGCAAAGACGCTGACGCCGACATTCCCGTGACTGTTTTCAAAGACAATTGGACACGGCAAACAGGATATCCTCCAGTTTACGCGCTGTGACATCTTATTCAGGGACTATCAAAGTTATGATAACAAGGATACTGACCAGTGATATCTGACTCTGAAATGACTGGAGATACTGGTTCCACCTCTTTGAGAGCAAGGGCGAGGCCATGTTCATATTCCTCCTTGTTTGGTGGAGGTATTTTCTGTTTATTGTAGAATTCTTGAATATCTGCAACAACACAATGAGGAAAATGAGCTGTGACAAGCTAAAATTTGTATTTCATTGGCTTTAGACAGACATGTTCTTTCATTGTGGTCATTCCTATATGGGCCCCGCCAAGCGAATTTGTGTCTTCGAGTTCGAGCATTCCGTCATGACAAATTTTAACTGCGCATGCCCAGCCATTCAGAGGGGCCAGGGATATGGCTTTCTGTCTGAAGGTTCCTCTTGATTCACTGCTTGTATGAGCGAGCAGCGAAGGTTCTGGCGAGACTGCGCGGATGCGCAGGCTTGCCTGAACCTTCGCTGCTTGCATAGGCAATAGGTACCAAAATCGCTTGACGGGGCCCATATGATGATTTTACTTATTGTCTGAGCAAGCCTGTCCGAAGATGCAATGTTGCTTGATACAGAAGTCTGGTAATGTCTAATTAAAACAAAACTTGCATACTGAGCAGCTTGGCTGAAAGCTTGCAATATCTCTTCACGTTATTGTACTGGTTTATTCACTTGAAACACCTTCTGACAAGTACTCCTTTAAAACATTTCTAGCTATTGTTGAGATTTTCGTGCCATATAAAAGAGAAGGTTTTCGTCAAAATTTATTTTGAGCAATTATTTATTAATGAATTTTGACGATAAAACTGAGCATTTTATTTCATTTACATCATTGACGCACAAGAGTACTGGTAAACCGCTTAGAGGATCTAAGCCTGCCGAGGCAAAGCGGTGCGAGTCGGACCGTCCATGCTTATAAACCCTATTGTTTTCCTTGGACGACAGGGCTTGAGATGTCATTTCATCTCAAAGTCCCACAAAATTGGAAGCAACGTCTCCAAAATGACCTATATAGTGTTGACGGGGACGTTTAACATCAAATCAAACAAAACAAAGCAAAATCATTGACAATTATTGATTTCATGACAAATCAATTTACGTCCAAAAACTACCGGCCCCGATAGCTCAGTTGGTAGAGTGTCCGCTCCGGGGAACGGGAGGTCTCGGGTTCGATCCCGGGCCGCGACATACCAAAGTCGTTAAAAATGGTACTAGCTGCTCCTCGTTTGGCACTCAGATTTACGGGGTAGAGCTAGGACTGGTCGATCCAGTGTCAGGATAATGTGACTGGGTGTGGTATCATGTAATGTGTCTGGGACATGATACTTCAGTGAGGCAGCACTATAAACGTGAGCATTGAGCTCCCTGTCGCAACCAAACACCGTCGTGATATGACTGAAAAATTGTTGAAAGCGACGTTAAACCCGAATTCACACACACACACGTCCAAAAACTGACCACGGGCCTTCATGGCCAAGTGGATAAGAATGCTGACTCTTAATCATTAGATCTCTCATCGCTGTGGTTTGACCCAGGCTCGAGTCACATATGAGACAATGGAAGGGCAGTTGGATTTTCTCAGGGTTATCCGGTTTTTGCCCACCTCTTATTCACGATGTACTTGATATGAGTGAAATATTCTTGAAAGGGCCGTAAAGCCAAAACCAAGAAAACAAGACTGATAAACATTCAAACGATTTCTTTGCTGCATACAAACAACCCATGCCAGGAAAATGGACATGAAATACTGTGCAATTTGAGATATTTATAGTTCATAGGATTTTGTAAAATGTGACTATGAGTGACATTTATTCAGAATTTTGTGATTTTTAATTGTACTTGACCTTTCACTGTCTAAGAGCGCATTGCTATTTTACAACAGTGTTTCTATTAATTGTATATTCGTTTTAAGGTCTACATTAGAGCCATTCATTGGGAATAATCGAGATGCCTGGCGTTTTAAAATTTCTTTACAAATTTGCTGTTTAATGTGTGATTTGTCCACTCATCCACCTGTCATCTATAATAGTTGCTTTCCACTGCCGCCATGTATTTTATTCTAGAATTATTATGAAAACTAAAACCCAATGTGTTTCTAAACAATTAAACTGATGATGCTCTTCAGACTAGTTTTGCTAAGAAATTAAAGTTCAGGGTCCAGTTGTTCAAATCTAACAATGTCGTTAGTCAACGTATCTTTTAAATTATTATCACTATGTATGGCAAATTTGCTAATATATTTTGCTGAAATATTTTGAGCAGCTTTTGAAATGCAAAAGATACTCACATTTTCTCAGCAAAAGTTCCAAAATATTATGTATTGTACTTGATAGAATAGGTAATAATTTGATCTCTGAGCTCGTTAAGCTACCAATGCTTTGAACAACTTGGCGCTGGCGTTTTGACTCTATTGGAATACTTCAAGTACAATACACACATACCTCCCGGTATAAAATCAAGTGGCGTATGAAGAGACAGCCGGGCGTGTGCCTCTCGATCACTAGTCCGTGGTGAATCCCTTGAATCTATACTGCTACCACTAAATAACCACTCTGCGGCTCTATTAACATCATTGTCCTATTAAAATGACAAACAAGAGGGTCAAGATGGTCCTGTATCGCTCAACTGATTTCAAGGTGGCACACAGGTTTTGAAATTCATATAGAACTGACGGCCATTTTATCCCCTGGTACAAAACTGTTGCATTAGATGGTCACTTGGGCAACATTCTGCGAGGTTGAATGAAAATGGCTTAAGTCAAAGATTTTTCTACTTTTTCTGCAAGCCATTTTCTTCGTTGGAGCAAACCATTTTTGCTGAAGGTCACATAAGAAACCTTCCTCTGAAATTTTGCCATTTATAGACATTTCTACTTAAAGCTCTGACAGCCATCTTGTTCATCCGAACAAAACCGTTTTAGCAATGTTGGCAGATGGTTACCACAGCAACAATTTTGTAATTTTTAATGAAATTTGACAAGAGGTAAAACAGAAATAAGCATTTAAAGAATTTTCCATTTACAACTCTACCAGTCATTTCGTTCCAAGAAGAGAGACCATTTTAGCGAATTTTGTAGAGGGTCATATAAGCAACAATACTATGGAATTTGTTTTAAATTTGCCAAAAGATATAGGAGAAATTAGCATTTAGAAGATTTTTTTGTAGTTTAAGCTCTGCAGCCATTTTGTTCGTTGGAGTAGAACCATTTCAGCTATTTTGGTATACTAGTCATCTAAGCAACATTCTTTTGAAGTTTATATGATATTGGACCTAAGGTGTAAAAGCGTCATTTGGACAGTTTTTTTCTGTTTTCAGCTCTGGTAATTATCTGGCTATTGAAGTTGAGCTGTTTAGGTAATTGTTTAGCTGGTCGCTTGAGTAACCTACATGTAAAGTGCAAAGATATTGCACCAAATGTATCGGAGTAATTCCCATTTTCTATATTTAGCTCTGGCGACCATTTTGTTTATTGGAGCGGAACTGTTTTAGCTAGTTTGGGAGAGGGTCACCTAAGCAACCTTACAAAGAAGTTCGAATGAAATGTGACCAAAAACATTTGAGTTGTCACTTAAAGGTTTTTGTTTTGTTTTTCATAGCTCGGAGGGCCATTTTGTTTATCAACGCTGAACTGTTTTAGCTATTATGATTGTGGGTCACTTTAACAACATTTGAATGAAATTTGGCCAAAGGTGTAGAAGTTGCCATTACATACTTTTCTACTTTAGCCCTGGTATCCATTTTGTTCATAAGAACTGTTTTAACTATTTTGAAAGAGGGTCGCCTGAGCAACATTCGTGCGAAGTTTGACTGAAACTTGCCCAAGGGTTAATTTATTTTTTTTTCGTTTTTTAGCCCTGGTGGCCCTCTTCTTCATCGGAGCGAAACGAGTTTAGCTAAATGCCGGGAGCCACCTCAGCAACATTTCTGTGAAGTTTACATAATATTGTCAGGAAGGATTAAGAGGAGTTGCATTTACAGCAATCTACTTTTCGCCTTGGCGGCTTTTTTGTTCATCAGAGCGGAACTGTTTTAGCTACGTATGTAGAGGGTCGCCTAAGCTACATTTCCATGAGTTTTGACTGAAATTGGTCTAGGGGTATAGGAACAGGACTCGTTTAAAGCTTATTTTCTTATTATAAGCTCAGGCTTCCATATTGTTCTTCGAAATGTTTGTCATGTTGGTGATTCTGATTCTTTTCCCTACTATGCATGTTGCTCCTTTTTAGTTACGTTTGGATATTCTGAGTCACCACCTGTTTGGGAAAGAGTTACTGACTCGGTTTACCAGTGACCTGCTTTGTTTACTGTCGTCACTCCATGTTTCGACTTCTTTCCTAGTGCTATTGTGTGGGGGGTTTGAGATCTGATTGTAACCGTTCCTGATCTTACCGTTTTTCTCGTCTTTGATTTCAAAGATATCCTCTATATCACTGCCTTCTTTCAATGCAAATGGTGTTAGTGCCGAAAACCTGTCCGTACTCTATCATAATTTAGTGCTAGAGTGCTCAGCATAACATGTGTATGATAGTGAACATACACTGACGTTCATGGAGAGCATCAATACGAACAAGGCTCCTATTTTCTAATTTAATGTCACCCCAGCATTTATGACTTAGAAAGCCTCTTGGAACTAATTGAGCCCCGCCAAGCGAATTTGTGTCTTCGAGCATTCCGTCATGACAAATTTTAACTGCGCATGCCCAGCCATTCAGAGGGGCCAGGGATATGGCTTTCTGTCTGAAGGTCCTCTTGATTCACTGCTTGTATGAGCGAGCAGAGAAGGATCTGGTGAGACTGCGCGGATGTGCAGGCTCGCCTGAACCTTTGCTGCTCGCATAGGCGATAAGTACCAAAATCGCCTGACGGGGCTCAATTAAATAATATTGCAGTGATTTTTCTTCATTTCCTTTGGTATCATTGAGCATAGTTAAGTATTAGAAAAAATATTACTGCCAAATTCAGCCTGGAGGACACAGGAAACCTGATAAATCTACAGTACTGCTTAAGACAAGTCTGCATATAGCTATTTTCTATCTGTAATGTGTTCAACAGAAACGACCCTTCCAGTGATTAGCTTAGTAATAAATCAGTCTCGAGAGCGATGGTCAGCTGCTGAGGATATGAAACACGAGGGCGCTGCAAATGTAAATGGTTTACATCTGATCTAACAATTCTTTATTATTTCTCAAATAATCAAGCACTAGAACAAATATTGTTTGATACCAACACTCTTAGTACGTGCTCTAACTTCAATGAAAATGCTGTTTTTCCTTCAGCCTCTTCTAAATACCAAAACTTCAACCACTGGTTTTAGATGTTTTGGTTAGAATA
Source organism: Lucinisca nassula (assembly GCA_963580285.1). Taxonomy (NCBI): domain Eukaryota; kingdom Metazoa; phylum Mollusca; class Bivalvia; order Lucinida; family Lucinidae; genus Lucinisca; species Lucinisca nassula. Next base: position 95,029,790 of record OY757021.1, on the reverse strand, counting down.
TCGTGAGAGATATGCGTGCACCTGTTTGAAACACAACTGATATAAATGACACTACAGCATTAAAAGTCAAAAAGACGACGAAGAGTGACTTGAAATTGAAATTTAATTCAACGTGATGTTGGTTGGTAACCGATGTTCTGTCTCTGGTCGGGCCCAAAGGAGTCTAACTGTTGGTTTTCTTTTGCTCCAGCATTACAGTGTTTTCTTGCTGTCGAGTCTTCACCGTTGTTTCATCTCAGTGGTTATTTGATTTTTACGTTCTCGGAGATGTTGCACTGATGAGTTAGCTATCCTTCATGATGACTGTCAAATTATTTGTCTAAATCGCGACGGAAGTAAGCGGCCGCGTAAAATCGATTTAAGCTACACCACCCCCAACACACACACACACACCAGTGAAATACTTTTTTCACTGACCGTTCTAAGGCGGTTCTTCTGTCGTGGTTTATTTTTGTTTTGGTTCGTATTTGAGTGTGCGTATCGCTTGTGTTGTTTTGCTTTGGTTAGCCAGTTGGCTGTTTTGTGGGAACGTAACTGCCAGTTTGGCTGTCCACTATTACATCCATTAGGGTATAGTTATTTCATGTTTCCATTTCTTTCCCTTTGGTGTCTATAATATCGATTCTTGACCAATGTCTTCACTTCTAATTAACTAAACACAGCAAAACGATGCCTGTTTTTATTACCTACCTGCAGAGACTTTGCTACAAAACAACACGCCAATATTTCGTATTGTTTATAAGCACACTGTATTGAAATAAATGTAATAAAAATAAACGCATATGAACATAAAATACATTTTGTGCCCCCATACTTACATTAACATTTAGCGCTTGAACGGCTTGTGCATGGGTAAATCCTAAAGCAATCAGTCTGTCCTCGTTTGCTACCCCATTTCCGAAAGTGGACTCTGCAAGATATCGAAATAAGAGTCTTGATTTAAAGCGCTGAACAGATTTTAAATAATATACATATACTATACGATAACAAGTCCGTGAAATGAACACCTCTCTAAACCCCAGTTTATACAGAGAAATCTGGGGTTTACGGAGGTATACATTCTTTTTCTTATTTCTGCTCCAAGACAAAGATTGTGGGTAGTCGTTAGAACCGCCTCGTTCTGAGGAGTACCCGCAACGTATGTTTTTTATCAGAAATAAGAAAACTATCCCGAATTTACAGCAGAAAAATGGTCATTTTGGAGATGTGAAAAAAATGCACTATATCGCACGGTGGTGTTATCGTAATGTCAACGACATGAAGGAATGCATGTTGATTCCTAACTATTTGCACGATTAAAGGTACAGATAAAATAAGTGCAGTTTTTTTTCAAGTGCGATTTGGCAATTATATGTAGACGTTCGAGATGATATCAAAATTTCTTGGCTTTGGCGGGATACACATCTGTGAGCTTCTTCTGCTCTGACGTCAATTTATCCATGAGCCATTAACTTTGATTCATCACTATTAATGCATACTCAGCTACGTGTTAGTTTATGATAGGCATATTATATAAAAACGAAGTGAAGGCAATGATCAGGAATCCATACAATTACACACACCTCCGATCAAAGACACCAAATGGAAAGACACACCAACATGGAACATAATTAAAATTTTAAAATGTAACAAGCGGAAAGCTAAAAAAAAACAGTTTCTTCTCTACAAAAGGCTATCCAAATAAAAGATATGAGCAGTACATATTATGTAAAGACAACCTATAACAATAATAAACCACAACAGAAATACCGCCTCGGAATGAAAAATCTGCATTGCAATGGAGGGTTGAATAATCGCAAACCTTGAGTTGTAACCCTCTCGACTTCCGTTTCGAGGTGTTTCCTTTTGGGTTTCGATTTAAGCCCCCCAGTGGAAATCTTCCACTGACCGTTCCAAGGCGGCTCTTCTGTGGCGATTTATTTATGTTGTTGTTTGTTACTTACTGTGTGTATCACTTGTGTCTTTTAATTTTGTATAGCCATATGGCCATTTTGTGGGAAAGTAACTGTCCATATGGCCTTCCTTTGTTTAGGTTTCCATTATGGTCTGGTCGCTTAATGTTTGTATTTCTTTCCCTTTGGTGTCTTTTATGGCTGGAGTAAGTTAATTGTATCAATTCCTGATCTTTGTTTTACTTCTACTTTTCTTAAATGTTGCTGCCCGTGTTATTTTCCTTTTGTGGTCAGAATCTTTTTTTCCTCTTTCCATGGCACAGATGGTTGTATTCCGCGACTGATTTTCCTGAGTAACTTTATGTCAATTGTTTATTAATCAAAGTTATATATTTTAGCACAATTCTGCTGTTGATGTCCACTTTGTCATCACTGACCAACATAGCTTTCTCAAGCGTGGCTTTAATGAAGCCATCGATAAAGAAAAGAAGTTATATCTATTGTCACATTAGAAGCATTAAAAAAAAGCATGCATAACTTTTGAATAAAGAAAGAATCCATTGACAAATGCTCATCTTACTTCTGCCTTCGCTTATCATTTAGGACATACTCTTATCAAATGCCAGCTTAGCCAATGGAGTACAAAGTATCATTTATTCATCTGGTATGGCGTGGTCGGGAAATGAACAAGCGGCCACCTTGTAATAAAACATACGCTTTACCTCTGAGATATCTGGACCGGTCTATACGCTCTATTAATGAATCAGTCTAGATGCAAATGAGCAACAAATAATCAGTATTCTCAAAAACTAATGTCAGATATTTTGAGAAATGCAAATAATCAAATTGTATGGCTAACAACCATTCTTAATTGCCTTCACTTCTATTTATCTATTAATTATAGTGTGGGTTATATTTTGTAGTCCTGTGGGATCATTGATTACACTGCGGAATTTGAAACTATCAGAGGGTCACTGCAGAGGACTAATTAGCCGAAACCTGCTTGTCACTTGGTCACTCAACAGTTTTCAAATCAGTGTTCTGTAGTCCTTGCTTCCTTTTATAGAACATGTTATTATTGCAATGTGCGGTCGAGCAAGAAAGCTAAAACAAGAACACAGACAAATTATGACACAATGTCCCATTAAAGAAAATGATACTGTACCACAGACTGCCAAAAATGTTCCAACCCATTTTTTTGCCATCGACAATGGCAAACAAGAGCTCCACTAGCGGGACATAACACGCCCTTGGCAAGCAATCGGCTGTAGCACATGTAATGACAAATAGTAGAAGAGGTTAGCCTCAAACGAAAAGTTCATGGACGAACAGATGGACACAATTCTGCTTATAATTGACGAACTTAGCCTCTTAACAAAATGTGCTGCTTCATATCATGGTTTAACTAGACAAAAATCACCTTTCAGCTTCATGGAACATAAACTATACAGGAATAAGTTGGAAATGAAATGTGACATAGGAAAGTGACAAAGAGGAATAACTCTCCTAATACATATGGCAGAATGTAATCCCAAAATTGTATGTGCTGCTTCACATCATAATGTTTCAGCTTGATCTAATTTAAACTATCTATCTATCTTCCAATAATGCTTAACCCATTGCTGGAACTTGTAGCATGTGAGTGCAAAGTCGCATAGGAAGAGTTAGCTAACAAAGTTTTCAAATGGCCATAACTACTGATATTTGGTGAACTGTAACAGCAAAACAATATCAGTAGCTATAAATAAAGCATTTATGCTTGATCAGATGTAGATTGTAGGAGTTAGCTGGAAACGAAAAGTTTACAGACGTTTTCAAAGGAGCTTAGTATTTGGTGAACTGCGTATTTGAAACAATATGCACCGCTTCTCATCATGGTCTAAGTATAAATCAAGTTTAAACTGGATGATATGTAAACTCTAGGAAGGGTTAGCCTGAAACGAAAAGTCTACACCAATTTTCAAATGGGCATAACTCTGCTAACATTTGATGGACTGTAACCTAAACATAATACGCACTATAAATAATATGCATGGTGGAAATCACTATTTATAACATCTCGGCTGATGTACTCTATAGAAGTTAGCCAGAAACAAAACAATAACGGCGATTTTCAACAGGTAGATTATTCTTCTAAAATTTTCGTGGACTGTCACCTCAAAACAATCATGGTCTAACTATATATCATATTTCAGCTTGATTGAAGGAGGGGAGGAGTTAGCCGGAACCAAAATGTTAACCAAAATATTAAAGTACTGTCTTGATATTTGGTAGACTGCAAAATAGAAGTGAAGGCAATGATCAGAAATCGATACAATTAACCCACAACTCCCATCACAGATATCAAGGGAAAGAAACACAAACATGAAAAAACGTGACCCTAATGGAAACATCACTAACGGAAAGCCAAAAGGACAGTCCCTTTCCCACGAAATGGCCAATTGGCTATCCAAAGCAATATAATATAAGCGATACATACCCTCAAAGACAAGCCATAACAAAAATAAACCACGACAGAAGAAAAACCTCGAAACAATATGCACTGCTCCACATCATATTCTAAATATATGTCAAGTTTCAGCTTTATCCTTCTTTCTGTCTTTCTTCTTTTTTTCTTCGTGGGGTGGTCGGCCCCCGCCCATCGGGGCTTGAAGAAATATATGGGCTGCATGATCCTTCCACGCAGAGCTGAAACCGACCCGCACACGAGTACTGGTAAACTGCTTAGAGGATCTAAGCCTGCTCAGGCAAAACAGTGCGAGTCGGCCCGTCCATGCGTATAAACCCTATAGGTTTCATTGGGCGACAGGGCTTGAGATGTCATTTCATTTCAATGTCGGGTAAAAGTCTTACAAAATTGGACGCGACGTCTCCAATTGACTTTTACAGCGATGACGGGGATGTTAAACCTCAAATCAATCAAATCAATTCGTGGGGGTGGTTGGGTAAACAAATGTGATTTGTATCTTAAGTCACTGGGGCGTCCAGCTGATACTGACTTACAGCAGGTGACGGTAGAGGGGCAGTGTTGTTATTCTGTTTCTACAATTCCATTCATATTCCTCTTTCTCCTCTGTCCCTCACTTTCATCTCCTCTACTATCTCTTCTATCCGTTTTCTCCCTTTCTCTGGAAGACGACACAAAATGACCCACTAGGTGTAATTTTTTGAGTTCAGGAGATGTTGCACTGATGAGTGAGGAGGCCGTCATGCGGACTGAACACATTATTTGTCTAAATCGCGACGGAAGTTAGGGCGAGGATTGTGACCACGTAGAATCGATTTAAGCCCCTCAGTGGAATTCGTTTCACTGACAGTTCCAGGACGGTTCTTCTGTCGGAGTTTATTTTTGTTATGGTTTTTCTTCGAGTGTTTGTATTGCTTATATTATTTTGTTTTGGGTAGCCAATTGGCCATTTTGGGGGAAAGTAACTGTCCTTTTGGCTTTCCGCTATTGATGTTTCCTTTAGGGTCTGTTGTTTCATGTTTGTGTTTTTCCCTTTGGTGTCTCTGATAGGAGCTGTGGGTTAATTGTATCGATTCCTGATCATTGCCTTCATTTCTATTTTGACCTATCGTTAAGCTCAAAACAATCAATTTCTTTCTTCGTCGAATTTTTTAATCCTCTTGGACCTTGTCAACAAAGTATTTAAAGAACTGCTTGATCTACTACTGACATTGTTTTCATGATAATTATTCCTCATAGATCAACTTTCATCAGTACTTTCAATACTTAGATTAAATCAGTATTTTCAGTACTTAGATTAATCTAAAATGAGTGCCCTAAGAAAATGGAAGAAATCTAGAGAAACCAAGACTGCCATATATATTGGCCAAGACAGTTCATCGGTGATTCTTAAAGGCTGGTGATAAAAGACAGGAGAAAATCGGTGCTACATTTTTTGCAGGCAGAACAGTTGTTTAAAACAAAATTACAGTACTCTTAAAATATTTGAGGATATGTCAAAAGGTTTACAAAGCTCTTTTTTATGGAAAAAGAATGATATAAAATTTGGTTCTAACTGATTTAGAAAATTACTTGGAATTCCGATGGGAACAAACTGTATACTACTTATTGTAGAGCTTTCAGAGAACGGATATGGATGTTATGGCCACAAACAGGCTACTTGACTGTCTAACCTTTTACAATGGTTTACTTGGCAAACTGGTTACATGCAGGAGTTTGGATATCCATAATCATTTTAGAGGTTTAAAGGCCTGAATTTGGACCTTATTGATTTAACCAGTGGTTTTCTGCCGCAATTATGTCAGAATAATGTTCAGTTCTCAATCTAACTAAGGGTCAGGGCTGATTCCTCATAAACACCAGAGTTTAAGCCAGATTTTTTTTCAATGACACATTCCTTTGCAATTTCATGTGTAGGTTAGCCTTGTGAAGTGGCTTGTGTGTCGTTTGGTGTGTAGGACAAAAACACGAGAATGAAAATCGAGAATCAAGTTTTCTTCAGAAAGGAAGCCTTTAATTTGGTCCTCGCTTATCAAGTCAAATCATTTCAAATCACTCTTTACCAGTTTTTGTAAATTAGGTTTGATAAAGGGACATGCCAATAGCGAAATTTTCGCGAATGTACAGACTTGTCCGATTCTTCGTTGGATGCAAAAGCATTTTTGAAAATTTGGTCATGCCAAAACATGAACTTAAGTCTTACACAAGATGTCCATGATGAACCTAATTCGCTCACCTGAGTTATGATATACTAATATTGTTACTTAGTGGGTTTTTCCATATTAAGCTTTGACAGCCGTTTTGTACAGATGAGCAGAACCACTTAAGCACTCAAGGAACATTTCTGTCAAAGTTATTTTGAAACTGAGATTGGAGAAGACGTTCTTTAATGTTTTTTTTCTATCTTTACCTCTGCAGTCATATGGACATTTTGTACAGCAAAGCAAAGTGAGGGATAGTGGAGAAAGACGAAAAATGAATGGAGGTGTTGAAACAGAAGAAATAACAGCACTCCTCCTCTAACCTTTCCTGCTGCAAGAACAAGGACACCAGGCTAGACAGGTTTTTAATTATTTGGACCCCATTTTGATTTATATCAGTCTTTGAATCGACTGCCTATTCGAAATTCGCAAAATTGCAGTATGTTTCCTCTGGCTTTCTTTGCCGGATCATTACAGGGTCACTGATGAGGCTTTATTAGCCGAAACTACGTAGTATGACTCATCTTCTTTCTTATGAATATTTTCATTGCTCTTAAAGGAACTCATTTTTGATTATTATTTGCCCTACTGTTAGTAGTTTAGTTCGTAGTACCAAAGCGTTAATCCAAAATCATTAGTCCATAGACAAAATGGCAAATATCAATGTTCAGATCAACAGACATGGACTCCAGAAGAGTGTAATAAGCCAATATCAGCTGGACGCCCAATTGATCAACTTTGCCTCACAACAACCACCCCTCAATCATGAGTACCATAATACCTACTTTCAGATGGGCAGTTTCAATGGAACAGACCTAAGCTGAGCCATACTGTTTAATCATTTTTGGTACAAAAGTTAAAGAGAAACATTCCTGTGAATTGGGTTTGAAATTGGGCCATTGTCCTAGGGGGATATGTCATTCTAAGGTTTTTTTTCTATTTTTATCTCTGGCAGCCATTTTCTTCAGTGAAGTGAAACCATTTTAGCAATATTGGTAGAGGGTCAACAAAGGAACATTTCTGTTAAATAGTTTTGAAATTGCATTATTAACCTAGATGTCATTTAATGTTTTTTTTTTTTTCTATTTCCAACTCTGCTGGCCATTTGGTTCAGTGAAGTAGAACTGTTTTAACAATTTTAGTAGAGGGTCACCAAAGAATCATTTCTGTGAAATTATTTTGAAAACAAACCATTAGCCTAATAGTTGATGCCATTTAAAGGTTTTTCTATTTTTAGCTCAGGTGGCCATTTTGTTCAGTAGAACAGAACCATTTTAGCAATTCCCAAGGAACATTCCTGTCAAATTATTTTGAAATCAGACCATTAGCCCAGCGGGAGATGTTGTTTTTCTAAGGTTTTTTCTATTTTAAACTCTTGCGGCCATTTCAGCGGAGCAGAACCAGTGTAGCAATTCTGGTAGACGGTCACCCAAGGAACATTCCTGTGAAATTATTTTGAAATCGGACAATTAGCCTAAGAGAAGACGTCATTTAAATGTTTTTTCTATTTTTAGCTCTGGTGGCCATTTTTTTCGGCGGAGCAGAACCATTTTAGCAATTCTCGTAAAGGGTCACCCAAGGAACATTCCTGTAAAATCATTTTGAAATCGGACCATTAGTCTTGGAGGAGTTGTCATTTAAAGGTTTTCTATTTTTTAGCTCTGGTGGCCATTTTGATCAGCAGAGTGGAACCATTTTAGCAATTCTGGTAGAGAATCATCCATGGAAAATTCCTGTGAAATTATTTTGAAATCAGACCATTAGCCTAGGAAGAGATGTCGTTTAAAAGTTGTTTCTATATTTAGCTCTCGCGGACATTTTGTTCAGCCAAGTGGCACCATTTTAGCAATTTTGGTAGAGTGTAACCTAAGATTTATTCTTGTGCAATTATTTTCAAATCGGACCATTAGCCTAGGAGCAGATGTCGTTTAAAGTTTTTTCTAAGGTTTTTTCTATTTTAGCTCATGTGGCCATTTTGTTTAGCGTAGCAAAACTATCAGCGGAGCAAAACTATTTTAGCATTTTGGTAGAGGGTCATCCAAGGAACATTCCTGTGAATTTGTTTTGAAATCAGACCATTAGCCTAAGAGGAGATGTCATTTAAAGGTTTTCTATTTTCAGCTCTGGCAACCATTTTGTTCAGCAGAGTAGAACCATTTTAGCAATTCTGGTAGAGGGTCATCCAGGGAACATTCCTGTGAAATTATTTTGAAATCGGACCATTAGCCTAGGAGGAGATGTCGTTTACACGTTTTTTCTATATTCAGCTCTGGTGGCCATTTTGTTCAGTGGAGCGGAACTATTTTAGCAATTTTCGTAGAGGGTCACCTAAAAATATTACTTTGAAATTATTTTGAAATCGGATCATTAGCCTTGGAGGAGATGTTGTTTAAAGATTTTTTCTATTTTAAGCTCTGGTGGCCATTTTGTTCAGCGGAGTGGAACCATTTTAGCAATTTAAGAAGAGGGTCATCCAAGGAACATTCCTGTGAAATTATTTTGAAGTCGGACCATTAGCCTAGGAGGAGATGTCGTTTAAATGTTTTTTTTTTCTTCTATTTTTAGCTCTGGTGGCCATTTTGTTCAGCTGAGCGGAACCATTTTAGAAATTTTGGGAGAGAATCACCAAAGAAATAGTTCTGTGAAATTATTTGAAATCGAACCATTAGCCTAGGAGGAGATGTCGTTTAAAGGTTTTTCTAAGGTTTTTTCTATTTATAGCTCTGGCGGTCATTTTGTTCAGCTTTGTAAAACAATTTTAGCAATTCTGGTAGAGGGTCCCACAAGGAACATTCCTGTGAATTTTTTTTGAAATCGGACCATTGGCCTAGGAGTAGATGTCATTTAAAGGTTTTTCTATTTATAGCTCTGGCGACCATTTTGTTCAGTGTAGCGGAACTATTTTAGCAATTTTGGTAGGTCATCCAAGGAACATTCCTGTGAAATTCTTATGAAATCGGACCATTAGCCTAGGAGATGTCGTTAAAGGTTTTTTTCTATTTTTAGCTCTGGCGGCCATTTTGTTCAGTGAAGCAGAACCATTTTTGCAATTTTGGTAGAGGGCCACCCAAGGAATATTCCTGTGAAATTATTTTTAAAATGGCACTGTGATTTCAGAGGAGATGTCATTTGTAGAAATTGTTGACGGACGGACGGACAACGGACGCCGGATATAAAGCGATCCCAATAGCTCACTTACTCAGGTGAGCTAAAAAAAAAATGAAATGTCGAAATTTAAGAACTTCAGGATGAAAGTTTTAGGCATCGTTTTGTTTCTTTGTGTTGCAATTTTACGTCCCCGACAATATGTTACTTCCAATGTGATGGGACTTTTTCCCTGACACTGATGGAATGACATTCCAAGCCATACCTTCCTACCAACCATAAGGTTTATATGCAGGGACGGTCCTCCCCGTACCCTTTTACCTGGGCACACTTAGACTTTTTAAGCGGTTTACCAGAAATCATATTTGGTCGTTTTAAGCTCTGCACGGAAGTACCATTCAGCCCAATCTTTTTCTGCCGGTCCCAATGGGAGAAGCGCTTAATGCAGCTGTATGAAAGCAAACAAAGATCTTAAGCATTATTGATCACTGTCATTCTTAACAAACTGATGTACCTTGTAGTGCCTTGCTTAAAAATCTAGCAGAAGCTTGCAACAGACCTGCTCCGAGTGGAACTGTCTGCGAGTCTGGATCAGTATTAGCAAACAACTCGCTCCGTTCTCCAATATAGCTTTGGTACCACAGCGCCATCGCTGGTTGCATAGGTGGAAATACATGTCCTGTAAAACGCACAGTCATATTATCCAATCATGCTTACAAGTGCGCGTCTTTCAAGAAGACCTTACTTTTTATTCACCTTAATAAAGACTTAATACTAAGGTATTCATCTTTTCTCATTTCGGCTTAAAAATAGATTATGTGAACACCCTGAGGAGTTCCAGATGAGCACCGACAATCTATGATGGCCAGAAAAGAAGACTGACTCATGTATTTTTTTTTCCTTGGAACAAATGTTCTAGTTAGGAAGTGCATTTTTATTTTTAATATATTACATTTTTTATTTTCTTACACAGGCAAAGGAAATGAACTGTGATTTATTATGCAATTAATCACAATCCAGAAGAACGCGACATACATGATTCACTCGTAGACTCTTTTGACATTAGACAGTGCAACGTCATTTTCTCTTAAATGTCTGTATTACAGTCAATAATTTGGCGGGATTTCTATTAACACTGGCGAAATGTTGGGAAAATTTGAAGGCAACTGCAACATTTTTATTACAAATTTCAATTGCATTACAATCGAAAAAGATCAGCTATAACGTGTAAATAATTTGTTGAGTAATAAATCACAGTTTGTCGATCACGGTCGGTTAATAAGTAGACAAATTAATCGTGCTAGCAATTTTGGTAGCAGGTCACCCAAGAAATATTCCTGTGCAATTAATTTGAAATCGGACTATTACATGTCATTTAAATGTTTTTCTAAGGTTTTTCAATTTTTAGCTCTGGTGGCCATTTTGTTCAGCGGAGCGGAACTATTTTAGCAATTTTGGAAGAGGGTCATCCAAGGAAAACTCCTGTGAAATTATTCTGAAATTGGACCATTAGATTAGGAGATGTCGTTTAAATGTGTTTTTTTTTCTATTTTTAGCTCTGGTGGTCATTTTGTTCAGCGGAGCGTTACAAGTAAAGCATTTTTGGTAGAGGGTCATACAAGGTTTATTCCTGTGAAATTATTTTTAAAATTGGCACTGTGGTTTCTGAGGGGACGTCTTGTGAAGAAATTATTCACAGACGGATGATCCGACGGATGGACAACGGACAAAAGGTGATCACAATAGCTCACCTTGAGCACTTAGTGCTCATGTGAGATAAAAATCGTGCAGGGGACAAGTGTCACAACTGTGGCTCTCTTCAGTCACGACAAAAACCTGCCTCAATTGAAAATGTTCTAAAAGTTAACTGAAAAAAAACCCTTAGATGCATGAACTACACAACAGAACTAAAACTTGTAGAGTATTCCTGTTCATGGACATCTTTTACACAGTTTGGTAGGAATGTGTAACGGGACTCGCAGACGTATATTGAGACAGATTCACGACTCATTTACATTCTCACTAAGATCCCCAGCACCCGGAATATTGAAACGTCATGACTCACTGCTTTTGAGATATTTGATATATTTGTGGTGAGCCGGACAGCCAACATGAATGACATAATTTGCCGGCTACCGCTTCGAGTGATCTGCATTGAAAGGTTAATTTCAGTAATGTATTTCTTGAAGTCCAACATGTGATCTATGATATATATTATGATGTAATGCAATTGCGATTGAAATGATGATCTCAGAGTAAAAAAGACTTACCAAAGTGCGTGTCTCTCTCATTTTCCCGCGTTTCCGTTCTATGACAATTATGTTTCGCCGTAGACTTTGCTCCACCAGAGTGAGAGTCAGTAGTCACATGTGTCTTTGTTTTGCTCTTTGAGGTATAAGCTTCAATTTTAATTTCATCCGCACTTCCTGTCTCTGTATATGCAGTACAGCTTTTGTCTGATTCTTTGATATGTGCACACGTGTCCTTTTTTGATCTCAGTATTTTTCTTCGGTCTGAATACAGGTCAGATCTGGATTTATATAAGAAATTCATGCCTGTGCATTCCATTTTGTTATTATCCATTTCTAACATGTCTGGATTTGTTTTGTCTGCAACGATGTCCAGTGGCTGTGACATTAGGTGTGCAGTATCACAGCTTTTATCTGGCAGAGATTTGGGGAGTTCAACGTTTTCACTCTTATCCATATGCGGCGTTAACCCAACTGTATGCATATCTACTTTGTCTGAGTTTACTACTGGTGCATGTTGATCGATATACCCCATATATGCATGCATGTCTGAAACGATTTTATTTCGATGAACTTTCGAAAGTTCAGCATTCGTTTCCATTTTGTTAAATAACTCTTTGTGTTGACTGGTTTTGTTTGATTTTATCTTAACCATATCCCTCTTTTGTTTTGGCATACATGCTTCTCGCTTCTCTGTTAATACCGTACAGGGTGTAATGTGGTTTATGCATTTCTTTGGTTCATTTTCAATCTGTTTTGTATCACTCTCGTCTGCTTCTAGTATTTGGGCCTTGAAATCTATATATGGTTCTGACTTTACTGTAACTTTACCTACATTTCCAAGACTATTTTTAGCCTTAAAAACATCATTTCTATTTTCATCTTGTTTCTGATTGACTGAATAGTATTCAGCCATATTCTTATCTGCATTTAACTCGTGTTTTTGTACATCAGTTTTATCGTTTCTTTCTTCGTTGTTCTCAAGCACGAATTCATTCCTCTTTCCTTCGCCAAACGTGTCCCTTGTCACACTTGTAAGGTCAGGATGTCCAATATCGTTGATCCTTCTCCCTCCCAAGCCTGTTTGAGTTTTATATTTGTCTTCGGCAGCATGATATTGTTTCTGCTCCAAACGGACTGCCTCATTTGTATGATGATATAATTCTGGTTCAATATTTTCTCTCTGAGCTTTGCCGCTATAAATCTCTGATAAGCTTTTGTATGATTCTTTTGCATCCATATGCAACTGCAACTTAGGTTTACTGATTACAGTTTGGTTCGTTGGATGTTCAGACTTAGTTGTTTCTGTTTCTGCCTTACATGTTTGTTGTTCTGGTCTGATCGGAACTGGAGCTTTCGTAGTTGGCTCAGTTTTACAGTTATTTCTCATGACTTCATATGGCTCTAGCTTATCTGAAATTGAAAGAACAGATGTATCACTTTATCAAAATCCCAATTACATTTTTACATATCGGCGCCGTCTCTCTCTCTCTCTCTCTCTCTCTCTCTCTCTCTCTCTCTCTGTCTCTCTCTCTCTCTCTCTCTCTCTAGCTTTTTTGTTTGTTTGTTTGTATTGAAGTTTAACGGCCCAGTCAACACTATTTTAGGTCAATTTTGAGCCGGTCAGTTTACCTATCCACACATTCCTGGGCAGGCTTATATGTAAGTGGTGAACCAGTACAGTGCACATCCTTTCGCCAGAAACTGACAACTGACCTTCTTGAATCAGCGGAAGGGAGAGAATGACCGTAGAAAAGATTTCATGATCAATTCCCACGGAAGAATGTTGCCGACCCCGGCAGGTATCGAACCCGCATCCTCCTGATCACCAGTCAGATGCGCATCCGTCTCAGCTACAGAGGCCGGCTTCTCTCTCTAGCAGTGTGAACTTTTGAATAAACAAATTGATTATTTAATAAGTTAATCAAATTTTTATGACCAGTCATATGCATGCGTTAGTGGCAGAAATCCTGCAGGCTTGAGGTCTAGTGTGCGTAAAAACATATCCTAGTATCATATCCTAAAAGCTCAATATAGTAATTACAATCATCATACATTAAGGGCATATGCTGGGAAATACTTCCAATACTGAAAAATGTTTAAGTGTCTGTATATGTTCAGTTTCATAAAAACGCCCATCACATCTGTAATAAAAGCCATATGTCATTGTGCTGAATCTTAAGTTATCTGAACTAAAAGGAAATCACCCCCAAACTGTTTTCCCAGAAATGTATATAAAAAAAAAAAAAAAAAACAGTAAATAGCTTGTCAAAATGACTTTTGCCTGCCTAGCTTTTCAACATTTATTTTAGTCAGAATGATCTAGAAAAAGACACTGTTGCAAATCTTTAGCTAATATTTTAGCTCAGAAAAAGTTTTGCAAAACTAATTTTTGTCATCAGCACATTTTTTAAAAACAATTCAATGACTACAATATTTTGGGTCATACAGAAAAATATTACAGTGAAATTTTCATAAATAAGTGTTAATTTTCTTGGGGATGTTTTCAGAGAAAAAAAAATAAAAGAGAAGTAGGGGTCACCGTGCTAATTTCTGTTTTATTAAAAAAAACTGTTCCCCTACCCCCATATGAATTACATGGTAAAAATACATACAAATAAATGAAAAGATTGTGCATCATAGACAGGTAACTACGATTTTACTTGTAAATAGTAGCTGGTCATAATATGCATTACAGCAAATCATTTAAGTAAGTTTGTAATCATTTAGGCTGATCTCATCTAGAGTAAATGCCGAAAAATTAAAATTTTCAAAAGTCGCAATGCTACTGTTTTCGTGAAGTTTATAGTCAAGCAGAACATGTATAATAATGAAATGAACCCAAAACAATAACCGTTCCGCAAATTTCAACGATTTCCGTACCCAACAACAGTAAAGCGTTGGCTCTGGCATAACCTCCGTTTTGATGAACATTAAAAATGCGAAATACCAACATATGTTGCTTAACCTATTTAGTACCGGAAACCCTTAAAGGGGTAGTTGGCAATAGTGCAGGCCCAGATCAGACGCCGCAGAACGCGGTTCTGATCAGGGCCTACACTGTTTGCTAAAAGTTCAGCCATTTTCCAAATGCATTTTGAAGAAAACACAACATGACACCCATAAATCTTGAAGTGGACTCCTGCTATATATAAGGAGGAAGATTCCATTTGGTACAAAAAGGGTTAATATTGGCTGTTCGCATTCACCAAAGGTAATATTAAAGTTGAAAGTATTTCAGCAATATTTAGAAATAAAAGATCTTACCATCGCTAATATTGACGTTTGACAATATTGTCTGAACTGCCTGACTGACATGTCTTACTATTGGTGTCTTCTTCTTCTTATATTTCACCTGAGTTTCTGAAATGTCCTGGATGTGCCGTGCATGTATATCTTCAATCACTTTCTTTACAATTCGCTTTGGTTTTGCGGCTGGTCTAGGAGATCTCACTGGCTTTCTGTCCATCTGATGGTCAGAGGCTAAAAATAATCAAAACAACAGGTGACTCATTATCTCAAAGTCCAATGGAGACAAAAAAAACATTTCGAACCAACAGTAAGTAGTACAAGATAGCAAACCAATGACTTCAATTGGGATTCTGGCCGATCGGTTAACTATAAACAAGTTTACCAACGCGAGTCATCGGTACTTTATCTAATACAGGACCTGTAATTTTAAACGAACGGTATATAATGAAGTTTTCATAAGCTAATGGGTCTCTATTTGCAGAAAATAGGCATCAGAAGCAATGTTTATTTGTCAAAGAACAACTGAACATTTTTCCTAGGGATATTAATACTTATGTCCTTTCAAATGTATCTATTGTCAGTGTATCTTTTTAATTTGAAAGCGTTTTAAGAAAGCTACAAAATAAACTGTTTGAAATGCATGATGAATTTGTATTTATTTATCGAGAGAAGTAATAATTAATTATCCTTATGAAGATAACAGACGCTCCCTTTCAAAACAGAATTGAATAGCCTTCCTTGAAAACATTATCAAATTATTTTGCATTTCAAGGAATTGTTTTGTATTAAACCAATGAAGCGTTTTCAAAGTATTGAAAAATATACCTAAAAGAAAATACATCTGACTACTGCCCCAACATTAAAATTATAACCGCATTGCTCATTGCTAAAAAAAAAAAAAGACTAAGCTGACGTTTCGTGTGTGTGTGTGTGTGTGTGTGTGTGTGTGTGTGTGTGTGTGTGTGTGTGTTTATTACCCTCCCACCAAAAGCTATGGTCATACGGAGACGGGACCTCGATTAAAAGACTCCTCCGGAAATCTAGATAAGCCGGAATCAAACCGACGACCCCTGGTTTATGAGGCGAGTTGCGCAACCACCACATCACGGAGGCTTCTACCAAGCTTTCATTATTCATAATTCAGTCTGCAGTGCGTCTGTTATGATTGCCTCAAGGCGTAATAACAGCAGTCATTGTGTAAAGAAAGGTGTTAGACTGCATCTCTGTGTAGTGCTTTATTTTTTAGCAAATACTGATCGAGGACATAATTACTCATAATGAGGGGCGACACTATACTGAATGGGAAGGTTTGTTTATTAACAAGATGTTAATTACTATCAGGTTAGGTAACTCTTCTATATTTGTTGTTAAAATACTCTTCAATACTACTGTTCAATGCTACAGTTACTGTTACCGATTATTCTTAACTGTGACATCATGAACGTCATGGAAACGAGGTAACGTCATAGAGTTATTGTATGTCCACCATTGTTGTAAATAAAGTGTGTTGCTACTTCTAAGAAGTTTTCCTGGTGTTTAACAATGGTAGCAGAGCGAGGATCCGATCCTCGGACCTCTGGGTTATGGGCCCAGCACGCTTCCACTGCGCGTCCTGTCCGTCCTGTAGTTGGCATAGAATAGATCAAGCTTTAGACAGAAATGAAAGCAGTGACAAGGCCCAAACTGTACAAGTTGACAACGGAGATGAAATAAATGAGGAGGAGGCAAGGGAACAGTCATCTGTGTCAGAGGTTTTGTCAGGACTGGGTCCTGCTGATTGACAAAACTCTGTTGAACCAGACAGAAATGCAGAAAATCAGTTGTCAGTTACAGACAGAGAACTACCAGCAATCAACTCAGAGACAGCTACAGGAGGTGTAGAGAATGATGGAGACACTGAAAGATCTAGCAGTGTGAAAGCAAATGACAGTGTCAGATACAAGCGTAATGATGAATGGGTAACTGGCACAGTTCTTAGTAGAGCAGGAAAAGCCACTGGAAAGTACAAAAACTGGTACAATATTAGGAATGAAAACAATGAGGAAAGAAGCATTAATCTCGGAAGCGATCAATGGCAGAAAATACCTGAAACGGAAATCAATATTACTGAGGTTTCCAACAGTGAGAGCTTAGGCAGTAAAGAAAAAGACATTGCCAAAGAAAATGAACTGGAAAAAATTAGCTCAGTTTGAAACATATGAGGAAGTATACGACTGTGGACAAAGAGTTTTGTCAACACGATGGGTAATATCAAATAAGGATGGAAAAACCAAACCTGATTAGTTGTGAGAGGATTTGAAGAAAGAGATCTTGAAATACCACGAGACAGTCCAACAGAAGGAAAAGGAACTATGAGGCTATTGATTTCGGTTGCAGCACTTGAAAACTGGAAATTAAAAACAACTGACATAAAATCAGCTTTTCTACAAGGCAAAGAATTAGAGAGGGAGATATACATAATACCACCAAAGGAGAGTCAAACACCACATGGTATAATCTGGAAGCTTAAACATGGTCTGTATGGATTAAAAGACGGGGCTAGGCATTTCTATGAAAGTGTCAGAGAAGAACTGATGAAACTTGGCTTCACTCCATGTAAACTGGATCCAGCAGTATTTTGTGTTCACAAAGAAAACAGGTTGAGGGGAATTCTCTGCTGTCATGTAGATGTTTTTTATATGCTGGTGATGATGTTTTTGAAACTTGGATGAAAAAATTGAGGGGAAGATTTTCTGCCGGAAAAGTGGAGGAGAAAGAGTTCAGATATATAGGGTTCAAGGTCAAGCAGCTTGAAAATAGGATAATAATTGACCATTCTGAATATATAGACAAAATGAAGAATAAAACTGTGGACCCAAAGAGAGCCTGTGACAAACAAGAGCTATTGACAGCACAAGAACAAAATACATATAGGCGGTTAGTAGGTCAGTTGAATTGGGCGGTGCAGGGATCAAGACCAGATATGGGATTTGAAATGATAAAGATGAGCACGAAGTTAAAACAAGGTACAGTAGAGGATCTGGTACGAGTCATCAAGAAAATAAGTAGGCTGAAATTGAAAATTGCTGCTTTCACTGATGCTTCACTGGGAAATATCAATGAAGGAACTGGCAGTACTGGTGCACTCATTATCTGGTTGAAGGACAATACAGGGCAATGTTGTCCAATTGCCTGGAATGCACATACAATCAAGCGTGTAGTACGGTCTACATTAGCAGCTGAAACCTTGAGTTTGCAGCAGGGACTTGAAGCCAGTTACTACTACAAAGAGATGCTGGAGAGTGTACTAGGGTTTAAGCCGAGAACCATTATGATTGAGGCCTACGTTGACAATAAGAGCATCATTGAAGCTATACTGTCTACAAGGCTGGTTGATGACAAACGGCTTCGAGTGGATGTAGCAGCTATCTAGGAATCACTGCAGCTGCATGATGTGAACAAGATCCAGTGGATACCAGGACATTTGCAGTTTGCAAACCCGATGACCAAACAAGGTGCATCAGAGTTTAATCTACTGAATGTGTTGCAGTCTGGACAGATGTTAAATGAACTGTGTTGCTGAGAACTAATCATAATGCTTTTTATTAAGAATTTTTTTTATCTTTTTAGCTTGATAGAGCCATTTAATAAGTTTAAAATTTTACTATTTTTTCCTTTTGAAACATTTCAATAATTAGCATATTTTATTATTTTTCCTCAACTTTAAATTCCATTTGAATTTAAATCTGTTTACAACAGTAGTTTCAGCAAATTAAAAAGAAAAGAAAAGAAAAAAATATAATTAATGTTAATTACTATCAGGTTAGGTAACTCTTCTATATCTGTTGTTAAACTACTCTTCAATACTACTCTTCAATGCTAGATACACTGTTACTGATTATTCTTAACTGTGACGTCATGAACGTCATGGAAACGGCGTAACGTCATAGAGTTATTGTATGTCCACCATTGTTGTAGATAAAGTGTGTTGCTACTTCTAAGAAGTTTTCCTGGTGTTTAACACAAGATGTGTTTGTAAAAAATAACTGATGCCCCCGGAAAGTGAATGTGAAATATGAAAGCCCAATCACTCACCAAACAAAAGTTAGGGTCAATGTTCAAGTTTTTAAAAAGTAGGTCAAGATCACAAGTTAAAAAACATGGTACCACTTCAAAGGTCTGTAACAAGGAATGCACATGTGAAATATGAAAGCCCAATCACTTACCAATCGAAAGATATGGCCAATGTAAAAGTTAAACAAGAGGGCCATGATGGTCCTGGATCGCTCACCTGATCCATAGAGTAACAAGTGGGCCCCGGGGAGGGCCATTATTGACCCCAAGGTTATAATGTACATAATGTTGAGGGAGGTCTAAAAAGGTGAAACTTCATACCAAATATCAACAAAGGCTATAATTGTCCACTAGATGAAGTTCCATACCAAATATCAAAGACATGGGCCTTGCAGTTTCGGAGAAGAAGATTTTTAAAGATTTCCCTATTCCAGTCCATGTAAAACCAAAGGGCCCCAAGGCGTGGGCATTTTTGGCCTCAGTGCTAAAATTGGAACAATCTTAGTAGAGATCCACTAGCTGAAGCTTCATACCAAATATCAAATACCTAGGCCTTATGGTTTCACTGAAGAAAATTTTTCAAGATTTTCCCTATATAAGTCTATGTAAAACCAAAGGGCCCCGGTGTGGGAGGGGGGGGGGGCATTTTTGGCCCCAGGGCTTTAATTTGAACAATCTTGGTAGAGGTCCACAAGATGAAGCTTCATACCAAATATCAAAGACCTGGGCCTTGCAGTTTCAGAGAAGAACATTTTTAAAGATTTTCCCTACATAAGCCTATGTTAAGCCATAGGGCCCCGGGGCGGGGCCATTTTTGGCCCCAGCACTATAATTTGAACAATCTTGGTAGGGGTCCGCTGGATGACGCTTCATGCCAAATAGCAATGACCTGGGCTTTGCAGTTTTATAGATTTTTAAAGATTTTTCCTATATAAGCCAATGTTAAACCAAAGGGCCCCGGGGCGGGGGCATTTTTGGCCCCAGCACTATAAATTGAACAATCTTGGTAGGGGTTCACTAGATGAACTTCATATCAAATATCAAAGACCTGGGCCTTGCAGTTTCAGAGAAGAAGATTTTTTTAAAGATATTCCCTATATAAGACCATGTAAAACCAAAGGGCCCCGGGGCGGGGGCTTTTTTGGCCCCAGCATTATAATTTGAACAATCTTGCTAGGGGTCCACTAGATTAAGCTTCTTAACAAAAATCAAAGACCTGGGCCTTGTGGTTCAGAGAAGAAGATTTTTGAAGATTTTCCCTATATAAGCCCATGTAAAGCCAAAGAGCCACGGGGCGGGGGCATTTTTGGCCCCAGCACTATAATTTGAACAATCTTGGTAGGGATCCACTAGATGAAGCTTCATACCAAATGTCAAAGACCTGGGCCTTGCGGTTTCAGAGAAGAAGCTTTTTAAGTTTTCGGTGAAAAAAATCTATTTTTGGCTCCTGTGACCTATATGTGCAACGGACCGGAACCATTTGAACAACTTTGAAAGGGGACCACCTAAGGATCATTACTGTGAAGTTTGGTCAAAATCCAATGAGTGGTTTAGGAGGAGATGTGGTTTGAAGAAATTGTTTACGCACGGATGACAGACAAAAAGTGATCCTAATATAAAACACAAGAGGGCCATGATGGCCCTGGATCGCTCACCTGATCCATAGTGTAACAAGTGGGCCCCAGAGAGGGCCATTATTGGCCCCAGGGCTTTAATGTGCATAATGTTGAGGGAGGTCTTAAAGGTGAAGCTTCATACCAAACATCAACAAAGGCTATAATTTGAACAATCTTGGCAAAGGTCAACTAGATGAAGGTACACATCAAATATCAAAGACCTGGGCCTTGGGGTTTCAGAGAAGGAGATTTTCTTAAAGATATTTCTTACATAAGCCTATGCAAAACCAAATGGCCCCAGGGCTATATAAATCTAGGTAGGGGACGGGGGCATTTGTGGCCCCAGGGCTATAATTTTAACAATCTTGGTAGAGGTCCACTAGATAAAGCCCCATACTAAATATCAAAGGCCTTGGCCTTGCAGTTTCAGAGAAGATTTTTAAAGATGTCCCTATATAAGTCTATGTTTAACCAAAGGGCCCCGGATCGGGGACATTTTTGGTATCAGGGCTATAATTTGAATAATCTTGATAGAGGTCCACAAGATGCAGCTTCATCCAAATATCAAAGACTCAGGCCTTGTGGTTTCAGAGAAGAAGATTTTTAAAGATTTTCCCTATATTAGTCTATGTAAAACCATAGGGCCCCAGAGCGGCGGCATTTTTGACCCCAGGGCTATAATTTGAACAATCTTGGTAGAGGTCCATTAGATGAAGCTTCATACCAAATATCAAAGTCCTGGGCCTTGTGGTTTCAGAGAAGAAGATTTTTAAAGATTATCCCTATATAAGCCTATGTAAAACCAAAGGGCCTCGGGTTGGGGCCACTTTTGGCCCCAGCAATATAATTTGAATCATCTTGGTAGGGGTCCTTTAGAAGAAGTTTCATACCAAATATAAAAGACCTAGGCCTTGTGGTTTCAGAGAAGAAGATTTTTAAAAATTTTCCCTATATAAGTCTATGTAAAACCAAAGGGCCCCGGATCGGGGGCATTTTTGGCACAAGGGCTATAATTTGAATAATCTTGGTAGGGATCTACTAGATGAAGCTTCATACCAAATATCAAAGTCCTGGGCCTTGCGGTTTCAGAGAAGAAGATTTTTAAAGGTTTTCCCTATATAAGCCTATGTATACTCAAAGGGCCTGGGGGCGGGGGGCATTTTTTGCCCCAGCACTATAATTTGAACAATCTTGGTAGGGGTCCACTAGATGCAGCTTCATTTCAAATATCAGTCCTTGGCCTTGCGTTTTCAGAGAAGAAGATTTTTAAAGATTTTCCCTATATAAGCCTATGTAAAACCAAGGGGCCCCGGGGCGGGGGCATTTTTGGCCCCAGCACTTTTATTTGATCAATCTTGGTAGGGGTCCACTAGATGTTGCTTCATACCAAATATCAAAGAGCTGGGCCTTGTGATTTCAGAGAAGAAGATTTTGAAAGATTTTCCCTATATAAGCCAATGTAAAACCAAAGGGCCC
This sequence comes from Lucinisca nassula, assembly GCA_963580285.1. Lineage (NCBI taxonomy): Eukaryota > Metazoa > Mollusca > Bivalvia > Lucinida > Lucinidae > Lucinisca > Lucinisca nassula. Next base: position 95,007,479 of record OY757021.1, on the reverse strand, counting down.
CGTGGCGGGGCTTTTTTTGTCCCAGCACTATCATTTGAATAATCTTGGTAGGGGTCCACTAGATGAAGCTCCATACCAAATATCAAAGTCCTGGGCCTTGTGGTTTCAGAGAAGAAGATTTTTAAAGATTTTCCCTATATAAGCCTATGTAAAATCAAAGGGCCCCGGGGCGGGGGCATTTTTGGCCCCAGCACTATAATTTGAACAATCTTGGTAGGGGTCCACTAGATGAAGCTTCATACCAAATATCAAAGACCTGGGCCTTGTGGTTTCAGAGAAGAAGATTTTTTAAGTTTTTTGTGAAAAAAAAATCTATTTTTGGCTCCTGTGACCTAGATGTGCAACGGACCGGAACCATTTGAACAACTTTGAAAGGGGACCACCTAAGGATCATTACTGTGAAGATTGGTCAGAATCCGATCAGTGGTTTAGGAGGAGATGTCGTTTAAAGAAATTGTTTACGCACGCATGGATGCACGCATGCACGCACGACGGACGACAGACAAAAAGTGATCCCAAAAGCTCACCTCGTCAGTACGTGACGGTGAGCAAAATAATATATGTGGAACACCAAAGTCCAGATCAAAAGGTCAAAAATTATGGAAATGTATTTTGACAAGGTATGCACTTGTTATATATATGAAAGCCCTGCCACTTGCCAATACAAGGTTACGGGCAATGTTAAAGTAATTTTAAAAAGTAGGCCAAAAGGCAAGGTCGAGGTCATAAGGTTAAAAAATTTGGTACCACTGGAAAGGTCTTGTGACATGGAATGCACACGTGAAATACGATACCCATGCCACTAACCAATCAAAGGTTACAACCAATGTTAATGGTTTTAAGGAGTAGGCGAAGGTCACAAGGTCAAAAATTATAGTGCCACTGGAAAGGCCTTGTGACATGGAATGCACATATGAAATATAAAATCCTACCACTTACCAGTCGAAAGTTATGCCTAATAGTAAGGTTTTTAAAAGTAGGTCAAACGTCAATGTCAATGTCACAAGGTCAAAAATAATGCTACCACTGGAAATGCCTTGTGACATGGAATGTACATGTGAAATATGAAAGCCCTATCACTAACCATTCAAACGTTATGGCCAATAATAAAGTTTTTAAAAATAAGGTCAAACATAAAGGTAAATGTCACAAGTTCAAACATGATGGTAATGGTGGAAAGGTCGTGTTACATAGAATGCACATGTGAAATCAATCGAACGTTATGGCCAATGTTAGTTCTTTAAATGAAGGTCGAAAGTCAAGGTCAAGAGCACGAGGTCAAAAATTATGGTATCACTGGAAAGGTCTTTTGACATGAAATGCACATATGAAATATGAAAGTCCTATCAGATACCATTCAAAAAATATGCCCAACGTGAAAGTTTTTGCGGACAAGCAGACAGACCAAAAACTATATTCACCCAAATCTTCTATTCCTGGGCATAAAAACTGATTGGAACTGTTCAGTTTGGACATTTTTTACAAGTCACCAATCTCATGGCTGAACTGACAACAGCAGATTCCATATGACTTTACAGAGCAATGACGGATTATTCAATTCACCAATTTAAACTTCAACATAATAGAAGTGAAGGCAATGATCATGAATCGATACAATTCACCCACAGCTCCCATCAGAGACACCAATTGGAAAGAAACACAAACATGAAGCAAATAGGAAACATCAAACCAAAAGGACAGTTACTTTCCCACAAAATGGCCAACTGGCTATTCAAAACAAAATAATATAAGCGATACACACACGCTAAGCCATAACAAAAACAAACTGCGACAGATGCCTTGGAACGGTCAGTGAAACGAATTTCACTGGGGGCTTAAATCGATTATACGAGGCCACAATCCTCGCCCTTACTTTTGTCGCGATTTAGACAAATAATTGTTCAGTCCGCATGAAGGCTTCCTAACTGATCAGTGCAACATCTCCGTGAACATAATAATCAAACAACCACAGAGATGAAACAACGGCGAGGATTCGACAGCAAGAAACCACTGAAACGCTGGATCAAATGAAAACCAACAGTTAGGCTCCGATGGACCAGACCAGAGACAGACCATCAGGCACCAACCAACGTTACATAAAATTATAACCATTGTATTGCAACAAGAAATAGGTCCTGGGCATAAAAATCACCTCGAGGTATCCGATATTTCGAGACAACCGATTTAGACAGCCACATACACGGAGTTGAAATATATTAAATAGCTGGGAGTAAAAATGACTTCGACCTTGTGGTTTTTTTATTTGTATGTTGTCGGAGATGTTGCGCTGGTGGGTTGGGGGGCCTTCGTGCGGGCTGAGCGGGGTTAGTTTGTGCCGCGGCGGGGGTGGGGGCGGGGATTGTGGCCATGTAAAATCGATTTGGGCCCCCCAGTGGAGTTCTTTCCACTGGCCGTTCCAAGGCGGTTCTTCTGTGGCGGTTTATTTATGTTGTTGTTGTTGATGCTCACTGTTAGTGTCGCTTCTGTCTTTTTGTTTTGGATGGCCGTTTGGCCGTTTTGTGGGAAAGTGGCTGTCCTTATGGCCATCCTTTGTTTAGGTTTCCATTGTGGTCTGGTCGCTTCATGTTTGTGTTTCTTTCCCTTTGGTGTCTTTGATGGTTGGAGTAAGTTAATTGTATCGATTCCTGATCATTGCCTTCGCTTCTATTCGAAAAAAGTGAAACTCTCGAGATAGCCAAAGTCAAGATAGCCGGAGTCATTGCATTTTAACCCTCGAAGCTGGAGCATGCGTATCCATTGTTTTCTTTTGTGTGTCTTTTGTGCGTCTTTTTGTGCTCCATTAAGAAAACGTAATCATTCTGAATTTTATATAAAAAAGGCATACCTTTGATATTATGTATCGATCCCATGATTTCAGACCTTAGGTCACTGAAGAGACTTGCTAGTCTGGACCGGAAAGATTCACGATCCATTTTTGTGTGCACATTGCAACATTGGTTCCTTCTAACACTCTATTTTTGTGTGTACATTTTTTGTTCCAAAAACAACTTTTATTCATTTCACTTCGATGCAGCTAGGGTTGTGGTAGCGGCAGAACGTCTCTCCATTATTTATTTATCATCATAGTGTAGTTAATAGTTTCATTACCTTGTGTACATGTTAAGTTTGTTCACAAAAGGCATCCTTTATATATAAGTCTATGGATTGATAACTGTAACTATAAACGTTGGTTCTCCAACCTCTTACTGCGGCGAGTGTTTAGAAATTAAAATCACTGAGAGCATGGTCGTAGTTTGATCATGAAACGTTCACTCCCTTCTGTTGTTTTTGGATTGATTGGTTGATTTGAGGTTTAACTTTCCCGTCAACACGGTATAGGTTATTTTGGAGACGCTGCTTCCAATTTTGTGGGACTTTTACCCGACGATGAGATGAAATGACTTCTCAAGCCCTGTCGCCCAATGATACCGATAGGGTTTATAAGCATGGACGGAACTCGCACAGCCCTGCCTGGACAGGCTAAGATCCTCTTAGCAGTTTACCGGTTGGTTTCAGCTCTGCCATGAAGCATCAAGCCCCTTGGGCGGGGGCCGTACCTTTTGTTATATAATGCTGGCAAAAGAATGTGCATAGAACCGATAAACAGCTCAGACCCAAGAAAGGCGTGATTAGGTTAACTCACTTTTAAGGGTAATGGGAACAACTGGGAGATATTTCCACCATTTTTCAAAGGGAGACAACTCACGGGACTTCCTTTTCCGCTTTTCTAAAAGCTCCTACCCAAGGAAAAAAGGGGTCAGAGCTGACCCCTATTGACATCGGACACAAAAATGCTTTTGCTGGAGTTGCCTCTCCTGAAGGTGTTCCAATTCCCCTTAAATAGGCCGTCAAGCAAATCCAGAAACAGCTTTCAGGAGACAACACACATATTCAGATAACAAGGTTGTCACCAGAAAATGTAGACAAACAAGAATAACTAAATACATTTTAAGCTGCCGAAAGAAAGCATAACTCGAAACAAAAGAGTCGGATATCATTTGGAAACCATGCGACAAACGCACGGATGCTGAACTCTTCAATGGCACGCTAGTGGATAGTATGACCCATCTTTCTTATGAATATTTTCATTGCTCTTAAAGGAACTCATTTTTTATTTTTATTCAGACTGAATGACGGTTATTAGAAAGCTCCTAAAAGTTGCTTGACTCATGTTTTGTATTTCGCTTAACCGCCGTGGTTTAACTAGTAGGTTTCTTTAACTCTAGTTGATAGTTTAGGGTATCAACAAGCATCCCTTGTTTTTTAGTTATCTCAGTCATCTCAGTAATTGAATATGATTTATATGTGTCTGTGATGATGCATTACCATAGGAAACCGTTATGCGAAATCATTATTTTGTGTTTTGTGGTTGAAATTACATCTGAATCTAGAGTGAAGATTTGCCGACAGTGAAAGGTCTTAAAGCTTCCCGGCGACCGTTATAAGGCGATGGTTCTGTTTCTTTGTTTGTTTGTTGTTGTTTGTATGTGTGTGTGTGTTTGTTTTGTTTTGTTTGTTTGTTTGTTTGTTTGTTCTAACGTGTACCCACAATCTCCATTTTGAGCAAAAATAAGAAAAGTATCACGATTTTTCATCTTAAAAGTTTAGTATTTTCGGTGGTAAAATTTCCATTGTATTTTGCATAGGCATGTTTTCGTAATGAATGAAGCGATTCTTATTAGTAGTCGTAGTTTACCTTTATTTCATAGAAAATAGTATTATTATCCTCATTATGAGTCCCGATTGAGTGCTATAATTTACCCTCAGTGGTTGAAACTACCCTTTCTCGAACAAATTTGTATGGTTCGGAAGTGTTCGATTCAATGGAATGTGCTTGTTTTGGAGTTTAACCGCCCAGACAACACTGTTTTAGGTCCTTTTTGAGCCGTCAGATTACATGTAGCTATCTACACTTTTCCTGGGTAGGCTTATATGTAAGCGGTTAACCAGAACAATGCACATTCTTTCGCCAGAAACGGACAAATGCCCTTCTTGAATCAGCGGAAGAAAGAGAATGACTGTAGAGAAGATTTCATGATCAATCTCAATGAGAGAATGTTGCCGACCCTGGCAGGTATCGAACCCGCGTCCTCCTGATCACCAGTAAGACGTGCATCCGATTGAGCTACCGAGGCCTGCCCCTATGGAGTTTTATTGTATGTATGAATTATTTAGATAATCATGAATAAGACTGAACAATAATCTGATGTCAGAGCATGAAAAAAACACTATAGATCTAATCTAAATCAACAGAAGTCGATCAGATTTCCTCATTGTTTAAAATATTTGAAACAATTGGTAAACAGTGAAGACCCAGATTAGGCGCTGTAGAATGCGCCATCTGTTCTGGGTTTACACTGACTGTTTTCTCACATGATTTTTGCATAACTCACCTCAAACGGAGCTAGAGGCCCAAGTGGGCAAGAAATCGCTCACCTGGATGGGGCTGATTATGAGCTGTTGCATTGTGCCTCGGTGGCTATCAGATCAGATTGTCTTTTAAGCAATGCGGAATCTGCATGTTGTCTTGGTGCCTCTGATTAAGTTTCCAAACACCTCAATTCGACTCCAGATTCGTTGGTGCACCTTTGATATCAGAATGCAAGATTTAAGCAATTCTAAATATTAATATCACACTGATGCCTCCCCTCAGGCTTTGTTTTGCCTGGTTGCTATGCAAAGTGTAATTAGGCAGCACCAAGCACTGTTACGAAGCGCTACGAAGCGCTGTTTTGAAATGCAACGTTGCATAGCGAAGCGCCACAAAGCACTCTGTAGCGCTCACCTTATGCAACCTCTCCCTGATTCATAGTGGCTCATACAGAGCTGTGTACATGTGTTAACGCACCCAGTTCATACTATCTCAGGAATGCTGAAAGCGGACCAAAAAATAATAATTCATATATATAGCGAGAGGCCCACTGGCCACTATGCTCACCAGAGCTCAGGTGGCACTGTCCACTGGCAGCCATGTATTTTAATATATGAGTTTAATCTACCGATTATAAAGTCTCCAAACGAACCCCCCCCCCCCCATACCCAAATGGGCACCTATGTGGACACTGTATCTGAAATATTAGGCATTTCATGGAGTGCAGTGGTGTGGCATGGACCCAACGGAACCCTGGTTGGTGTCACTAAATGCGCCATATCAAAAGGAACAAGAATATTTATGGTTTAGGGGTGGGGATCTTTACTGTTCCTGAGATATAAGACCTTTTCGGCAGTTGAGGGATTGGGGCATGGTCACGCCCGAAAACTAGGAAAGCCCAAGATTGTTGTCACTGAATGTGTCTTATCAAAAGTACCAAGAATATATATGGTTTAGGGGATGGGGATGTGAACGGTTTCGTAGATAGGAGGATCTTTTATGAAATGGAGTGGAGAGAAACAGCCCCTGTGGACTCCACAAGTTGGCGTGACTGAATAATATCATGTCTAATCATAAGGAACGTGAATATATATGATTAAGGAGTGGGGATCTGAATGACTTCAATTATATGTGGCATTTTATGAAGTGGAGGGCGGTGAATGACAACGGCATATAGCCCCAGCACAAAGAGACCCCCAGGTTGGAGTGACGAAATGAGTCTTACACTGACCGTTCCAAGGCGGCTCTTCTGTGGCGATTTATTTATGTTGTTGTTTGTTACTTACTGTGTGTATCACTTGTGTCTTTTGGTTTTGGATGGCCATATGGCCATTTTGTGGGAAAGTAACTGTCCTTATGGCCTTCCTTTGTTTAGGTTTCCATTATGGTCTGGTCGCTTAATGTTTGTATTTCTTTCCCTTTGGTGTCTTTTATGGGTGGAGTAAGTTAATTGTATCAATTCCTGATCTTTGTTTTACTTCTACTTACCATAAGGAACGAACAAGAAAATATATAGTTTAGAGTGGGAATCTTAATTGTTTCTGAGATATATATGTCTTTTTATGAAGTGGAGAGTGGTGCATGACCCTGGACATGACCCGGGGCCCCCCAGTTGGTGTCACTGAATGCGTCCTATCATTAGCAAGATGAATATATATGGTTTAGGGTTGGGGCTCTGAACAGTTTCTCAGATATTTGGCCTTTTGTGAAGTGAAGAGGTAGAGCATGGCCCCGACACACCCCGGGAGTACCCTAGGTTGCTATTACTGAATAAGTGTCATTGTAAGGAACAAGAATATTTGTGGTTTAGGGGTGGGGATCTGAACGGTTTCTGAGATATTGGGCCTTTTATGAAGTGGAGGGGGTGGGGCATTGCCCCAGCACACCCAGGGAACCTCCAGGTTAATTTCACTGAATGCATCTTATCACAAGGAACAAGTATATGGTTTGGAGTGGAGATCTGAATAGGTCCTAAGATATAAGGCCTTTTATAAAATTGAAGGGGTGGGCATGGTCCCGGCACACACTGGGGGACCCCTAGGTTGGCATATATAGAAATGAAGGCACCAATCAGGAATCGATACAATTAACCCACAGCTCCCATCAGAGGCACCAAAGGGAGATATGGCTGAAAGAAGTTCACTCAACGAACATTTCTGTAAAAAGAAATTGTCAAAATATCTGCAAAGGCTTGGCAGCAAATGCCATTTTTCTATTTTCTCCATAATAAGTGTATGGAAACTCTTAGTTGCAATAGCAACCAAACTAATGAGCCAATTTTCATTAAAACACAAACGTTCAATTCCCCAGCCCAAGGATGCTACAGATGCAATTTGTTATAGAGTGGACACGAGTATATGGTAGAAATGGCTAAATTAACCATTTTACGAGTTTCAGATTCCATGGCAACCTATAAAAATGAGCCGTGGGCATAAAATCATATGAATGATAGAAGACTACTCTAGGAACATTTCTGTAAAATTTGTCAAAAAAAATCTACAATGTCTTGGCAGTAAAAGCCATTTTTAAATTTTCCCCACGAACAGTCTATTGAAAGTTGTCATAGCAGCCAAACTAAAGAGTCGATTTTGAAACAAACTCTAACTTTCAATTCCCAAGCTAAAGGATGCTACAAATGAAATTGTGGCTTCAGAGATGTTGTTTGAAAGTGTTGACACCAGACAACGACGACATTCAACTGCCTATCCTATAATCTCCCCGCAGCAATCAGCTCTGGTGAGCTAAAAACACAAAACCTGTAAATGCTTATATGTTGAATATTTCCAGCCTCAAACCGTCGCTCATACCGTCATACCGTATATGGTGACTGGTTTAGCATTTTGGTTTCCATGGCAAAAAATTAAAAAGGAGCAGTAGGTCTAAAATCATACGACAGATAGAAGATTGCTAAAGGAACATTTCTATGGAAGTTTTGTCAAAATATCTGTAAAGGCTTGGTAAATTATCTGTAAACTCTCGGGTCCATCGGAGTCTAACTGTTGGTTTTCTTTTGCTACAGCATTTCAGTGGTTTCTTGCTGTCGAGTCCTCACCGTTGTTTCATCTCTGTGGTTGTTTGATTTTTTTGTTCACGGAGATGTTGCACTGATGAGTTAGGAGGCCTTCATGCAGACTGAACAAATGATTTGTCTTAATCACGACGGAAATAAGTGCGTGGATTGTGGCCACGTAAAATCGATTTACGCCCTTCAGTGGAATTCGTTTCCACTGACCGTTCCAAGGCGGTTCTTCTGTCGCGATTTATTTTTGTTATGGTTTGACTTTGGTTGTTTGTGCTGCTTATATTATTTTATTTTGGATAGTCTATTGGCCATTTTGTGGGAAAGTAACTGTCCTTTTGGCTTTCCGCTATTGATGTTTCCATTAGGGTCTGTTGTTTCATGTTTGTGTTTCTTTCTCTGTGGTGTCTCTGATTGGAGCTGTGGGTTAATTGTATTGATTCCTGATCATTGCCTCCACTTCTATTTTGGTAGTGATATTACTCGTTATTAGTTGAATATTCTGTATTGTTCGGAGGTCATCCGTATCAACGCTGAGGTCGAAAATCAATAATCAATAATCATAGTGTCTTTTGTTTGTTTGATTTGAGGTTTAACGTTCCCGTCAACACTGTATAGGTCATTTTGGAGACGTCGCTTCCAATTTTGTGGGACTTTTTCCTGACATTGAGATGAAATGACATCTCAAGCCCTGTCGTCTAATGAATCCAATTTGGTTTATAAGCATGGACGGTCCGACTCGCACCACTTTGTTTGGGCAGGCTTAGATCCTCTAAACGGTTTACCAGTACTCGTGTGCGGTCGGACTCAGCTCTGCGTTGAAACATCATGCAGCCCATATATTTCTTCAAGCCCCGATGGGCGGGGGCGTCAATTAATGAAATTGTCATTAGTCAATATTAATAATATTACAAGTTTATGGAAAGTCTAAGCTGCCTTAGCAACCAAATTAAAGAACCAAATTTCATAAAAACATAAAACCTGTAAAGGATTAAATATGTTGAATATTTACATAAAGTCTCAGCCTCATAGAGCATATGGTTTCAGAGGAGATGATTTTTCAAGGTTTTTTTTTTTTTTTTTTTTTTTGGCATTTTGGTTTCCATGGCAACCAGTAAATATGAGCAGTTTTGTCAGAATACCTGCGAAGGCTTTGCAGTAAATGAAATGTTTCAATGTTCTCCATTATAAGTCTATGGAAACTCTAAGTTGTCATAGCAACCAAACTAAATAGCCGATTTTCATAACAAAAACACAAAGTTTCTACCCCCAGCTCAAGGATGTTACAGATGAAATTTCGGTCCAATCGGCCCAGTGGCTTCAGAGGACGCCAGACGACGACATGCGACATACGACGACGATGGACAACTTCCTATCTTATAAACTCCACTGGAGCCTTCGGCTCTGGCGAGCTAAATATAATTTTGAGGTACCTGTAGATAGAGGTATTCCAGTCCTTTCAAAATTTTCGACCTTCTTATGGTCCTGTTTTCTGTTCATATTATCGCAAACAAATGTGGGAGTTTTCTGTTTCCCAACGTGCGCCCTATATTCTGAAACCATATCTTTTTGTTCATCATTGTGATGGAAGAAGATCTTATCCGCTACTGTCTGGCAAGCTTCAGCAACCACGGGAACAACTTCTTCACCGTCTAATACCATAATAGCGCTTGACTTGATTTCAGGTGATGAAGCCTCAATGTGATTTGCGCCAGCGTCTTCTGATGAAGAAATAAGCTTACTCGATTCATTTTCAGTAGTAGCCTCAAGTAATACACGTTCACTGGCTACAGTCTGTGATTTGACTGGCTGTGTTTTGCTTTTACCTGTCTCGAAATCAGCTTCTGATTGGTTAGCATTCAGTTTTTGGATAAAGTCTCTGACAACAATGGGTGTGTACGACTCTGAGTGCATCGGGCTGGGTTCACTAGTCAGTTTCATCCATTTTCCTTCGACTCTGTCTTGGTCAGTGAGTTCGGTCAAGTCTCCCTGAGTTTCTATAAATCAGAAAAAGTAGGCACGTTTTTGCGATGACCTTTTAAACAAATGGGTATAATGTGTCTTATGCAAAACTTCGTTCGCAAAATTGAGGGCACATGGGAGACCTAATCATTCTGCAAATCCACTTGGAACTAACAAAATGTTTACCTGGCATGTTGGCTAAAATTTTCGGATGTTCAGAATGTTGATTTGTTTCTAGAAAAACAACCCATAATGCTCCAAATTATAAGAATATTTATAAAACATACATATTAAAAAGTGATATTTTGTTGTACAAAAAAAAATTACTTTGTTAGAAAATTACTTTTCAAAATGGTCCATTTTTTAATATCTAATTATCCAGTGTCCATCCTCAGAAATATTATGCTTATTAAACCAACTTAAGAATAGTCTGTCTCCTAGCAACAACGAGAAATAGTTTTCCAGTAACTGTCATTATGATATCCATCCCGAACTTTCATCATGACAGCCATTGTTGTATGCAAGGGGGTTAAAACGTGCCAATCGTGGGTAAAAATACTATGCAAAACGGATTTTTGTATCCCCACACGTTTCGATCAAAAGGTGAGGATTATATTTTACCCATGTCCGTCTTCGCCCGACTGTCCGTCCGTACGTCCGCCCACCCGTGCGTCCGTCTGAAATGTCCCACCATTGCTCCTGGACCATTTTAGCTGGAATCTCTAAACTTTTACATGCAAAAGCCCTATGGCCAAGGACTGCAGGAACGTATTCAGAGTTTTGACGTGAGCTCCCGCTCCCAACCCCCGCAAGGTAGGGGGTAGGGCCAAACTGCCCGAGGGGTCAAAAAGCTATTTTGTACAAGCATAGTCATGTGGTATATCTAATCGAAGGTAATGAAGAGTGGAATATAGTGGTGTAAAAATATTTGGGGTGGGCTGCAAGACTGGGGGTCACCAGAGCTAAAAAAAAAGATTTTTTGTCCTTTTGGTCCTTTTATCCATTATCGCACAACTCCTCAGGACTAGGCTTTCTGAGCTAGAATCTTGAAACTGTCATGGGTAATAGTCCTATGGATGGATACTACAATAACGTATTTTGGAATTTTTTTATGTGATCCCCCCAACCATCCCCACCCCTGGAGGATGGGTCCTGATCCCACCCCAGGAGTCAAATATATAGTTTGTACAAACAAAGTCATATTGCATATCAAAACGAAGGTAACGTTGGTGCAAATATTTTGCCCCGGGGGCATGTCTGGGGGTAACCGGAGGGGTCAAAATGTAGTATTCTGGGTCCTTTTATTGTTACATGTGTTTTACAGAATGGGGATATGCGATGGCGCACCATTGACTTACTCTAGTGCAAAATGTTTGAATTCCACTATTTGGTCAAACGGTATTATGCAAACATAAGATAAAAGGGGGGCGGGGATTGTTTGTTTTGTCAAAAGAATTAAAAAAGATTTGACATAGTTACTTTCATCGCTACGTTATTTACCCCAGTGTTAAATTGTACCGTGTGAAATACAACTGTACACGTTGGTAGGGGTTTAATCGGCATGGATATAATATTATAATGATAGTTTTTGGAAATACTACGCCTCGCTTCGATGTTGCCAGTACAAGGACTAAAGGATATATTAGTGTTAAAATGTTATGTTTCTAAGGAAGGATCATACAGAAACAGATGTTCAAAATTGACCATTTTGATATTTTTTTTCTTCTGAGGAAAAAATCATTTAATATTTATGTTTCATGATATTCCAACAACTTGGAACATTGTAGGTTATTTTTCTTAAACCAAGTCAACGTTCTGAGCAACAGTGAATTTTAGCCCACGTACCAGGTTGACATTTTGATAGTCCTTAAGAAGCCTCCATGCCATTACGAAAACATGCCTTTACCAATACGTTGTAAATTTTACCACCGAAAAACAAAAGATTTTGAGATAAAAACTTGTGATCTGCTCAAAATATAGATTGTAGATACACATAAGAACCGCCTCATCGAGGCGGTTCTAACGAGTACCCACAATCTATATTTTAGAGCAGAAATAAGAAAAAATATGGTTTACCCCTGTAAACCCCATTTTTTCTATATAAAAGTGGGTTTCAAGATGGTCATAATTATATACTCGTATTTTCGTGATGACACAGCGAAAACTCGGATCAGCATGTGCGAATACACAGACTGGTCTTATCTTTCATTGTGCACACAAGTCTAAAATTATATTTCCTTTGATCACATACAAATTACCCTATAATCATGTCAGATACTGAACTTTATGTCTAGTCGAACACACAGTTCTGCAACCATTTCTTACGAGATTACTACAAGGAGTAAAATTGTGTTAAAAGTATACATAGATTAGGCTGCATGATGATTCCACGCAGAGTTGAAACTACTGGAAAACGCTTAAAGGGTCAGCCTACCCAGGCAAAATGGCGTGAATTCCCCTACATATAAACCTTTTTGGTTTGTTTGGGCGGAAGGTTTTGAGATGTCATTTCATCTCAATGTCGGGTAAAAGTCACACGAAATGGGAAGAATCATCTCCAGAAGGACCTATAAAGTGTTGACAGGGACGTAAAACCTTAATTCAAACAAATATATCGTCATACCACTGACATAAATCGCAAATTGCTTTATACTGTAAAATTCAGACTAGCATATGAAACAACATGAATGGAGAGAATGAAATCTTGTCTGGTTTAAAGCATTTAGTCATTTCGAGGTTATGCCCAGCCTAACAGACTATTAAGGTCTCGCGATTTATCGGATAATAGATTAATCGATCGATTAATTCCACAAAAAACGATTATCATTGCCGATTTGCTCGTAATCGATTATTTGATAACTATAATTTACTACTCAAATTGGTGCCTAAAATAGTTGGATGAGTGGCAAACAGTGAAGACCTGATGAGATGCCGCAGTCTGCGCATCTCAGATTGCGGCATCTCGTCTGGGTCTACACTGTTTTCTCAGGCATGTCCGTTCAAATACATGATGGTAAAGTACAACATTTGGTGGGGGTCATGCTCAGACAGAAAGCCAGACAGGTAAAAGTATGGCCAAATCTTAGGCGATTACCAATTGATTATAGATCAAAATTGCAGGACTGATAATTGATTACCTTTTCAGCTCCGATTATCCAGCCCTACCGACTATACTAAGAATAAGCATTAATTTGCATTTTTGTCACGTTTTGTTTTGTGTCCTGTACAGCTTAGAAACATCAAAATCTTTACATGCTTTTCAAAGCAAACCAGGGGTCCATAACACACTAAATCTGCTAGCCCAGTATTGGTTATCTAGTTCTCCTCATGCACGTTTTCGTGTCAGGTAAATTCATAGAAAAATAACATTATTAGAACTGTTTAAACAGCATCTGATATATTCTAGGATGAAATCATTGACACGAGACAGAAAAAATTAAGACATTGGGGTCGCACTTTAAATGCATGACGAATCTCTAAATGGCGATTCAAATATAGTTTTTGTGCATACTCAGGCACTGAGACTCGTATTTTTGCTCTATTATGTGTTCTTTGCTTCCAAAAGCAATGTTTATAGAGGATCTTACATGAGTGTTCATGTATTATTCAATTTACTGAACGAGTTGAGGAAAAGTGATAAAATGCGAGGCTTGCCTTTTCCCCAACGAGCTGAATAAATTCAATAATACATGAGCACGAATGCAAGATTCCATTTATCATATGACATTTAAAACGTATTCACGATTGTTTTACAATATTCCACAATTTATAGTAAACGCGACGTCGTTAAAGGCGTCGTACATGTAAGGTTACGGGGCTTGTCTAACTAATCTGCATATTTATTCCACTAGTGGATTGCCGGATTTAATACAGGGCGTTATTACATTCTCAGACGCGACCCCATATGATACAAGCTTTATTTTTAACTGCAGCTGGTGTTACGCGTTACGTAGTGCTAGTGAAGTGGATTACTTCATCATGGTGCGTGCAGTGTTTTTATTTTAACCCTTGTCCTGCTGAGCCCGGATATGCCTAATCTTTGAAACAATGTAGATACGAAGAAGCCATCTGATCAGGATCTTCATTGTTTGCCATCCTGTTTATGAATTTGTTGCAATAATTTGCATCAAGTAATCTGATTGGCTGATACGCAGTAGTGGGTGTGACATATTTAAATATTCAGCAGGACAAGGGTTAATTCCAAAGCTACTAAGCATACAAACTCTTCAGTACTGAAGTCCACGTGACTATCACTGACTTGAACATCGGCTAACTTATTTATATATGAGCCCCGCCAAGCGAATTTGTGTCTTCGAGCATTCCGTCATCACAAATTTTAACTGCGCATGCCCAGCCATTCATAGGGGCCAGGGATATGGCTTTCTGTCTGAAGGTTCCTCTTGATTCACTGCTTGTATGAGCGAGCAGCGAAGGTTCTGGCGAGACTGCGCGGATGCGCAGGCTCGCCTGAACCTTCGCTGCTCGCATGGGCGATAAGTACCAAAATCGCTTGACGGGGCCCATATAAAAAAGCAGCGTTAATTTTACCTCAGTGAAAGCAGTAGGGTTATCTATAGAATCTGGACTGGAATCATGTGGTGGTTTGGGCAAACAGTGAAGAACCCGATCAGACGCCGCCAAACGTCGTGACTGTTTGCTCACAGTATAGGGATTGAACAGTCGAAGTATCCGTTCAGGACCATTTTCAAGCCTACGCCCAGAGACAATAGATCAAGTAGTGCTGATAATGTTTTGATTTTCTTTGGGATCATTTAGCCATTCTAACACAGCGCGCCTATATAGGCAATGCAAAATAACTGTGTTTTATTCTGCAACAAATCACAGCTGGCAAGAGCGTGACGTGTGACGTCATTAAAAACTGCAAATTTATGACGTCGCTAGTCGATTTGCTTGACGTTAGACGGTGTAACATCATTTTCTCGCATCAAAAACATTAGAAAAGGATATAAATGCATGTGTTTCAGTCGATAATTTTAGCGGGATTTCTTCTAACAATGGCGAAAAGTTGTGAGATTTTGAAGGGAAGAACAACATTATTGCCGATTTTCAGCGTGTTAGAATCGAAATAGATCAGCTCTAGCCAGTGATTTGTTGTGTAATAAATCACAGTTTGTCGGTCAGTTGTAAGTAGACAAATCACGCGCGCTACGCGCATGTGATTTGTCTACTTTACAACTGACCTCCAAATTATGATTTATTACACAACAAATCACAGTTAGAGCTGATCTATTTCTTAATTTTAATACTTTCGAGCACTCGTTATCACGACTAAATGACGACTCTCAAAGCCGAGTCACTTTTTTCGGTCTATAATATGTCGAGTGTTACCAAAGACAAAATTAACTGTATCATAAAACTTTAATAATGTTGAATAATCTAGAGCGAACATCTTGTTTGTAAACTCTATGTCAGCTCCCGAACCCCCTAGACCATACTGTCCAAAATAAAGGCGATTGTTCTAAGAGGAAACTATATAAAATGTTTTAGCTAACTAGGGCTGGTTAATCGAAGCTGAAAAGATAATCGATTATCAGTCCTGTCATTGCGATCGATAATCGATTAGTAATCGCTGAGGTTTTTTGTCATAATTTTGCCTGTCTGGCTTTCTGTCTGAGCATGACTCTTACCATATGTTGCACTTTACCATATGTATATTTGGACAGGCCTGAGCAAACAGTGTAGACCTAGATGAGACGCCGCAGAATGCGGCGTCTCATCAGGGTCTGCACTGTTTGCCACTCATCCAGCTATTTTAGACATAACTTTGGGTAGTCAATTGCACCTATCAAGTAATCGATTAAAAGCAAATCAGAAATAATAATCATTTTTGTGGAATTTATTGATCGATTAATCGATTATACGATTAATCGTGCCAGCCTTATAGCTAACACATGAGAAAAAGCCCTAAACGTTCTGAGGTTAATGATCTTAAAATGTACATGCTCTTTTAACTAAAATGGCTGTACGCATTACTTCTTGCATGAACTAGAACCATCGGTCGTGATCAGGGCCCGACGATGGCATGTTCGAAGTTTGTGTGTGTGTGTGTGTGTGTGTGTGTGTGTGTGTGTGTGTGTGTGTGTGTGTGTGTGTGTGTGTGTGTGTGTGTGTGTGTGTGTGTGTGTGTGTGTGTGTGTGTGTGTGTGTTACACTGATGCTAGTCTGTGCTCTGGTGGTTTCTTGCTATTATTTTAAACACTGATGGCTTAATTCATGTTAATATCTATTGCACTTCAATACAGGGGAATAACTTAATAAGTCAAAATTTTTGAAAGCTAATGCTGTTGTCATTTGCTGCTCGTGTGTGAATAATTATAGCAAATTTCATTTGAAAATCTTGCATGATTTAAGAACTATGGCCAATTTAAAAGTTTTTAAGTGTATAAAGGGACATACGTCAAAATACATTAAAGTTATTGCCCTTCGCTACACATCTGCGTATTCTCACTGTCAATAAGTTTCATTCGAATATCTATTGAAAATATGAAAAATTTGGATTTCTCAAAGGACCATGACTCTGACATTATTGTAGCTAGAGTAACATAACTTGCCATAAAATTGCTATTGTTGTTGTGAATTAATATTTAAAGTTTGAAGTCGATGTATTTGACGGTTAGAAAGTTATTAAGAAAAAAAAACATGAAAAATGCAGACAGACAGGCAGACAGACGGACGGAAAAGGAGACTAAGTCAAAGTTTATTAAAGCTAGAGCTGTTGCCCTATGCTACATATGTGCGTATTGTTACTGTAAATAAGTACAGCAAGTTTCACTGGAATATCTATAACGGTTCTGAAATTATTTATTTATGTATTTATTTTACCAAATACTGCTAAAGAATAAATGTAAATAATTTAAGTGTTTGTCATTGTCACGTGATTCTCATTTTGATGATGTTACTATGTAGGGGAAGGTTCGTTACTAATGTTGTGAGAACTTGTGACCCAACCCCATTGCATGCATTGATCCAATAAAATACGTTTAAACTATAAACTAATTATGAAGAAAGAAAAAAAAAGACGAAAAATGCAAAAGGCCATAACTCTAACAATATTGTACCCAGAGTAACATAACATGCCATAAAATTGTGTATTGTTGTTGTGACCTTATGTTTAAAGTTTGAAGATGAGTTAAAGGGTTTTCAAATTATTAAGAAAAACAAAACATGAAAAATGTGGACGGACAGATGGACGAACGGACAGACAGTGTGACATTTATAAAGGGCACCCACAAAAGGCATTTGCGGGTCCTAATGAAACTACCTTAAGGTTTCAAGGTTCTGGCGATACTGCACTTCTGAGCAAGATCGCCTGGGCTTTTTTGGTCGGCTGTGCGACCCTTTTCTCATGAGCGTATTATCCTTAACCCAAACGAGTCTAGTCTTACAAGTAAAAAAAAATCATTTCTCAGCAAGATCTTCACTCTCACCAATACGGTTTTTATTTAAAAATTCGCAAAGTTTCAAACTTTCTTGAGAAAAAAAAAACAACTTACCCTGTGATATTTGAGAATGGATGTCAGAAGATTCGAAAGTGTTTGTAACCCAAGCTGACACCTCTTTTTCAACTCTGTGTGAATTTTCACTCGAACCTGGTTCAGTGTCATAGCGTTCTTTTTGACCACTAGTTGCTCGATATATGACGTCATCTAAAAGAGCTATGACAACTGTTTCGCCGTTTATTTCCTCTGAAATTAGACCATCTATTAGCCTCGTCTTAAACTCGCCTCTCTCTCGCATATTGCGGCGTCTGATCTGGGTCTACACTTTTTGCCTAGCCCAACCCACGATCCCACTCAGATTCTATCCTCTCTCTCTCTCTCTCTCTCTCTCTCTCTCTCTCTCTCTCTCTCTCTCTCTCTCTCTCTCTCTCTCTCTCTCTCTGCACGAAGTAGGTTTGTGTTATCAGGCTTCCAATCAACACAGCGAAGTCTGGTTGTTTTGGCTTGTGTTGTAGTTTTACGTCCCCATCAATAAAATTAGGGTCATTTTGCTGATATTTTACCAATTTTATGGGACTTTTACCCGACTGAGATGAAATCTCAAGCCCTACCGTCCAAAGAAACCGCTAGGGAAGTCCAACTCTTACAACTTTTCCTAGGCAGGCTTACACCTTCCAAGTGGTTTACCAGTACTCATGTTCGCTCGGTTTCACCTCTGCGCGGAAGCACCAGGTAGCCAAATTTATTTCTAGAATCTCCGATGAGCTTGGGAAAATGCTTGGGTTGGAGCCGGATCGGTAGATTGATCTAAGTATTCGATGTGCGTATGTATGACAGACAACGCATCTCAGCCATATACCACTCCAACAAAATGGTTCAGCAGCATCTTTCAATATACAGTCGAACTTCGATGGCTCGAACACCGATGGCTCGTTTACCATGGCTGAGTCGAACCCATTTTTGAGTCCCTAGGGAATTCTTCTGCATAAGAATCTATGGGATAATTAAGGAGATTTTCTACTTTTATCTTGCAAATGTATGCTATGTGTACTCATTAGAATCGCCTCAATGAGGCGATTCTAATGAGTACACACAGCGTACATTTACAGAACACCTAAAAGAAGTCCAAAAATACCCCAGTTATGTTTTCTGGAAGTATGCAACAGCGGCTCGAACGACCGCTGTCTCGAACAAATTTCCATGGTCCTAAAGGGGTTCGAGCCATCGAAGTTCGACTGTACGTCATCAAACCTACGAAAAACCCTGCTTTACTGGATAGACGCACATGATGATATGAGTCATTGCAGGTCATTTATGTCTTACTCATACTCTAGATGTTACATGCACTGGCTTAATTGCCCGACCCGCAGAAAAAGCGACCGACTGAAGTCGGTTGATTTTCTAAGAGTGCCCTAAAATCACCGTGTCATTCTGTCTATCTGTCTGTCCGTCCGTCCGTAACCTGTTTGTGAAAATTGGTGATAGTGACTTAACCGCTTGGAATATTTAAACAATTTTTGGCATACTGACAGATATCAATGAGATCTAACCAATAAACTTGCGAAATATTACATTCCTTTTAGTATAGCCTCGCCGAGGCGAAAAATATTAAAATTTTCGAACTGCTTCTCCTCGGAAACCGTTGGGCCGATTGAAGTCAAATTTCATATGGAGCCTCTATGGGATGGGGGAAACCAAAATTTGCTCATGGGGTCCAGGTCACATGACCGAAATGGCCGCCAAGCCATATATGGTAAAAACCCTTCAAAAATAGTCTTCTCCAGAACCACTGGGCAGATTTCCACGAAACTTAAAAAATAGCATCTGGGACGTAGGCCCATCATAAATTGCTAAAAAGGTGACCCTGGGTTGACCTTGGCCTTCTTTGAGCCTAGGTCAAACTTTGAGTCATGTGCTTTTGTATTGGAAAAGTGAGAATGCATTTTATCCTGCAAACGATTCAGAATACAGTACTAAAGTACATGTATAAGATATATTTTTGTTCCTTACGATAAGGCGCATTTATTTGGGGAACCGTTTTAGGTCCAGGTCACATGACCTAAATGGCCGCCATACCCATATATGGTAACACTCATAAAGCTAAATTATTAATAACTTTTGTCTATTCAGTGGACGGCCCCCGCGCATCGGGGCTTGAAGAAATAGATGGGCTGCATGATGCTTCCACGCAGAGCTGAAACCGACCGCACACGAGTACTGGTAAACCGCTCAGAGGATCTAAGCTTGCCTAAGCCAAGTGGTCAAGTCCCACAAAATTTGAAGCAACGTCTCCAAAACGACCTATACAGTGTTGACGGGGACTTTAAACCTCAAATCAACCATCTATTCAGTGGGCTCTTCGTTTAAGTCATTACGAATTTACATAAGAACGAAACAAAACTAATCAACATCACGGAAACACGCCTATATAATTTTTACCTCCTTGAACCTCACTCTTATATAGTAAGTAAAATTGGGGTTTACAGGGGTAAACCTTATTTTTCTTATTTCTGCTCTAAAATATAGATTGTGGGTACTCGTTAGAACCGCCTCGATGAGGTGGTTCTAACGAATTCCCACAATTTATATTTTGAGCAGAAATAAGAAAAATATCACAATTTTTCATCTTAAAATTTTCAATTTTTCGGCGACAAAGGTTACAATGTATTTATATAGGCGTGTTTTCGTAATGAATTAAGCATTTGGGCCCCGTCAAGCGATTTTGGTACTTATCGCCTATGCGAGCAGCGAAGGTTCAGGCGAGCCTGCGCATCCGCGCAGTCTCGCCAGAACCTTCGTTGCTCGCTCATACAAGCAGTGAATCAAGAGGAACCTTCAGACAAAAAGCCATATCCCTGGCCCATCTGAATGGCTGGGCATGCGCAGTTAAAACTTGTCATGACGGAATGCTCGAAGACCCAAATTCGCTTGGCGGGGCTCATTTTATATTGAGGATATATCATACATAGGGTGTGCAGCATCGTAGCTCCAGATGAGGAGTAACAAAACTAATTAACGCATTTGGTACCCGACACCCCAAAAGGGGTAAATGCCAAACAGTGCCGGCCCAGATCAGAGGCCGCAGGATGCGGCGTCTGATCAGGGTCTATACTGACTCCTTAAACTATAGGACACTAGAGATGCGTCCACAGGACACGAATGCCCCAGCCTGAAAATATGTTGATAGTAGTATTAATCAATAGAAAGTTGTTGACCGTGTTTAAGTTTTAGCATATTTTTTTTTTTTTTTTTTTGACATTTGACCTCTAAGTATGACCTTGACTTAAGAGGTATGGACCTTGGTTTTTGCGCGTGACATACTGTCTCATGACGGTGAACATTTCTGAAAATTAATTTCAAAATCCATGCAGATATATAATAAAGTTATTGACCGTGTTTAAGTTCCGGGAGCCTTTTTTGGCCTTTGACCTCTAAGTGCGAACTTGACCTTGGAGGCACGGACCTGAGTTTTGCACGCGACGCGTCGTCTCATGATGGTAATTTCAAAATCCATCCAGAAATAAGAAAGTTACTGATCGCGGTTAAGTTTCGGACCCTTTTTTTTTACCTTATCGGTATGCATTTTTGTATTACTGTGCTCAAAGACGTAAACGACGGATATGACTTAGAAGTGCATCAAATATAAATGCGAACCCACAACGTATGATAAAATATCACAGAGCTCGAGTAATAACAAGAAAGATCACAGCCGGACAACGTCGGGTCAATATTGATAAGCATTGATACGACATTGCGTCGTATAAATGTTGGCCCGCGGATTTGTGCAACATAATATATGAGCCCCGCCAAGCGAATTTGTGTCTTCGAGCATTCCGTCATGACAAATTTTAACTGCGCATGCCCAGCCATTCAAAGGGACCAGGGACATGGCTTTCTGTCTGAAGGTTCCTCTTGATTCACTGCTTGTATGAGCGAGCAGCGAAGGTTCTGGCGAGACTGCGCGGATGCGCAGGCTCGCCTGAACCTTCGCTGCTCGCATAGGCAATAAGTACCAAAATCGCTTGACGGGGTCCATATAATGGGTTAGTATATGACCCTATATAAAAAAGAATTACAAAGGTACCTGCTATGATGTCATGAATAACGACGCCAAGCTCAGTTGGGTTCTCCCGGTGCTCAGAACATTTTTTCGAACCCGACTTCTTCCAGAATTTCAAAATGCTCTTCTTTTTGGTCTTTTTATCTTCACGACAGGTTTGGCACTCAACATCATGCTCACTTTGGTCCTGCAAGGAATCAGTGAGCGTGTTCTCGTTACTACATAATGGGAATGCATGATACACGTTCAGAGAGGCAATTCTTTCATTAATACAGTAGAACTTCAATGGCTCGAACGCCGATGGCTCGTTAACCATGGCTGAGTCGAATCCGTTCTTTAGTCTCTAGTGAATTCTTCTTCATAAGGAACAGTGTGGGATAATTTAGGAGATTTTCGTCTTTTATCTTGCCAAGGTATGCTGTGTGTGCTCATCAGAATCGCCTCGATGAGGCGATTCTAATGAATACACATAGCATACATTTTATTATAGAACATCGAAATACTGTCCCAAAATTAGCCCCGTTATGGCTCCTTGCATTCACTCTCAGTTTCTCGAATTACCCCTATCTCGAACAGATTTTCAAGGTCCCAAAGGTGTTGAGCCATTTAAGTTCAACTGTGATCCATAGATATGTAATCTCCCCTGGTTTAAGTGGTAATATCCCACATCAATAGCGGTCTACTCTTAAAGAGAAACCCTTTTCCTTTATGAGACGAGTGGGGATGGGTATGTTTACAGGGAAGCAAACAATAGGTCTCAAAATTTGTCTCCCCTTTAAATCTGGCGTTAAATTATGTCTGACATTTGTATCCATGCCAACCTAGACGGAATGAGGGGAGATAATCGTTTAAAAATATTTTTGTCGTTTTAGGTATGCTCTGAGGTTTTGCAACAGATGCATGTGAGCGACACCGGTCTATAGTTTGCTGCATCATATTTTTCAACTTTCTTAAAAACCGCAATAATATTTGCTTGCCGCTAGTTAACTGGTACAAAGCCCAGAGCAAGTGATTCAGTGATTCATTGAGGAAAGAACGCCCATAACCTGCAAAGGGTCTCAGGGACCTCCTGGCTCCTACTAAATTAATACACAACCTCTGCATGTACGAAGGCTCAAACAAATGACATGTCAAGTTTTTAAATGAAAAGTCACCCGACTATATAAGGGGAGTAGTCAACTTAACATCATCAAACTATAATTCCATGAGCGATAAAACAGCAGATCAATACTTGGCATGGACTGAGGCGCCACACATCTGGACTTGCCTTTCTAATGAGCTGAGGCTAACAGAATCCTACCGTCTGTTCCGTAGAATGCTTTTTCTTGCACACCAGACAAGGAAATCCGCGATTTTACCCTGGGATAGAAATTTATGTTCTGACCCTGGTGTTCCGACCCCAAATCGAATATAACCGCGTGTTTGATAAATGCACTGGTTGATTACAACCTCATGTGCGGCGTCGTCATGCGTGACGTCACCAAACATTCCTGTTGTGTCATCACAAAATGGCGGACGTCGGTAACCGAAGTGAACGCAGCATTAAAAATTCGCAATAGAAATGGAAGGTATGCAAGAAAAAGAATCCAATATGGGTGTGAGGGGTGGATAGAAAAATCTGTCCCTCGGGATCACTGTCCAGCATCACTCGGCAAGCCTCGTGATGCTGGACAGTGTCCCTCGGGACGGATTTTTCCAATCCACCCCTCACACCCATATAAGATTCTTATAATCCTTTGAGCAACCTCGGACGTGGATGCCCTCTATGTTCAGACTAATGTTCAGTTCTGTTGAGTTTGTTTTAAGTTTACCATGTTCATTATTCTAGTAATACATCTATGGTTGTTATTGTCTTATTATTTTTCGCTTTCGTGTAAGGCACTCTTAATAGTTGCATTGCCCTTCTTTCGAATACTAGCTACTGCAGATTCGTACATCAACTAATTGTGGATGATTATCAGTACACTGTTTAATTTTCGTGCTCTTTTCAATGCAAGGTACACACTGGAGAGGGACCAGCTCTCCTAGTCATGTTGGTTTGATGTGGTCTCTCCACCTGTGATTCATAGAGGATCTTACATGAGTGCTCATGTATTATTGAATTTATTAAACGAGTTGAGGAAAAGGGATAAAATGCGAGGCTCTGCCGAGCATTTTATCCCTTTTCCTCAACGAGTTTAATAAATTCAATAATACATGAGCACGACCATTTTATCCCTTTTCCTCAACGAGTTTAATAAATTCAATAATACATGAGCACGAATGCAAGATTCTATTTATCATATGACATTTAAAACGCTTTTTATTCACGATTGGTTACATAAATGTCAATATTCTGCCGTTAGAAAACGCGACGTCGTTAAGGACGTCGTACATGCAACGTTACGGGACGTATCTAGCTAATTTGCATATTTAATCCACTAGTGGAATATCGAAAATAATACATGGCGTTATTACACTCTCAGACGCGACGCCATATGATAAATGTAATTCATGTAATGTCAGCACTGGTATTATGCATGCATTATGTTCCAGCCTGCTTAGAAAATCACATAATTTTGAAATTTATAAATATTCTATCACTTGACACTTTTGTCATTTTCAGTATAATTTTTTAACTAAAAACTTTCTTTTTTTTGGGGGGGGGGGTGTTGTTTTTGATTTTTCTTCTTTTTCTTTTACATATTAATTTCAGATTTCTCTTTCAATTTCCAGTTTAGCTTAAACTAAATATGAGATTAAATTAAATCACTTTCAGTCTATGTCTAGCTTAATTGTGACATGAATTTATTGTAAAATATTTAACTTGTAAAGAATTATGTTTGAACCTTTTATTACATGCACTGCAATATATATTGTCTTGTTGATTTACAACTATTTGTCGAAATAAAAGAAACAGATCAGCTCTAGCAGCGATTTATTGAGTGATATATCACTGTTCGAAGGTCAGTTGTAAAGCAGATCATTTTGAGGCCAGTTGTAAAGTAGATCATTTCACGAGCACCTAGCGCGAGTGATTTGTCTACTTACAAATGACCGGCAAACAGTGATGTATCACTCAATAAATCACGGAACTAGAGCTGATCGTTTTCGATTCTAACACACTAAAAGTCTAACAAGATGATATTTATTCCTTCAGATTCTCCCTATCTTCCGCCATTGTTGAAGGAAATCCCGCCAATATGACTGACTGTATCACATGCCTCAAATATATAATAAAGCATCGAATTTAGCGTCTAGACTTGAGTTTGGTCGAGAATAGGTCAGCTCTAAATTATATATGCTCACAGACGTTTAAAAACTACTCTCGTTAGTGTCAGCTTCCAGAAGATCGCTTACTGAAAACAGGTATTTGAACTGGATAAAATTTGGTGTCAAAACGGTTACAATAAGTTCTAAATAGTTAGATCCGTTGGAAGCAAAGAATACACCAAATAAACGAAAATAGCAGACTCGGTTTTATTGAGTCTGTTCATGACCAGAACTGAAATGTGCAACACCGGCCACGCCCTCTAGCACCGGCTTAAGCAGAACTCTATTTTCATACTCTATTTTCATTATGATTCTAAATGAACCCAATGATCCCAAAGGACCAGAAAATATAATCTGCACTATGATGGATGTACGGGGAGACTTTTTACGGCCGCCACACGGCACAGCACCAGCTGCAGTGAAGATAAATAAGTTCTGAATAGTTAGATCCCTTGGAAGCAAAGAATATCCAAATAAACGAAAATAGCAGACTCGGTTTTATTGAGTCTGTTCATGACCAGTACTGAAATGTAATGTTTGTATTCTTGTAGACGTAGCTAAGTAAAGTCTTGTAACATGTCAGAAATCATCTCTTCTGAATATTCATCTTACACTGATAAACAAGGAATTTTCTTATTCAGGATAATAAACTAAATACTTTTTCAAATATTTATATGCAATTTTCTTTGCAAAACTATCTGTCTTTTGGCCTTCCAAAATAATTACAGAACTTTCGAAGATTAGAATAAGTAAGTGCTCATGATTTACTTATGGAGCGAGGTCGTTATTTTAAATCACCTATTTCTCGTGAGATGAGAATTGGTACCGTTTGCAATTCAATAGGAAACGAGGGATAATGTATACTTTATTGTACAAAAATTTCTAATATAATAAATAATTTATTTCGGAAACTAAACATTGGATATCGTGGCTTGGTTATCATCGAAAGCACTTGTCCGTTTAATGAACCCAGTAACTGTAGAGGAGACGAAATGCATTTGTGACTTTATTGTAGATGGGTTTGTGTCTTGCAAAATTTATGATAAACGCGATGATTTTGATTTTGAGATTGTAAATTTTCCTTTTTTGGATGGTGATGTCCCTCGTACGCCATCCTATGGCGTTTATATTTCGCAATTAATTCGATTTGCCAGGTTTTTTTAGTTAGGAGGCCTTTATGCGGACTGAACAAATTATTTGTCCAAATCGCGACGGAAGTAAGGGCGAGGATTGTGGCCACGTAAAGTCGATTTGAGCCCCACATTGGAATTCGTTTCCGCTGACCATTCCAAGGCGGTTCTTCTGTCGCGGTTTATTTTTGTTATGGTTTGTCTTTGGGTGTTCGTGTCGCTAATATTATTTTATTTTGGATAGCCTATTGGCCATTTTGCGGGAAAGTAACTGCCCTTTCGGCTTTCCGCTCTTTATGTATCCATTAGGTTCCGTTGTTGCATGTTTGTTTTTCTTTCCCTTTGGTGTCTCTGGTGGGAGCTGTGGGTTAATTGTATCGATTCCTGATCATTGCCTCCACTTCTGTTTTATATTCTAACACAGCGCGCCTATATAGGCAATGGAAAACAACTGTGTTTTATTCTACAACAAATCACGGCTAGGAAGAGGTGACAAGTGACGTCATTAAAACTGCCAACTGATGACGTCACTAGTCGATTTCCTTGACGTTAGACGGTGTAACGTCATTTTCTCGCATCGAAAACGTTAGAAAAGGATGTAAATGCATGTGTTTCAGTCGTTAATTTTAGCGGGATTTCTTCTAACAATGGCGAAAAGTTGTCAGATTTTGAAGGAAACAACAACATTATTGCCGATTTTCAGCGTGTTAGAATCGAAATAGATCAGCTCTAGTCAGTGATTTATTGAGTAATTAATCACAGTTTGTCGGTCAGTTGTAAGTAGACAAATCACGCGCGCTACGCGCTAGTGATTTGTCTACTTTACAACTGACCTCCATACTGTGATTTATTACTCAACAAATCACAGTTAGAGCTGATCTATTTCTTAAACAACATCTCTCAACCTGATATAATTTGAAATGCTCGCTGATATTTCATGCCAGTTCATCACATTCATCTCGAATTCCATTGTTACATTATATATTCATTGAGGTTGCCGTTATCGGAAAGTACACGTTAGCACACCAGTCAAAATACTAAACATCAGGGTCCAGTTGTTCAAAGCCTCATTAGCTTAACGAGCTCGTTAGTGGCCAAATTGTTAACTGTTCTAGCAAGTACCATAATCAAACGTATGTTACTTTTGCTGAAAAAATGTGAGTAAAAGTTACTCATATATTTTCAGCAAAAATATTAGTATATTTTCCATATTAAATGATCAAAGTTCCAAGAATTCGTAAGCTAACGACATCGTTAGCTTTGAACAAATGGCCCCAGAAGTCTATCAATTTAACTTGAATATGTTGTCATATAACTAAACAATTCCAGAATATATTAATAAAATATTTTGTTTACATTCCGTCTCGTTGTCGGTCATCGTGGATGGAATGTTTGGGACACGCAATGAGGTGACAGTTCACGGGCCTCGTTCTGAAAATCGCAGTTTACTTTGCGGGCAATTTTAATATATTTACTCCTAGCAAAGTTAAGTTAAATTGGTATAACAATTAAGATCTTTCATTTCTGAATTAGCATGCACATTGCATTAGGATATCAGGTCTTGATATATAGATACGGGCCTGAGCTGAAGACGCACTATATGGGTGCCATTACCGCAAAACTGACTTTTTTCCAACTCAAAAATAATGATTGGACGTTTCACGCCAACTGTTGGATGGTTCGCACCTGGTCGTTTACCAGAGAGGCTGAGAACTCCCAGATATCACATGATACTTACAGTACATTCCAGGATTCGTTCAACGCCTAAGAATACCACAAGATACAAACATAATAACCGCATGACACTGCCCAGAACATTATTCACACATTCAGTATACCTTAGGACAATAAGTTAAATTCAGTCAGAAGAAGAATATGCATTTCTGATAAGAACACAATAATTATTGAGCAGAAATATGAAAAAAATATGGGATTTTTTTGTTTTATCGGAATTTCATTTTAGGGTTGCTAAATTTACATTTTCTATATCTCTGCTTAAAACGCACAGTATGGTGACTCGTCAGGACAGCCTCGGCGAGGTGATTCTAAAAAGTACCCACAGTCGATTTAGCAGAAATAAGGAAAATAATAATAAACTACATTTTATATAAAGAAAACTGGGGTTCATGGGGATATACATTATTTTTCCTATTTCTAATACAAGACATAGGTTGTTGTTACTCGTTAGAACCGCCTCAACGAGGATGTTCTAACGAGCAACCACAACCTATGTTTGCGGTATAAATTAAAAAAAAATATGACAAATCTTTATCAGAAAAGTAACTCTTTTGGAAATGTGAAAATGCACTATATCTCGTAGCGTTAAGTCTTAGGAAATTGGAATGCAAAGTCTTCAAAATGACCAAAATAGTGTTAACGGTGATATTTAATCTGAATTCAAACAAACAAAATAACAGCATTCATTCAACATATCAGTTGGACACAACTTTTGTGGAAGTCACTTTCTACTATTTCCATCCCGGTATGCAGCACACGTCAACTTATTATGCCGAGTTAAAGCAATTACAACTTAATACATGTTTAATCTCGTTAGAAAATTAATGGCCAGTAAAATCGCTCAAAGTCCGTACACCTAATTCATCGCCGACAAGAAATGGATGCGGCTCAATTTCGTCGTTGTTTAAGCAGTGTAGAACCAGATCAGATACCGCATTTTGCGCCAAGTTTTGCAGCATCCGATCATTAATGGTCCGTAAAAACACTCAAAGTCCGTGCACCTAATTCATCGCCAGCAGCAAGCGGTTAAATTTCGTCGTTGTATAAGCAAACAGTGTAGGCCCAGATCAGATGCCGCATTTATTTGAAAGAAACATTAACTAGTCACCATAAAATCTGAACCATCTACAGTTTAAAACATCTATTGTGATTAATCACCAAAATATTGGTTTTCTAAATTGCGACGGAAGTAAGGACGAGGATTGTGGTTTAAGCCCCCCAGTGGAAATCATTCCACTGGCCGTTCCAAGGCGGTTCTTCTGTGGCGGTTTGTTATGGTGTTGTTTGTTACTTACTGTGTGTATCACTTGTGTCTTTTTATTTTGGATGGCCATATGGCCATTTTGTGGGAAAGTAACTGTCCTTATGACCTTCCTTTGTTTAGGTTTCCATTATGGTCTGGTCGCTTAATGTTTGTGTTTCTTTCCCTTTGGTGTCTTTGATGGGTGGAGTAGGTTAATGGTATCGATTCCTGATCTTTGTTTTACTTCTACTTTATTTTTCTTCTGTCATATTAATTGTTGTTGGTAACTTTTTTCACAGCCATTTATATCTAACATATCTAACAGACTCTAGAAACTTCAAGCTTATGTGGAATATTAGAATGCTTACAGCAATTTGGAAAATCCGAAGAGATAAATATCTATCTATCTTCTATCTTCCAATAATGCTTAACCCATTGCTGGGACTTGTAGCATGTGAGTGCAAAGTCGGGATAAGAAAAGGCAAGTGGTGAAAATTAAAGGAAAGTTAAAAGCGTGAACGTTAAAAAGGTCTACTTACAAGGTTAAAAGCAAGGCGGTGGTTGGTTAAGACGAGCAGTGGTTGATCTGGCTGACTGCCCTATTGAACTCATCAATGTTGGGCAGCAAGACTACTGCTGTATGGAGGGTTTTCCAGTGTACAATAGTGCGGGGGAAATAAGAATATTTATAATAAATCTGTAGGGGTAGAGATCTGTCTGTAAGCCATTGGGTGTGAGGTTCTAGATTGTCTTTGCATGGCTGTGAGGTACTGGTCTCTCGGAATAGCGACAAGGTCATGTGTGATTTTGTACATCAGAGAAAGTCGATTATCTATGCGGCCTTGGTCAAGACTTCTCAACTGGAGTGACTGCAGCATGGCAGTCACACATGAGGTTGTGTTGTAGTCTCTTTTGACCCACCTTGCTGCGCGGCGTTGAACTTTTTCGACGTGCTGAATAGCAGTGTCTGTAAATGGATACCACTCGCTAGAGGCGTATTCTAGCTGTGGACGTACGACTGTTCTTGAGGTCTTCATTGTGTATCTTAATATTTCGCTTAAGCAATCCAAGTGTTTTGGTTTGCTTTCTTAGAAACTATTGATATATGGGTGTTCCAGGAGAGATTTTCTGAAATATCAACCCCTAGGTATTTTGCTGAGGGTACTGCTTCTAGGAGGACCCCATGCAGGTGGTGCTGATTTTGAGCAGGTTGCCGTGTCCTTGTGATGTGTATGACCTGGCATTTTGATGGATTGAATTCCATGTCCCAGGCCTTTTCCCAGGGCTCGAGATGCCGAAGGTCTTCCTGGAGTAGAGCTGGTGTAGCAGATTTGGAGAATGTGAGATAGAGAGCTGTATCGTCTGCAAATAATCGAACGTTAGATTTGACCTATTCAGGTAGGTCATTTATGTAAGCTAAAAACAGTATGTGTCCAAGGACTGATCACTGTGGCACACCTGATGATACTGGTATGTTGTCTGATTTTTCCCCATTTAAAATAACGTTTTGAGACCTGTCATCCAAAAATGTTTTTATCCATTTGATTGTCCCTCCTCTTATTCCATAATGATGTTTAAAAAGCAATTTCTCATGAGCGACCTTATCAAATGCCTTTAGAAGTTCATCTTCCAGCATTATCAGTTGTGTCTCACAAGACCTTTTATCCCGGAATCCATGCGGTAGCTCAAAGAAAATATGCTGTTGATCGAAATGCTTGACAATTGATGAGGCAACTATGTGTTCTAAGTTTTTGCATATGATAGAAGAGAGGAATATTGGCCTATAATTGGAGGGCTTAAGCTTCTCGCCCTTCTTAAATATTGGGGTTACACTGTCTGGCTTCCAAACGGATGGGAGTTTGCCTGTCTCGAGAGATCTCTGAAAGATAATTTTCAGTTTGGTATAAAATTATTATGAATAAATATTTGATAACTGCACGAAGGTTCATCTCTCTACATTGTTTTATGATCTTGTAATAACTTTTTTTCCGAAATCGAGGGGTGTAAAAGCCAAGGCCGGGAAAAATGGAAATATTTCTTAATTTCTTTAGATTTTATCGGTTGAAGAAATTATTTTTGCCACGGTGGTATTTAAATTTGATTATTTTTTATCATGTGTAAATAGAAAATATAATAAACATATCACAATCACCTTAAATAGTCAAATTTCTTATTTTCTAATGATTTCTATTTTTAGGTAAACTTTACTAAAGGAAACGACCGAAATGCACCGAAAAGGAAAAAAAAGTATTGTCTTTAAAGAAATATAACAATTGATTGATAAATTTGTTAACATGTATGTGTATATTAAAATGATAAAGAAAAAGCGTCATTTTTTTTATTTTTCTTTAATTCCAGCTAGCAGTAAACAAAACTTTCTTCCCTTTATCTATCTATCTATATACTGATACTGCGTCAGTCACATTAGACCATTACCGCAGGTGTACATTACACACACTCCAGGTTTGCAGGATGAAAGCCTACACAATAATCATGTAATTACGGTAGGGATCTTTAACCTGCACAGGGGATGGTTCTCCCTGCACAGGGGGCCTCCAGTTAACGTCCCGATCCGAAGGACGGTGTACTTTATGACATTCATCTCTGCAAATGATACCAATGGAGCGTGTTCGGACACCGAAATTTTATTGCCGCTGCCGGGGATCGAACCCGGAACCTCTAGCATCAGAGGCAAGTGCACTAACCACTGAGCTATCACGCTCTTTCGGTCCTGTTCGGTCGTTTTCTTTAATTAAGTCAATCTAAAAATAGAACAATTAGACAATAAGAAAATTGATAACTTAAGATAGTCTTATATGATTGTTATAGTTTTCTATGGACAAATGATGACAATAATCGAAATCAAATATTTTCAG